>CM050163.1:113141013-113886013 GCA_027410445.1 Discoglossus pictus
TATATTTTTTTATTATGCTAATTAATTCATTAATTAAATCATAAATGAATATACTTTACCTATGTGTAATTAATATATGCAGCAATGAATGTGCTGAAGAGCTAACAAACTGTTTTAATGTTCCTGCAGCATCCAATGTAGATTTGCACTGTTGTTGAGCTGAGGTGTAAGTGTCAGCAATGTGTGCAGTGTGTAGTGTAAATAGGCTGCGTGCGCGAGGGGAAACCGTTTGTGTAGCTGGGTACTTCTGCATTCTGTAAGTTAGTGTTGTAAAATGGCAGCAAATGTGTATGTGGTACGCGGCTTTGGATGATTTAGGGTCCTTGCTAATGGTGTATGTTGTACCTTGTATGGGCTTGGTGGTGTTATGCGGCTTTAAGGGTCGTGTAGCATCGTTTTTATCAGTGGCCATTTTTCCTCTTGCTTAAGGGATTTCCGAGTGTCTAAGCTTTTTAAATTGGACTGAAATCTAGGTGTAATCTGTCTTCTGGCTTGGATTCTTCCCACACATAATAACCCTTACGGCTCCAACACATTGGTGTATATCTACACATTATGGTATGTGTGGATAGTAATTAAATGTTAAGACTGGAATAAAAAATCGAAGTTTGTTGTACTAATACACCTTTCTAATGAGCAGACTATTACTTAAGCATTCATTTTAAAAATCATCTTTCAATCTGTCTTAATACAGTTTTACCTTTATTAATCAAGACGCACTTATACATATTGAAATCTAGAATTCAGCTAAGAGTAATGTCAGCCAAATGTAGAATTATATTTGTCTCAGTACAGCTTTACTTCTACACATTAAGATTAGTGATGTCGCGAACATCAAATTTTCGGTTCGCGAACCACGCGAATTCCATCAAATGTTCGCGAACAGACGAACATCGCCGAACCGCCATAGACTTCAATGGGCAGGCGAATTTAAAAACCCACAGGGACTCTTATGGCCACAATAGTGATGGGAAAGTTGTTTCAAGGGGACTAACACCTGGACTGTGGCATGCCGGAGCGGGATCCATGGCAAAACTCCCACGGAAAATTACATAGTTGATGCAGAGTCTGGTTTTAAGCCATAAAGGGCATAAATCGCCTAACGTTCCTAAATTGTTTGGAATAACATGCTTTAAAACATCAGGTATGATGTTGTATCGATCAGGTAGTATAAGGGTTACACCCGCTGCACAGTAACAGACCGATCTCCCCGTTTAATGCACCGCAAACAACCGCAAACAGTCCCTTTGCACAACCGCAAACTCCCCATTTGCACAAGGTTGGATACCAAGCTAGCCATGTCCCTTTCCTTGTCCTCACTGATATCATTGAAGGTCTCTTCCTCCACCCAGCCACCAAGGGTCCCCGAAAGGTGACAACAAGCCCCCTGGGACGCCTGCTGTGTTTGGTCTTCCACCTCCTCAAAGCCACCTTCCTCCTCTGACTCCTCTTCTTCAGACTCCTCTCTCTGCGTTGCCTCTGTCTGCGGTATTATAAGGTGTGTACTGTTAAGTAGTACTATTCCTATCGGTTTAATCCCTGTTACGTCCACTATTAGGGGACGTGTATATGGCATGGATTTTTGGAACAGGGAGATGGAAAAAGATGCTTGGTCGGACCTCCTACTTCGAATTTGGGGCACTGCACGTCCAATGTAATGTGCCACCAGATAGGAATGAATAGTACAACTTAATGCACCACTCCTATCTGGTGGCACATTACATTGCACGTACAGTGCCCCAAATTCGAAGTAGGAGGTCCGACCAAGCATCTTTTTCCATCTCCCTGTTCCAAAAATCCATGCCATATACACGTCCCCTGATAGTTTAATACCTGTTACGTTACCTATCAGGGGACGTGTATATGGCATGGATTTTTGGAACAGGGAGATGGAAAAAGATGCTTGGTGGGACCTCCTACTTCGAATTTGGGGCACTGCACGTGCAATGTAATGTGCCACCAGATAGTAGTGGTGTATTAAGTTGTACTATTCCTACCTATCAGTTTAATACCTGTTATGTCACCTATCAGGGGACGTGTATATGGCATGGATTTTTGGAACAGGGAGATGAAAAAAAATGCTTGGTGGGTCCTCCCACTTCGAATTTGGGGCACTGCGCGTGCAATCTAAGGTGCCACCAGATAGGAGTGGTGTATTAAGTTGTACTATTCATTCCTATCAGTGTTATACCTGTTACGTCACCTATCAGGGGACGTGTATATGGCATGGATTTTTGGAACAGGGAGATGGAAAAAGATGCTTGGTCGGACCTCCTACCTCGAATTTGGGCACTGCGCGTGCAATCTAAGGTGCCACCAGATAGGAGTGGTGTATTAAGTTGTACTATTCATTCCTATCAGTTTAATACCTGTTACGTCACCTATCTTTCCTCCCAATAGCACATTCTATATGTCATCAACCGGCCTGTGTCTATTTAGAGAACCACACTTTAAGGCCCTTTAGCTGGGACAAGGTGGCTTGGCTATCAGAATTGCCTCAGAGCCTTAAAAACTTGCCAAACCCCCTAATCAGACACTCACTATCATACTGGAAATGGGCCAAGAAACACACAGGTTTGTTCCCTGAATCCACCCAAATGACCCCAATTCTTGACCACCCTCAGGCCCCGAAACACATGAGCACAACATCACAACACTGGTGGAGGTCAAGGTAACTAGATAGACTGGGAGACTGGTTAGTAAAGGGCCAGATGATCACCTATGAGAAACTGAGGGACAAGCATGAGCTACCGCTGTCAGAACATTACAATTACTGTAGGCTGAGGCATTTCACACACTCCCTGACCCAGAAACAGGGGACACCAGTCTTAAATTGGTTCTCCAAAATTTGTAAAGATAAACCTCTATCAAGGGGGATCATTGGGTCGCTTTACAAATATAAAACATTTGTTACTTGGTGAAGCGACACTGGGGGAAGGACCGGAGCGGGGGAGCCCTGGAGACCCTTCAGAAGCAACCGGCGGCAAAATCATCTCAGGAAATCAGAGGTCGCTTACTGAAGCCTGCCCTAGGGTAACTCAAGGGTGATTGCCCAGGTTAGATATTGTAAATAATAAGCTAATACTGCTGGAGGGATGATAGCTAATAGGACTTTGGTGTTTCCTGCAGATATACTCTTTACTATTGTCTGTTTTACCATGTTTTAGGTATCTCTTAAATTGCAATCACAGTATAAAAATAAGAAAAATTATTAACCTAAAAAGTAAAAATAAGAAGGACTAGCCAGCTAACTTTCTCACAATGTCTTTATTGTAAATATGTATTTTTGCACAACTGGTATGCAAGACTGTTCAAAAATGCTTTATTTTTCATTACATGCTGTACGCCTTCTGACAATAAAAGAATTTAAATGCAAAAATTAGGTATTGTTGCAGCGACCAGAAAAATTGATGTTAGTTTGCCAGGCAGAAAATGCCCTAAAACATTGCGTCTTGAACCCTAGTTGGTGGCGGATAAGTCACGCAAGTCATCCTGCATTCAGGGATAAAATACAGCAGCGTGTGGACCATTATTAGCTCAAGGCAGCTCATCTATCAGGACTTTTTTAATCGAATGTATCGCCCACTGTCAGTCCCTTTGGGATCCATCCCTCATTCATCTTAATAAAGGTGAGGTAATCTAGACTTTTTTGACCTAGGCGACTTCTCTTATCAGTGACAAAACCTCCTGCTGCACTGAAGGTCCTTTCTGACAGGACACTTGAAGCGGGGCAGGACAGAAGTTCTATGGCAAAGTGGGATAGCTCAGGCCACAGGGCAAGCGTGCACACCCAGTAGTCAAAGGGTTCATCGCTCCTCATAGTGTCGATATCTATAGTTATGGCGAGGTAGTCTGTTACCTGACGGTCGAGTCGTTCTCTGAGGGTGGACCCCGAAGGGCTGTGGCGATGCATAGGACTTAAAAAGCTCTGCATGTCCTCCATCAACAACACGTCTGTAAAGCGTCCTCTCCTTGCCGGCGTGGTCGTGGGGGTAGGAGGATTATGTTCACCTCTTCCGCTGTTAGATTGCCGTTGTGCTGTGACATCACCCTTAAACGCTGTGTAAAGCATACTTTTAAATTTATTTTGGAAGTGCTGCATCCTTTCCGACTTGTGGTAATTCGGTAACATTTCAGGCACTTTCTGCTTATACCGGGGGTCTAGTAACGTGGAAACCCAGTACAGGTCGTTCTCCTTCATCCTTTTTATACAAGGGTCCCTCAATAGGCACGACAGCATGAAAGACCCCATTTGCACAAGGTTGGATGCCGAGCTAGTCATGTCCTGTTCCTCGTCCTCAGTGATCTCACTGAAGGTATGTTCTTCCCCCCAGCCACGTACAACACCACGGGTACCAGATAGGTGACAACGAGCACCCTGGGATGCCTGTTGTGGTTGGTCTTCCTCCTCCTCCTCAAAGCCACATTCTTCCTCTGACTCCTCTTCCTCACAATCCTCTTCCAGCATTGCCGCAGGTCCAGCAAGCGATGCTGATAAGGCTCTTTCTGGTGGTGATGGTGACCACAACTCTTCCTCTTCACGCTCATCTACGGCCTGATCCAGCACTCTTCGCAGGGCACGCTCCAGGAAGAAAACAAATGGTATGATTTCGCTAATGGTGCCCTGGGTGCGACTGACCAGGTTTGTCACCTCCTCAAAAGGACGCATAAGCCTACAGGCATTGCGCATGAGCGTCCAGTAACGTGGCAAAAAAATCCCCAGCTCCGCAGAGGCTGTCCTAGCACCCCGGTCATACAAATACTCGTTAACAGACTTTTCTTGTTGGTCGAACATTAGGAGTGTTGAATTCCAACGTGTCGGGCTGTCTAAAATCAAGCACCTCGCTGGCATGTTGTTTCGCCGCTGGATCTCTGTTAAGTGCGCCATGGCCGTGTAGGAACGCCTGAAATGGCCACACACCTTCCTGGCCTGCTTCAGGACGTCCTGTAAGCCTGGGTGCTTATGCACAAAGCGTTGTACAATCAGATTACACACATGTGCCATGCACGGCACATGTATCAACTTGATCAAATTCAATGCCGCCAACAAATTTCTTCCGTTGTCACAAACCACTTCTCCAGTTGGTGCGGAGTCAGCCACTGATCCACCTGTGCGTTCAGGGCAGACAGGAGTGCTGGTCCGGAGTGACTCTCTGCTTGCAGGGAAGTCAACCCCAAGACGGTGTGACACTGCTGTATCCGGGATGTGGAATAGTACCTGCGGAGCTGGGGGGGTGCCGTTGATGTGGAGCAAGACATAGCAGCAGCAGAAGAGGACTCAGCCGAGGAGGTTATGGAAGCCGATGGAGTAGGAGGAGTAGAGGAGGTGGCAGCAGGCCTGCCTGCAAGTCGTGGAAGTGTCACCAACTGCTCTGCAGAGCCATATATTCCATGCTTGGCAGCCGTCACCAGGTTTACCCAATGCGCAGTGTAGGTGATATACCTGCCCTGACCATGCTTTGCAGACCAGGTATCAGTGGTCAGATGGACCCTTGCCCCAACACGGTGTGCCAGAGATGCCATTACTTCCTTTTGCACAATCGAGTACAGGTTGGGGATTGCCTTTTGTGCAAATAAATTTCGGCCGGGTACCTTCCACTGCGGTGTCCCAATAGCTACAAATTTTTTGAACGCCTCAGACTCCACCAGCTTCTATGGTAAAAGCTGGCGGGCTAAGAGTTCAGACAAGCCAGCTGTCAGTTGCCGGGCAAGGGGGTGACTTTGTGACATTGGCTTCTTAGGCTCAAACATGTCCTTGACAGACACCTGACTGTGGGCAGAGGGGGCAAGCAGGGCAGCAGTGGTTGACGTGGCTGGACCAAGAGGAGGATGGTGGCTTTGACTTTGTGTGCTGCTTGTACTCATGTGTTGATCCCATAGGCATTTGTGATGTGACATCATGTGCCTTCGCAAAGAAGTTGTACCTAGGTGGGTATTGGACACGACTCAGTTTCTTTTCGCACAGGTTGCAAATGGCATCGCTGTTGTCACAGGCAGACATACGAAAAATTGCCACACTGCTGAGCTCTGCAATGACGGCATTCTGGTGGTGGCAACAGCATGCGTTGACTGGCGTGCTGTCTGGCTGACCCCGGGTGCCGATGCATGCTCTCTGACTGTGCCACTAGCTACTTTCGACGACCTCCCGCTGTTTTCAACTCGTCTCCTCCTCCTCTCTGTCTCCCCATCTGAACTTTCGTCCTGTTCTTCTTCTCTTATAGGGCGCACCCACGTGACATCCAGGGACGCATTGTCATCATCAACCGCTTCACTTGTATCTGACAACTCAACAAAGGAAGCAGCACCGGGTACAACATCATCATCATCATCAGACCGTACGTCCATGTGTGTAATGCTGCCTGACTGGGACATATCCCTGTTATCTACATCCTCTGGCACTAATGTTTGTGCATCACTCATTTCTTCCAACGGATGTGTAAATAACTCTGCTGACGGATCAAGTGAAGCGGCTGTGGTGCTAGTGTTGGTGGTGGCGGCAGGCGGGCGAGTGGTAACTGGAGAGGTGCCCGAAGCTAAGCTGGAGGATGGTGCGTCTAGGTTCCGAGCGGAAGCTGTAGAAGATTGGGTGTCCTGTGTTAGCCAGTCAACCATGTCCTCAGAACTTTTCAAGTTCAGGGTACGTTGCCTCTGAAAACTGGGCATTATTCTAGGGCCAAAGGGAATCACAGCACCATGATCACGACGGCCCCTACGGGGTGGCCTGCCTCTGCCTGTCATTTTTTTTCCGATTAGTGGTACTATGCGTGCAAGCTACTGTGACACCAGATATGAGTGTCACTGGGCACTGGCAAAAGTTGGCAGAGTAGGCGCTGTAGGCCTCACACACACGCCTGTAGGCAGGCAACTGATATTCAATCGATTACAGTCAAAAAAGTGTTGTTTTATGTCACTGTACACTACGGTTGCACTAGATATGAGTGTCACTGTGCACTGGCAAAAGTTGGCAGAGTAGATGCAATAGGCTTCACACACACGCCTGTAGGCAGGCAATTGATATTCAATCGATTACAGAAAAAAATGGGTTCTTTTATTTCACTGTACACTAGGTTGCACCAGATATGAGTGTCACTGTGCACTGGCAAAAGTTGGCAGATTAGGCGCTGTAGGCCTCACACACATGCCTGTAGGCAGGCAACTGATATTCAATCGATTACAGTCAAAAAAGGGTTGTTTTATGTCACTGTATACTACGGTTGCACCAGATATGAGTGTCACTGTGCACTGGCAAAAGTTGGCAGAGTAGATGCAATAGGCTTCACACACACGCCTGTAAGCAGGCAACTGATATTCAATCGGTTACAGTCAAAAAAGTGTTGTTTTATGTCACTGTACACTACGGTTGCACTAGATATGAGTGTCACTGTGCAATGGCAAACGTTGGCAGAGTAGATGCAATAGGTTTCACACACACGCCTGTAGGCAGGCAACTGATATTCAATCGATTACAGAAAAAAAAGGGTTCTTTTATTTCACTGTACACTAGGTTGCACCAGATATGAGTGTCACTGTTTACTGGCAAAAGTTGGCAGAGTAGATGCAATAGGCCTCACACACACGCCTGTAGGCAGGCAACTGATATTCAATCGATTACAGTCAAAAAAGAGTTATTTTATGTCACTGTACACTACGGTTGCACCAGATATGAGTGTCACTGTGCACTGGCAAAAGTTGGCAGAGTAGATGCAATAGGTCTCACATACATGCCTGTAGGCAGGCAACTGATATTCAATCGATTACAGTCAAAAAAGGGTTATTTTATGTCACTGTACACTACGGTTACACCAGATATGAGTGTCACTGTGCACTGGCAAAAGTTGGCAGAGTAGATGCAATAGGCCTCACACACACACGCTAGCAGGCAGACATATGCAATTAGATTACACAGAAAAAAATAATAAAATAAAATAAATGATGTTCTAGCCCTGAAAAGGGCTTTTTGGGTTGCTGTCCTTGCAGCAGATATCAAATGAGTCCTTTAGGTGTGTAGTGAAAGCTAAATACACAGCTTGGCTATCTATTTCCCTATTAAAACAGCAGCAGGTAGAATATATGTCCTCTCTCAACGAATGTAGCTTCAGAATGATTCTAAAATGGAGGCTGTCCTTGAGATGGAAGGCCCTGGAAGGGAGTGTATGCTGCTGATTGGCTGGAATGTGTCTGCTGACTGTAAGGTGCAGGGTCAAAGTTTCCTCAATGATAAAGAATAGGGGGCGGACCGAAAAGAGCATGTGTTCGCCGTTCGATGCGAACGCGAACATGCGAAAATCGCCGCGAATAGTTCTCTGGTGAACTGTTCGGGACATCAATAATTAAGATAAATCTATATATAGTACAATCCAGACATTAGCTAAGGACAAGTTTGATTCTGTGTAAAAAGAAAAAGGTCAAAACATCTGACTAATATGAAGCTTATGATGGACCTAAAGGACACATGTTTAAAATTAGGCCCTAAATCTTTACAATTACTCACTTACCACTTATCACTTAATCTGGGTTGTAGGAATTGAACAATACATATAATGGGGTATAATGGGTTTAAAAAGAGTCTAGGTATTATCCTCAATTAGAGCATTTATAACCTAAATATATGTGTTATTCCACATTTTTTTTTAAACTTTCCCATTTTAAATTATGAAGACCTATACCCTTTGAATTCACTATTAACAGGAATTGTTCATTCATACAAAAGTAACACAAATGTATTAATTTTTTTCACTTTTATTTTATAATTTTTTTACTACATATATAGATTTATAATATTACTAGCTACTTGCCCGTCAAAAATGACAGGAATAAAATGTTAAGGCTGGGATTGCTGTGCCTTCGGCGCTCATTGCAAACCTCTCCCCCTGTGTAGTTTATAGGCCTGGCCTTGAGTGTTACTGTCTTGGGTTGTGTTACCTCCTTAGGTTAAGTGTTAGTGGCTTTGATTAAGTGTTACTGGCTTTCGGTAAGTGTTACTGGCTTTCAGTAAGTATTACTACTTTTACGTCCTTGGGGCTAGTTTCACATCCTTGGGCCTCGTTTTCGGCGTTTTGCGTTTTTTCGGCAGCCATTTTTTTTTCGCTTAGGGCGATTTTCGATTGTGAAAAAACTGCAAATATGCATCAAATTAACTTGCCACCTGACTCACAGGCTCCCTGCCTCTCCCTCTGTGGTGTGTGTGTTTAAGTTAATTTGAGGCATATTTGTTGTTTTTTTCATGTGTTTGCAGTTTTGTGGTTCTGCCGTTAAAGTCGTAATTTTGCGAGGCGCATAGTGCATGTACGGGTTTCAGTCATACGGGTCACAAGTCCTGCGTGCCTCACCTGCTTAGCTTGTTAAGTCCTGTGTGCCTTAACGGCTTGCCTCGCTTCGCATGGCTTGCGGTGCAATGAGCGCCTTTAGCACTCATTGCAGCCTAAGTCCCGCGTACCCGACAGCTCACCTTGCTTCGCGAGGCTCGCGATTGTGGCCCAATGGGCCTGCAATCCAGCTCACAAAGCATGACCAACATCGCAAACATTACTCACACTGACAACTATATATGTGATTCTTTCACTCTTTTAAATCACACTTTTGCAATTTATAACAGCCTATAACAAATAAGAAGGGATGATCACTCACATTCATGCCCATGCACATTCATATATTTACTAAAATAAGAAGGGAAGATCACTCACATTAATACTCACCCACTTTAATATTTATTCTCAGTATGGAATGTGCTCCATATTGAGGAGATTAATTATTACACTCACAAATGAAATTCACACTTTACATATTAGTCCTTCATAAAGAGGACAGGTCACTTTTTTGGTGTCTCGCCACTCTATATGGCACTTAGGAAATACAATAATGATAATTCACTCTAACAATATTTTGTAAGATAATACAATTCTTTATAATGATCGCACATGTTATTTTTAATATTGATTAAATATGGTGCTTAGAGAAGTTATATTTACCATGGTAATTACACTTTATTTATGAATTCAACTTAACACAAAAGTCACTCAATTATTTACAAAAACTTTTTAATCCAATATTGTGATTATTTTTATGATGACTTTATCCAACATTAAGTAACTCCCCTTTACTTACCTATATAATGTCTCAATTTAATATTGTTGTTAAATCAATACATTATTGTAATTCATACTATAGTTTAAAAATAACTTATGTATTCCCAGTAAAATATATTGTTTCACTTACCTGTATAATTCCCTAAATTAATACTGTTGTTAAATCAATATCTGCTATTGTCAATATTGCTCTTTACTTACCTATATAATTTTTCAACTTAATATTGCTGCCAAATCAATACAGTTCTTGTTATTTATCATTGTAGTTTAAAAATAAGTCAATTATTCTCAGTGAAGTACATTGTTTTACCTGAAAAATTCCCTAAATTAACACTGTTGTTAAATTAATATTGCCACTGACATGTATGATTAGCGTTTAAAAGCAATCAGAATATTTCCAGTTAAGTTTATTGCTATGGTAACGTCATGTGAAGCTATAAAAATGACAGCAAAAGGCCACCGTCGCTTTCCCCTTTTGAGAAAGACGCAGTAGGGTAGAAATGTGCGTCAGGGTAGAGATGCCAAGCATGACGTCACACGCCGACGTACGAGAGACAGAGCCTGATCAGAGAGTTACAACAACAGCCTGATCAGAGAGTTACAAGCAAATTTACAGCAGCCCAAAAAAGTAAGCTTATCCACTAACCAGATCTTATAACTGTGGTATTGTAGAAAAATGGGGCAATAATATGCAAAATATAAACAGCCCATAGGAAGTAAGCTTATTTACTTACAAGCTCTTATAGCTGGGACACTGAAGCGGAATGGGGCAATAATATGAGCTTTAACATCTAGTTTAGATAGGGATTAATCCCTACCTATGCCACACTTCCCTTAGCAGATTCGGGTGAATATAGTGAGACTATCCAGCATCAATTAGAACCCTAAAATGTGAGATTTCTTGAAGCAACATGATGAATTTGATTATCTCTGGGTATATGGATATATGAATGCTAAAGGAATTGTATATATACCTGAAATTAGGGATAAAACAGAGAGGACTGATAGCCCCAATGATAGCCAAGTTATCCATGGAAAATATTGCCCAATATACAAAAAGAATATCACGTAAAAACTCAACGTATTAGATGATCACACAAAAAATTGGTAAAACAAGGGAAAGTGGTGGAAATAGTAATCCCCAATTCCGAAAAAGAAAATCCCACAATTGAAGCTGCTATTACAACATTACATCTACCTCATGTAGCTAAAAACGTTTTATTAAAACTCATTACGTTTTATTAAAACTCATTACTGTCTCCCAATTTATTAAATAAAGGAATTAGAAGCAAAATGAAAAGGCTAAAATAAGTCATCTATGGAAACACATAAAGATAATATAATACAATTAATTAATATTACTATTGTCTTAACAAAACTCATATTCCTTATTATTTCATTAAAACCACTAAGGGTGATTATTCTCCTTTTAGATGTTTTTAATCTTCTTTTAACTCTTGTGTGAGCACCGCTGTCCTTTCTATGTTCTAATAAACAACTGCAAATATGTCAAATAGAATTTATTTTTCTTATCCCCCTGTTTCTTTTGTTCTTGAATATTTAGATTATAAAATGTCCCAAAATGTCATGCTAAAATTTCCTGAATTTCCTTTTTTTGCTGTAGTGTAAATATGTTCATCAAAGGAAGATGAGAATGCTAAATTGCTCCCCTCAACCACTCATTTTAGCCTTTATAGTTAAAGTTTATTCCAGTCAGTGAAATCTCTACAATTCCTGCATAGATCTGTCTGATAATCAAGTCTGATAAATCTGTTCAGTTTTGGAAACAGACCCAGTTGAATAATATTAATGAGAGTATTCTCTACCCTTAGAGGAAACCCTTGTCTTGGTCAATATAGATCAGAGTTATATTCATCTCACGAGTCACGGGAGATAGCCTCTCCAACCCCCACATTAGTGTTATGAGATCTCATTATATATGAGTCTCCATAGAATAACAAGGGATTATAAAGGTCCCATCCACCATGCCAATGTGTATGGTCTCCATACAATTATTTTTATTGTGATTGCTTTATCTAGTAGCACATATTTTATGAATCTTGCTTTTAGATGTGTTTTTTGTAATATATATTTGAATATATCATTATGATGGTACAATCTGCATTATATATGAAGAGTTTCAGTGTGACTTGCATTTGTGGAGTATGAGGTGGTGTACTTGTAGAGAATGGTGCGATGGAATGCAGATAGGAAGATTTCTCTCCAGTGATGAGCATCCTCGATTGCTCGCCTGCAGTGTCTAGAATTTTTCAAAACATTTTTAACAGCTATGAGAACATGCTGTGAGCACTTCAAGTGTCCTTTAACTATAATAACTTTGTGAGTTCAATATCAGAGCCTCCCTGTGTCTCAATATAAATGTATTCAAAATACACACAGTATAGGGTTTATTAACTGGTTTCTGTGCATGTAACATTGGAATCTGCAAATATATTTGTTTATATCTATTTTTATACTGTTATATAAATTATTGCACATGCAGTTATTTGTTCATAAAGTGTTACAAATAAGTAGTATATGTGAATTAAGTTTTATGTATGTGGGTTTGTGCATATACAGTATATGCATGTTTATGTATTAGCATGTAAGTGACTTTATATCTACAGAAATGTATATGTGTGTATGTGATTCTTACTTATACATTTGATCATCCCCATTTATATGATTGTGATGGGAATATTTTATTTTTTCTTTGCCCCTGATGTAAAACGTTGTGAGGATGCCCATGCACCATACCAAATGTCTGTTTTCTATTGCTCTGATTTACTATTAGCACTATAAGGTAATATGAGATTGATAAGTCAAATATATAAAGCTTTAAAAGCTAAAATATAAAATATGAAATGTGTTCACTTTTTATACAGATGTCTTATATAGAATTTGTTTTGGAATGAGTAAAACATATGTTATGCAACATGTTCTTTTAATAAGTATTTTTATTGCTGTTCATTGCATATAGCATGAAAGTCCATTTTGTGTCAAGCCAGGGGGTACATATAAGGGGTTAAATTGTATAATGGGTTAAGTTCTGACTGCCTTGGACACAAAAATTATTATGGGATGTCCGTTGCATAAGAATGTTCCAGTTTGGACCACACATCATCTATTTGTTATTTGTTCTCTTTGTTTAAAAACCTCAAGGTAAAATGTTTGTGATTACCTAACTGCTTATGGCCTGTGACCTTTGCTTATTTTGCAATACAGCTGTGTTGTGCTTAATTCTGCACATACACAAAACTTATGTAATGAACGGGTGGGGTTATGGCCTTTATAAAGTCAAGCCCTGCATGTAATACATTTACACATTTTGAATCTACCTTGTCTCCTGAGTTAACTCAAAATCAGGACTACGGAGTGCTGTAAGGAAGAGTGGTTGTAAAGGTCCCCGGGGTCACGCTTTCCCTCGCAGTGTGTTTCCTGTCTTAACAGTATGTTTTTAAAATATTATGATTTCATTGATTTTTTTCTTTATTTTCAACTGCCATGTCCCCCTAGGTTCTCATGAAGTGCATACATCAAGCTCCTTCACAATAGGTAGTATTTCTTATGATCTGTCCTTTTTGTATTTTAGGTATTTATATATATAGAGGGGCTCTTGCTCATGTTTAGAAAAAACAGCTTTATCATATCCCCCCCCCCCCACCCCCCATAACACACGCACACAAACACACACATAGTTGTAAGGCTTCTTCTCTCCCATGGCCAATTTGAATGCTCTTTTAAGGTTATGACATGAAGGGTGGATATTCTACACTCCATTAACTTGCATCTTTAAAATAAAAGCCTCAGAATACTGTACTAAATTTGTACTTATTATATTTCTTGTGTCACTACCAGGTAAACAAGGTAATTGCTTACTCACTTGTGACCTTGATTACATTTTCTGAATGTATTGGAGCAAGTTTTTCAAGACATACTGTAGAGGTGGATCAAACTATGGATTTTTGATGCTATATCCTAAACCATGTAAATCTGAGCCATGGAAAGCGAACAATGTTATAGTTCATGGTTATTCTGGAACAGAATACACAACTGCATTAAAAGTATAAACTATTAAACTTGAAGACAGACAACATTTTTCACTGTCATCATTTTAAAATTGTGTCAACCTACTTCTCCTTCTAAACCAGAAGATAATGAATAATTCCCAGTTCTTAGTAAATAGCATTTCTTTGCAAGACGATAAAAGCTATTATAAATAATTTATTTTATGAAATGATTCCCAAGCAGATGTAAAATATATGAGCAAAAGTGCCAATAAATGTAAAGATGGCCACAAATTCTTCCTATATTATTTATTTCTATACTTCTGAAGTGTTGTTTCTTCCCTGTGTTATATATATTGACTCATACAGTAGGACATAGCTGCTCATTAACTATGTGTCGCTTCTGTAACAGGAAGCAATACTTCTTCTGTGTTTCCAGTGGATAAGAGCTTAGAAGAGAATAGCAGAAAGTCAATAAAGTGCACTCACCTTTCCATTACAGACGACGTCTTGCAATGCAATAAATCAAGGATTTGCAGTTGTGTGTTTTTTAAATCTATATAGTATCAACCTCCACTTTCACCCCAGGTGGAAATTGGAAAAGGGATTCAGTTAGAGTGTTATCAGAGATTTACACTAATATATAGACTCATAACTCATACTATAAAATGATGTAAGTAGATAAGACAATACTATTGTGATAAATAATACAGCAATATTTCTTAACAGCTCTGTTATCTTCCCATTTATAAATATATATATATATATATATATATATATATATATATATATATATATATATATATATATATATGTATATATATATATATACACACACAATAGTTATGTCTATTGCAGCATATATTGATACGTTTTATACTGTATCATGCTTAACTGGAAAAGTGAGATACATCTCAAATAAAATGTACTGTATATATATATATATATATATATATATATATATATATATATATATATATATATATATATATATTAACAAACGTGTTCATTGCAAAATTGCAAATAATCATTAATTTGTACAGAGCCCACACTATGCAGTCAGTACCTGTACTTTGAGCTAAGGAAATAGTGTATAATAATATATAAGCAATTATTTCACATTAAATTAAAAATAGCTGTGTCAGTAAAAGTAATTGGTAAAAAAAAAAAATGTTTACATTTTTTTTAAATCAATGTCTAAAGAAACATTTCGTGCAGTAGATGATTTGTTCTGAAATTATATACTTTAGACCGAGGCTACAATTAATGGAAGTGCTTCAAAGCTATTTGATAAACCTGATAGACAGAGATGCACTCTATCTGCTATTTAAATTAAGCACAGTTAACATAGGATCAATAATTGTATCAGATGTTAGTGAACACTGACATTAACTGGATGAGAAAACAGAGTGTACAAAATTAGAACTGGTAATTAGAATGTACAATAGAGAAAGGTATTTTATGTCTGTTAAACACCAGATATATTCATTGCTTTTGGAGACAAACAGCCCTATTAAATTCCCCTAAACTGAAAACCCATAGCCCATAACACTTACGGGTAATAAATTGGGCTCTTACAGGTACCCACAAATGATCTGTGGGTTACAGGTGGAAAAACCCTACAGGCTGTCGAAATCGGAAATCTGTTGCTGCAAAGCCTTTGATCTGTCAAGCCCGTAAATTTTATGTTCGCAAATCGCTATTTAATTGCTACAAATCCACTGGCGTTCAAACCCGTAACCTGCAAATGGAGCCAAAAAGCCTACAGGTATTTTAGAGGACCTGCAAGGAGGTTAAAATTCTATCCGTAGCACTGTAAATGCAAATATCAACACACTACTATATTTTAGATAAAAGGGTGATGTTAGATATTAAAATTAATAGCACAACATTCTCAAACTCGCAAATCTGCAATATAAAAAAACTTTTTTTTTATGTTAAATTTACGTGTTATATCAATGCCGACAATCAATGTGTTAATACATATAATGGAACTCGCATGGACTAGAATATCATATTTACTGATTTATTAATATTGCATTATTTCTAGAATGCGGGTCTGATCAAAACTTGTAATTGAAACCCGTAAGGGATTGAAATCTAAACTCCGTGGGCCTCCTTCTATTACCGGCCGCAGCCGCTGCGGGGCCGCAAGGACCGGCCGCAAGCTTTCCGGCTATTCTATTCCCCTCCGGTCAGGGACTCCGGCAGGCTTGCGGCCGGCGCCTTGCTATCTCTTGTGGCCGATCGCGCCGGAGGAAAGCCTTTGATCTAAAACGGCCGCAAGGAAATCGGCCGTAAGAAAAGCCTGTTTGCGATTCTATTGCTCCTGGAACCCTGTCTGCAAGGCTAAAAACGAGCTGCAGCTTACTTGCAGCAAACAGGTCCCGCTAGCACCAATTAAGCACATAAAATAGCTCAAATAAAGCCATCCTGCACTTTGCAGAGTCTATAAAGTGATATTCGGTGTTAGCAAAAATAGCACATAATTACCCTATACTCAAATCCGTAAAATATATATTTTTTAATATACGTAAAATATACATGTAAAAAGTCCAGAGTGCTTGGAGCACCTCAGACACGCCCACGCCGCAGCCGGAAAATAAACAGTTAATTTGAACTCGGGTTTGGGCTGATGTGCAAGCTTGAGAGGGGGTTACTATTAATCCTCATGTCCCCCAATATGATCCCTAGCATTTACAGAGCTGTACAGTGCAGGCTTGAATTTAGTTTTTAGTTTTTAGATTTCAGAGCTTACGGCCGGTTTCAAGATATGCTGCCGGCTGTAAGGGGAAATCCTTGCGGGGCCGTATAATAGAATCGCGAGTTAACTGAACCCCCGCAAGGAATCGCAGCCTTACGGCCGATTTACGGCCGATAATAGAATGAGGCCCCATTTGTTCAGTGATGTAATGATGATGATCTCTTTTACTATTGGCTCCATCTAAACCTCAACTACGGGTTTGACTAATTGATCATGCAACGTGTGCAAGAATGTATCCTTGAATGCATGGTTTATAATAGACTTAACATATAGTTACAGAAATGTAAACATGGTATACTCTCCTGGGGTAACAACCATATAAATAAAGTCTTAGCCATAACAACTGCAACCTGCAAAACAATCAGCGATTTCAATTTAAACATTAGCAGGATCATAAATAGTCACTGAAATTACTTAATGACAACCAATAAATATGTTGGAAATATTAATAAAAATTGAGTAAAGAATAAGACTGCTTCTCACAAAGGATTTACATTCTCCATTAACACGTAGTTTCCTTGCTTTGAAACAAGATGTGAGTATAGTCTTGTTGACCTGTAAGGGCATTAAAAATAATAATTTTCTACAACTGTCATTGAGAATCATATCTGTGTCTGAGATGGAGTTTCATAAAATCCCTAGCACTCTATATATGCTTACAGGAACAACCCCTGGATCATGAGGATCCAGATATCTTAGCCACCAGCCTGCTTAGTCAGCTAAGGGACACCTGTCATAAGGACCCAGGAGCACAGAAGCAGGCAATGGTCCCTTCAAATCATCTGGAAAACAGGATATTAGCATCTGCTAGTTCAGCAAAATAACAAAAGCATTCCCTCTAGAATGACATACACCATTTTAACAAAGCATAACTTTAATGGGAACAATACAGTACATTTATGGATCCAGTCACACCAAGCTACTACCTTAATTAAGGATGAACCAATTGCCACAGTACATACCCTGGGCCACCATCAAATTATATCATCCTCCCTGATTACCTCCTGCTGGTCAGATGTCAGGCCGACTGCTATACTAATTCCTTCTTTGATCTCAGCCTTCCAGGGCGTCATCAATCAGTACAATGCTGGAGACACCATGACTGACCGTGTATGTGCCCTTCTACAGTTAACCTTGAACATGTACCCGTACCTTTAATCGGGTGATGTCCCCTTTTCCCTATTCCCAATATCTGCACCTAGTGCCCCCCTCCCTGGGTGTCCCACATAACATGTTTCATTATAGCACCCAAGGAAAATCTTACTTGTTAATAGCAAACATGACAACATTCAACTCTTACACCTATTATTATATACATTAGGGAAATATTACCTAGCAATATAGAAACATTGAATCATAGTTAAACCTAGCCATGCCACAATAGTTGCAATAGTCCCAACATGCATGTGGTAATGACACAATAATTTATAATTGGAAAAATTACACAAGACTATACAACATCACACAGTATTGAGCACTGTCAGCCTGACATTTTGATAGCTCTACAGTCTAGTGGTCCCCCTGGGCATGACACACTGTTCCACTTCATTTTTGGGTTCTGAGAGAACTAAGCAACTCTGTTTAAACTATTAAATGAAGCCAACTGATTGAATTTCATGATCATAATTGCAAAATGTTATTTTTATAACTTTAATATGAGTATAATTGTGGTGGTTAAACATATTGGTACAATCTTACCCTCCAAATTCTTCTGCAGCTTAGTGTGATAGACAACTATCTTGAATTGAAAGGAGATAAGACAAGAAAGGAGGAAGTAAATAACCCATCACATATAATAGTTGGCAAACTGCGAGTCGTCGTCACGCTTTGCGAGCTCGCGAAGCAAGCTCACAAGAGACGCAGTGCGGGCCGCAAATATGGACCCTCGCAAAGCAAGGGGGGCACATTTGCAGAAGGTGGAGGCTCCAACGTCGGCTGCAATGAGCCACAGGCTCATTGCAGGCCGCAAATGCAGAACCCTCGCATAGCCAGGGGCCGCATTTGCGGAGGTGGAGGCTCTACGGCGCCTCTACACCTCAGCTCACCAACAGTGCAAATCGACACTGTATGCTGCGGGAACATCACAACTAATTGTTAGCTCTTCAGCACATCGCTTGCTGCATATATTAATTACAAATAGCTAAAGTATATTGATTTATGATTTCATGAATTAATTAATTATCATGAAAAAATACGTATTCAGAAAATAAACGCAATAAACGACAAAGGCCTTCACCGAGCACCTCACAATGAGTGCCAACAGGGCTCAGGGGACACAAAGTACACCAGGGGAGAGGCTTGCAATACGTGCCAAAAAGGAGGTCAGCATGGACCTTACAATGAGCGCAAAAGCGGCTATGATAACAAAAAGTACACCAACCGAGAGGCTATGAATGAGCGCCGAAGGATCACAGACGACCAAAACACTTACTGTCTGTGGCAAACAGCATTACCTGCCTTACAATTTTATTTCCCCATAATTTTTGACGGGCAAGTCGCTAGTATTTTAATAATCAACAAAAATCAAAACTGCAAACAGTGAACAATAACATAAAACCTAAGTGTTAGCTTTCACTAAAGCAAATCAATGTGAATATATAAATTAAAGGCACTGAATCATGTGTAGAGACTCTCCAAAAAGCTACTTCATTAGTTAGAGTATATAAAAACAATATATGCAGTATTAATTGATTAACAATAAAAAGTTCAATTTACCTGAAATCTATGTCAGAAGAGCGCTATATCAGAATACAAGTAGACATCCATCTTGAAATGTGGACCATCCTCTACTTAATTTATGGCCATCCAGACAAGGTAGAAATTATCACATACCTCCCCTTCAAGGGTGGACTGTCTAAATAGAGTGACTTCTTAATTTACTAAAACGATTTCACTGGTGAGAGAGCAAAATCTGAACCAGGAGCAATACTAAGGCCCTCATTCTATTATCGGCCGTAAATCGGCCGCAAAGCTGCGATTCCTTGCGGGGCTCCTGTTACCTTGCAATTCAATTATACGGCGCCGCAAGGATATCCCCTTACGGCCGGCAGTATATCTTGCAATCAGCCGTAAGCTCAGAAATCTTTAAATGCAAAAATAAATTCAAGACGGCACTGTAAAGCTCTGTGAATGCTAGGGATCATTATGGGGGACATGAGGATTAATAGCAACCCCCTCTCAAGCTTGCACATCAGCCCAAATCCGAGATTACATTAACTGTTTTTTGCTGCAAGTAAGCTGCGGCTCGGTTTTAGCCTTGCAGAGAGGGTTCCGGAGCAATTGAATAGCAACCAGGATTTTCTTACGGCCGAAACTTTTGCGGCCGTTTAAGATCAAAGGCTTTCTTCCGGCGCGTGCGGCCGCAAGGGATAGCAAGGCGCCGGCCGCAAGCCTGCCATAATCCCCAGCCGGAAGGGAATAGAATAGACGAATAGCTTGCGGCCGGTCCTTGCGGCCCTGCATCTCCTACGGCCGATAATAGAATGAGGCCCTAAGACTCTATTTTAATACAAAGTAAAATACTATAAAACGTAACCTTTATTTAATGTTTTCATAAACATTGGGGAATTGAAATACTTAAAATAAACTCTGATGATTCTTGTCTCTCCTTTAATCACATGTATGCAAATACTATTCCCACTCTGTAACAGCTTAGTCAGGAAGAATCCAAATACAATATTTGTAACTAAAGTAACATAGATAATACATACTAATTATATCTCAATAAAGCAACTAGTACAAAAAGTATCCAAATGTAGTATCTGCTACTAAAATATCTGAAAGTAAGCAGAATACTCAATACTAGAGCTACCCCCATAAGAAAATGATGCAGGAAACTCCTATCAGCAAGACTTCTGTCTCTCTGGGTTAGCCCCACAGAGGACCACCATTGCTTGTTTCTTGTGCTGCCTGACAGAGGAGATCAAGTTTTTAGTTTATCCAAAGAGTGATACTGGGCTAATATACGACTATGAAAAGGGGATAGTCATTGGCTTTTGTGCCAAGGGTGGGAGTATTTCTGAAATAGAGCAGTTTCTAAACTGTTTGCATGCAGCTGTGGTTAAAGTGTACTGTGACTGGACAAACATCACCATAAACGGAGTCGAAACTGAGGAGTACCACGTGCCATTCATGTCAAAGGTTAACGTTTGCTGCGAATGTCAACTGACACCATACATTGAGCAAATCACTGTCCAAACTAACCAGATGTGTATCTAAAATTACAGAACAATGAACCCCATTGCATATAGGCTCCGAAGCAAACGGATGGTCACTGCACCCATGCTGATGAGTGTTTGTCATCAGAAACGGCTTCAATTTGCACAACAGTACCAAAATCAGACCTCTTCTGATTGGCAAATGGTTGCCTTCTCTAATGAGTCATGTTTTCTGCTCCATCAACTGGACGGACGTTGGCATGTCAAGTTCGAAATCTCTGTGAACAAACACTCTGCAACCATTGTTGTAATAACACAAGCTGATGACAGGTTTATAGTGTGGGGAATGTTTTGTTGGCATTGTCTGGGTCCACTCATACCTCTGGGAGGCACTCTCAACCAATTGGGTTATCTATACAGATCAAGGACACCCATGCATGCTGACTTCCCAGGAGCTGATAGGATACTGCAGCAGGACAATGCAACATATCATATGACCAGAATTGTCTTGGAATGGTTGTAGGAACATGACAAAGACTTCCATGTACTTCCCTGGCCTCCAAATTCCCAGGATTTGAACCTCATCAGACACCTGTGGGACAACCTAATTCTCCGTGTTCACCATATGATTCCTCCACCATGCAGTCTGCAGTCTGCATGGCTCCAGATACCCTTGTCAACCTTCCAGAATCGTATTGGCTCATTACCATGCCATCTAGCTGCGTCCATGCTGCACATGAGTCATAATAATGTGACTGGACCATGTATATATATATATATATATATATATATATATATAATGTGATATATATATAGTGTAATAACTGTGTTTCTCAGAATTCTGAGCAGGAAACAAGTTTTTTAACTTGTTTTAGATGTTCAAATGTGAAAAAAAAACGTACTATTAATTTACTGTACTACTTTATGGTGGAGGGCTTCTAACTCTATTCTGCCCACAGTGATACTTTTTTATTGGACAAACATTTTAATTAGAGTGACAACGCTGATTAGAGGTAGTAACCTTGAAACAACTGTACATGGGTGGGATTCCTAGCTTGTGAATAATACATCCTGAGTTTTGCTCAACACTGTGTAATACAGCAGGCATATGCATAAAGGAAACCATGTTTAAAATTGTAATGTATAGCAAGATGTCATTGCTCAGCTTCCCAGAATGCAGTGTAATAACTGTACTTCTTGGGATTCTGGGCATGAAAAAAGTTTTTTAACTTGTTTTAGACGTTAAAATATCAACACAAATGTACTATTTATTTGCTGTACTACTGCACGGGGGAGAGTTGCTATCACTCTTTTGCCCATTATAAATTAAATGATTGTTGTGGTAAACTACCTCCTCAAAAAAATCTACTACAGAAGCTAGGACCTGGCCCACGCGGATGAGAGGCAGCAACCTTGAAACAGCTGTACAATGGGATTCCTTGCTTGTGTATTATCTAACTTAGGCTTTGCTTAAAGCTGTGTCATACAGCAGGCAAATGCTTAAAGGAAGCCGTGTTTAAAATGGTAATGGATTGCAAGAGTAAAGCATTTGTGGGCACATTTGCATGTCCCTGCCAAGGTTCCCAGAATGTAGTGTAAAAACTGTCTTTCTCAGTTTATGAGAAAATATGTAAAATAACCAAATATTTACAACCATCACTAAACGAAGATGCCCAATTAAAAGAAGTTTTCCCCAAACCTCCCTCGCATTTAAACAACCACCAAACCTGAAACTTGTCAGCAGAAGATTGGCCAGTGAACAACTGAATATAAAAAATGGAACAAAACCTTGTAAAAAACGTTCCTTTAAGTTATGTCAACACATTTGTAATGATGACACAGCCATATATAACAACATGACCTATAACATCGAAGCATCATATACATGCACATCCTCCAATGTGGTTTATGTAATGCAATGTTTTTTATGTGACACAGGTTGTTACAAATAAAAAAGCACAATGAAGACATTTTAGGTAGAATGATCACTCCATCCAAAACATAAAAATCTAAATACTCAGAGAAAAAATTAAAAATAATCCAAGAGAGAAAAGCATTGTAAATAAAGTTGATCACATTTTTAACACTAAAAATACAGGACTTAATACAGACTTAGGTTTTCTAACACATTATCACTATTTCTTGTGAATTTTTCTTATTTTACTATAACAGTTTTGCCACTCTTAGTGATGTATTTGTCCAGCAAGTAGGATATCACTGTGGACTAAAGTGCTCTGTTTTTTTCATGTGTATATTAATGTATATGTGTGTATAGTATGTATATATTTGTTTCCTACTATGTTATGTTGATTCCCCTATTTGTATTTACCCCATAATGTCAGGTGCTGTCTGCACTCTCTCTGCATATGTTGATTTTATTAAAACTGAGGGTTTCCTTTCATGTTAGTATTGCTTCAGAATTGATAAAGGGAGGTCAGACCTCTTGAAAGCTCATCAATATATATACAGCATTTGTAAATATAAAAGCTATCACAATCTACTACAATACTCATTATTCGTCTATCACATATTATAAATGCAAAACTGCGATTTGCTGTCACGCTTGCAAGCCTCGCAACATGAGGCGAGCAGTTGAGGCATTGAAGCATGCAGGATTTAGACAGAAATGAGGGCAGAACGTGCTCCTGTGAGACTTGCGAGGCGAGAAGCGAGGCACGCGATACTTGGGCTGCCAGCAGTTACTTAGACAAAAAATTCGGACCTCGGAATCTCGGGGGCAAAAAAAATATCTGACCTCGGAAAAATACGAATTTAACAGCTGAACCGTGAAAATCAGAAAACAAACCAAAAAACATAAATATGTCTCAAATTAACTTACAAACTTACACACAGCACAGGGGGAGAGCCAGGAAGCCTGTGAGTGAAGTTGCAAGTTAATTTGAGGCATATTTGTAATTTTTTAAAGATTGAAAATCGGCTAAGCAAGATAAAAAATGGCGTCTGAAAAAAATTAAAACGAGGCAAAACTAGGCTGTAGCACGCAACTCAACGCCAGGAACGTACGAGTTACAAAATAGACTATTAGGAAGGACGGAAAATGCTCGCAAGGCGCCTAAGACATAGACAATCTGCGCCATTTTACAGCACTAACTTGCAAATAATAACATTACTATTCCTGCCTAAACAAACTGTTTTGCCTTGTGCACGCACCCTATATATACTGCACAATTGCCACATTGCTTACACTTTCTCCTCAGGTGATGAACAGTCTCACTGTACATTTTCTGCTGCCTGAAAATCCAAAGAGATTGTTAGCTCTTCAGGATATTGATTGCTGGATAATGATTAAAAATAAGTAAAGTATATTAATTTATTAATTAATTATAAAAATAAAAAAAAATAATTAGTATTAAAAAAATAATTATGCAAAAGCTCATATTTTACACTGCCCTTACTTTATGAATACATAAATGCTTAGCTCTTTCAAATATATGTATTAATTGATTCATTAATTATTAATGTACATTAATTTATTTCTTATTAAATTACAAAAAAAAAATCCATATTTTACACGGCACAGTTTTTTAAAATATTTTACACTACACTTATCTGTATTACTGCTCATTAATGTACATAAATGTATTAATTTATGCTCTGAGACCTCCATTGGGGGGAGGACTATGGCACATTAATTAACAAATAATGTCAGTGAAATAAAGAGAAACATTGCTCTTTCTATTACATGTATTCATTCATTAATTAATTAATTAGTAATATAGATAATTGTATTAATTATTAATATTTCCAACAAAAATATATATATATATATATTATAAACTGCACTAAAAAATATGTAGATTTTACACTGCACTTATATATCTGTATTACTGCTCATTGCCTGACAGGGATAGGACCCTCAAAGCAGTTAAACATTTACATCAGTTTATTATGCTCTGAAACCTGCTACATTTCATGTTTTATACTGCCTTTATTTATGAATACATCGGTGCTTATTCCTTTACATTTTGCATGTATGTCAATTAAACATGATACTTTCAATGATTAATTAATTAATCAAATCCAAACATTAAAAATGCTTTTCATGTCATTTTACAGTTTGCTCATCTCTGTGAACACTGGACCTGCATGAACACAGACTGTGAGCCCTGCAGCATTTAATCTGCAATTACATCAACTTTAGAAAAACAGGATTAAGTATTTTTATTTAGTATTGATGAAATTAATTGATTAATTAATTAACGTATATTAGTAAATTAATTAGTTCATAATTAATAATTAAAAAAACTATTTAGACTGACCTTATTTATGAATACATAGATGCTTAGCTATTTACATTTGAATGTATGCCAATTAAACATCATACATCAATTGATTAATTAATTAGTTGAATCAAAACTGTACAAATCCTTTTCAGGTCAATCTATAGTTTGCTCATAGCTCTTTGTGTTTGTATATGAAATGTACATTTTTAATGATGCCCTTCTTTAGGAAAACATGATTAGCTCTTTATGTTTTACATTGATGACTATTATTGAATAATCAATTAATGTATATTAATGTATTAATTCGTTATTAAAAAATTATAAAAAAGATATATATATATATATATATATATATATATATATATATATATATTTTACACTGACCTTATTGATCAACATTATAGTTCACAAAGATTAAGAGAAGAAGATCAACAGAGACTTGCCAATAAAAGAAATATGACAGAAAAAGGACAAACTGAGTGTGGTAGAGCTACAAAGAAAAGAAAAAGTAAAAGACATAATGTCTGTGAAACATTACCTAATGACCAAATATTGCCTAATGACACCAATATTGATATGCATGACACCACTGTTGATATACAAAGTAGTAGTGATATCTTTGTTGACGAAGCTCAAGATAGTCCCTTACTTACAGCACTACCAGTAGAGAGTCATGATATTGTGGATTACTCAATGTGGTTTGCCAGTTTTGAGGGGCCTATCATTTTCTCAATGAAAGACCAACTGATGGAGAGTTTATTAGTTGATGTCAGAAAGGAAAGGTAAGACTTCCAAAAAGACACAGATTTCCAAAATATTTTAAAAGTATAATGAGTGATCCAACATTTCCAAATTATAGTAATATATACAAAAAACATCAGGTCTTATAACAGTGCAATTTAATTTGCTTCAATGGGTGCTACATTAGCAGAAAATGTCCCAGGACATGGCCCTTACTGTTTTAAAGTACAAGGACAAATTTACCACCCGAGTTCACATTTACACCGACAAGCATGAGAGCAAAGGAAATTTGCACAGTTATATGTCCTAAATACAATGGAAACTGTTGAACAACGGATGATGCTTCCTGAAAAAAAACAATGTTTACGCATAGTCTTTGAACAGCTGAATAACATTATGGCCAACAACCCATATAGTCAAGCATACAAACAATTAGCACAGGTTGAAAAAGAACAACAGGCACATGCTCAAATAAATCAATTGCCAATGCCAAGAGTAAATATGGTTCTGAAAAGAGATCACAATACTGATCAAAGACGTTAGAATTTACCAACAGTAAATGAGGTTGCCATGGTCTTTAAAAATGAAGATGGTGAACCACCTTTTCAGCGGGATATTAGAATATATCCACGCAATGAAGAACAAACTTTTATAAACATAAATAATAAAGTTGCAATATGGGTCCAATGACATATCCCATTTTCTTTCCAAATGATGAGCCAGGATGGGAACCAAAATTACAATTGCAAAGTTATCCCAATAGTAAAGTTTGGGTTAGAAACAATATTTCTATGCTGGAATATAAAGTGGCACAAACTGCTATTTGGGATCATTCTAATCCTATTTTATGTGGGGAGAAACTCACACAACAATGGATTATTGATTCATATCTACAAGTCGAAGCAAATAATCAAAATGTTATCAAATTTCAACAAAAAAAACTTTGCATAGAACAATATTGTTGATTGATGGATTATGTCGCTGAAAGAGCAATCATTTTGCCATCCTCTTTCCAAGGATCTCCTCGCAATTTGTGAGAAAGATACAATGATGCAATGGCTATTGTAACTAAATTTGGAAAACCAGATTTATTCATTACATTCACAAGTAATCCACAATGGCCAGAGATCAAGGGAAATTTGAAAGTTATTTCTATTTAGATGGCCATGGTGGATCAGGAAAAAGTATCTCTATAATTTATTAATTAGTTTCATTCGAGCAGAGGGTTAAATAGCACTGCCATTTGCAACTGGAATTGCCGCACTTTTGTTAGAAGGTGGGAGAACAGTGCATAGTGGAGTTAAACTGCCAGTTCCAATTCTAGAAAAAACAGTGTTGGATATTCAAATGAACTCTTTACAAGCCAAAACATTTAAACAAAGTAAATTAATTATCATAGATGAGGCAACAATGATGTTGTGTCATGCCTTACAATGTATCGACAGATTATTAAAATAAGTTATGGATAATGATTTGCCATTTGGGGGAAAGGTGATGCTGTTAGAAGGAGATTTTATGCAAACATTTCCTGTTGTGCCACATGGAAATAGGACTGACATCGTCGAAACATGTATAAAGACAAGTAAACTGTGGAGAATATTTACACACCTAACTTAGAACTAAATATGAGATCTCAAGGCCAAAATGGATTCAATGATTGGCTAATTCAAATTGGAGAAGGAAAACATAAAAAAATATCTACCTGATAATACTGTTGAAATTCCATCAATAATATCGGCAATATTTCTAAATACTATCAATAAACAACAATGTTAAAATTGTATTTTACAAGGTATAGAAAGTTGTTTCATTGTATGTAATTAAGGGTTCGTGTTAGTAGGAGGATGATCATTTATTGGAAAATTTTAATGTATAATTAAATAGAGAGTATGGATCCAGGGAGTAATCCGATCGGCAGTTAATGGGGTCAGGAAGGATTTTTTTTTCTCTTTGACACAATTGGATAGGTTTCACTTGGGGTTCTTCTGTTTGCCTTCCTCTAGATTCAATACCTATGTAATTTACCAGTAGTTGAACTACAAGTTGCATGTTACAAAGCATTATGTAATGCTTTCCAATACTCATTCATACAAAGTTGATGCATTGTTATATTACTCCTGCATAGCTGACACTTTCAAATGTCAATATTGTTAAAAAAGAATGATTTACCAGTAGTTGAACTACAAGTTGCATGTTAAAAAGCAATTTTTTACAATACTGATTCATACTAAGTTGACCCATTGTTATATTAGTCATGCATAGATGACAATTAAAACGGTTAATATTGTTAAAAAAGGATGGTTTAGCAGTTGTTGCTCCAAGTTGCATGTTAAAAGAATAAACACATTTACTATATTTGTTTTACGTCTTCCAAGATAACTAAAAGGTTAAGAGTGTCAGAGACTCACATTGGGTGGAAAACAGAATTCACAGCCTACATATTTTATTGCAATGTAATTTTTGACGGGCAAGTCGCTAGTATCACATATAATAGTTGTCAAACTGCAATTTGTCGCATGTTTGCGCACCTCGCAAAGCGAGCCGAAGCAGCCACCCAGAACTTAAGCAGCGGGCTGAAGATGCTCATTGCAGCCAGCGGCTCCGTCACACATGCGAGCCTCGCGATGCGAGGTGTAGCAGCCGTGGAGGACTTAAGCAGCAGGCTGAAGGTGCTCATTGCAGCCAGCGGCGCCATCACACATGCAAGCCTTGCGAAGTGGGTAACTCTAACCGCGAAGCGCGTAACTCTAAAAACACACCAAAAAAACAAACAAATGTACACAAAATTACAACACACTCACACACAGTACGGGGGGAGACACAGGAAGCCTGGGAGTGAGGTTGCAAGAGAATTACACCGATATTTGGTGTTTTCAACCACACGAAAATCGGCTAAGCGAGAAAAAAAATGTTTGATGAAAAATGCAAAAAGTCTCAAACAGGATGTAAAATAGGCTCACCAATGTCAGGCATGCAGGACTTAGAAAATACTCAACGGAAAACCCAGTGGCACATTGGACTTTGAAAATAAAACACAGAGGAGAAACACACATGGAAACAAGGGGGAGATGGTGAAAAGAGACACAAGGCATTCACAAGCACAAAACTGCCAGGTTAACGAACCGTACAATGAGCAGCCTGTCGCAGGAAAGGTTTGCAATGAGTCCTGAAGGTGCTCATTGCGAGCCACGCGATGAGCGCTGAAGACGCTCATTACGGGGCTTGCAATGAGCATCACGAGAGGGAGAGGCTTGCAATGAGTGCCAAAGGTGCTCATTGGAGCCCCACGATGAGTTCCGTAGGCGCTCATAGTGGGGTTTGCGATGAGCGATGAAGTTGATAATTGCAAAGCAGGAAAGTTGAAATACACAAGGGGAGAGGCTCACAATGAGCGCTGAAGGTGCAAAAGCCTCAGATTGTGTGGCAAACAGCATTCCCAGGCTTAAAATTTTATTGCCATCATTTTTTGACGGGCAAAACGTTAGTACTTTCATAATTTTGGATCTACTATATATATATATATATATATATATATATATATATATATATATACTAGCGACTTGGCCGTCAAAAATTACGTCAATAAAAAGGGAAGCCTGGCAATGCTGTTTGCCACACAATGGGAGCCTCTCCCCCCTTTACTTTACTGGCCTTTGGCGCTCATCACGGGCCTCCCCACTCTACCTCTCCCACCCTCTACTTTACTGGCTTTGCAATGAGCGCCTTCGACTCATCACGGGCCTCGCAATGCGTGCTTTTGGCACACATTGCGAGTCTCTCCCCCTGTCTACTTCCTCCCTTGTGTCTCATTTCCCCCTCCTCTCCTTTCCTTGTGAATCCTTTCCCTCCTCCTCTCCCTCCCTTATGTCCCCTTGCACCCTGTGTCCCTTCCCTTCCCTCTCCCTCCCATGCATCTCTTTTCCCCTCGGTCTTTTACCCCACATCCCTTGTGTCTCTTCCCCTCCCCATTTCCATCCCCTTTATCTTTCCCCTGCACCCCTGTGTGTCTCTCTCCTCCTCATGCAGCGCAATGATCGATCAGTTGTCAAACTGTGATTTGTCGCAAAGCCTCTCCCGTTCGCTGTGCTCATCTTGACCCCTGCGATAAGCACTGTGGCTCGCAATGTGACCCTTTCTTCCCACCTACTGTACGGGCCGCTCATTGCAGGTTTCGTTACCCTGCAAGTTTTGTGCTTGGGTATGCCAAATGTCTCTTTCAACCATCTCCCACCTGTCCCTTCCCTGTGTCTTTCTCCTCTGTGCGTCTGCTGAATGTTTGCGTGTTACACGCGTGCCTGTCGTTGTTGGTGTAAGTGTTACTGTCTTTGCCATCATGTATTTTCTATGTGCCCTGTCATTTTTGACGGGCAAGTCGCTAGTATCACCTATAATAGTTGTCAAACTCTGATTTGTTGTCACGCTTTCTTAAATTATTTTGTTTGTTTTTCGGGTTTTTAGAGTTAGACGCTTGGCTTGCAGTTGTGACCCTCGCAGTTGTGTGCCTCAACTGCTCGCCACCTAAGTCCTGCGTGCCTCAACTGCTCTCTCATTGCACTGCGAGCCTCATGAAGTGAATTGGGTAGTTGAGGCACGCGGGCCACCAACAAACATTTTTGATCTTTGCCGCTGACCGCGAGGAACGCAGTTTTCTAATTTTACGACCAAACTTAGTTCAAGCGCATAACTCTAAAAAACAGCAAAATAATAAATAAATAAAAAAAAACACTCTCACACACAGAAGAGGGGGAGAGCCAGGAAGCCTGGAAGTGAGATTGCAAGCTAATTTGAGCAATATTTGCAGTTTTCCATCAATCGAAAATATTCTAAGCAAGGAAAAAAATGGTGGAAGGCTGAAGGCGCTCATCGTGTTACTCGCGATGAGCACTGAAGGTGATCATTGCAAAGCAGGAAAGTTGAAGTACACGGGGGAGAGGCTCGCAATGAGCGCTGACGGCACTCATTACGAGCCATGAGATGAGCAAACAGCATTGCCAGACTTACAATTTAATTCCCGTAATTTTTGACGGGCAAGTAGCTAGTTTATATATATATATTTGTTGAAAACATCCTTAAACCATTAGTTAGTAACACCAGTAGCTATATACAAGACACCACTGACTTTCTCAACAAACTCAGTCAGATTAAAAACCTACTTTACCTGCTAACACACTACTTGTTACCATGGATGTAGAGTCTCTTTACAGTAATATCCCACACAAAGATGGCAGTGAGGCTTGCTTTAGGTTTCTTTCAACAAACAAGCAAAACAATAAATATGGCCCTGATATTATTGTTAAACTAATAGAATATATCCTTGCCCACAACTATTTTACTTTTAACCAAGATACCTAACTACAGATGATGGGGACTGCCATGGGTACCAAAATGGCTCCACAATACGCAAATCTATTTATGGCCAATCTAGAAGAAACATTCTTATATGTATCCATTTACAAACCATACAAATACTACCGTTACATAGATGATCTGTTCATCATCTGGACAGAAGGAGAAAGCAAACTCAGAGACTTTCATAATTCATTCAATACCTTCTATTCATCTATAAAACTTAAAATGGATTTCTCCACAGAACAGGTAAACTTTCTAGACACTACTATATCCATCACCAATGGCACTCTTCACTCATCTATATATAGGAAACCTACAGACAGATGTAATTACCTACACAGCTCCAGTTCCCATCCCTCCCACACCAAACAAGCCATCATCCATAGTCAAGCTATTAGATACCATCGGATTTGCTCAAACACTGGAGACCGTGATACAAATTTTAAAACACTGTCTGAATCTTTCAAACAAAAGGGATACAAACCCCGTATTATTACCCAAAAAATAACCACTGCCATCAAAATACCCCGAGAACACCTATTAAACTACAAAACAAAAGAAACTACTACACGTATACCTCTAGTGACCACATACCATCCAATTTTAGAGAAAATTAGGAAAATAATCAAAGATTTACAACCATTACTAATTGAACATACTGAATTAAAATATATATTCCACAAACCTCCCATCCTTGCATTTAAACAACCACCAAATCTGAAACAAAAACTTGCAGCAGAAAATTGGTCAATGAACAACTGAATACAAAAAATGGAACTAAACCTTGTAACAAACGTGCCTGTAAATTATGCCAACACATTTGTAATGATGATACAGCCACACATAACAACAAAACCTATAACATCAAAGGATCATATTCATGTACATCGTCAAATGTGGTTTATATGATACAATGTACTTTATGTGACACAGGCTGTTACATTGGAGAAACCAGCCCAAAAATGCATTTAAGGATGAATTTACACAGGCATTCAATAAGAAAAGATAATGAAGACAGTTATTGTAGCCCAGTAGGACACCATTTTAGCCAGAATGATCACTCCATCCATAACTTAAAAGTCAAAATACTCAGGGGAAATTTAAAAGCATCCAAGAGAGAAAAGCATTCGAAATAAAGATGATCACATTCTTCAACTCAAAAACACAGGACTTAATATAGACTTGGGCTTTCTAACACATTATCAGAATTTCATGTGATTTTTTTTCTTTTTCTTCTTATACTATAACAGACTTAGCTCTCTTAGTGAGGTGTTTGTCCAACAGGAAAGATATCACTGTGGACTACAGTGCTCTGCTTTTTCATGTATATATTGATGTATATGTGTATATAATATGTGTATATATGTTTCCTTTGCTATGTTGTGTTTATTCCCCATATATGTATTTATCTGATGATGTCAGATGCTGTCTCCACTCTATCTGCATCTGCTGTTATTATTCAAACTGAGGGTTCCATCTCATGTAGTATTGCTTGAGACTTGATAAAGGGAGGTTAAGCCTCTTGAAAGCTCGTCATTAGAGATGTCGCGAACAGTTCGCCTGCGGACTATTCGCAGGGATTTTGGCATGTTCGCGTTCGCATCAGACGGCGAACACATGCGCTTTTCGTTCGCCTCCTATTCGTTATCATTGAGGAAACTTTGACCCTGCACCTCACAGTCAGCAGACACATTCCAGCCAATCAGCAGCATACACTCCCTTCCAGGGCCTTCCATCTGAAGGACAGCATGCATTTTAGAATCATTCTGAAGCTGCATTTGTTGTGAGAGGACAGATAGTGTATCTGCTGGAGATTTAATAGGGAAATAGATAGTCAGGCTGTGTATTTAGCTTCCACTACAGACCTGAAGGACTAAATCTAATTTCAGTTGCCTGCCTGTGTCAGGCTCACAGCTTATATTGTGCTCAGTGAAATAAAACAACACTTTTTTGACTGTAATAGATTGAATAGCAATTGCCTGCCTACAGGTGTGTGTGTGTGTGAAGCCTATTGCATCTACTCTGCCAACTTTTGCCAGTGCACAGTGATACGTCATATCTGGTGCAACCGTAGTGTACAGTGACATAAAACAACACTTTTGTTGACTGTAATAGATTGAATAGCAATTGCCTGCCTACAGGCGTGTATGTGAAGCCTATTGCATCTACTCTACCAACTTTTGCCAGTGCACAGTGACACTCCTATCTGGTGGCACCTTAGATTGCACGTGCAGTGCCCCAAATTTGAAGTAGGAGGTCCGACCAAGCATCTTTTTCCATCTCCCTGTTCCAAAAATCAATGCCATATACACGTCCCCTAATAGTGGACGTAACAGGGATTAAACCGATAGGAATAGTACTACTTAACAGTACACACCTTATAATAAAGCAGACAGAGGCAACGCAGAGAGAGGAGTCTGAAGAAGAGGAGTCAGAGGAGGAAGGTGGCTTTGAGGAGGTGGAAGACCAAACACAGCAGGCGTCCCAGGGGGCTTGTTGTCACCTTTCGGGGACCCTTGGTGGCTGGGTGGAGGAAGAGACCTTCAATGACATCAGTGAGGACAAGGAATGGGACATGGCTAGCTTGGTATCCAACCTTGTGCAAATGGGGAGTTTGCTATTGTGCAAAGGGACTGTTTGTGGTTGTTTGCGGTGCATTAAACGGGGAGATTGGTCTGTTACTGTGAAGCGGGTGTAACCCTTACACTACCTGATCGATACAACATCATACCTGATGTTTTAAAGCATGTTATTCCAAACAATTTAGGAATGTTAGGTGATTTATGCCCTTTATGGCTTAAAACCAGACTCTGCATCAACTATGTAATTTTCCGTGGGAGTTTTGCCATGGATCCCCCTCAGGCATGCCACAGTCCAGGTGTTAGTCCCCTTGAAACAACTTTCCCATCACTATTGTAGCCAGAAAGAGACCCTGTGGGTTTTGAAATTCGCCTGCCCATTGAAGTCTATGGCCATTCGCCGGGTTCGCCCGTTCGCGAACATTTGATGGAAGTTGACGTCTGCTGTTTTCAAACCTAAAATTTGATGTTCGCGACATCACTACTCGTCATTATAAATAAGACGTTTGTCCAATACAAAAGGTATCAAATTATATTGCAATATTCATTATTAATCTATGTATATATATATGGATTAATAATTACTAAATTACCATATATATATATATATATATATATATATATATATATACTAGCTACTTGACCGTCAAAAATTACGGAGCAATAAAATGTGAAGCCATGGCAATGCTGTTTGCCACACAATATCAAGCTTTTCCTACTCTACTCTGAGGACCTTCGGCGCTCATTGCGAGCCTCTCGTCTGGTGTACTTTTGCTCCTCTGAGCACCTTTGGCGCTCATCACAAAGACAGATACAAATGTGTATATTGCTCTGCTCAATCTCAGGCTTATATACACTCCTTGCTTGACTCTGTTATATATAAATATATAAAGGATAATGCAATTACAATTTTGAACCTCCAAACTATAGATAATCGTTAGTATTCCCTTAATTTTTAGGGCAGTTTTTTTTTTTTACAATGAATTGTCAAAACAGTGAATTTTATTAAGTGATTACTTGACATTATATTTGTACTGTAAAAAATCCCCTTCTGGATCGCTACCTTGTCGTTTTGAAGGGACTTGTGTACTTTGATGAAGCTATGAGCTATACCATGTAGGGTCAGCCAAGATGTGCAGATCATGGCAGAGCGGTCAGACAAATCGCTGTCTACTGGAGAAGGAACTGGCAACCTCTTTGCTAAGAAAACTTTATGGATAGGCGCAACCAGAGACATAACCATATGGTACTGGAAGATGAGCCCCTCAGGTCAGAAGGTGCCTACCAAATTACTGAGGAAGAACAGAGGGCAAGCACAAGTAACACCAGATCTAATGAAGTGGTTGAGCCAAAGTCGAAAGGACACCCAGCTGCGGATGTTTCTGGAGGGGAAAGGAAAGTCTGATGCTGCAAAGATCAATTCAGAATAGGAACCTGGAATGTTAGAAATATGAACCAAGGCAAACTAGATGTGGTCAAGAATGAAATGACAATGTTAAACATTGATATCCTGGGAATTGGTGAACTTAAATTGACTGGAATGGGACAATTCACATAAGACAACCACCAGATCTTCTAATGTAGTCAAGAATCCCACAGAAGAAATGGAGTAGCCATCCTAGTCAATCAAAGAGTGGCCAAAGCAGTGCTCGGTTACAACTGAATAAATGACAGAATTATTTCAATTTGAATTCAAGGCAAGCCATTTAATATCACAGTGATCCAAGTCTATGCTCCAACCACGGATGCTGAAGAGGCTGAAGTTGTCCAGTTCTACGAAGACATTCAACACGTCATAGATATAACACCAAGAAAATATGTTACTATCATCATAGGAGATTGGAACCAAAGGACACCTGGAATAACTGGCAAATTTGGCCTTGAAGTACAAAATGAAGCAGGTCAGAGATTAGAAGAATTAATAATTATCTGGTCGTACTTCTGAGCTTCTTAATGCAAAGTTGAAAATTAAACTGAAGAAAAGAGGGAAAACCATCAGACCAAGTAGATATGAAATAAATAATATCCCTTGTGAATACACAGTGGAAGTAAAGTATAGATTTAAGGAACTAGACATGGAAGATAGAATGCCTGAAGAACTTTGGACCAAAGTTTGCAACATAATCCAGGAAACAGCAACAAAGAATATCCCTAAAAGAAAAAAAAGTAAGAAGGTTGTCTGATGAGGCTTTGAAAGTAGCCCAGGAGAGAAGGAAAGCGAAAGGTAGTGGAGATAAGAAAAGATTTGTCCAACTGAATGCAGAATTCCAGAGGATAGGAAGAAGAGACAAGGAGACATTCTACTATGAGCGATGTAAAGAGATTGAAGGAGGTAACCAAATGGGTAAATCAAGAGATCTCTTCAAGAAAATTGGGAACCTAAAAGCAACCTTTCATGCAAAAGTGGGAGTGATAAAACACAAAAATGGTAGGGACTTAACAGAAGATGATCAGATAAAGAAGAGGTGGCAGCAATACACTGAAGATTTATACAGGAAGGATCTTAACAGCAGTTATGACCTCAATAATTTAACCAGTGAGTTGGAGCCAGACATCTTGGAGAGTGAAATGAAACCTAGGATGTCTTGCTGATAATAACGCTGCAGGAGGTGATGGCATCCCAAATGAACTATTCAAAATTCTACAGGATGATGCTGTGAATGTTTTGCTTGCCTTATGCCAACACATTTGGAAAACTCAGCAATGGCCAATAGACTGGAAAAGGTCAGTCTACATCCCAATCCCCCCCCAAAAATGCTCCAATTATCGAACAATAAAACACATTTCACATGCCAGCAAGGTAATGCTTAAGATTCTACAACCTCGACTCCAACAATATATGGATGAGGAACTACCAGATTTGCAAGCTGGGTTCTGCAGAGGAAGAGGCACAAGAGATCAAATTGCCAATATCCACTTGATAATAGAGAAAGCAAGATAGATCCAAAAAACATTTACTTCTGCTTCATAGACTATTGACTGTGTGGATCACAACAAAATGTGTCATGTCCTTAAAGATGGGAGTACCAGTTCATCTCATCCTCCTTCTAAAGAATCTGTATGTCGACCAAGAAGCCACGGTCAGAACCAAACATGGGGCAACAGAATGGTTCAAGATCGGAAAAGGAGTGCGACAAGTTTGTATTGTCACCTTGTTTATTCAACTTATATGCAGAATACATCATGCGTAAGCCTGGACTGGATGAATCCAAAGCTGGAATCAATATTGCTGGAAGGAATATCAACAACCTCAGATACGCCGATGATACTACTCTGATGGCTGAAAGTGAGGAGGAACTAAAGGACTTATTGATGAGGGTAAAAGAAGAGAGTACAAAAGTTGGCCTGCTGCTCAATCTTAAAAAGATGAAAAACATGTCAAACAGCAATCTCACTTCCTGGCAAATAAACGGGGATGAAGTGGAGTCAGTGACAGATTTTATTTTCCTTGGATGCAAGATCTTTGCAGAAGGTGACTGTAGTCATGAAATTAAAAAACATTTGCTTCTGGGGAGGAAAGCTATGACAAGCTTGGACAAGTTTGTAAAAAGTAAAGATATTAAACTATCAACAAAGGTTAGCATTGTTCGAACTATGGTATTCGCAGTAGTAACATACGGATGTGAGAGCTGGACCATAAAGAAATGTGAGCGCCGTAGAATTGACACCTTTGAATTGTGGTGTTGAAGAAGACTGCTTAGAGTCCCTTGGACTGCAAGAAGATCCAATAAAATCAATACTTCAGGAAATCAAGACAAACTGTTCACTAGAAGATATGATAATGAGGCTGAACCTTAAATATTTTGGCCAGATTATGAGATGGCAGGATTCCCCAGAAAAGACTCTGATGCTGGGACATATTGAAGGCACAAGAAGAAGGGGACGACAGAGGTGGAGATGGATAGATGAGGTTACTGAAGAGGGGCAGTGACTGAGAGATGCACCTGGCGTGCAGTGGTCCATAGAGTCATAGAGAGTGGGATGCAACTGAACAACTAAACAACAACAAAATGTAAAGATAAATCTAAATAGGTGAAGCCTAATAAAAAGGAAGGGGGGAGTAATTCCCAAAACTGGAAAATCAAGTCTATATAAAAGTATACTAAGAAAATGTGCAATAAATGATTTGCAATCCTTCCCCTCCTCTCCCTCCCCTGTGGCTCTTTTCCCCCCTCTCCCTGCCCTGTGTCTCCTTCCCCCCTCTCACTCCCCTGTGTCTCTTTCCCCCCTCTCCCTCCCCTATGTCTTTCCCCTCGCTCATGTGTCTCTTTTCCCCTCTCCCTCCCCTGTGCCTTCTTCCCCATCTCCCTCCTCTGTGTCACCTTTGCCCATCACCATCCACTGTGTCTCCTTCCCTCCCATCTCCCTCTGCTGTGTCTCCTTTCCCCCACCTCCCTCCACTGTGTCTCCTTCCCTCCCATCTCGCTCCACAGTGTCTCATTCCCCCATCTCCCTCCACTGTGCCTCCTTCCTGCATCTCCCTCCCCTGTGTCTCCTTTCCCCCTCCCTCCCCTGTGTCTCTTTCTTCCCCCCGTGTTTTCCCCCTCTCTTGTGTCTACTTTCCCACCTCCCTCCCCTGTGTCTCCTTTTCCCACACTCTCCCTCCCCTGTGTCTTCTTCCCCCCTCGCCCTCCCCTGTGTCTCCTTTCCTCCCTCTCCCTTGCATGTTTCTCCCCACTCTCCCTACCATCTGTCTCCTTTCTCCTCCCCCTGCCTCCCATGTGTCTCCTTTTTCCCCACTCTCCTCGTCTCCTTTCTGCCTCCCTCTCCCTCCGTTGTGACTCCTTTCTCCCTCTCGCTACTGCTCCAGGTGTGCATGAATCCGCGGCGCAATGCGTGAGCACAACGCAGTGAAAGGTTAGTATTTGAACAAAAGCATGGCCCCCAAGGGGCCTTGCAATGAGCGCACTCATTGCAAGCCTCTCCCCCCTGTACATCACGGGCCCGCAATTCGTAATGGTTTCTTAGATAAGGGTAAGTTCACTAGTTTTATTTAGAAATCATAGTAATTGATTAAATGTAGTCCTTGAATATAGAACTGCTAGCAAGGTTGAATTATTCAATGAATCCTGGGAATGGCACATAGCTTATTTATAAGAATAGTGCATCTGATCAATGCTATGCTAGAAGCATAGGAGTGCTAGGGTGTAGCTAGAGCACTTGTTGGTTAGATTGTAATCAGTTCACATTTAAGTAGGTTACATCCTTTATATTGAAGTGTCACCAAGCAAGATGTATTGTATGGTTATGTTTAAAACTCTGTAATTATCTTGAATTCTATTATAACTCCATTTTGTAGAGGTCTAATTTTTTTCCCTCGTGCTTGCAAATTTTTCTTTAAAGATATTTCTTCAACAGTATGAAATTCATTTAGCGTTGATATAACATTTGTCTTATATGTAGTATATTTATGCTTGATTTGGCTATGGATGTTTTTACATTTTTGTAATTGGGAAATAGATTTTATATAATCACATTCTTTTAGTTGGAGTTACTATTGTTCTATAATACTGGATCTATTTATAGATTATTAGATGATTGTGTTATCTTTAATATAAACATATTTTACATATCTTACATAGGAGCAGTTTTCTTCCTATCACATATTATAATTGTCTTACTGCGAGTTGTCGTCACGCTTTGCGTCCCTCGCAAAGGAAGGGCCGCAACTGACCACAACTCGCAGTTTCACCATGGCTCCCATCAGCCCTACTGCAGGCGTGCACGGGTAGCCGGCAAGCGTGCGCGCTCGCGCACACGCGAAGACGTCGCGTGCGCGGGTACCCGGGCAGACATGCGTGCGCGCGCACGCGAAGACGACACACAAGCGTGCGCGCGCGCATCTACAGCAATGAGGTGAGGGAGAGAGACACGGGGAAGAGTGACAAGGAGGGGAGAAGCAGGGGAAGAGATACATGAGGGAGGGAGAGGAGGAGGGGAATAGAGACACGAGAGGAGGGGGGAAGAGAGACACAGGGGAAGAGAGATACAGGGGAGGGGAAGAGAGACACAGGGGACAGGGGAAGAGAGACACAGGGGACAGGGGAAGTGAGATACAGGGAAGGGGGAAGAGAGGCACAGGGGAGGGAGAGGAGGGGGAAGAGAGACACAGGGGATGGAGGGGAGGAAGAGAAACGGGAGGGAGAGGAGGGGAGGAATAGACATGGGGGAGGAGACACAGCGGAGGTGGGAAAAGATGAGGGTCAGGGGGTGGAGAGACACAGGGGAGGGATGAGGGGGGCAGAGACACAGGGGAGGGAGAGGGGGAAGGAGAAACAAGGAAGGGAGAGGGGGGAAAGAGACAAAGGGGAGGGAGAGGGGGAAGGAGAAACAAGGAAGGGAGAGGGGGGAAAGAGACAAAGGGGAGGGAGAGGGGGAAGGAGAAACAAGGAAGGGAGAGGGGGGAAAGACACAGGGGAGGGAGAGGGGGAAGGAGAAACAAGGAAGGGAGAGGGGGGAAAGAGACACAGGGGAGGGAGAGGGGGAAGGAGAAACAAGGAAGGGAGAGGGGGGAAAGACACAGGGGGAGGGAGAGGGGGAAGGAGAAACAAGGAAGGGAGAGGGGGGAAAGAGACACAGGGGAGGGAGAGGGGGGAAAGAGACACAGGGGAGGGAGAGGGGAAAGAGACACAGGGGAGGGAGAGGGGGAGGGAGAGGAAGTAGAGGGCGGGAGAGGCTCACAATGAGTTCCAAAGCCACTCATTGCAATGCCCGAGATGAGCGCTGAAGGAGCTTATCGCAAGGCCAGTAAAGTAGAGGGGGGAGAGGTTCGCAATGAGCCCCTCCCGTCAAGTAGAGGGGCTCGCAATGAGCGCCGAAGGCGCTCATTGCGAGGCCCGTGATTAGCGCCAAAGGCGCTCATCGCGAGGCCAATAAAGTAGAGGGGGGGAGAGGCTCGCAGTGTGTGACAAACACCATTGCCAGACTTCAATTTATTGCCGTCATTTTTGACGGGCAAGTCGCTAGTATAGAATATATTTAGTATAGAAGTGGAGGATCAATAACATTGTTGTTATATGGTTTAATTCCATTTTTGATATCATGAATCTTTTGTATATATTGTACTTTGATTATGGCTTTTCTCTTTGGTATAACTTCTCAGAATTGACAGTGAATTTACTAGTTGAACCCTTCGTTTATGCCCTTCGGGGCCTGGGCTCACAAGTGGTATATCCACTTACTTTCAGTCTGTAGAAGCTTCTTACTTCTATCACCTCCTCTAGGGCTTGGTGCTATTGTATCTATTACATGAAATTGTAAGCTGTCTTCTTTATTTTGGTGGTATATTTTTGCATGTCTTTCTACTGGCGTGTCTAGTTGGTTCTGGACAGAGGCCACTTGCTCAAGGATTCTTCTACAGAGTTGTCGGTCCGTTATTACCATGTAAATAGTTTCCCATTTGCAGACTATTATGTACACCACGTAAGTGGACGCACAATTGAAAAAATATTTTATAGGGTATACTTTACCAATTGTTGTATGCGTGAATTCTTTTTCACTTTTTATAAATGTGCATGCTTTACAATGCCTGCACTGGTGAAGGCCTTTTGTTGGTTCCAATTGTGAAGGTTTTGTGTGTCACCATTTCTCCCAAGCTATGCCCCCCCCCCCCCCCCACGAAAGCATCAATAACCTGAAGGTAATTGATGTTCGGGGGGGGGGGGGGCAATACCTCATAGAGTGCTGGGTCTTCTATAAGTAAATGCCAGTATTTTTTCATGACTGAGATTATTTCATTGCTGTTATATCGAAAGGTCATGATGCATCGTATCAGATGCTCTGTCTCCTCTTTTTCTTGTTTGCTGTTATACAGGAGTTGCATTCTTTCTTGGTGTATGGCATTTTTGTATGCTTTTTTTAGGACCCTATTCGGGTAGCCCCATTCCTTAAACCTTCTACTTAGGTCATCTGCTTCTTCTTTAAATGCTTTAATTGAGTCACAGTTTCTGCGAATGTGTATATACAGTATTGTCCCGTAGGTATGCCCTTTTTCAAAGGCAGTGGATGTTGGCTAGACCATAGTAATAGATTATTTTAAGCAGTACTTTTTCTGTATACTGTTGTGTGTAGATGTCCAGAATCATCCTTTTGAATCTCTAAATCCAGGAACTCAAGTTCTTCTCCTTTGATTACAAAGGTACATTTTTTATTTTTTATAAAGTTTTTATTAAGGGTGTCAATGAATTCCACAAATTTCTCTTCAGTACTAAACCAAAGGACAAGCATGTCATCTATATACCTTTGCCAGGACTGGATGTACTGGGTGTATTGGATTATATTGTCATCAAAGACTACAGTGCCTTGCAAAAGTATTCACCCCCCTTGACTTTTTACCTATTTTGTTACATTACAGTCTTAAGTTCAATGTTTTGTTAATCTGAATATTATGTGATGGATCAGAACACAATAGTCTAAGTAAGTGAAGTGAAATGAGAAAAATATATACATAAAACTATTTTTTAGAAATAGAAAACAGAAAATTGGCATGTATGTATGTATTCACCCCCTTTGTTATGAGGCCCATAAAAAGCTCTGGTGCAAACAATTACCTTCAGAAGTCACATAATTAGTGAAGTGATAACCACCTGTGTGCAGTCTAAGTGTCATATGATCTGTCATTACATATACGCACATTTTTGAAAGGACCCAAATGCTGCATACCTAAGCAAGAGGCACCACTAACTAAACACTGCCGTGAAGACCAAGGAACTCTCCAAACAAGTAAGGGACAATGTTGTTGAGAAGTACAAGTCAGTGTTAGGTTATAAAAAAAATATCCAAATATTTGATGATCTCCAGGAGCACCATCAAATCTATTATAATCAAATGGAAAGAACATGGCACAACAGCAAACCTGCCAAGAGACGGCCACCCACCAAAACTCACGGACCGGGCAAGAAGAACATTAATCAGAGAGGCAGCACATAGACCTAAGTTAACCCTGGAGGATCTGCAGAGTTCCACAGCAGAGACTGGATTATCTGAACATAGGACAACAATAAGCCGTACATTCCATAGGGCTTTATGGCCATTACTTTAATCAAAAAACAATATGGCACATTTTGAGTTTGTGAGAAGGCATGAGGGAGACTCCCAAAATGCATAGATGAAGGTGTTCTGGTCTGATGAGACTGAAATTGAACTTTTTGGCCATCAAAGAAAACGCTATGTCTGGCGCAAACCCAGCACACCACATCATCCAAAGAACCCCATCACCACAGTAAAACATGGTGGTGGCAGCATTATGCTGTGGGAATGTTTTTCAGCAGCCGGGACTGGGAAACTGGTCAGGGTTGAGGGAAAGATGGATGTACCATTCTGTGCGTGATTTGAGGCTAGGACAGAGGTTTACCTTCCAGCAGGACAATGACTCCAAACACACTGTGGTTTAAGGGGAAACATGTAAATGTGTTGGAATGGCCTAGTCAAAGCCCAGACCTCAATCCAATAGAAAATCTGTGGTCAGACTTAAAGATAGCTGTTCACAAGCGCAAACCATCCAACTTGAAGGAGCTGGAGCAGCTTTGCAAGGAGGAATGGGCAAAATCCCAGTGGTAAGATGTGGCAAGCTCATAGAGACTTATTCAAAGCGACTTGGAGTTGTGATTGCCGCAAAAGGTGACTCTACAAAGTATTGACTTGGGGGTGAATAGTTATGCACATTGACTTTTTCTGTTATTTTGTCCCATTTGCTGTTTGCTTCACAATAAAAAGAAAAACATCTTTAAAGTTGTGGGCATGTTCTGTAAATTAAATTATGCAAATCCTTAAACAATCCCTGTTAATTCCAGGTTTTGAGGCAACAAAACACGAAAAATGCCAAGTGGGTGAATACTTTTGCAAGGCACTGTAAATGTGTTCCACTGCTTTGGATCGTTTCCTCTCATCTGTAGGAAATGTTTGACTACCTCAAGTCCCAATTTGTGTGGCATTTGACTGTATAATTGCTCTACATCTATACTTGCCAAGTATGATGTAGGCATAATACTTAAGTCATCTAGATGTTTGAGAACTTTGGTGGTATCTTTTATATACTGTACGAAGTTAGACTTGTGACAAGGTCTTTCAAATTGTCATCAATTAAAGTGTTGATCCTCTCTGTCAAATTATTGTTTCCAGAGATGATCGGTCTACCTGGAATGGGCAAAGTCTTTTTGTGCACCTTTGGAAGGGCATAAAAGGTTGCGATCCTGGGACTTTTTGGAAGCAAGAAATTGATATTTTTAGTTGTTATCAAATCTGCATCTCTTGCCTGTGTCAGAATTGATTTTAATTCTGTTGTTGGATTTTTTTCAAGGGTTTCATAAGTGTCCTTATCTCTAAGTATTGTTTGGCACATCTTATGGTACACGTCCTTCTCCATGAGGTCAATGTTTCCTCCCTTGTCAGCCATCTTTATTTCCACATTGATCTTTCCAATTCTCTTAAGGCTTTTCTTTCTTCCACAGTTAAATTAGGTGAATGGTATCCTATTTTTTGGGGTTCCTTTTTCTTATTTAATCAAGATCCTCCAGTACCTTTGACACCATTTTTATAAAGGCTTCAATGTTATTGTAGTTTTTAATATCAGGTGCAAAACAGCTTTTAATGGTATATTTATTCAGATCTCTCATTTTTTTGTGAGGGGTTTTCATTTGTATCAAGTAATTCTAGAAGATTACGAGTCTTCCATTGTAAGCCCTAGGCCTTCCATTTTTCTATTGTCCCTTTCAAAGTATGTTTTTCTCAATGCTCATTTTTTCGCAAACAAATTTAGATCCTTTATATTTGAGAATAGCTTTGAGTAGCTTGTAAGTACAAACGTTAAGCCTCATATGTCTTGATTAAAGCTTAAAGTGAGATAAATTAATAACTGAGCCAGAATTCTCATTTTGCTTGTTACATATACTTTCTCTTTGGGTTTGTTTGAAATTAATATTTTGTTTGGGAACTTTTTAATTTGTGTCTATTAATAAAGGGTCTTTTTGGCTCTCTATTTGTTAACAAGTTTGTTTTTCATTTTTTATTTCTGTAGTGGATCTCTCATAATGTAAAAAAATGGATCTATTCTGTGCTGGGGTCTTCCACTTCCCCTCTCTCTCATTTTTTTTGAGGTTTTGGGTCTTGCCCCTTCCATAAAAAATAATTTGTTGGGATTTGATTTCTCCTAGTTCTTGTGTAGTAGAAGGATGTTATCAATGGATTACGTGGAGTCGTCAAATGATTCCCCTGAGATGATGTCATTTCTTCTAGGTCGGAGTAATCAGAAGAGCTTACATCAGTTAACAATATAAGGATAGCTTACTTAAATGTAAACTGATTACAGTCTAACCAACAAGTGCTCTAGCTACACCCTAGCACTTCTATGCTTCTAGCATAACATCGATCAGAGACACTATTCTTATAAATAAGCTATGTGCCATTCCCAGGATTCATTGGATAATTCAACCTTGCTAGCAGTTCTATATTCAAGGACTAATGAACTTACCCTTATCTAAGAAATCATTACATCTATTCTATTTGGATGCATGCAATAATATATTTGGAGATAACTATACATACTAGGTATCAATTAGGTTTTCTATATATACAGCTTTAAAGTGGATGTATCAAATTTGCTTATGCACTCTGGTATGTTAGTGTGCAATCCAGGCACTAAACAGTTAACACTTCATTCATTTGATTTGATTCAATGACGTCAGAACACCATGTGATCCCGTCCGGCGAATCTGAGCGGGTCAGAATGTCATGTGAGCCCGTCTGGCCAATTGGGGTGGGTCACAAGATCTGTGACGTAAACGGAAGTACAGGGGACATCTCTCTTCAAATAGACGCGCCTTAGACATGGCAGCAGGACGCTGGGCCTTGAGAAAGTTCCTCAAAGGAACCAAACCGGTCAGCATAAGCGTGTGGCATGTAGCAGAGCAATATTGGGACACTGTTTGAAGCACCAGAGCTGGTATCGTAACTGTGCCTGAAGGCACTAGTGGTTTATTTATTGTTTTTTTAATTGATGATACTGTGAAGTTCCCTATGTAAGGGTAAACCCCTGTTGCATAAACGCAGTTTAAAACTGCATTCAGTAGCAGAAAGGTTAATACAACCTGTAGTTGTTCTTGATTAGGATAATTTTAAACTGTAACCAGCCTACCTTGGCTTAATTATCTAATACTTCCCATGCCCTAGATCTATTCAATTTTTCTTTTAAACTCGCTATAATTTTGCCAGCACTGGGGAGCTATTGTTCATTGAGGAAAACATCCCCTCCCTTCATAGACTGGGCCGCAGGGCAGTATTCCAACATGATAAAGACCCCAAACACACCTCCAAGACGACCACTGCCTAAAGAAGCTGAAGGTAAAGGTGATCGACTGGCCAAGCATGTCACCAGACCTACAGTGCCTTGCAAAAGTATTCGCCCCCTTGGCATTTTTCGTGTTTTGTTGTCTCACAACCTGGAATTAACATGCATTGTTTGAGGATTTGCATCATTTAAAACTTTATGAGATTGTAACTCATAGAATAATACATGGTCCATGTGGAGATAACAATCCAAATTAACCATGTATGGAAAAGAAAAAATACACAAAAGAGTTTCCAAAACAATTTCAAATGCAGACTTACTAATTGTGATGGATACCCTTTGTATAAAAGAAGAGAAGGACAAACGGCTATTATATGTGGCCAAAAGGTCGATAATAGATATGTGGTTCCATACAATCCACATTTGCTGATGAAGTACAATGCACATATCAATGTGGAAGCTTGCACTTCTATCAAATCCATCAAATATGTGTATAAATATATACAAAGGATATGATGCAGCACCTTTTGTTGTGCAAGGGGTACAAAATGAAAAAGACAATCCAATTTTACATGACAAACTTTCATCTTATTTAAATGCTCGCTATGTAAGTGCTCCAGAAGCAATGGCGTCTTCTCAAATTTGAGATGCATGATTGGTCACATGCTGTGTATCGATTAGCTGTCCATTTGCCGCAAAGTCAATTTGTTTGCTTCACTGCAGGGAAGCAAAGAAATGCTTTAGCACAAAGTGAACATAGAGCAACAACGCTTACTGCTTGGTTTCAATTAAATTGTCAGGACACTGAGGCCAGGCAATTTTTATACATTAACATTCCAAATCACTATGTGTTCGTAAATGGTGAATGGCGACAACGAAAAAAACATAATAATAAAATGATCCCACAAATTTATACCATACCACATTTATATAATGTCCACGAGACATTGAATGTTTCAGTTTAAGATTACTTGTTACATATGTGTGAATATTTCTTGAAACGTTACAATGAGACCATTGCGCTATTGAAAGCATTAATGGAAATTCAGGAAATCTTTCTTTGTCATGGATTAAATTGTGCCAATTTTAATCTGCCTGACCCAGGAATTATAGATGAAATTAACTTTGAGTATGACACTGAGATTGAATACCAAAAAACACAAGAACAAATTGGAACTTTAAATGCATTACAATTGGAAACATTTAACACCATCACAATTGTAATAGATGATGACATGCTCAAAGAGTGTTACTTCTATCTGAATGGCCCTGGTGGATCAGGAAAAACGTATCTATATAATTTGTTGATGAGTTGCATTCGAGCACAGGGTCAAATAGCATTGCCATTTGCGACCACTGGAATTGCCACACTTTTGTTAGAAGGTGGTAGAACTGTATATAGTGGATTTAAACTGCCAGTTCCCATTCTAGAAACATCAGTGTCGGACATTCAAATTAATTCATTACAAGCAAAAAAATGTCACAAGAGAAAATTAATTATAATAGATGAGGCAACTGTGATGTCATGTCATGCCCTGCAATGTATTGATCGATTATTAAAAGAAGTTATGGGTAATGATTTGCCATTTGGTGGAAAGGTGATGTTGTTAGGAACAGATTTTAGGCAAACATTACCTGTGGTGTCACATGGCAATAGGACTGACATTGTCAAAACGTGTATAAAGAGAAGTAAGCTGTGAAAAATATTTCTACACCTTAAATCACATATATAGTTGTGAGCGTACGGGTCGTTGCCGTGTCCCTCGCAGCGAGCCGCGGCCCTCGCGTAGCGAGGTCACTGGGCAAGGGCCTCAGTTGCTGGCATGGAGCGCCGAAGGCGCTCCATGCCAGCAACTGAGGCCCCTCGCAAAGCGAGGGCCTCAGTTGCTGGCGAGGTCACTGGGCACGGGCCTCAGTTGCTGGCATGGAGCGCCGAAGGCGCTCCATGTCAGCAACTGAGGCCCCTCGCGAAGCGAGGGCCTCAGTTGCTGGCGAGGTCACTGGGCAAGGGCCTCAGTTGCTGGCATGGAGCGCCGAAGGCGCTCCATGCCAGCAACTGAGGCCCCTCGCGAAGCGAGGGACTCAGTTGCTGGCGAGGTCACTGGGCAAGGGCCTCAAACCCTCGCAAACTTCACGTCGCTACTCAAAAAACACGACACTCGCTAAATTTTACGAGGAACGCAAACAACGTACAAAACACGTTACCACACATTACGACCTCGCAAACATTTAAAACACAATACATATACACAGCACATACATAAAAACCTTACCTACACCAAGAGGGAGCACCCAGGACCTCAAAAATGCAACTTACACCTCGATTTTACTCGAAATAAAACAGTTTAGAGACTAAAAAAAAATCTAAGCGAGAGAAAAAATGGCCGCCGAACAAAACGAAAACGAGGCTACAGCACTCTAAACTCGCAAAACACCACAAAACACCTACGGATATTCCGATACAGACCTATACCACACATTACTCGCCATTTTACGCCAATGCGGAAGTACACGACTACGCTAACGGTTTGGTCTCGCGCACGCACAGTGTTACACTGCACACATTCAGCATGCTTACACAGCAGCTCCACACCACTAATGCTGCAGCAACATCAACACAGATTGCCAGCTCTTCATCACAATGCTTCAAAATAGGTACACTATATTCATTTACTAATTTAGCTACCTTACAATTTCATTGCTGTCATTTTTTGATGGGCAATTCGCTAGTTAGAAATAAATATGAGATCTGAAGGCCAAAATCAATTCAATGATTGGCTCATTCAGATTGTAGAAGGAAAGCAGCCCAAACAAAATAATGTACCTGATACTACTGTGGAAATTCCATCAGAAATGATTTCCAAAGAATCACTAATATCCACAATCTTCCTCAATACCATCAATAACGAGGATTACTCAGACATTGCAAGCAAAGTCATATTGACATCAAAAAATATAAATGCCTTGAATCTAAATAACAACATTTTGAAATTAATCAATGCACCCCAAAAAAACTATTACAGTGCAGATTCTGTTCTGGCTGATGACAACGATAGTGAAGCTAAGTTTACTATGGAATTTATTATTATTAATTATTTAAGTCCCTCTGGAATGCCACCACATATTTTGCAACTTAAAAAAGGGGCAATTATCATGCTACTAAGAAATATGAATCCTAAAAATGGACTTTGTAATGGGACCAGATTAATTGTAAAGGATTTAAAGGATCATTTTATAAATGCAGAAATTATGAATGGTACCCATAAAGGCGAACCAGTTCTTATACCAAGAATTAATTTGGCTCCAAGTGAGAGTGGTTTGCCTTTTGTCCTTCAAAGGAGACAATTTGCCATTATCATGGCATTTGCCATGACCATCAATAAATCCAAAGGACAAACTTTTAAGTCTGTGGGTATTTTTTTGAAGGAATCTGTGTTTGCACATGGACAACTGTATGTTGCATTTTCAAGTTGCAATAATACAGAGGAAATTAAAGTTCATATTGAAGAAAACCCAAGTCAGGGTGATTTATTGAAAGATGGACCCATTTTTACCAAAAACATTGTGTACTATGAGGGGCTGTAAACATAGAGAACAGTGGTTTTATTTCGAGGACCAAATTTTATGTCACTTGGACTCTTTATAGAGGACCACTATTTCACATGTGCCATTTCTCTATGTGCCATTTGCACAAACTACAACAATAACAACAAAAAGTAAAAAAAACAACAATAAACAAAATGTAAAGTCTGCTGGGCTCTTTGTAAGGGAATCACTTGGACATATAAAAAAAAATGTAATAGTATTCATATATAACAGCATTGAAAAAGGAACACTTCTCTTATTTCAAAGAAGTTATACCACACCAAATATAGAGAACAGTGGTTTTATTTTGAGGACGAAATTTGATGTCACTCGTACTCTTTTTGGAGGACCACTATTTCACTAAGAAACTCTATGTGCCATTTTCAACAATAAAAACAAAAACAAAAACAGATTGGAATGTGCTAGAACTTACCTTTTTACATGATTGGCCCCACAAAACAATTAGGAGGCATTTGAAGGGGTTAACATATTCTGCTGATGAAGGGGTTAACATATTCTGCTGATGAAGGGGTTAACATATTTTGCTGACACATAGCCTAACCATAATATCATGTGCCTATCCTTGGGATGTTTTTCGACCTAAAACACAAAACATTTCTAGTTGTTCTAGAAACAGAAAACACCTGATTATATTTCCTTGTACTGACTAACATGACCCGTAAAGATGCTGCTAATATCCGCCTTCTTTTGCAAGTATAAATTCTATGCAATGACGTAGCAATAAACGGAATTAGTACTGAGACTGATTGTGTGTGTGTTACTTCCAGTATGAGTTCTACATAATTCTGTTTGGGCCTGTATTTCTAAGCCGCCAACTACTGATTAGGAAGCCCCAACAAACTGGTGTCAGAAGTGGGATACAGAGATCGAAGTACGACGGAGTGGGTGAGTAGAGTGAATTGTGTCTATTTGCACCTTCCTTTGCTCCCACTCTCTTCGTCCTTTGTAAACTGTATACAAGTAAATAAGTTGGGCACACACTCCCTGCGGTAGGGAGAATTAAGAATTAAGTCTTTGGTAGACTGTAGGTATAATCCCTAAAAGGTAGGGAGACTCTCTAAGGAAGAGAGTGTAAAATTAGGCCTCTGGAAGGCCATATATATATCAAGGAGATATGTATATATATATATATTATTCCTAAGGTGGGAATAGAAAAGATAAAATTGATATAAATATATACTTGACGGCTTGGTTTACAGTGCCCAAAATCCGCTTTTGCTTGCTCATTAATTTTGCTGTATTGCTGTGCTGTTAAGATAAGAAATGTTTTTTTATTCTGTGTAAAAACCAGGAAGTAAGGTCTCTGGACACTGTAAGACGCACCGTCTCTGTGTCTAGGTGCAACCCGTTAACTCGAGAATATCTTTCGGAACTGTCCGAGCTATTTCAGCTCAGTACAGACGAATCCTGTTCTCGGATTAAAAAAACGTGATAGCAAATAAGGTTACGTTGTCTATTGAGACAACCACCTAAAGTTTTTTTTAGAAGGATAGTTGTAAATGGTTACTTCCCAGTCTAAACAATACCCAAAGCTGTCATATGTAATTATATACACAGCGTAACATCAGGTCCCGTGAAAGAGCAAACGAGATGAGAACACAGAAATATAAAGGAACTTTTTCTTTACATACATTTATATAATATTCTGATTGCTTTTGTTTATAAAGTAGATGGATTGTCTTGTGTTTTGCTGCAAATAAATTTGTGAGTGTTAGCTGTACTTTCTATTTTTTGCAATACAATTGAGAAATGCAGGTTAGAGAATTTTTGTCTGTGTCTTTAAGGCTGTGTCCACCACTGAAATATATTTCTAAAGCCGGCATATATGTAAAAAAAGGAAATCTTTTTCCAGAAATATGTAACAGTGGATGATTTATGGTCTATCTTGTTTGTAAGTGTAAGACAGTGTGTTTATTCTATTTTAAAGCTTGCTAAAACTTATCTCCGCGTCCCGAAAAAAAAAAAAAAAAAAAGGCTGTGAATTTCTGTCTCCTTGCAGAAAATTCTTAAGGTCGTATTTAGTTTGGATAAGATGTGTATGGAATGTTGTTGTTTAACTTTTTAAGGTGGATTTCAGTATTGGTAGTTACATGTTTGTGGAGAGGTCTCAGGAAGAAGTGGAGTGTTAGTTGGGAATTATTGTAAGTTAAGTATGGGACTGAAGCGAATAGTTCCTAGAATGTTATAGTAAGTGATTTGGAAGAGAGATTTTGTATGTGAATTTGATCGAAAATGGAGTTTGTTTTAGAATAGATTGCAAATAGTAAATACGGAAAGAGAAAACAGGCAGCCCTTAACCCCCGAATTAATCCTTCTACATATATGATGTATCTGAAGTGAATGTGTCAAGGACACCATGACTCAGACTGACATCAGACTTCTTATACAGACTTTTAGACTCTGATACAGAGTCAGGATGGAATTGGGCTAACGTCCCTTCCATTACGTGACAATGACTTTAGATTTGTCCAGGATTTAAGGGCAAATAATTACTTAGTCATCCCAATTGCCCCGATTGTCCCCGATATCACTGCTCTCATTACGGCCATTTCCCATAACGCCACTATATTTATTATTATTGATTTATCAAACACATTATTTTTGGTCCCATTGGACATTGAAACACAACTACTTATGGTTTTCACTTTTTGATGGGTGCCAATTAATATGGGCCCGTCTTCCCCTAAGGCTACGTGGATTCACCAGCTGCTTACTCACTGGTGCTCCAACAATACCTTGCGGTCATGGACCCGTGTCATGGTTCTGTCCCCATTCAGTACGTCAAAAGGACCTACTGTTTGGTATGTACTCCTAACGGGGAAGCCAAAAAGACAGGATTCACTCAGTCTGCTACAGCACCTAGCAGCTGAAGGTCACAAGTTAACTAAAAACAAAATACAAATGGGGGCAACACATGTTGATGATTAATTATTGCAGGCAATGGATCCCTGAGTGTTCACACTATGACTCCATTTTACGTACGGCTGCTAAGGGGGACAGCCCAGAGCATATTCAGTGGACTCCAGACATGACTAAAGCTTTTGTGACCTTAAAAGTTAGCATTATGCAGGCCCCCGCTTTAGGACTACCTGATTATTGTAAACTTTTTCATTTGTATGCAAAGGACAACTGTAAAACCATGGCCGCGGTCTGTGCCCAAGATCACGGAGGTAGTATGTGTCCCGTTGCATTATTTTCCAAAGTAGTCCCTACTCCGGTCCAGGGGATGCTGGCGTGTCTCCAAACTTTTTGGCTCCTTGTGATGTGGCCGTAGAGAAAGCAATCCCCCCCCCTTTCCCCCGCTCAAGAGAAGGATAGAGAGAAGCTGCAGCTGCAACCCAAGCCCAGCACCAACCCCCCCCTTGCATCCAGTAGTACACTGGAAACGAAACTAGTAAAACTGATAACACATAGCAAGTACAAAGAATCGCAATGATTTTATATCTAGAGGTAATGCTTTAGCTGACCGGGTAGCAACAGTTGCAAGTGTCATTTTTGCATCATAAACTTAAAATCACACTGCCAGACATACATACAAAGATATATACAGTGTCTACAGAATAACTCTACAGTACCTAACAAAGCATTACATGATCATTTGCCTCCACCCACAGCTTGATTTTACTCATATCCCAGACAGGATCAAAGCAGTTGTACCTGTTGGTGATAGTAGACCAGTTCTCACTGTGGCCTGAGGCCTTTGTAACACAAAGAGAGGATGCTAAGACGGTAGCTATAATATTAACTACCGAGGTAATACTGAGATATGGATGCCCATTGCAAATTAATTCTGATAATGGACCAGCCTTTATTAGTGCGGTAATTAAGGAACTGGTACAATGGCTACAGATAACCTGGAAATTCCATATCCCTTACCATCCTCAGAGTTCAGGCATAGTGGAAAGAATGAACCGCACTATTAAGGAGAAACTTACAAAGGCCACTGCAGGTACATGGGTGAACTGGCAGAAATACTTATCTGCCATTCTAGCAGAAATTAGGATGACTCCTAATAAGTCTACTAAATTGTCCCTTTTTGAGATTCTTATGGGAAGACCATTTCCAACTCCTTGGGTAAAAGGCCCACTTGTAATTATGTCTGGTGATCTTGATCTTATAAGAGAACAATATGTGCAACAATTGATTGATAAATTGAATGGCATCTATGGTGATGTGTCTTCTCGCTTTCCTTTACCCTCACAGGAACCAACACATCTGTTCCAACCAGGTGACCTCGTCTGTGTCCGACAACTGAAAAGAGCAAAGAAGGGAGGCTTCCCATTCGGATCACCGACTACCGTTGTAGCAGTAACCAGGACTGCCATCCTCACTGACTCACAGGACATCTGGATCCACGCATCACGTCTGAAGCTGTGTCCAAAGAGGGGTGAAGCAGGTGACAAAGTCCCCATGAAAGCGATTGAAGACAGCGATAATAAAAATGTCAAACCTACTCCTGCATCCACAGAATGCATGAAAGAACTTTCTTCTTTTTATGGGCATTATGCTCCTGATTTATTTGCCCTTATGGACATTTCTTAATTGCCATTATGACCCAGACGAACTGGGACCACTAAAGTCTGTTTGTGGTAAACACAATAACACTCACACCAATACTAGTTCTCCTCATAGGCACAAGAGATCCACAAGTGATAACACAATTATACAAAATCATCCCTGGGAACGTAATACATTACAAGGATATGCTCACTCCTTTAACATTTCCAATTGCTGGGTAAGTGCACACGTTGTTACACATGGGGAAATGGGTATGTGCACACGTCTCTACACATGGGAAATGGGTATGCCTCTATTTGGCCTTCCAGCAGAAAACTTCACTCAAAGCCATATATATTACAATGGCAGTACACAACCCCGCAAATGGAATTTCTTTACAATATGTATAATCAGCCACACCACTAAACTCTATATGGATGCAACACCTCATACGCACGTATTTCCCATCAAAATATAATAAGAGTGTATAATTTATGTTAACCCACACTAATCCAGGGTATAACTGTTTTAGGGCCCTAGGAGAAGGTAAATCTGTTGGTTGGTCCACTTGCTCCCATACCACATTTTTTTTTTATAGGACCTCCTACCTTTCTGACCTGTACAAGAGTTGTTCACCTTGGAGCTGTAGAGGTCCCGGATGTCCCTACTTATTTTATCTTTTACATAATATATCAATTAATGGTACTGGTTGTAACAACACTAATGGATCCGTGTCTAATCTCTTCCACCTTATGCCGCCTTCTCCAGCCATGAATGTATACTTTATCTGTGGCAGGTACGCCTATCGACGGCTGCCCCCTAATTGGGTGAGCAGTTGTTATTTAGGTCAAGTAATCCCATATATATATACACAACCCCAACACTTCCACAAGGCTGCATCAAAACCATAAAGGGATATAGAGCAGAAGTGCGGGTGTAAAATATTCCTAAACACCCTAGGTATAACCTTCCCACATGTAGGCATAAGGAAACTACAGGTAGAACTATCCATCTTTTCTCTACTAGTACAGAGGGCCTTGATTAACTCTGCTGAAGCAATTGCGAAACTAAACTAGGAGCAGGTGCAAATTAGAATGGTAGCTTTGCAGAATAGAATGGCTTTAGATTATGTTTTAGCTTCCAAAGGCGGTGTGTGTGCTTTAATAGGTAAAGAATGTTGTTCTTATATTGATGATAATTCTGTTTACTCTGTCATTACTTCCCTTGTATTCCTTTGTGCTTTTATTACATACTGCAAGGCTTTATTCCTAAGAATTTTCAGCTAACTACTGTGACTTAACACCACCTGGTCACAGGTATATCTCATGTACCGATACCCTGGAGGGTCTATCACCTTCCAGTGTCTCAGTTCGCTTCCTATCATATATATACACCACTGCCTACATCCCAAATAAAGATCACGTTGTGATCTAAGAGGGGAATGAAGGGGTTAACATATTCTGCTGATGAAGGGGTTAACATATTCTGCTGATGAAGGGGTTAACATATTTTGCTGACACATAGCCTAACCATAATATCATGTGCCTATCCTTGGGATGTTTTTCGACCTTACTAAAACACAAAACATTTCTAGTTGTTCTAGAAACAGAAAACACCTGATTATATTTCCTTGTACTGACTAACATGACCCGTAAAGATGCTGCTAATATCCGCCTTCTTTTGCAAGTATAAATTCTATGCAATGACGTAGCAATAAACGGAATTAGTACTGAGACTGATTGTGTGTGTGTTACTTCCAGTACGAGTTCTACAGAATTCTGTTTGGGCCTGTATTTCTAAGCCGCCAACTACTGATTAGGAAGCCCCAACAGCATTTTTTGTTAAAGTCAAGGTTAAATGTTTTTGTTTTCTGTTACTATTTCACATGTTAACATTGTATTTTAAAAGTTGTGCAAAGTTGGTTCATTGTATATTGTATATAGTAAAGGATTTATGTTAGTAGAAGGTTAACCATTTCTTAATACATTACACAGAGTATTGATTCAGGGAGTAATCCGATTGACAGTTAATGGGGTCAGGAAGGAATTATTTATTTTCCCTCTTTGATACAATTGGCAAAGTTTCAATAGGGGTTTTTATTGTTTGCCTTCAAGAATTTAAAACATTTTGAATGTTACAAAGCATTATGTAATTGTTGCAAATAGTTATTCACAGAAGTTTATATAGTCTTATGTTATTCATGCATAACTATCAATTCAAAATGTTAGTATTGTTAAAAAAATGGTTCAAGATTGTTTCAAATAGAAGTTGCATGTTACAAACTTTTATGTTATAGTTTACAATATGAATTCATGAAAACTTCAGCTATTCTTATATTGTTATTCCATATATGACAATTAAAAGAGTTAATATTGAAAAAAATATATTATATACCTGTTGGTGAAATACAAGTTAAAAGTTACAAAAATAAAAAGTTTTATTCAAAATGTTGTTATTCCTTTGTAGATAAAAAAAGGCTAAGAATGTCAGAGACTCACAGTTTTAACAGCATTAACATTTTATTGCCCCGTCATTTTTGATGGGCAAGTCGCTAGTAATAAAATATTTGCAAAAATGTTACTGGTGTACTCACGTTTGTGAGAAACTGTATGTTGTGTAGCATTATATACATATTTATGCAAAATAATAAAAAAGAGATGTGAAACCTGTTAATGAAAGTTTGAGATTATAAGAGAAGGAACATTTACAAATGCTAGATATAAAAATACATCTGAATAATCTTTACTTAATAGAATCATTTTGAATATTATAGCAGTTAAAAAAATAAAATAATGTCTCACAGACAGAATAAAAGTAAAATAATATAGTATATATCATATATATAGTTGTCGTACTGCGAGGCGAGCCATTTGCGGTCCATAGTGAGGCGAGTCGTAAAACGTAAGTAAAGAAGCTCATTGCAGGGTGGACACGCGGGACTTAGCTGGCGCTCATCCCGAGACACGTGGGACATCGCGAGGCCCCTGGATTTTGCAACAGACACAAAATTACGGCCAGAAAGATGGACTGCGGGGCTCGCAAAAATACGACTTTAACAGCTGAACCACCGAACTGGAAAAGACAGCAAAAACACACAAATATGCCTCAAATAAATTTACTCACACACAGCATAGAGCCAGGGAGCCTGTGAGTTAGGTTGCAAATTAATTTGAGGCATATTTTGTCTTTTTTTACGATTGAAAATCGCCGAACCGGGAAAAAAATGGAGGCCGAAAAAACATAAAAAGGATGAAAAAGGATGAAAACGAGGCTCAGCAAGGCCAGGCACGCGGGACTTTGAAATTACACAACGTCGAACACAGTAACACTTATACGATCAACGAGAGGCACGCGGGACTTTGAAAATAAAACCAACAGCAATCAGCATGCGCCACGCAAAGATTCAGCAGAGACACAGAGAAGAAAGACACAGGGAAGGAACAGGGGGAAATGGTGGAAAGAGACATATGGCATTCCCAAGCAGAAAAGTTGCAGGTTGCCGAGGCCTGTAATGAGAGGTGAAGCCGCTCATTGCTGGGCTCACGATGAGCGCCCAAGGTGCTCAGAGGGGGCAGAACATTGCATTGTGTGGCCAGCAGCATTGCCAGGCTTCAAATTTTGATGGACAATTTCCTAGTAGTATATAAAGTATATAGTATATTTTTCATTTTGTTTGTCAAATCAAGTCTGATGTGCAATTAGGTAAATTTATATATCACAGCAAATTTATAATACCAGTGAAAATAATAAATACCTACTTATCTATTGGACACATTGTTAAGTTGTTCACTCATGTCCGACTCTCCGTAACCCCATAGACGCAGCACACCAGGCATATCTTTCATTATGATATGTGATTAAAAGGTTTTCTTGGCAAGGTGTTTTGCCAGTTCCTTCTCCAGTATTGGTCACATACTGTAGATTTAAGACTTACAGGTCTATTATATTTCCTGACAATATGTTTTTGATATTAATTATAAAAGTACCATCATCAGATTATGTTACAAAGGTAATCACCCCCCACACACACACACAATTAACTATTTTTTAAAACCACTTTTGAAATATTTCATAGGTTTAGTCCTTTCAGTTTAGGTACGTATCTTGTAGATTATGCAGAGGGCTATATAATATGGTTGTACTCATATAACAGTGTATAGAGGTGTGTAAACTGTCCTGTACTATATATTATCCTAGCGACTTGCCCGACCAAAAAATGACGGTCAATAAAATTGTAAAGCTGGGAATGCTGTTTGGCACACAATGTAAGTTTTTTGGTCATTTGAGCACCTTCGCCTCTCATTGCGAACCCTGGTGTACTTTTGCTGCTCTGAGCACCCTCTGTGCTCATTGTGAGCCCCGCGCTGAGAACCTTCAGGGCTCATTGCGATCCTCTCCGCTCATGTAAATTTGGTGGTGTGAGCACCTTTAGCGCTCATGGCGAGGGCCGCGCTGATCGCCGTTGGCGCTCATTGCAAGCCTCTCCCCTCGTGTACTTTTGCTCCTCTGAGCACTCTCGGTGTTCATTGTGAGCCCTTTGCTGAACGCCATTGGAGCTCATTACGATCCTTTTCTCTGCTCTACTTTTGGTTTTCTGAGCACCTTGTGCATTGATTGGGAGCCCCATGCAAAGTGCCTTTGGCGCTCATTGCGTGGCTCACAGAGAGCGCCTTCGGTGCTCATTGGGAGGCTCTCCGCTCACGTAGTTTTGGTGGTCTGAGCACTTTTGTCAGTCATTGCAAGGGGCGCGCTGATTGGCTTTGGCGCTCATTGCAAGCCTCTCCCCTTGTGTACTTGTGCTCCACTGAGCACCCTCTGCGCTCATTGTGAGCCCCACGCTGACTGCCTTTGCGGCTCATTGCAATCCTCTCCCCTGGTCCTTTTATTTTTTTCTATATATATCTTTTTTAATGCTAATTAATTAATTAATTAAATAATGAATTAATATACTTTATCTATTTGTCATTTATTTTTCCAGCAATCAAAATGCTGAAGAGGTAACAATCTGTTTTGATATTCCTGCAGCATACAATGTACATTTGCACTGTTGCTGACCTGAGGTGTAAGTGTCAGCAATGTGTGAAGTGTGCAGTGTAAATAGTCTGTGTGCGCGAGGGCAAACTGTTTGTTTAGCTGTGTAATTGGGCATTTTGTAATGGTAATGTTATTCGTTGTAAGTTAGCGTTGTAAAATGGCGGCGATTGTCTATGCGTTACGCGGGTGTGGAGCATTTTCCATTGTCCCTAATAGTGTATTTTATACCTCATACGTGCCTGTGTAAAAGTCTTATGTGCATGGTGGTGTTTTGCATGTTTAGGGGTCACGTAGCCTCGTTTTCGTGTTTTTTCAGCTGCCATTTTTTTTTATTTTCTCATTTTCGTGTGAGGAAACTCGGCAAATTGCGGTTAAATTGTCATGCAACCTGACTCCCAGACATCGTGCCTGTCCCCTCGTGCTGTGAGTGGTGTTTGTTTTGTATTTTTGTTAATTTTAGTGGTGGTTCTGTTGTTTTTGTATGTGCGCGGTTTGGCCGTTAACTTTGTATTTTTTTTAAATTGCTATAAAAGCTTCAGCAAAGTTTAGTAAATATACAATTTAATCAGTGGCGGCTGGTGACTTTTCAAGTTGGAGGGGCGACAGGGCGAAACATAACCACTCCCCCTTTTTCAAACCACACCCATTTTATAACTCCTCCCCCTGACATCATGATGACCTTTATAAGCCCCGCCCAATGACCTTATACTTTTGAAGCCCATTGAAATACATGATCACCAATGCAGAAATGTCAAGAAGTAAAGTAACAATGTGTTAAATTCATTGGTATACAACATAGATTGAAAAAACTCATGTGACAAGACTACAGCAATATCATAATTGCACCTATACGTATTAACAGAAAAATTAAAGGATTGACACCTACCATTAGTCGGGTCTTCTTCTCAGGGTATTCACGTTCAGTAAGTTGACAAACGAGTAGAAACAAATCTGCAGCCACATACGGTTTGCACCTGGGGTTGAAAGAAAACAAGCAAATCAATCAGACCATTCAAGAACAAAACCATACTTAAAAAACATTAAACGACCAAGTGGAACCATATAGGCCTCAAACATACCTTAGAAGACCAAGTGTGACCATAGGCCCCAAACATACCTTAGAAGACCAAGTGTGACCATATAGGCCTCAAACATACCTTAGAAGACCAAGTGGAACTATATAGGCCCCAAACATACCTTCGAAGACCAAGTGTGACCATAGGCCCCAAACATACCTTAGAAGACTAAGTGTGACTATATAGGCCCCAAACATACCTTAGAAGACCAAGTGTGACCATATAGGCCTCAAACATACCTTAGAAGACCAAGTGTGACCATAGGCCCCAAACATACATTAGAAGACCAAGTGGAACTATATAGGCCCCAAACATACCTTAGAAGACCAAGTGTGACCATAGGCCCCAAACATACCTTAGAAGACCAATCAGCACTGTATAGGCCCAAACCAGTGGATCTTGGGATTCAAGAAAACAACAACATTTAACTTCTGTTTAGACAACACAATAATCAATGTCAAACAAACACGTTGAATTAGCATATGGATAACCATATGAGCAGTAACGCCACGCCAAGGCTTCAACAATTGTTACTGACCATTCACACACCTTTCATAGCTCCTTCAATATGCACACCCACACACCATTCATACTTTACTTACCACTAGTTATTTTTGATAGTGAGGTGGTGCCATTTCTGAGAACTTAACGTACCCTTGAAGGTGCCTCCAATTCCTTCAAACCAATGCATTCAACCGCTACAGGGCCATGGTGCTTTTTAAATACCTTTTTATCCTCTTCAATGTGGAGAAGCATCTTTCTGGTTCTTTAGTAGTCTTCGGTGTTGTAAGCAGGATTCCTTATAGCTTCACTCACTCTGTTAAATTATGTAGATTAAATTGATGCTAAAGTTGCTGCAGAGCAACAGCACTTGTACAGACATGGAATTCTTGCTTCCCGTACACAAGTGACAGCTACCCTTGGAAGTGCCTCCAATTCCTTCAAACCACGCCAAGGCTTGTTACTGACCATGCACACACCTTTCATAGCTCCTTCCATATGCACACCCACACACCGTTCATACTTTACTTACCACTAGTTATGTTTGGTAGTGTGAGGTGGTGCTGCTTAACGCAGTTTATCTTTGCACACCTTGGGGGTATGCATTCTTCTTTGCTTCAATCACTTGTATTTAAATTTTGCACGGCGATCTTTCAAAGAACAAAACTTCTCAATAGTTTTTTCATTGAAGTCTGGGATCTCGGAAATCAGTTGCTTTTTCATTGAGAGCATTGCCAATGCATTCAACCGCTCCAGGGACATGGTGCTTCTTAAAAAGGTTTTTATCCTCTTCAATGTGGAGAAGCATCTTTCTGATTCTGCAGTGGTCATCGGTGTTGTAATCAGGATTCTTAATAATTTTACTGTCTCTGTGAAATCATTCTGCAGATTAAATTGATGGAAAAGTTTGTGCAGAGCAACAGCACTTGTACAAGTATGAAAATCTGTCTTCCCATACAGAAGTGACAGCTCAGTGCGTAATTGTTCCTTCTTCAGTATTGGATATGCTTGCACGGTGTCTTCCAGAGCTTGGGTTGGAAAGCAAGTGTCATGGGTTTTATACAAGTCACTTTGAACAAGTTTGGCACTGACTAGGTGATTTGAAAATGAAAAACGTTCTTTTGCATGAACCACCACTATGTCACATACCTCTCTTGAAAGTTGTCTCAAGGTTGAGATCTCCGCACTCCGTCTGTTGACTGTTACATCGCTCGGCAAACTTGCTTCTATCTCTTCAACTTCCGCCTGTGTTGGAAAAAAAAACTCGAACTCTTCCAATCCTTGAAACTGCTTTCTCCATTATTAGGTTCAGTTGGTGAGCATAGCAATGGACGTAGTGTGCGTTCGGGTACACGTCTTTTATTTTTCTTTGAACTCCTCCTTGATCTCCACGCATCACACTGGCACCATCGTAGCTTTGAGCTATGAGTTTCTTCTTGTCTTCTGGCTCTGGGAGAACAGTATTCAGTGTTTCCAGCACAACAGCAGCAATCGAGTCTGCATCCGTTGATTTCATTTCCGTGAAGCCATCAAATCTTTCCACCACTTGATGCTTCTTGTCAATGTAGCGATAGACTACAACGCACTGTGTCCTAGCGGAAATATCGGTTGTTTCATCCGCTTGGATTGCCACAAACTGGGCTTCCTTAAGCTCTTGGTGAATCACTTCCTTAATAACTTCATGCATGCAGTCCAGTAGCTCATTCTGCACGGTTTTGGACGTGCCCTTAAACACAGTTGCAGTCTTCAAATGCTGTTGCATTGCACTATCGATACTGCCAACCAAATCCACCAGGCCTCTAAACACTCCTGGATTTAGCAATGTTTCACTCTCGTCGTGTCCTCTTAATGCCAGTTCAAAAGCGCCACAAAAGCGAACACAATCAATTATCTTGGAAAGGATGTACCGGTTCTTAGCCACTTCTTCGTTGTGTTTTTGAATGCTGACTTGGTATCCTTGGTCCAGTTGAACAGCAATGTTCGCCTGTCCAAGCATCTCAAACTTGATCCTGTTATCCAAGTGAGCTTTAGAACTTTTGTGTTTCGCCAATTTATCAGCTAGATGTTTGACGTCAGTCACTCCAGTTTTGGTCCAAGCAGCGTCACCACCAAATAGGATGCATGGGAAACAATATAAGGACTTCCTAGAAACGCTTCCAGAAAGCCAGTCGTTCTTCTTGTACCATTCAGTATTGAAATTACGGATATATTGCTTCCCTCTATCTCTTGCGATTTGCTGCAGATTTATCTCTGGTTGGTCAGCTCCTAACCGTTTTACTTCCACCTTCTCCTCATAGGTTAGGGTGCCGAAAGGCTTCACAAGTAGAGAGTCAATAGTATTCATTTCTGATACCAATAGAAGAAAGAGATCACGGTATATTAATTTATATTATGTCACAAAATTACTTTAAAATAACAGTGTGTTGATTTCATTGGTATACATTACAGATTGCAAACCCTCATGTGACAAGACTACATCAACATCAAATTTGCACCTATACGCATGGACAGAAAATTAAAGGCAATGATACTCACCTACAGTTGACTCTCCTTCTCGGGGTATTCACGTCCAGTAAGTCAACCAACGAGTCCAAACAAATCTGCTTCCACAGATAGTTTGCACCAGGGAATTGATAGAAAACAACAAAAAAAACATTAGAACGTTCAAGACCCAAACCTTAACTTTTAAAACCTTAAAAGAGCAAGTGTGACCATATAGGCCCAAAACGCACCTTAAAAACCTTCAAATTCCAAGTGTGACCATATACTCACCTACAGTTGACTCTCCTTCTCGGTGTATTCACGTCCAATAAGTCAACCAACGAGTCCAAACAAATCTGCTTCCACAGATAGTTTGCACCTGGGAAGTGATAGAAAACAACAAAAAAAACATTAGAACGTTCAAGACCCAAACCTTAACTTTTAAAACCTTGAAAGACCAAGTGTGACCATATAGGCCCCAACCGCAGCTTAAAAACCTTAAATAACAAACTGGAACCATATAGGCCCCAACCGCACCTTAAAAACCCTAAATAACAAAGTGGGACCATATAGGCCCCAACCGCACCTTAAAAACCTTAAATAACAAATTGGGACCATATAGGCCCCAACCGCACCTTAAAAACCTTAAATAACAAATTGGAACCATATAGGCCCCAACCGCACCTTAAAAACCCTAAATAACAAAGTATGAACATATAGGCCCCAACCGCAACCTTAAAAACCTTAAATAACAAAGTGGGACCATATAAACCCCAACCACACCTTAAAAACCTTAAATAACAAATTGGAACCATATAGGCCCCAACCGCACCTTAAAAACCCTAAATAACAAAGTGTGACCATATAGGCCCCAACCGCACCTTAAAAACCTTAAATAACAAAGTGGGACCATATAGGCCCCAACCGCACCTTAAAAACCTTAAATAACAAATTGGAACCATATAGGCCCCAACCGCACCTTAAAAACCCTAAATAACAAAGTGGGACAATATAGGCCCCAACCGCACCTTAAAATCAATATATCACAATAAATAAATATATATATATATATATCAATCAATATATCTATCAATATATATATATATATATATATATATATATATATATATATAAATATATACAAATATATATATACGCATAAAAAATACACATAAATATACATAAACATATACATAAAACAATATATATTAATTGATATTTATTATTTGATTAATTGATGTACTTTATTACTTATTATATTATATTGTTCATGCATTTCTATTACACATTATTTTTTATACATATTACAGTGCTATTTTTTGGCTATACATGTTACAGGATATTATCCTGTAACATGTATATCACATAAAATAGCCCTGTAATATGTATAATACATACAGGGTCAAACAAGTTCACACTAACCTTTTTTACCCTTACAGGCTTCCATACCTGCTTGCTGATTTGCTAATTTTTTAAAGACTCTCATTGGTTGAAATCGATGTCAATCAAAAATTTCAGCCAATCAGAGTCCTTCAAAAATTAGTATATAAAGCAGACCGTGGGGAAAAATCAATTAATCGCGGGAGGGGCTCCTTGTAGGAGGAGCTCTGTTAGTTTGTTGTTGTTTTTTTTTAGAGCGTCTGTTTTTTTTTGGTGGAGGCCTCTTTCAATGGGCCAGAATGGATGGATGGACAATGGCTTCAATCAAGATTGGATTATTTGACCAGTGGCTTCAATCAACATTGGATTATTTGACCAGTGGCTTCAATCAACATTGGATTATTTGACCAGTGGCTTCAATCAACATTGGATTATTTATTTGACCAGTGGCTTCAATCAACATTGGATTATTTATTTGATCAGTGGCTTCAATCAACATTGGATTATTTGACATGGGCTTCAATCAACATTGGATTATTTGGCATGGGCTTCAATCAACATTGGATTATTTTCATGACTATATCCAGAGGACAGAAGGCCAACGCTGGAGGGGTCAATTTGACAGGTAAGTATGTGCTGTTGTTTATTTTATTTTTATTAATGTTTGTTTAAAGCTGTTTACTTGTAATAATAATGTGTTTACTGTATTGTTTTTCCCTTACCTTATTTTTATTTTATCTTTAAAAGTGACAGGCACATGCACATGCCTGTTACTTCTAAAAATGGAATAAAAATAGGGGGGGGGGGGGTGCTAGGTAGTTGGATCAGGGTGGGGTCGGTCACACTCAGGCCAGGCGCCCATCGGTCGTTCGGTGACCGCGTAAGCCACGATCAGGGGTGGCACAGGCCTCATGGGGGTGAACATCCACCCCCATGTAGCCTGTGCAACCCCGCTCACCGTCCGAATACCCCGATCACCGTGATCGGGGTAATCTGGCGGTGTCATAGCATAGGCTGCATCGGGGTGGTGGTGATCGGGCCTTGGGGGTGGCATAGGGTGGCGACATGGAGGTGATCAGGGGTGGCACAGGCCTCATCAAGGGGGTGATCCGATCACCCCCATGTGTGCCTATGCCACCCCGCTCACCACCCGACTACCCCGATCCCATGATGGCATCGCATACGGCAGGCCTGATCGGGAGTGGCACAGGCCACCTGGGGGTGATGGCTGGGGGTGGCACCAGGCATTGCAGGCCTAGGGTCGTCGGTGGTAGTTGGTGGGTGGCTGGGTAGGTGGCAGGCCAGGCAGGCATAGTGGGGTAACTGGTCACCCCTAACTTTTATTAGGGGCTACTAGGGGTTTGGTTTGGCCAGGGGCAGGGCAGGTGCCAGGTAGACTTACTGTGTTAGGCAGGCAGCAGAGCAGATGTGAGTAGATTCAGCCAGGGAGGTCTCTCAGTCTCAGCGTGAGCAGGGTCAGGAAACAGAAAGGGGGAAGGGACAGGCAACTTGTGGTTTTATTCACTGTATCAGTCAATCAAAAAGTAAACTTGAGGCCCTATTAGCTGGCGGGCGCTCAGGGCTAACGGTCTGGGTGGGTTTAGATTGTTCTCTTAGTAACTGTACAACCTTCCATCATTGATTGGTCAATGATGGAAGACTGTCAGTCATTAATTGATACATTTATGACCGCCCATGCATTTTGTCACTGTGATGGTGGGCGGCATGCATTAACGGTCAGGGGGCCAGGCCAGGACTCATTGAAGAGAAGAGAAGAGTCTAAAGGTTAGTGTACTAGTGTAATATGATCACACAGGGTGCAGGGGGCTACAATATAGATACACAGCAGCATTAGTTAATGTAGCGCAAGGGTTATCTTAAAGTGACAGTGTCCCTGGGAATATTTTACTAACTTTACTTCATTTTATTACCCCCTTGATGAGGCCTGTGCCACCCCTGATCACCTCCATGTCGCCGCCCTATGCCACCCCGAGGCCCGATCACCACCACCCCGATGCGGCGTATGATATGACACCGCCCGATTACCCCGATCACGGTGATCAGGGTATTCGGGCGGTGAGCGGGGTTGCACAGGCCACATGGGGGTGGATGTTCACCCCCATGAGGCCTGTGCCACCCCTGATCGTGGCCTACACGGTCACCGACCGACCGATGGGCGCCTGGCCTGAGTGTGACCGACCCCACCCTGATCCAACTACCTAGCACCCCCCCCCCCCTATTTTTATTCCATTTTTAGAAGTAACAGGCATATGCATGTGCCTGTCACTTTTAAAGATAAAATAAAAATAAGGTAAGGGAAAAACAATACAGTAAACACATTATTATTACAAGTAAACAGCTTTAAACAAACATTAATAAAAATAAAATAAACAACAGCACATACTTACCTGTCAAATTGACCCCTCCAGCGTTGGCCTTCTGTCCTCTGGATATAGTCATGAAAATAATCCAATGTTGATTGAAGCCCATGTCAAATAATCCAATGTTGATTAAAGCCCATGTCAAATAATCCAATGTTGATTGAAGCCACTGATCAAATAAATAATCCAATGTTGATTGAAGCCACTGGTCAAATAAATAATCCAATGTTGATTGAAGCCACTGGTCAAATAATCCAATGTTGATTGAAGCCACTGGTCAAATAATCCAATCTTGATTGAAGCCATTGTCCATCCATCCATTCTGGCCCATTGAAAGAGGCCTCCACAAAAAAAAAAACGACGCTCTAAAAAAAAAAACAACACACTAAAAGAGCTCCTCCTACAAGGAGCCCCTCCCGCGATTAATTGTTTTTTTCCCACGGTCTGCTATATATACTAATTATTGAAGGACTCTGATTGGCTGAAATTTTTGATTGACATCGATTTCAACCAATGAGAGTCTTTAAAAAATTAGCAAATCAGCAAGCAGGTATGGAAGCCTGTAAGGGTAAAAAAGGTTAGTGTGAACTTGTTTGACCCTGTATGTATTATACATATTACAGGGCTATTTTATGTGTTATACATGTTACAGGATAATATCCTGTAACATGTATAGCCAAAAAATAGCCCTGTAATATGTATAAAAAATTATGTGTAAAGAAATGCATGAACAATATAATATAATTAATAAAGTACATCAATTAATCAAATAATAAATATCAATTAATATATATTGTTTTATGTATATGTTTATGTATATTTATGTGTATTTTTTATGCGTATATATATATTTATATATATATATATATATATATATATATATATAATTTTTTACAGTTTGGGCCTATATGGTCCCAATTTGTTATTTAGGGTTTTTAAGGTGCGGTTGGGGCCTATATGGTCCCACTTTGTTATTTAGGGTTTTTAAGGTGCGGTTGGGGCCTATATGGTTCCAATTTGTTATTTAAGGTTTTTAAGGTGCGGTTGGGTCCTATATGGTCCCACTTTGTTATTTAAGGTTTTTAAGGTGCGGTTGGGGCCTATATGGTCCCACTTTGTTATTTAAGGTTTTTAAGGTGCGGTTGGGGCCTATATGGTCACACTTTGTTATTTAGGGTTTTTAAGGTGCGGTTGGGGCCTATATGGTTCCAATTTGTTATTTAAGGTTTTTAAGGTGCGGTTGGGGCCTATATGGTCCCACTTTGTTATTTAAGGTGCGGTTGGGGCCTATATGGTCACACTTTGTTATTTAGGGTTTTTAAGGTGCGGTTGGGGCCTATATGGTTCCAATTTGTTATTTAAGGTTTTTAAGGTGCAGTTGGGGCTTATATGGTCCCACTTTGTTATTTAAGGTTTTTAAGGTGCGGTTGGGGCCTATATGGTCCCACTTTGTTATTTAGGGTTTTTAAGGTGCGGTTGGGGCCTATATGGTTCCAATTTTTTATTTAAGGTTTTTAAGGTGCGGTTGGGTCCTATATGGTCCCACTTTGTTATTTAAGGTTTTTAAGGTGCGGTTGGGGCCTATATGGTCCCACTTTGTTATTTAAGGTTTTTAAGGTGCGGTTGGGGCCTATATGGTCACACTTTGTTATTTAGGGTTTTTAAGGTGCGGTTGGGGCCTATATGGTTCCAATTTGTTATTTAAGGTTTTTAAGGTGCGGTTGGGGCCTATATGGTCCCACTTTGTTATTTAAGGTGCGGTTGGGGCCTATATGGTCACACTTTGTTATTTAGGGTTTTTAAGGTGCGGTTGGGGCCTATATGGTTCCAATTTGTTATTTAAGGTTTTTAAGGTGCAGTTGGGGCTTATATGGTCCCACTTTGTTATTTAAGGTTTTTAAGGTGCGGTTGGGGCCTATATGGTCCCACTTTGTTATTTAGGGTTTTTAAGGTGCGGTTGGGGCCTATATGGTTCCAATTTTTTATTTAAGGTTTTTAAGGTGCAGTTGGGGCCTATATGTTCACACTTGCTCTTTTAAGGTTTTAAAAGTTAAGGTTTGGGTCTTGAACGTTCTAATGTTTTTTTTGTTGTTTTCTATCAATTCCCAGGTGCAAACTATCTGTGGAAGCAGATTTGTTTGGACTCGTTGGTTGACTTACTGGACGTGAATACCCCGAGAAGGAGAGTCAAATGTAGGTGAGTATCATTGCCTTTAATTTTCTGTCCATGCGTATAGGTGCAAATTTGATGTTGATGTAGTCTTGTCACATGAGGGTTTGCAATCTGTAATGTATACCAATGAAATCAACACACTGTTATTTTAAAATAATTTTGTGACATAATATAAATTAATATACCGTGATCTCTTTCTTCTATTGGTATCAGAAATGAATACTATTGACTCTCTACTTGTGAAGCCTTTCGGCACCCTAACCTATGAGGAGAAGGTGGAAGTAAAACGGTTAGGAGCTGACCAACCAGAGATAAATCTGCAGCAAATCGCAAGAGATAGAGGGAAGCAATATATCCGTAATTTCAATACTGAATGGTACAAGAAGAACGACTGGCTTTCTGGAAGCGTTTCTAGGAAGTCCTTATATTGTTTCCCATGCATCCTATTTGGTGGTGATGCTGCTTGGACCAAAACTGGAGTGACTGACGTCAAACATCTAGCTGATAAATTGGCGAAACACAAAAGTTCTAAAGCTCACTTGGATAACAGGATCAAGTTTGAGATGCTTGGACAGGCGAACATTGCTGTTCAACTGGACCAAGGATACCAAGTCAGCATTCAAAAACACAACGAAGAAGTGGCTAAGAACCGGTACATCCTTTCCAAGATAATTGATTGTGTTCGCTTTTGTGGCGCTTTTGAACTGGCATTAAGAGGACACGACGAGAGTGAAACATCGCTAAATCCAGGAGTGTTTAGAGGCCTGGTGGATTTGGTTGGCAGTATCGATAGTGCAATGCAACAGCATTTGAAGACTGCAACTGTGTTTAAGGGCACGTCCAAAACCGTGCAGAATGAGCTACTGGACTGCATGCATGAAGTTATTAAGGAAGTGATTCACCAAGAGCTTAAGGAAGCCCAGTTTGTGGCAATCCAAGCGGATGAAACAACCGATATTTCCGCTAGGACACAGTGCGTTGTAGTCTATCGCTACATTGACAAGAAGCATCAAGTGGTGGAAAGATTTGATGGCTTCACGGAAATGAAATCAACGGATGCAGACTCGATTGCTGCTGTTGTGCTGGAAACACTGAATACTGTTCTCCCAGAGCCAGAAGACAAGAAGAAACTCATAGCTCAAAGCTACGATGGTGCCAATGTGATGCGTGGAGATCAAGGAGGAGTTCAAAGAAAAATAAAAGACGTGTACCCGAACGCACACTACGTCCATTGCTATGCTCACCAACTGAACCTAATAATGGAGAAAGCAGTTTCAAGGATTGGAAGAGTTCGAGTTTTTTTTTCCAACATAGGCGGCATACCATGTTTTTTTTCACGGTCTCCAAAAAGGACTGGAGTTCTGGATGAGGTAGTTGGTAGAAGACTTCCAAGAGGTGCACCGACACGATGGAACTTCAACGTTAGGACCGTGAACGTGATCTACGAGAACAGAGATGCGCTACTTGAGTGTTTCCAGACAATTGAAGCATGTCTAAACTTTGATCCAACATCTATACGTGAAGCCGCAGGTTTCATTGGAATGCTGGAAGACAGGGAGTTCCTTTACCTCCTTAAATTATTTCATTTAATAATGCCACATGTTGACATCCTCTATAGTCAGCTTCAGAAGCGAGACACGGATACTGTTTATATCAAAAAAGTCACAGAAGACTTTGTCGCCAGCATCCCGAAAATCCATAATTCTGTTGAAGAGATAGAAGCAAGTTTGCCGAGCGATGTAACAGTCAACAGACGGAGTGCGGAGATCTCAACCTTGAGACAACTTTCAAGAGAGGTATGTGACATAGTGGTGGTTCATGCAAAAGAACGTTTTTCATTTTCAAATCACCTAGTCAGTGCCAAACTTGTTCAAAGTGACTTGTATAAAACCCATGACACTTGCTTTCCAACCCAAGCTCTGGAAGACACCGTGCAAGCATATCCAATACTGAAGAAGGAACAATTACGCACTGAGCTGTCACTTCTGTATGGGAAGACAGATTTTTATACTTGTACAAGTGCTGTTGCTCTGCACAAACTTTTCCATCAATTTAATCTGCAGAATGATTTCATAGAGACAGTAAAATTATTAAGAATCCTGATTACAACACCGATGACCACTGCAGAATCAGAAAGATGCTTCTCCACATTGAAGAGGATAAAAACCTTTTTAAGAAGCACCATGTCCCTGGAGCGGTTGAATGCATTGGCGATGCTCTCAATGGAAAAGCAACTGATTTCCGAGATCCCAGACTTCAATGAAAAAACCATTGAGAAGTTTTGTTCTTTGAAAGATCGCCGTGCAAAATTTAAATACAAGTGATTGAAGCAAAGAAGAATGCATACCCCCAAGGTGTGCAAAGATAAACTGCGTTAAGCAGCACCACCTCACACTACCAAACATAACTAGTGGTAAGTAAAGTATGAACTGTGTGTGGGTGTGCATATGGAAGGAGCTATGAAAGGTGTGTGCATGGTCAGTAACAAGCCTTGGCGTGGTTTGAAGGAATTGGAGGCACTTCCAAGGGTAGCTGTCACTTGTGTACGGGAAGCAAGAATTCCATGTCTGTACAAGTGCTGTTGCTCTGCAGCAACTTAAGCATCAATTTAATCTACATAATTTAACAGAGTGAGTGAAGCTATAAGGAATCCTGCTTACAACACCGAAGACTACTAAAGAACCAGAAAGATGCTTCTCCACATTGAAGAGGATAAAAAGGTATTTAAAAAGCACCATGGCCCTGTAGCGGTTGAATGCATTGGTTTGAAGGAATTGGAGGCACCTTCAAGGGTACGTTAAGTTCTCAGAAATGGCACCACCTCACTATCAAAAATAACTAGTGGTAAGTAAAGTATGAATGGTGTGTGGGTGTGGATATTGAAGGAGCTATGAAAGGTGTGTGAATGGTCAGTAACAATTGTTGAAGCCTTGGCGTGGCGTTACTGCTCATATGGTTATCCATATGCTAATTCAACGTGTTTGTTTGACATTGATTATTGTGTTGTCTAAACAGAAGTTAAATGTTGTTGTTTTCTTGAATCCCAAGATCCACTGGTTTGGGCCTATACAGTGCTGATTGGTCTTCTAAGGTATGTTTGGGGCCTATGGTCACACTTGGTCTTCTAAGGTATGTTTGAGGCCTATATGGTCACACTTGGTCTTCTAAGGTATGTTTGGGGCCTATATAGTCACACTTGATCTTCTAAGGTATGTTTGGGGCCTATGGTCACACTTGGTCTTCTAAGGTATGTTTGGGGCCTATATAGTTCCACTTGGTCTTCTAAGGTATGTTTGAGGCCTATATGGTCACACTTGGTCTTCTAAGGTATGTTTGAGGCCTATATGGTTCCACTTGGTCGTTTAATGTTTTTTAAGTATGGTTTTGTTCTTGAATGGTCTGATTGATTTGCTTGTTTTCTTTCAACCCCAGGTGCAAACCCTATGTGGCTGCAGATTTGTTTCTACTCGTTGGTCAACTTACTGAACGTGAATACCCTGAGAAGAAGACCCGACTAATGGTAGGTGTCAATCCTTAAATTTTTCTGTTAATACGTATAGGTGCAATTATGATTTTGCTGTAGTCTTGTCACATGAGTTTTTTCAATCTATGTGGTATACCAATGAATTTAACACATTGTTACTTTACTTCTTGACATTTCTGCATTGGTGATCATGTATTTCAATGGGCTTCACAAGTATAAGGTCATTGGGCGGGGCTTATAAAGGTCATCATGATGTCAGGGGGAGGAGTTATAAAAATGGGTGTGGTTTGAAAAGGGAGAGTGGCTATGTTTCGCCCTGTCGCCCCTCAAACTTGAAAAGTCACCAGCCGCCACTGGTAAAGTCCAAAACTGTTAAAATTATCCTTTGGGAGGAAAATAAGAATTCATTTTATAATCTACGATAAAAATAGAGGTACTCAATCAGAGAATGAACTAACTCTAATAGATTAGTTCTATGTACATGATAATCCACTCTGAGCGCAACCTCTTTTAGCTCACATAGAGAAATATCCTGTAGTATATCAGTCTGGTCTAACCCAGTAGAGTGACCCAGCCCCAAAACAGCAGGCAATTCTACCCTGACCAGGAAAAACAGCAAACCCCAGACCTACATTTCAGCCTAAGTTGGGCCTTGTCAGTAGGGTGTGGCAGAACTTCCTAAGAAACATTTTAATACACACAAAAAAAATAATAAGTAGAAAACATAAATTCAGATAAAACATGAAAAAATATTGTCTGAATAAACTGTGCTTTTGATATGGTATATGATAATTTTATGACAAATCAAGTTATACATCATATATTTTATGTTCCTAAAGTAGCAAAGAGTCTTTCATTGTGTAAAGGGTGATAATATTGCAAACAATACAAAATTTACAAAGAGTTTATATCTCTATTTGGGCACCACTTAAAAAAAATTAAATTGCAGAGCTGAGGTACAGACAAGGGCAACAAAATTGCAAGGGCAACAAAACAGTGTGTTTGGGGTCATTTTCCTGCTGGAAGGTGAACCTCCGTCCTAGCCTCAAATCGCGCACAGAGTGGTACAGGTTTTGCTCAAGAATATCCGTGTATTTAGCACCATCCATCTTTCCCTCAACTCTTACCAGTTTCCCAGTCCTGGCTGCTGAAAAACATCCCACAGCATGATGCTGCCACCAACATGTTTCACTGTGGGGATGGTGTTATTTGGATGATGTGATGTGTTGGGTTTGCGCCAGACATAGCGTTTTCTTTGATGGCTGAAAAGTTAAATTTTAGTCTCATCAGATCAAAGCACCTTTCTCCATACATTTTGGGAGTCTCCCACATGCCTTTTCTCAAACTCAAAATGTGCCACTTTGTTTTTTTTGGTGTAATGGCTTTCTTCTGACCACTCTGCCAGAAAGCCTAACTCTATGGAGCGTACGCTTATTGATGTCCTATGTACAGATACTCCAGTCTCTGCTGTGTAACTCTGTAGCTCCTCCAGGGTTACCTTAGGTCTCGATGCTGCCACTCTGTTTAATGCCCTCCTTGCGCGGTCCGTGAGTTTTGGTGGGCGGCCGTCTCTTGGCAGGTTTACTGTTGTGCCATGTTCTTTCCATTTGGTTATGATAGATTTAATGGTGCACCTGGGGATCATCAAATATTTGGATAATTTTTTAAAACCTAACCCTGTACTTGCAGCCTCTGGGGCCTTTAAAAAAAGGTGTGTATATGTAATGACAGATCATGTGACACTCAGATTGCACACAGGTGGACATCATTTCACTAATTATGTGACTTCTGAAGGTAATTGGTTGCACCAGAGCTTTTTATGGGCTTCATAACAAAGGGGGTGATTACATACACACATGCCAATTTTCTGTTTTCTATTTCTAAAAAATAGTTTTATGCATATACAGTATTTTTCTCATTTCACTTCACCAACTTAGACTTTTGTGTTCTGATCCATCACATATAATTCAGATTAACAAAACATTGAATTTAAGGCTGTAATGTATCAAAATAGGTAAAAAGTCAAGGAGGTGAATACTTTTGCAAGACACAGTATATATATATATATATATATATATATATATATATATACACACACAGTGGATATAAAATGTCTACACACCCCTGTTAAAATGTCAGGTTTCTATGCTGTAAAAAAATGAGACAAAATGAAATCATTTCATAACTTTTTCCACCTTTAATGTGACCTATAAACTGTACAACTCAATTGAAAAACAAACTGAAATCTTTTAGGTAGAGGGAAGAAAAATTATAAAAATAAAATAATATGGTTGCATAAGTATGCACACCCTTAAACTAATACTTTGCTGAAGCACCTTTTGATTTTATTACAGCACTCACTCTTTTTGGGTATGGCACATTTTGACTTGGCAAGATTTGCCCACTCTTCTTTGCAAAAACACTCCAAATCTGTCAGATTGCGAGGGCATCTCCTGTGCACAGCCCTCTTCAGATCACCACACACATTTTCAATCGGATTCAGGTCTGGCTCTGGCTGGGCCATTCCAAAACTTTAATCTTCTTCTGGTGAAGCCATTCCTTTGTTGATTTGGATGTATGCTTTGGGTCGTTGTCATGCTGAAAGATGAAGTTCCTCTTCATGTTCAGCTTTCTAGCAGAAGCCTGAAGGTTGTGTGACAATATTGACTGGTATTTGGAACTGTTCATAATTCCCTCTATCTTAACTAAGGCCCCAGTTCAAGCTGAAGAAAAACAGCCCCAAAGCATGATGTTGCCACCACCATGCTTCACTGTGGGTGTGGTGTTCTTTTGGTGATGTGCAGTGTTGTTTTTGTGCCAAACATATCTTTTGGAATTATGGCCAAAAAGTTCAACCTTGGTTTCATCAGACCATAACACCTTTTCCCACATGCTTTTGGGAGACTTCAAATGTGTTTTTGTAAAATGTAGCCTGGCTTGGATGTTTTTCTTCGTAAAAAAAAGGCTTTTGTCTTGCCACTCTACCCCATAGCCCAGACATATGAAGAATATGGGAGATTGTTGTCACATGTACCACACAGCCAGTACTTGACAGATATTCCTGCAGCTCCTTTAATGCTGCTGTAGGCCTCTTGGTAGCCCCCCAGACCAGTTTTCTTCTTGTCTTTTCATCAATTTTGGAGGGAGCTCCAGTTCTTGGCAATGTCACCGTTGTGCCATATTTTCTCCACTTGATGATGACTGTCTTCACTGTGTTCCATGGTATATCTAATGCCTTGGAAATTCTTTTTATACCCTTCTCCTGACTGATACCTTTTAACAAGGAGATCCCTCTGATGCTTTGGAAGCTCTCTGTGGACCATGGCTTTTGCTGTGGGATGCGACTAAGAAAATTTCAGGAAAGACCAACTAGAGCAGCTGAACTTTATTTGGGGTTAATCAGAGGCACTTTAAATGATGTGTATGCTGACTCCTATTTAACATGATTTGGAATGTGATTGCTTAATTCTGAACACAGCTACATCCCCAGTTATAAGAGGGTGTGCAGACTTATGCAACCACATTATTTTTCTTTTTTTTTTTTTCTTCCCTCCACCTAAAAGATTTCAGTTTGTTTTTTAATTGAGTTGTACAGTTTATAGGTCACATTAAAGGTGGAAACAGTTCTGAAATGATTTATCTTTGTCTAATTTTTTTACAGCACAGAAACCTGACATCTTAACAGGGGTGTGTAGACTTTTTATATCCATGGTATATATATATATATATATATATATATATATATATATATATATATATATATATATTGTGACAGGGCGCCCCCTTCTGACAGGGTTTGCGTCCTGCTCTTTTACGTTTTTAGGGAGGAAAACACAGTAGGCATGTCAGAGGCTTAATGGTACTGCTGTTTATTTGTCAGTGCCAACAGAAAGAAAACAGTGCTTATACTCAGCAATAAAACAAAATACTACATAAACGGGCTTACTATAACCAGGAATGCCCTGACTATCCCTGAGACCGCTTCTCGGCCTGCAGCTATAATAATAATACAGTCCATAGTGTAAGCTCTCTGCTTTAATCTTGTATCTTTTAAGGACTTGTCCTCTTCTTACTGCTATTGTCACCTTGTGGTCAGGATACACATAATCTCTTCTTACTGCTACTGCCACCTTGTGGTCAGGATACACATAATCTCTTCTTACTGCTACTGCCACCTTGTGGTTAGGATACACATAGCATCTAGTACATCTAGAAGTCTCTTCCCCGGTACTCTTTACACCTTCGCGGATGAAGCATAGGGCCCACCCTTCTCTCCCTTATGCTTCACCCCAGGGACCCTTGTCACCCTCTTGTGATGAGGAACTCTTACTCTCACTTAATGCACTCTTCTTCTCCCTGGGGCCTTTGTAATCATAATTCTGGATATGATGAGAATAAAATGCATTGATCACCAACCTTTGTTTTCCCTTATTGCATCCGGCTTCTTAGAATGCAGCTGGCTTAATAAGTCCGTTGTAGGAGGCTTAACTCTTGACTACCCAGGGGAGAAGTCTTCAAGAGTTCTCTTCTGCCCCCTGGTGGCACTCCACAATATATATATATATATATATATATATATATATATATATATATATATATATATATATATATACGCATGTATTTCCAGTTTGGATAATATTTATGTAAAGATGTTATTTTTCACTTCACTTTCTCACTGAAGTAGAATTCTTAATGTTTCTTTGTTCTATAACAGACCTAAGAAATCATTCAGATAATTGGAAAGATAAGGTTTAAGATAATAGAATACTCTTAAGTTTAAGTAGATAAGGATGTCTACAGTGATACTTTCCCAGAACATACATTTGTTTCTTGGGATACATAACTGACACTCATTGTCACTAACCTGCTAACATATCTTGTTTATAGTTTTAAGGTCAAAGTTCATTATTTTATTTAAATTATTTGATTTTAATTTGAAGGTTTAAGAGCATCCTCTTGTGTTCTAAGAAATTAATTGACACTTAATATATCTCTAAAAAAAGAATACATCTTATTAAGAGTTAAATACTTTGTGACTTCATTATGATTTCTGGTTGGTTGCCGGAATTTAGGATAAGCAAATTAAGTTGTGGGTATAATTTAGAGAAGAAACGAGAAGAAAGAGGAAAAAGACCTAGGGCCTCATTCAATTAACGGACGTAAAATAGCCGCAATGCTGCGATTCCTTGCTGCTATCTTACAGCCCTGTGAAGCGCTTCTGCTACCCTGCTATTCAAATGGACGGCGCCGCAAGGAGGTCCCCCTTAAAACAGGTCGCAAATCATGCAATCGGCCGCAAGCGTTTCCCGTGCGCTAGTAAATAGTGTTTTGAGGCCTCAAAGTCTGAAAACTGTAAATGCAAATATAAATTCAAGATAGCACTGTAAAGCTCTGTAGGCATCATAATGGGGGACATGAGGATTAATAGCAACACCCTCTCAAGCTTGCACATCGCCCAAATCCAATATTTCATTTTTCATTTTTATTTTCCGTCCCAAGTCCCGCAGGCTCATCCTTGTTAAAACCTGTACAGGTTCGGAGGTTGTACGCCACAAACTCAAAGCATTGTAGAAGCCAATATATATTCTAAACAGCACTGCAAAGCACTGTAAATGATGGGGAACACAATGGGTGGCATAAGGATTAATAGCAAAGCATTCTAAAGCTTGCACATCGCCAAATTATATTCTTTGATTTTAGATTTAAAATCTGTCCAAGTCCCACGGGCTTCAATGACCAAGCCCGTAGCTTGTTATTCAAGCCTGTGCGGGCTTAGAGGGTGAATGTCCTCTAAACCCGTAGCTCGTTTATCAAGCCCGTGCGGGCTTGGAGGGTGATTGTCTTCCAAGCCTGTAGCTTGTTATTCAAACCCGTGGGGGCTTGCATGATAGATAGAACACGAAGATTGAACATGAAATTACATTTCTTGATTTGAGGATTTGAGAGTAGGGGAATGTTGAGCTATTAATTCTAAGCCCAAACATCACTTTCACTTTTAATAAAAGTACAGGATAGCTTTTCTATTTGCTTAATTAGTGCTACGATTTGTAAGTAAGCCCTTAGTGAACTATGGGTCTATTTTACCTATTTACAGACTTGATGGAGGCTAATCCCGCAGCCGTTGCGGGTCTGATGTGCTCCAAGCCCGTGGGACTCTGGACACGGAAATTGAACATGAATTACAATAAAAATTATTTTCAGATTTGAGTGTTGGGGAATGTTGTGCTATGAATTCTAACACCTACAATCACTTTCACGTCTCATCATTGTACAGGATGGCTTTTTTATGTGCTTAACTGGTGCTCGGATTTGTAAGTAGGAGCCTTGCGGGACCTTTTTGGTGTAAGTGAGCTGTGGCTCGGTTTTAGCTAATTACGGCCTTGATAGCAGGGTTCAGGTAGGATTTGAATAGCGACCTTGGCTTTCTTGTGTCCGAAACTCTTGCGGCTGCGTAAGATCAAAGGCTTTCACTGCTGCAGGGGCAGCCGCAAGGGATAACAGGGCGCCGGCCGCAAGGGAATAGAATACGGAAGTCCGGTCCTTGCGGCCACGCATCTCCTACGGCTGTTAATTGAATGAGGCCCCTAGAGAAGGACACACATCCACCTACCTCTCAACAAACACAGACTCCTGGGCAGACACACCCCAGGGAGAAACTTTGGTAAATTCTTAAGAAAAATATTATAACAGATATTATTGGGATTTTTTCCAAAACACATAAATTATTAAAAATGCATTCTACAAAGAAACTTCCACAGCTCACTAACAAAAGAATTTACACCCTTACATACCAAGAATTTTTTCTGAAATATCAGGAAAAGATCCAGACCTCCATTGGCTAAATTATATGATAAAATCAAATGCAACAACTAGGTAATTGTATAAAATTTATATTTATTTCAATGCTTTTTTTATTACAATAATGGAAATATTTTGTTAATATAATATAAAATAGATTGCTATATCAAGATTTATCTGATATCTACAATATACTATATAATTTGTGAACTATAAGTCGACATATACGGTATTTACAAGAATCTAGTGCGCCATCGAATCTAATGCGCCCTCCAAATTTGGGACCCCGATTTTCCCTGTGCGCATTAGATTCGCGTGGATGAGAGACCTTGCACTCCCCCACCTTCCATTTGAGGATATCTCACAGATGCTCAATAGGGTGAAGGACACCTTCAGCTTCTTTAGCAAGGCAGTGATTGTCTTGGAGGTGTGTTTGGTGTCATTATCATGTTGGAATACTGCCCTGCGGCCCTGTCTCCGATGGGAGGGGATCATGCTCTGCCTCAGTATGTCACAGTACATGTTGACATTCATGGTTCCCTCAATGAACTATTGCTCCCCAGTGCTGGCAGCACTCATCACTATATGTTAATCAACAAAGTTAACAAAATAGTGCAAGTAGCATCGGCTACTCTCATAAGGATAACAATCTTTTTGTTATTTGTCAAACTGAAATTGCTTACACTAACTTAAATAACTACCAGTTTTATCCCAAAAATATTCATGGCCAAATAGCATCCCATTAAAATTGCTGGTAATTGAAGATGAGGGAATGTGGGTCCAGACATATTTAGATAATGTTTAGATAATGTTGGGAAGTAAGCTGTTACACTTATACTGTATACTGTGGATCAGTAGTCCATACATGGGGGGATCAACTGTGTGTGTGTGTGTGTGTGATGAAGTTGACAAAACCTGTGTCTTGGTTGATAGACTTCATTCGATCAGATTAGAAATTGTGTGTGTGAGAATGCTGGAGAAGGTGATGAGTGTTGTGAAGGTGAGAGACGAAAATTGTGTGTGTTATGATATAAAGGAGGTCGCTGTGTGAAGAAAGAGATGTATTTGTGTTTTGGGAACAGAGCTTTATGTGTGTGTTAATGGTTATGAATGGTGTCTTTGACTGGTGAGATAGATCTTTTAAGAGAGGAGAAAACTATGTACAGGTATACCCCGCTTAAAGCTACCACGTTTAGAGCTGATTCACTGTAGACATGTTTTTCAAGCCAGACACCTTTTAATGCTAAACCCTGCTATAGTGCAGTTTTTGCCTGCCAAATCCCTTTTAACCCTATGATTTTCTATAGCATTGCCCTGATATAGCGCTGTTTTTGCCTGCCGGACCCCGTTGAATGCTCTGATTCGCTATAAAAAAACAAAATCCGGGATGAGCCAGAAGCTTCAACATCAATAATTTTAAGTTTATATTTCTGCTAATGTTCAGTTTGTGTTAGTGTTATGTTTGCTGTTTCTTTGAAGTTCATATAAAATGCCAAAAGTTTAAATTTCAATTGAAATTGGTGTTTTTTTTTGTTCCCCTATCCCTATCTTCCCTATGTTAAACTGCCCCGTTTAGAGCGGTTTCGCTTAACACTCCCATTGCCTGGAACCTATCTACAGCGTTAAACGAGGTATAGTTGTATGTGTGTGTGTAAAGGAAAACACTGTGTGTGAAAGGAAAAGAGAATTGCATGGGACTAACCCAAATAACTTCCTAACTAAGCAAAAGGACCAAGAGTTTGTCTAAGGGAAGGGACAAGAGAATGTGTGTAATTGGAAACATGTACCGAGAAAATATTGTTTTTACTGTAGCATGGCTGAAATGTACAGTATGTGCGGTGCAAAGACTGGTTTCCAAATAACCTTCAGTGGATGGCCTGCCAGATCACAGAGTGGCATGCTCCAAATAAAGGTTATGATTTTTTTAGGTAGTAATGATAGGGAAATTACCCTGTCTTTCCACAACTGATATTAATTTAAGTGAGAATGCTCTCATTATTTTTAACATACAGGTTTAGTTATTTAATTGTTGTCCTTAAATACCAAACATTTATTCACTTTAACCCTAATGATGTCATATTCTAAAGTTATGGTTTCAGTTTTGAAGGATTAAACATATTTGCAAAGATTTATAAACAGTTCTTGGACGCATATAGGTTTCCAGTTACTTTTCCTGAAAGTGTCATTTCTTTCTATGGACACAAACAAATGTTATTTATATCTCAGTGTGCTCTTCTAGGTGGCAAACCAAAGCATCACAGGACAGAGTTTTGCAATAGCTAATAAATTATATTTTTACTTTTGTTTTTAAACATGTTGTCTATTACAAAATATATGTGATTAATCAATTCATCAATAGTCCATAAAAAATAATGTTTTAACATGAGATTATACCATATTTTGTATGCCCTTTCGAAGAGGTACCAATGTTCTATCATAAAATGTTTATGTAAGACGAGTAACAAAAAAAAGGATAGCCAGAGACAGGGCAAGTCATTACATTTAATGATTAATGTCATCTCTAAGCATGGTGCATAAATTAGTATAGAACCCAAAAGACATTTATTTTGCTAGTGGATTTTTAGAGGTCGTATCCCATCTCAACATGCACTTTAAATAAAGGTTGACAGAATGCCTCAAAAGCCAAAGAAAGCTAATTATTTTATTCAGACTTACTTGAATTGACATTTGTTGTTGTTAATATATTCAAATCGCATTATGACTATAAAACACATGCTCAAGTTAACATAACTGTCACAGTTTTAACTGTTACTTTGTTTTGTAGCTTTGACAATGATTTGGTGCATACTATTACATTTCTGGAGATCCCTGATCTGTTGATAGAGCAATGGGTCAGAAATCTTTCCCCACAGTCTTGCACTACACCCATTAAAATGGTCAAAACTTTATTCAGGGTTTTGAATGGCCATAAGAAACAGTAAATACTCTACATTTCAAATTAAAATTACATGTTTGTTAAATGCATTGATAAATCTTCTTACAACCTGGAAGAATTAAAATCAATTGAACTCAGTGGGTACCTTGGCTTTCACAATACCCTAATGCAGAGGGTACAGTATGATCAGCTCATAATTAGTTTGCTAGTTGTAGTCCACTGAGCACTCATACAAATTAATTTACATAGTGTGATTATTACTTCAGGGCTCTTGTCCATGCTTGCTACTGAGGTGAGGAGTTCCATTATTTAATAATAATACACATAACTGAAATACCATATAGCTACTTTGTAATCAACAAAATGTGACTTTATAAAGTTATCATGGAACATACCACAACCATCAGCACACAAACAGCTTGTAGCAAATTGGCAAAATGTATGTAACAGTGCACACATTATCTAAATAATAGCATGATTACTAACTGCTAAAATTAACTACCTTAACTATATCAAAGCCACTTAGAGACTGCCCCTCATAGGTTAGCCATTTGACGGGTGATCATATTGCTATCCTAGTTAGTATGAAACATAGCACAGCAAGTACAGTATAGTCTGTGTCTTCATGAGCTGCAGAGGGCAGACTTCAGCATGGCTTATTGGTTTGATATGAGCCAGTACAAACAAAGTGCATAATATACATGAATGGCATCAATGCTTAATTAAAGGAGATTACATACACCACACAATGGCAGTTAATTGGATAAATCCATGATCAACACTTCATGAAGTGAGGTATATAGTAACACACAGAGATAATTTGATAATCCAGTGTTATTATCTGATATACTATTGATATCTCATTTCAGCTCCAAAGATATTGAATGTCTCCACTGGGACTGAGGAGGAGGCAGAGGCCAAGGCTGAATATGACAAGCCATACTATGCCACCGTCCATCAGGATCCAGGGTACAAGGAGACAGAGAAGCAGCAGCAGGACCAGGATATGAGGAGGAGGATGATACCTACATGTGATAAATGGGGAAACCTGCAGGACCAACTACCACTCAGGTGGAGTTTGACCCCCACTGGCCCCCTCCTCCCCCACATCAGTTCAACACTTGGGCCCTCATACTGGTTCAACCCCCCCAGCACCTCAACCTGCTCATTCACCACAACCTCCTACTCCAGCAACGTGGGAGCTGCTGCAATGCTACATGCCATTAGCACCACATCAGCACCTCTCCATCATGCCACCAACACAATGTCTACTCCAGGGTGTGTACTCCCAACAAACTACTGTGGCATGCACATAGAGTAGAATCTACATGGAGATGAGGAGGCACAGCATGGAAATGGAGTCCTTTATGGCCAGGCTGTTGCAGGCTGTGAATGACCAGAGTGTGTTGACTCAGCCCAACATGGACCTCCAGTAAGCACCAAATTGTCAACACCAAAACAGTCCCCAAGTCACCAGTACCCATCTATCTCCATACCCTCACCTCCATCTGAGATGCATCCACCTCCATCAGCAATTGTTTCCCCTGCTTGGGACGGAGGAGATGTAGTAGTGACACAGGGAGTGGATGCCATGTGAAAAGGTAGAGTAGGAGATAGGGCTGCACCTTATTTAATACTTCTCAAATACAGTGAAAAACTATTGGTCAGAGTGTTAACTTACTCATGCCTCTACACAGACTAGAGGACCTAGGCCTATGTGATGGTGATATTTTGTAACCAAGTGGTTATCTACTATTAAATAGTCTAGAATAATCTCAGGGGACACATATGGTTATGGTTAACATTTCACTAATTGATAGGAATGCAGTTGAGAAGATATTATGTAATCCCTATTTCTTATTTTATTTTATTTCCTGATACCCCTGTTTATTTTATTTTTTAGGCAAATTTCACATCCATTATGGCAGTTTTTTCATGCGCAAGCAGTGCTACCAAATAATGTAAGTATACTATATACAGTGGCTTTCATTTAGCAGTTCCATTAATGACATCCCCCAGTATAATGATCTCATATATCATAAATAAACACATACATCATGTTTTAATCCACATGACTAATGTTGTTTTTAATATGTACCAATGCACATACAGCTGTTGAATTGCGTAGTTCTGGAATACTGGGTTAATCAAATCAAGCAGTTTTGTGTGAGCATGTCATCCTTATAACAATATGAGATCAGAAATTATAGCTGATGACATTTATTTGTCAGCAATAATCATATCTACATGTTTGGATGGCATTATAGCATAACAAACAATTATCATATACTAGCTACTTGCCTGTCAAAAATGACTGTTTTTTAAATTTTAAGTTAGAAATGCTGTTTTCCACCCAATGCGAGTCTGTTCCCCCTTGACTATTTTTTTTGTAATATATTTCATTTTTCATTGTGTATGTAAAAGTAGAGAAATAAATCAAATTATTAGTTAGTTGTTATAACATGCAACTTATATATATAAATATCTGTAAACAAATCAGGAACCATACTTTGATAAAACGTTAACAGTTTTTATTGTAACCTATACATCAATATTGTAAGAATGTTTGAACTGAAACAGTACATGTTCTTATTGTTTATATTGAACTAGGAACTTGCCCATCAAAAATGACGGGAAAAAAATTGTAAGGCTGGCAATGCGGTTTGCCACACAATGTGAGGCTTTTGCTCCTCTGAGCACATACAACGCTCATCGTGAGCCCTGCGCTGAGCACCTTCTGTGTTCATCACGTGGCTCGCAATAAACGCCTTTGGCGCTCATTGTGAGCCTCTCCCCCGTGTCCTTCAACTTTCCTGCTTTACAATGATCACCTTCGACGCTCATTGCGAGCCCCACACTGAGCGCCTTCTGCCAACAGAGTTAAACATTTGTCCTTGCGATTTATTAATGGTCATAGCAAAAGCCATGGTAATGGGAAATTGTCTCATTTGAAGTACAAAAGACAAGCTAGTCTCACTTGGAGTAAAATCTATTCTTGGTATGAATACTGATTCACCTTTATAAGTCCCATTCAGAATTTCTGCATGTATGAAATGATCTCGTAAATCCTGAACAATGAATCTGGTCCCATTACAAAGTCCTTTTTTTGGATTCATATTTCTCTGCAACATGACAATTGCTCCTTTTTTTGAGTTGTAAAACAAGTGGTGGCATTCCAGAGGGAGTTAATGTATTTAGAAATTATGTTGTAAAATTAGATTGATTCTCTTTGTCATCAGCTAGAACAGAATTTGCACTATAATATTTTTTTTGTGGTGCGTCAACTATTTTCAATATTTTGTTATTGAGTTCTAAAGGATCTTTATTTTTGGATGTTAAAATTACTTTCTGTGCAAGGTCCGAATAATGTTCTGTAGTTTTTCCATTTGTGAATACAGCTGATATGAGTGAATCTTTACAAATCATATCCGCTGGGATTTCAACAATATCATCAGGTAAATTATTTATTAAGTTGTTTTTTCCTTCTCCAATTTGAATAAATCAATTATTGAATTCATTTCGTCCTTCAGATTTTATATTTTTTTCTAATTGAATGAGTGTAAATTCTTTCTATAGTGGACTTGACTTTATAGTGTACATGTTTCCACAATGTCTGTGCAATTTGCACCTACAACCACAGGAAATTTTTGTTGTAAATCTCCACCTAATATCATGACTTTTCCACGAAAAAGCCAAAGCATTACCCATGACTTCACCCAATAAATGATCAATACATTGCAGAGCATGGCACGACATCATAATGGCCTCATCTATGATAATCAATTTAGCTTTTTCTAATTTATTTGCTTGATGTGATTTCATTCTAATATCGGACACTGATGTTTATAAAATTGGAACTGGAAGCTTAAATCCTCTATGTACTGTTTTTCCACCTTCTAACAATAGTGCAGCAATCACAGTTGTTGCAAAGGGAAGTGCAATTTCACCTCTACCTCTAATTGAACTCATCAAAAAATTATATAGATAAGTTTTTCCAGATCCACCAGGTCCATCTAGATAAAAATAATGCTCTTTGAGCAAGTCATCACCTAGTGCATGTTGTATGGCATTGAAAGCGTGCTTTTGCAAATCATTTAAAGTGGCAATTTTTTCTTCTTTTTTTTGTTTTTCAACATTAGTTTCATAGTCCTCAAAGTTTATATCATCTCTTATTCCTAGATCTGGGAGATTCAACCTGGCACAACTTAATCCATGACATAATAAGACTTTTTGAATTTCCATTAATGCTTTTAATCCTGCTATGGACTCGTTATAACTTTTCAAAAAGTCTTCATACATATGTATTTTAAATGTTTCCCACAAAGCTAAGGCATTTGGAACATTGCAAAATATGCAAATGAATACAAACTGTTCCCTCATCTGCTGTGGCATTTTACATAGTGCTGCTTCCTCTAGACATCTCTCCCATTCTATGTCTGGCAGCTGATTGAAATGTGTCATAAAGTCTGTCATTGACAGTTCTCAATTCTTCAAAACTTTGTGCACCACATTTAAAAGTAGTAAAAGTAAGCAAACATTCAATGTCTCTTGGACTTACAGTATACATTCAGGTTATAATTTTATTACCACTTTGTTTTTTCTGTTTCCATAACCCATTGACAAAGACATAATGATATGGAATTTCATTGTATAAGTATTGTCTTGCCTCAATATAATTACAGTTTAATGTAAACCAAACAGTAAGTGTGGTTTGCCAGTGTTAATTTTGTGCCAGAGCATTTTGTTCATTGCCACTACGGAAATAAACTAATTGTCTTTGTGGAAAATGTACAGCTAATCGATATACTGCATGTGAGCGATCATCCATTTAATATTTCAAAAGTCGCCACATTGCTTCTGGCGCATTGACATAGCGAGCATCTACATGAGAGGCAAGTTCATCATGTAGTAACTCATGGTCTTGTTCATTTGGTCCATTTTTGTCAACAACAGTTGCTGCATCATATCCTTTATAAATATTTGTAGACATATTTAATTGATTGCCTCATAATCCATGAGGCCACAAAACTGTTCAACACGTAGTTTATTTTGTTGATATTTGATGAAATGTAAATTATTTGCTTTTTCTTGCAGTTATATATCAATGATCCATTGTTGTGTCAGTTTTCCAGCACTTAAGATGGGATTAAAATTATCCCTAATGGCAGTTTGAGCCACTTTAAATTCAAGCATGGAAATATTACCTCTGACACATAGTTTAGCGTTTGGATAACTGAGAAGTAATCATTTTGTTTGCCAACCTGGATCCCCATTGGGATACAAAATTGGATGTCATTGGATCTACATTGGTACTTAATATATTTATGTTAATGAAAGGTTGCTCTTCATTTCTGGAAAATATTCTAATGTCCCTCTGGAAAGGTGGTTCCCCCTCATCATTTTCAAAAAAACATTGTAACCTCATTAGCTGTGGCTAAGTTGTAACGTCGTTTATCAGTATGTCAGTCTCTTCTAAGAACCATATTAACTTTTGGCATGTCCAATTGATTTTGTCCAGCATGAATGTGTTCTTGTTGTTCAACTTCTGACAGTTTTTTTTATAAGCTTGAATGTATGGATTGTTTCCATAATCTTATCAAGCTCACGAAAAACAGTGGGTAAGCATTTAGTATTTTCAGGAAGCTGCATACGTTGTTCCAAAGCTGCATTTGTATCTAGTACATAGAGTTGAGCAAATGTTCTCTCCTTCCTCTGGGTGTAAATGTGAAGTACAGTGGTAAATTTGCCCTTGTACTTTAAAACAGTAAGAGCCATGTCCTTCAACATTACCAGCTAATTTTGCACCCATAGATGCAAAAGAAATAGCACTATTGTAAAATCGTATATTTCTCTTAAAATGATTGTAATTTTGGAAAGATGGGTCACTCATTATACTTTGTAAATATGTAGGATATTGTATTTTTTCAGGAAGTTTCCCTTTTGACAGCAACTAATGAACTTACCATCTCTTGGTCTTTAATTTATAAAATGATAAGCCCCACAAAATTGACAAAGCACATTCAACATACCACAATTGTGAGTCTTTACATTTATATCTGTAAATAATGGATTTTCCTGTGAAGCAAGGTCAACATGAGAAACTATATCTACATTACTATCATTACCATATTCGTCACCTATTTCTTGCACAATATGTTTGAGTTTCCTTGTTCTCTTACGTGGACTTTTTGGATCAACGATGTTCTTTATTTTTTTCTTACTGTCCTTGAATAGTTTTTTTCTCCATATTTTTTTACGTTCATTGGCCAAACATAGTTTATATTGGTTGCTGGTTTCTGGCTGCTCATCCATAGAACTCTGTAATTATACATAGGAATATTTATTTTCAACAAACCAATTAAGTTAATTAACCATTTAGATGTGAATTAATCATTTCATGTAGCTTACCTCTTCAACTTCCTTTTCCAGTGTTCACAATGCAGTCTGTATTTTCTGATAAATTCTCTGACGCTCTTCTTCTTGTATTCTTTTCTTGGTGTCTTCCGACTATTTCTGTCTCAATGTTTGTTTTCATTCCCTGGCCATACGTAATTTTTTCCCCCCCTGGTCTCCATCTTTTCAGACGTTGTTATCTGTAATGTGAAACTTAAATCTTTATTTGTAACCTACAGATTATGATAATGAAGCATTGTAATATTGTTGAATCCTTGATTTTAAATTATTGGAATTTGTAAAGGATGAAAAAAAAAAGTGGTTTATTTTGTGAACGCTTTCTTGCAATCATGCGTGGTGTAGTTGAGCATGACATGAGTCTTGAGGGTCTGAGGCAGCAGTGAAGGAAAGTGACCCATGTGAGTGACTGGGAGAAGCACAGAGAGTGCAAGCTGTGATAGAGAGAGCAGTGTGTGATAGAGAGGGATGGTGCAGAGTGCATGATAGAGAAAGTGTGTGATAGAGTGTGTGGTAGAGTGCAGTGTGTGTGTGTGTGTGTGTGGAAGAAACACAGAGGAGGGAGAGGGGTGGGGAGGAGGGGTAAAAGATACAGGGAAGGGAGTATCAAACAGATATAGGGTAGGGAGATAGGTGGGAAATGACACAGGAGTGGGAGAGGGGTTGGGAAGAGACACATGGGAGGTAGAGGGGTGGGGGAAGAGCCACAGGGTAGAGAGAGGAGGGGGGGAATAGACACAGGGGATGGAGAAAGGGTAGGTAAGAGACACAAAGGAGTAAGAGTGGGTGAAAGAGAAACAGAGGATGTCAGAAGCATATACATTGAAATAGACTATAACGTAATGTAATATATCATAAATATGATATCAATTAATGTAATGAAATATAGTGTACCTTGGCCTTATAAGTTGATGTCTTTACGCCACTGCAGGCTAAATCTCTGTCAGATTGAAAGTGACAGACACCTGCAAAGTGAGAAATTATATGTGATACTGTTCAAACATATATAGCTAACAAAGGAGCTCCGTCTAAAAAACATATTATTATTTTTTTACTTGTTGTAATAAATCACTGTCTAAATTAATTATTAATAAGCGTTTACCTGTTGTCTTTTTATGTTTTTGGTTGAAATGAGAAAGAGGTAAGTTAGCATTTCTACAATTACATAATCCTAAAATGTACTATTTTGGCTATTTCAATTTTTGTTTTTCATAAATCAATTAATGAATGACAAATGTAATAATATTTTAACTTAATATAACATGTAATAAATATTAAATCAATTAGTGTAATGAAATATACTGTAAATCATCTTTCTATGTTAATGTGTTTGACTTCATGCACATGTGTCAGTGTGTTCATAAACAGCCCCTGCATGCAAATTCTGTGAGTCTGTAACATTTTTTTGTTAATAAATCAACTTAATAAATTAATAAATAATAAGCCTTTACCTCATCTGTGTATGTATTTTGTAAAAATTTGCATGTTTTCAATTACGTAATCATAAAATGTACAATTTTTCTTAATTTTTTATTAACAATTAATAAATTAATCAATTAATAAATATTAATACTTTACCTATTTATCTTCAATATATTTGGTCAAAATCATCAAGAGTTAAGTTAATAAAATTTGTCCACAGAAAACATCCAGTCAAACAGTTTATCATCTGAGGAGAAAGTGAATAAATTTGAGATATTGGCCAGTATTTATAGAGTGATAGCACAAGGACAAACTTGCGCATGCACAATTTACTGGTTTTCCGCTATTTCAGGGTTTAAAACATAATATTTGCAACTTACGTGCTTCAATTCAAAATGGACGATGTTACGTATTCGCGATGATCATCTCAATGAGTGTTACTGTTTTCGCCGTTGTGTATTTTCGAAGTCCCGCATTTTTCCACTGTGTTACTGTCTTCGATGTTGTGTATTTTCTAAGTCTTTCATTGTTTGAGGGTGTTACTGTGTTCGGCAGCGTGTATTTTATAAGTTCTGCATGCCTGGCATTTGCAAGCCTCTTTTTCATCCTGTTTCAGAATTTTTTTGAAGTTTTTCGTCCGCCATTTTTCCCCTCACTTAGCTGATTTTAGAGCAGCGAAAAACGCAAATTATTGTTGCAATCCCTTTGCAACTTCCCTCCCAGGCTTCCTGGCTCTCCCCCTGTGCTGTGTGTAAGTGTTATTTTTTTATTTTTTATTAATTTTTTGTTTTTCTGTGTTTGAGTTATGCGTTTGATGCAACTACTTGCCTTGCGATCATTGCAGGCAAAGTCCCGCAGGCCTCAACTGCTCGCCTTGCGAGCAGTAGAATGTGTGCTGACGCTCATTGCAGGTTAAGTCCCACATGCCTCAAATGCTTGCCTCAACTGCTCGCCACATGCCTCAACTGCTCGCCTAGGTCTTGCGTGCAAGTCCTGCATGCCTCAACAGCTCGCCTCACTTTGCGAGGCTCTCAGTGCAAGGAGCGCCTTTGGCGCTCATTGCAGCCTAAGTCCTGCATGCGTGGTCGACGGCTCACTTCACAAGGCTCGCAAATGTGACCAACATTGTAAGCGTTCACTACACTGACAACTGTATATGTGATACCTGTAAACCTTTAACATGAGATATCAATGTGGCTAAAAAATAGAATATAGAGATAGTGATAGTGATAGTACTCTTGGCCTACTGTTGTCACAGCTAAGCATTCCATGTGAGGTGCCACATGACAGATACAGCATGGTTTGCACTGATTGTAGATGAACATCAGGTAAGTTAGTTTATTGTTACATTAACAATGTAAATCAATGTACTGTACATACAGATCTTGCGAGATTAGTCTCCTCCTCATTTTTTAGAATATGACCATACACTGATTATGTCAGACCTTTTCTATTTTTTTCAAATCACAATATATGTTTGTAATTGATTTGGATTACATCAGCCAGGAGATAATTCATCTGTTTCATTGAGCAGAAGAAACAATATAAATGCTATGCGCATTACTGGTTACTTCTATTATATGAAATAGGGAATTATGAAATAAAGTACTTTTCTGGGACGATTTGCGGGCTTGAGAATGTTGTGCTATTAATTCTAAGACCTAACATCACTTTCCCTTTTAATAAAAGTACAGTTGTGTGTTTTTATTTGCATTTACCGGGCTACGTATTGGGCTTCATTTGCGTGTTACGGGCTAGCTTGCGGGTGACTTCATTGCAATTTAATAGCATGATTGGAATTGTAGCGGTTATGGGCTTGACAGATCAAAGGATTTGTGGGCTGCAAAGTTCCATGTTTAGGTCCCGTAGGCATTTTTCAGCCTACCTGAGGCTTAACCACGCAAGTCATCTGTGGGGACATTTACTAGGCTAATTTAGTAGCCTTAACTCTTACTTTCTACTTTGCGGGCTACGTTCTAACACGTAGCCCAAATTTAATGAGACTGTATATTATTATACAGTATTATCTTTAACCCTTCAAATTATCACATTTAAAACAGCCCCTTGACCTCTTGGCTGTTACTTGTACCACACCAATGACATTAATGCATGGTCAGCTACATTTAAGACTGTGCTCTGTGGATATAATACTTAGATTACATTTAGTTCATGATCTGATATGTGTATCCATATCAAATTTGAGTATATCCTGTGTTCTGGTATAGTGTGCAGAAATGTGCAGAAATCATCTGCGTGAAGAGATTAATAATGGATAACAGCATAATCAAATATATATCAATAATGGTCAATGGTAAAATATGTATGGATGCCTCTATGCATTTGCTTACTGTAATCTTATATTTCCATGTCAATAATGTTATGTTAATTAGTAATTCATGTTGTTATGTCCAAGTAATTAAACTTTCCATTTTAATATCATTATAATGTAACATTAAATCATACATTGGTGCATACACCACCTGATATTTTAATTTAATGCAACATCATGATCAAATATTTGGCCTTATTTACTCTCAAAAACATTTTTCATTTGAACAGTACAGGCTATAACAGTGACACAGGTGCATTTTCTAGATGTCACCTGAATTAATATGCCAAAAGTGTGTTCAAGCAGTATTTTATATGTTATTAGCACATATTTCTCATGACCTTTGCGCGTCTGTCAAAAGTGTGCCGTCAGAAGCGCACCGAGAAAATGTGTTCCCAGACAGCTGCGTGCCCAACAATTGCGCACCCGACAACTGTGCGCCGGACTGAAGGTAAGGTGCATTTAGGAGTGTTAGGGTTAAGCTTAGGGGTCTAAGGGTCAGGATTAGAGGTTAAAGGGTTAGAGTTAGGCTTGGGGGTCTAAGGGTTAGGGTTAGGCTTAGAGGTTAAAGGGTTAGGGGTGTTAGGGTTAGGCTTAGGGATCTAAGGGTTAGGCTTTGGGTCTAAAAGTTAGGGTTAGGCTTCAAGGTTAAAGGGTTAGGGTTAGGTTTAGAAGTTAAAGGGTTAGGCTTGGGGGTCTAAGGGTTATGGTTAGGCTTAGAGGTTAAAGTATTAGGATTATTCTTAGGTGTTTTAGGGTTAGTGTTAGAGGGTATCAGGACATTGAGGTATATAAATGTTATAACCTTGCGCTCTTTTAATGGCGTGCATTTGTCACTGATTTTTTAACAGCATGCTGTTGTCGCTGCGCTCTTGTCGGTGCGCTATTCTACTGCGTGCAAAGGTCGGCGTGCCCATATTTCTCAATTATGCATTATACTTATTTGTGAAGGTAATACTACCAAATCATTACATGTTCTGGATCCAGATTCAGCTGTAGGGATTTTCAAAAAAGTCACTTGTAATTTTCATAATAAAATAATACATAACATTAGATATGATTTCATATATTTATTATATGTATACATATTGTCACATGGGAGTTAACAGGACAGGTGTACCGAATATTCTCCTTTTGGAGGTAACATTTTTGGAGCTCTTTCTGCCTCTCCACAGCCTGCTTGTGCTCTTGCTGGCCTTCAACAACAACTAAAACACATCAATGCAATTATCATTTGGCCCTATATCCCCATGTTCCTGTAACACCCTGTCCCTTACATGCTCCCTAAGACAATCCTCAAGTATGGATAAGGGTCCCAATTTAGCCACAATCAGTGTCAACCACTACTCTTTTCAAGGCCTCAGGCTGCCCATGATGGCAGTTCTCACAACCCGTGGAAAACACAAAATGGTATTACATTCCCATGGATGTGACCTACATGGTCAGTCTCAGTACTCTGATGTGGTCAGGACCCATGCTATTGTACAGGGTGTGGCTAGCCCTTCAATATGCGATGCATTTAAGCACCTGTTATAGGCTATATGGGTTTCCTTATTTGTATTAACCTCTTGAATATCTGAGTCTGTGTTACCATTGCACTTGATATATATTATGTGGAGGTGTATTATTGCCAATAGTTGATGTTTCCAAAAGTATACAGACAAATATTTTTATATGCACTGTGACAGATTCACTGTCACTCTCAGGATCCGTGGCTTGTTTTCTAGCACCACAATGGAGTACTCTGGAGCCGTTTGTATGGTTTAACAGATCTTGCGGTTTATTTGTCAGCATAAAAGAAAATAATCAAAACAGAAAATAAATCTTAGCTTCTCTTTGAAGCCCTACCTATACTTGTATCTGTAGTTCCCTCACTGCTCTGCTCTGTAATTCATAATACAGTCCAAAACACAGGCCTGCACACTTGCCTGTTTTAGAGTCCACTCCCTTCAGGATCTGCACTCCATCTGCAGAGGAGCTGTGTCTCTTTCACCTCTCCTATCACGCTGGACACTTTTCTCAATGTCTCTCAACTGTGCTGTCTGTGCACTTCAGCCACAATGGCTTTCCAGGTCTCACTGACCTCTTTCTCACCACACAGAGCTGTCTCAGGCTTCCTCTGCCTCTTCACAGGCTCCAAACTTCCAAACAATGCTCCAACTGGAGGTAGCAGCAGGGCCTGATTGCAGCCACACCCCTGCCTTTTGAGCAGGTTGTTAACTCTCTCACTCCTGGGGAGAAGTTTTGAAGAGCTCTCTTCTGACCCCTGGTGGCACTTCACCACAGCACATATGTGCCTATGAGAATGTTTAGTATTAATTTATTAGGCACTTGCATGCTTTTTCATGTCTTATTTAATACAGTACTGTATCTTTAACCACTTTTGACAGGTCTCAGCAAGGCATTTTAGAGTACTTACAAATGCTATTTTTGTTGAAAAAGCAGCTACCGTAAGACTTTACACATCTTCAATAACTTGCTTGAGGACTTTAAAATGCATGTCAAAAATCAGTGGAACAGCAGACCTTAACACAGGTCATATCAGCCTATTTTGCAGTGGCTTCACTCCACCCTCTAAAAAAGCCTGATTTTAATTAAAAGATTACTAAGTTATGGTGCAACTTGCACTGTAACCAACTCCCTGCATAAAATATTTCAATTAGGATCTTAGTATGTAGGGTACAAAACAACATTCATAAACCATATCAACTTGTAAATTAACATTTGATCTGCATTACAGGTGCATGAATACACTTTTAAACATTTTTCCATTAAATAATTATAATACAATTTCAATAAAATTAATTACCAATATCCACTTTTCAGTTATACAGGAAAAACATCTAAAGGAAAAGCGTTTGTAATCTAAGTATTTATAGGTTACAGAGCAGAAAGGAGAGACTCATACTATATACTGTAAACCTTCAAATAAATCAAAGAGTTTCCGAAACGTCAAGATTGAAATATCTTTCAGACAAAGAGGTGTAAGAACAAGTAGTCTTTATTTCAACTTTTGAAGCTGAAATATATGGTGCTACTTTGTAAAACAGTAGTACAAAGTACATAAAAGTACATTTAAGGCTGCCTGGTATAAGGTTATACCCAGGCCAAATTAAGCCAATCTATAAGGTGCACACAATAAGACAGACATTTCAAAACACATTTTTTTAGAAATTGTAGTTGCTCTGTTACCAGTTTGTGGGATCTGAAAAAAACACTCTCTGCCTCTCTAAGCTTTTAACAAATAAAACCAACCAGAAAGATCCCAAAATGGTACAAAGGGATGCATACACCAAAATTATCCAAAATAAACTTGTGTGCTCATATTTATCCTCATGAGAAGCCCTTTTTTTATAGCTTTCACAATTGTCCCAGTGCAATCAGAATACTGAGAGATAACTTGAAGACACTCATATTATCATACACTCATTCAGTTTGCAGTTTTTGTTTACATCAAAAACAGCTCTGTGTATGAATATTCTAACTAAATCCAAATGTACGTTTGATATCATTGGTAGCCAGCCATAATCAATTGCAAAAATAACTTTTGATTTTGTTAAAAAGTGCAAATACAGTGTATATAGTGGGTCTAGACAAGGATCGTTTTATAGAAAAACTTCTCCTTGTAAACATGCCAAAGCACTTACAGGACCCCTGGTAATGGTTATATGCCCATCGAAAACTGAAGACCAAAAGGAAGTGGTACTGCATGACCTCTTTTGCTCTTAGCAACAATAGAGGTATAAACTTTCTATTTTCCTAACCTTAAGTCCCAGCAGGAGCAAAAACTTCAGAATCCATAGCTATTTAACAGATGTTAATCACATTAAATTACTGACGCAGGGTTGACGCAGGAGCCTATGACGTCATCCACAGCCGTCTAGATCACGGCGCGACATAGCAAGGAAGCCAGCGTTCTATCCTGAGGCCCATAAATAAAGCCCTCTTCCCGATGAATACTAGACAACTAGTCAGATTTAGCCATAATAATAGGCATAATTGGAGATAACTTTGGGAGCACTATTGGTCCGCTACTGGACAAAATACGCATTGGGATTAATGTTAGGAACCCGAGTGTCAATACAGGAAATGAACAGATAGGTGCTTTTGAACCTGTACACACTGGTTAGACCTAGCAATTATACACGATTAATTGTCCTTTACATTTAGAGGACATTATAGAGACTCTGCATTTAATCTTTATTAATAGATGTAATATATAATTTGACCTTATGATAGGTGCAGACCTCTGTGGCAATTACCACTCAGACCACTCATACCATCATTATAATATTCTCATTCTACAATCTGAAATAAATCTGAAGTATCCTTACTAAATAAACATACTCATCAGCATGTACCATGTGGAAATAAAATAAATAGGAGTAAATCACATCCCATGTGGCTTAACAATGACTTAAAGATCATGATGAGGAAAAAGAAGTATGCATTTAAATTATACAAGAAGGAGGGAACAGAGGCATCTTTATGTGACTATAAGGAAATCAACAAGGCTTGCAAAAGGGCTATTAGACTGGCTAAAATAGAAAATGAGAAGTCAGTTGCAATGGAAAGTAAGACTAACCCTAAAATATTTTATAAATATATTAATGGGAAGAAGGCCAGGAAGGAATCGATAGGACCATTACAATGTGACACAGGCCATCTGATAATTAGTGACCAGGAAAAGGCAGATGAGCTAAATAGGTTCTTTTCTTCGGTTTACACAAGGGAGGTACCAGTGGTTGGGACACTGCAACATAATGGGGCTACACTACCTTCACTAAATAATTGGTTAACGCAGGAAGAAATACAAAAGAGGTTGGAGAAAATAAATGTTAATAAAGCCCCAGGTCCTGATGGAATACATCCAAGGGTACTGAGGGAGCTGGGTTCTGTAATAGCCAAACCATTATATCTAATCTTTAAAGACTCGCTCACTACAGGGTCTCTACCAGATGACTGGAGAAAAGCAGAGGTGATACCTATATTTAAGAAGGGATCTAGAGAAAATCCGGGGAATTATAGACCAGTGAGCCTCACTTCTGTAGTTGGGAAGCTTTTAGAAGGGTTAATAAGGGACAGAATACAAGAATATGTCTATTTGAACAGGATCATAGGTAGCAGTCAACATGGATTTATGAAGGAAAGGTCGTGTCAGACCAATCTAATTAGTTTTTATGAGGAGGTTAGTAGGAACTTGGATCAGGGCAACTCAGTGGATGTAGTCTTTTTAGATTTTTCAAAGGCATTTGATACAGTGCCACATGGAAGACTAGTGAGCAAACTAAGGGATACAGGAATTGCAGTAAATATCTGCTCATGGATCGAGAGCTGGCTAAAAGACAGGAAGCAAAGGGTTGTTGTAAATGGAACATACTCCGATTGGTCTAATGTGATAAGTGGGGTTCCTCAGGGCTCAGTATTGGGTCCTCTCCTTTTTAACATATTTATTAATGACATTGAAGTAGGACTCGAATGTAGTGTCTCCATTTTTGCTGATGACACTAAGTTGTGCAAGGTAATAAAATCAGATAATGATGTACTTTCCCTACAAAAGGATTTGCATAAATTAGAGAAATGGGCGGCTAAATGGCAGATGAGATTTAATTCAAATAAATGTAAGGTTATGCATTTGGGAAGGAAAAATAGCCAAGCAATCTATAATCTTAATGGAGCAAATCTAGGGGTATCAGATATTGAAAGGGATTTGGGAGTACTAGTGGACAACCACCTAGGTAACAGCGCTCAAAGCCAAGCAGCGGCTGCAAAGGCAAATAAAATATTAGCATGTATTAGGAGGGGTATAGAAGCCAGGGAAGAAGATATAATTCTGCCACTATACAAATCTCTAGTACGCCCTCATTTGGAATATGGAGTACAATTTTGGGCACCACCTCACAAAAAAGACATCTTAGAGCTGGAAAAAGTACAGAGAAGGGCTACAAAACTAATAAGGGGAATGGAGGGGCTAAGTTATGAAGAAAGACTAGCAAAATTAAACTTATTTTCGCTAGAAAAAAGGCGTCTAAGAGGAGATATGATTACGTTATTTAAATACATCCAGGGTCCATATAAGGCTTTGTCAAGTGAGCTTTTTGTAGCAAGAGATTTTCAACTGACAAGAGGACATCCGTTGAGGTTAGAGGAAAAAAGATTTCACCTTAAACAAAGAAAAGGGTTCTTCACAGTTAGGGTGGTTAAACTGTGGAATTCTCTACCAAAGGAGGTGGTGACAGCGAATTCGATAGACAACTTCAAAAAGGGGTTAGATATATTTCTGAATAAAGAGGGCATTCAAGGCTATCCTAGATAACTAGCGAAGGAATATTGATCCAGGGAGAAATTTGATCGCCAGTTTCTGGGGTCAGGAAGGAATTTTGCTTTTTTTCCCCCTTATGAGACAATTGGCAAAGTTTCAATGGGGTTTTTTTTATGTTTGCCTTCCTCTGGATCAATTAACAATAATTAACAATTAACAATAATAATAAATAGTCCAAATTAAAAAGATCAATAGAGATCTAAAAAGGTTGAACTTGATGGACTAACTCTTTATTCATTCTCCAATACTATACTATTAATAATTATTTAATCAATAATTTAATTAATAACTAATCCGCATATTGCAGATCAGAGGAGATCTTAACAGGTTGAACTTGATGGACTGAAAGTCTTTTTTCAACCTTAATTACTATGTAACTATGTAACTATGTAACTATGAAAGGATTGTTCCTCCGTTATCCTACACTGCCATATAACACTAGTCATTTTTTTTTTATCATTTTGATATCAGCACTTTATAACTGTTGTACTTTGCACTCCTTTGTATATATCATCACTGCCACTATAGCACTTTATTCTAATTGCTCCAGAAGTGAGGGACCACTATTTGGTTAAAACTTAAGAAGAATTATATTATCTGTACAACAACTCCCACTCCTTGGATCCTGTGTTCACATTATTTTTAACATGGATTTTAATGATTAATCAAAGTTAAGTTTTATTATTAGTTTATTCTCTTTTTGAGATTTGATAAAATCAGATGTGCACTATAAGAGGATCTTTTTTCTCTCTTTTCTACTTTTTCAATTTAATTATCCTTAGGAGCACACTGGTTAATAATTTGGTTCTTTATTAAACTACCTGAGCCACCATTTTTTTCAATCTTAAGTCCTAATAGTATGCTGAAAAAAAATGACGGCAACTAGTTAAATCAATTCACGTGTTCCTTATGCACAAGCAACCTTCCAGGGTGCAGCACAGTACATATGGGCACAATGATAAGGGAAATGAACCCCAATAAGAAAGGCAAAAAAACATGACATTGCCACACTACCTGCATTCAGATGAGGAGCGCTAGAGGCTCAGGATGCACGTCCTCAGATGTAGACCCCAACGCAAGTTTTATCAGCGGCGTGCTGACGTCATCAGGGGGTGGCGTTACTATGAGGAAGTGTTCAGGTCCTTTAAATAGCACTAAACTCAGAACCCTAACCACAAAATACCATATATAACCACAAAATACCATTTATACCATAGAAACATAATGTTTAGAATTAATCCAACATTATTTAACTAGTTGCTGTTATTTTATTTCAGCATATAATTAGGACTCAGGCCAGAGCCTAGTCAGCCACTCCCCCATGTCTGCTTTCCAGGCTTTAAAGTGAAGTTGCACCTGCAGCAATTAGGAGTTCTTTAGAAGTTTAACTCCATCACTCCTGTCAAGAACTCTTTACACTACTTTACTACTTTACTCATCCTCTAGGGGGCAAACGGTTACAGTATGTATTCACCCCCTTTGTTATGAAGCCCATAAAAAGCTCTGGTGCAACCAATTACCTTCAGAAGTCACATAATTAGGGAAATTATGTCCACCTGTGTGCAATCTAAGTGTCACATGATCTGTCATTACATATACACACCTTTTTTTAAAGGCCTCCGAGGCTGCAACATCTAAGCACCACTAACCAAACACTGCCATGAAGACCAAGAAACTCTCCAAACAAGTAAGGGACAATGTTGTTGAGAAGTACAAGTCAGGGCTAGGTTATAAAAAAATATCCAAATCTTTGATGATCCCCAGAAGCACCATCAATTCTATCATAACCAAATGGAAAGAACATGGCACAACAGCAAACCTGCCAAGAGACGGCTGCCCACCAAAAGTCACAGTCTGAGCAAGGGGGGCATTAATCAGAGAGGCAGCACAGAGACCTAAGGTAACCCTGGAGGAGCTGCAGAGTTCCACAGCAGAGACTGGAGTATGTGTACATAGGACGACAATAAGCCGGACACTCCATAGAGATGGGCTTTATGGAGTGGCCAGAAGAAAGCTATTACTTTCAGCAAAAATTCAAAATGGCACATTTTTAGTTTGCGAAAAGGTATGTGGGAGACTCCCAGAATGTATGGAGGAGGATGCTCTGGTCTGATGAGACTAAAATGTAACTTTTCCGCCATCAAAGAAAACGCTATGATATTCTTGAGCAAAACCTGTACCACTCTGTGCGTGATTGAAGGCAAGGACGGAGGTTCACCTTCCAGCAGGACAATGACCCCAAACACACTGCTAAAGCAACACTGGAGTGGTTTAAGGGGAAACATGTAAATGTGTTGGAATTGCCTAGTCAAAGCCCAAAGCTCAATCCAATAGAAAATTTGTGGTCAGGCTTAAAGATTGCTGTTCAAAAGCGCAAACCATCCAAGTTGAAGGAGCTGTAGCAGTTTTGCAAGGAGGAATGGGCAAAAATCCCAGTGGTAAGATGTGGCAAGCTCATAGAGACTTATCCAAAGCGACTTGGAGCTGTAATTGCAGCAAAAGGTGGATCTACAAAGTATTGACTTTAGGGGGGTGAATAGTTATGCACATTGACTTTTTCTGTTATTTTGTCCTAATTGTTGTTTGCGTCACAATAAAAGTAAAAAAAAAACATCTTCAAACTTGTGGGCATGTTCTGTAAATTAAATGATGCAAATCCTCAAACAATCCATGTTAATTCCAGGTTGTGAGGCAACAAAACACGAAAAATGCCAAGGGGGGTGAATACTTTTGCAAGGCACTGTATTTATTATTACTAGTTTAGGGTTATCATATTATGATTCTACATTTTTACAATTATTGGTGCCATATGTACTACTTATATTAAGAGCATTAGCCATGTGTGCTTACACAATTACTATTATTTAATTGTTGGCTTGGCTTCATCAGGCTCTGTATAGACCCAATTATGGATATTAATGATTGCTATCATAATCATCAGTTAAAGGAATATTAAAGGTTCCCTGTTTTTTTAATATTAAAATAAACTACCTAAGTGTTTATTTATATATTTAAACATAATTTTACTAGAGCTGTTTAATTCTCAGAAACCTTCTAAATAGTCCCTGCAAAGGCCCGCCTCCTGTAGCTTATGAATGCAATGTTTCTAAAGAACTAGATTTGCTATACAAATGACAAGCTGTGTCTCAACAACACATTGCTTAATTTCAGCTGGACACAGTCTTTCATTCGCTAGTACATCTAGTACTATAGAAACATTGAGCCCTTTTCTATAGGAGGCCTACAAAAGCCTCTAACCCGTAATTTTGGCTGCGGGTATTTCTTTCACTAAATGTTAGATGTATTCTATTGACTCAAGCTCGCAATTTACCTCCTTAAGCCTAAACCCTGCATTTTTAAGTAGGATTTCAGAGGGCGTGATCATATGATCTGACAATATTTATGCAAGCCCGTAATTTACTTCTTAGACACAGCCAATAGTATATGAGACCGTCATCATGATGTCAGTAAAACATGGAAGTTACACGTAATCTGCAATTGGAGCCTACAAATTAATGCCAATAAGTAATATTTGCAGATTGGGCTCAGCATCAAGCAATCTAGCACTCTATAAAATGTGTTAGATCATCTGTTTTAGTACATGTGGGTTTCATTATATGTATTAACCTATTGAGTCCCGAGATTGATAGTATTCAGAAATAAGTTAAAAATAATATTTTCTAATTGCATATTTGTGTGTTTGAGACTGTTCTGCAATTAATTCTAATGTATTCCCATGCCTTCCCATGCTTTTAATGTACAGTATTGTGTGTTTAATTACTGCTACAGCTCTAATAAGTGTTTGAAAATTAATATCTTAATAAAAAGTTACATGTTTGACAGAAACTTCAGTTGTGGGTTAGTCATTATTTGCAAGCTAGAGCTACGGGTCTAATAGAATATCGATTTTGTGTAACATTAATTATTTAGTAATAATAATATTTAAAATTAATGGTGTTCTATGGCTAAATTTGTATCTTTGGCTGGCACGTAGTGATTGTGGGCAGGGAACTCGTACTCAGATTGCAAGTAGCTAATAGAATATGTGGCAATATTAAGAGTGATTTTAAGTGTGAATACATTTACGAATCGTGCAATAGAATAGGGCCCATTATATGCATGAGATACAGGAGACAGCCGTTGCAGGGGAATATTTGGATGGTTTCAGTAAATGTAACAGTTTTTAAGCATTTATTAATAAAATGTTGTTTAAATGTGTAAATAAACACTTAGGGCTTCATTCTATTATCGGCCGTAGGAGATGCGGGGCCGCAAGGACCGGCCGTAAGCTATTTGCCTATTCTATTTCCTTCCGGCTTGTGGCCGGCGCATTGTTATCACTTGCGGCCGCACGCGCCGGAGGAAAGCCTTTGATCTTAAACGGCCGCAAGAGTTTCGGCTGCAAGCAAATCCCGGTTGCTATTTAATTGCTCCGGGAACCCTCTCTGCAAGGCTAAAACTGAGCCGCAGCTTACTTGCAGCAAAAAGGTCCCGTAGGCACACAAATAAGCACATAATAAAGCCATCCTGCACTCTGAGGAGACTATAAAGTGATTGTAGGTGTTAGCATTCATAGCACAACATTCCCCTACACTCAAATCCGTAAATAATTTTTTTTAAATTTATGTCAAATATCCATGGAAAAAGTCCAGAGGGCTTGGAGCACCTCAGACCCGCCCACGCTGCGGCCGGAAAATAAACAGTTAATGAAATCTCGGATTTGGGCTGATGTGCAAGCTTGAGAGGGGGTTGCTATTAATCCTCATGTCCCCCATTATGATCCCTAGCATTTACAGAGCTTTACAGTGCCGTCTTGAATATATATTTGCTTTTAAAGATTTCTGAGCTTACGGCCGGTTGCAAGATATACGGCCGGCTGTAAGGAGATATCCTTGCAGCGCCGTCTATTTGAATTGCAAGGTAACGGGAGCCCCGCAAGGAATCGCAGCTTTGCGGCCTATTTACGGCCGATAATAGAATGAGGCCCTTAGTCAGTGTATTTTAATATCAAAAACAGGGAACATTCCATGTCACTTTAATCTATTGTAAAATGACAAGAGAGTTTAAAGAGCTCTAATCATTTATTCATAATATTGAGAAAAACGCAGTACATATTTATGACATTACTTAATACATACATATTTATGACTTTACTCAATACTTACAAACTTTGCAACATAAACAATGAGATTGTTATGAGATGTCATGTAACAAACACATTTAAATATGCAACATTATAATTATTTTATCCAAAAAAGTAAGCGAAAAATGGAAAAGAATAATCTTGGTGTGAAAGATTTAGATAATCCTGGAGTGCTAAAATGCAAGCTGACTTTGCTTAGACACACACTGACATTTACCACTTCTATATCATGCAGTATATTTGGGCCATAGCTGCCTATGATTGCTTTGTTCTGGCAAATGATGTCTACACTGTCCCTTGTTGACCATTTTGCTGTTCAGTTTCCAATCTGGCGCTACTCATATGTAGTCCATTCTACTAATCGTATTCTGCTCATAAAAAATGAAATGTCTTTAAGAGATAAAATACACCAACGGTTCGCTATGAACAAGCTTAAAGGCCTTTGGGCTCCCTGCTTGCAGAACTATGACTCTATCAATATTCACTGAACCACACTATTTAGATAGCGTGCAAAATTGCATAGCACAGCTGTGGCTGAACAAATTGTTGTATACATTATAGAATAATTTCCATGTACTTAAACATTTCACAATAGCTGGCAATGCATAATCATCCCATTTATGTCAATGATATTCTGAAAACAATGGACATTGTTGACATCTATTACATACTATGGCAAATACACTCCAAAATAATAGATGATAACTTAGTCCTAGCTATGTATCGACATCCATTTTCCAGATGAGAATCATGAAGGATAAATTACCAACAAAGGATGGGAAAGTACAAAACAAATTGTCATCCATATTAATATTTAGATTCAAGTTACAATGTAACAAACATTTTATAGTAAAGTTTGATATGATATATTATTACATTATATTTTAAACTCAAGTTGAACAAAAAAAATAGTTAATGGAGCATATAAATACAGTTAATGAGCACTGACAAATGACACTGTAATCAAAGTTTTATTAAAAGCCACCTGTAGATTTGTAAAGATGTTTTTGAAGTTTGTAACAAATTGACAAAATTAGCACATTTGTAAACTGTGGGCATATAGTTATTTTAAATTAAATTAAACTCTTTGCAATGTGTTACATTTATTTTTGCCTTGTACTTAACCCATGTTTAGCTCTACAGAATATGTTTATGCTTACACACTCTCCCCAAATAAATGTTAATAATAATAATAATAATAATAATTTTAGTAGTCACTGGTTGTGCATGAAGGATGCCATATTTGTGCCATCCACACTTCCTGCTGGGTTGTAGAGTTTGTGGGTGTGCCTGCTAATAATTATTATCTACTAGCCACTTGCCCGTCAAAAATGACGGCATAATATTTGCAAGCCTTGCAATGCTGTTGTTCGGCGCACAATGTGAGGCTTGAAGTGTGCAGCTATGCCAAACATGGCATGCCTCGCCATGTGCGGCAAAGCCGGGCAATGTGAGCCTCGCCATGTGCGGCTTCTTCATCCTTCCCTCCTTCTGTGTCCTCTCCCTCCCTATTCTCTCCTCTCTACGAGCCTCCCAATGAGTGCACTCAGCAACCTCTGCAGGCCTCGTAATGAGCGCCCTTGGCACCCATTGCGGGCCTCCTGTCACAAATGATGGGATAATATTAGATTTTTTTCTTCCCACCCCCAGTGTCTCTTCTCCCTCCGCTGTGTCTCTTCCCACTCTCTCCCTCCACTGTGTCTCTTCCCCCTCCCCTGTGTGTCTTTGTACCCCTCTCCTTCCTGTGTCTCTTTCCCTCCTCTGCCTCCCCTGTGTCTCTTTGCCCCTCTCCTCCCGTCACCCCCTCTCTCTCCCTTGTCTCTTGTCTCCCTCCCACCCCTGTGTATCTTCCCCCCACTCCCTCCCCTGTGTCTCTTTGCCCCCTCTTCCCCCACTCTCTCCCCTGTGTCTTTCCCCCCTCTCTCTCCCCCATGTCTCTTTCCACCCCTGTGTCTCTTACCCCTTTTTCCCTCCACTGTGTCTCTTGCACCTTTCACTCCCCTGTGTCTCTCTCCCCCCCTCTTCCTGCCCTGTGTCTGTTCCCCCTCCCTTCCATGTGTCTCTTCCCCCCTCTCCCTCCCCTGTGTCTCTTCTTCCCCCCTCTACCTCCCCATTGTCTCTTTCCACCTCCTCTCCCCTGTGTCTCTTTCCTCCCTCCCCTGTGTCTCTACCCACCTCTCCCTCCCCTGTATCTCACCCACCCTCCCCTGTCTCTATTCCCCCCTCTCCCTCCCCTGTGTCTATTCCCCCCTCTCCCTCCCCTGTGTCTGTTCCCCCTCTCCCTCCCCTGTGTCTCTTCCACCTCTCCTGTGTCTCTTTTTCCCCTCTCCCTCCCCCTCCCTCTCCTGTGTCTTCACCCCTCTCCTGTGTCTCTTTTGCCCCCTTTCACTCCCCCCTCCCTCTCCAGTGTCGGTTCACCCATCTCCTGTGTTTCCGCCTTTCCCCCGTTTATTCCCCTGTCTCTCTCCCACCCACTCCCACACTCTCCCCTATCCCTCCCCCCTCTCGCCGTGCATTACGCATGTGCAACTCGCAACTCTCTCCACGCATTGCGCATGCATGACCTTTGCCATGCATTGCGCATGTGCAACTAGCAACTTTCGGCTTACATTGCGAGCGTTACACACAAACTCTCAGTACGACAACTATGTATGTGATTCAAGAGTGGATGAAAGGCGAAGGAGTGAAAGGGATTTCTTAACAGATTGATGGATTCATATAAGATGTAAGCAATAAACACCTTCCCCTTTCCATAAGCACAAGCCATCCTTGGTATGCTCTGAAACCACCCTCTTGGGGCTTAAACCACTTGTACCTATAATGACAGCTTCCATGCACTAGCAATGTCTTTTGTATACTTCACAAACATGTGATTCTCTACAGTGGTCATTTAAAAGGAACCCTCCACCTAAAATGTATCAAATATTATTACTTAGTGTTGCTTGTTTTTTGTTGAGAATCCCATTACAATACATGTAATAAACAGTTTACCTTTAGTTTAAATAAATTATATATCACACACTTTGTGTTCCAATTTTTGGGGAGTTTAAAGAACTTTACTGCCCAGATGCCAAATTAAAGGGATATGGAAGTTACCTAGATGTTACTAGGTATATAATTCCCCTATGTATCAATTTACATTTATGTACTTTATTTTATTAAGAAGTGATTATAAACTCTGTACTTACTTCCTAAATACAAAATTTGTTTAGGAAGTAGCAGCATATACAAACACAGACTCTGTAGGGCTGGATGTGCATTGTATTGTCCTAGCCTATCAGGGCCATGTCTCAGCAGTATGATGCAAGGAGATGTTCACTGATTGGTTAGTATGAGACATAGCAAAGCAAATACAACAGAGTCTGTGCATTTCTGAGCTGCAGAGGGCAGACCCATACAAGGACTACTTTTTTGATTATAGGCTGTAAAAAAAAAGAGCTTATAAGCACTTATTGATAAAATAAAGCACATACAAGTAAATAGATACACAGGTATTTTATATAACTAGTAAAATCCAGAAATCTTCCATATCTCTTTAAGATGCTGCATAACAATGCCAAAGTTACTCTGGAATCACAAGCTGTGATATCACTACTGTCTTCTACAAATGTGCTGTTCTAGCTGGAAATAATGTTGACACAGACTTTAAGGTTTGTGGGAGATGCTTATCTCTGTCTACCTGTGCCTGTGCCTGGCTGGCTCTGCCTGGAAGCTGGACTAAAAACAAAGGCTGACCAGTTAGACTCTGGTTCAGACTGAGCATGTACAGTGGGGTACTAGGGGCCAGGGCTGTGAAGGCTCATGCGCTGCCAAAGGTCGGGCCTGTGACGGCACTACAAGCAAGTTACAGTTGAGCTGTTTCATTTGTGTAGTCCATGGGGAGATAATTAAGTCACAGGGGGGTCAGTAATGTCATAGACCAGACTGCTTTCAAACTCCATGATGATTACGTCCCCAGGCAGAGCTGAACACACCCAGAGGGAGCTGGAGAAAGACATCTCTGCTTAAAGAGCAAATAGATAATTAAAAAAATAAGAAAAAAAAATTAAATTGTATTTATTTTAATCTTCATACTGTTTTTAATAATATGTGCCCAACAAACAAACATATGAGCTATATTTGTAAATACCCTGCACTACAATGATCCTTTTTTAAAGGCATATTTAAGTTTTCTGCTGTACTTTGCCTTTAGTGGACTCTGCATACAAGAACAGATATATTTCCCAGCACTCTACCATATCTACATTTGACTATATATCTTGATGACATTATATTGTATGAATTTATATTTATATTTTTGCAAAAAATCAGAACTATTGGAATTGTGCAGAGCTTATTATTATTATTACTATTATTATTATTATGTTCTATGCACTTTAGTGCAATACGTAATTGCACTTTATTTGGTAAAACAATATGTGTTTTAGATAGAGTTAGTCACCTAACTGGAAACTTCTTCCAATGACTGCAGTCCACCATAATTACAGGTATATTGCTTAAATGAACATGAAACACAGCTGCATTTTAAAAGATCATGTTTAAACATTACAGCAGATATTTTGCTCAAAAAAATATAACATAAAAACCTGTTTGAACTTCATTGGAACTAACAGGAAATGCAGAGAGCATACATTAGTTTTATTGAATAGGACAGAGCAAGCCCCCAGGAGCAGTTAAACTTTTGAATATGTTTTTGTGTTCTGAGACTATTACTTGAAAAAAGAAAATGCTGTACATTGTGCAAATTTATCAAATACTATCTGATGCAACAAATAAAAATCTTTCCATGTCCCTTTAATATGCAAATTCGCATTTTAATCTCCACCAGGTATCATCTGAAATGTATAATTTGTGGCTTATTTTTTATTTATGTACCTAGGCCCTCATTCAATTGCGATTTGGCCAATTGAATAGTGCTCTAAATAAGCACATAACATATATTTTTTAAATAAGTTTTTAGTAAGTGAAAATCTTTCTTTTGGATAGATGCTTGCTAACTAAAAACACATATATGTTATGTGCTTATTTAGGGCCCTATTCAATTGGCCAAATTGCAATTGAATGAGGGCCCTAGTGTTTATCAGACTTAATACATATTTAACACAATATATATTTATTTGTTAGTTTTGTTTTAATTTGCTATACGTTCTACCATGGAAATAGACCACTGGATATGTCAGCCCTTCCAATACGACTTTGAGAAAAGAGTTTGAGAAAAGGTTATTTAACTCAAAGCACCTCAGTATTTGGGCACAGTAAATATTATTGTAATTGTATCTTTTAAAGCTATCAAGGGATCCTTGCAGCTTGTAGCTGCATGCAGAACTGTGAAATCATGAGTATATGTGCACCATATAAATATTGCAAGACAGGAGACTATAAATATACATAAACAATATCTTATTGATTTAACAGCTTTAGATCTATTGTCAAGTTAATGTTATGTTTTTTATATCCTAGCACTTTTAATGAAAACATAAAAGACTGAAGGCTATCTTTTATGGTCTGATATTGATAGGGTTATGATGAAATAGTATACTGTCAATTCAGTAACCTCACTTTAGGAGAGGTCAGTGTGATGTAAAATAAAGTTGTTCAAAATGGCACAATGAAAAATGATGGCAAATTGCTTTATATATTGCCATTTACATGGAAAAACAGTAAAAACCTGGATAACTGACATGGATAAGGTCCAGGCAAAATAATAAAAAGTATGCAGAATGTCATATGCAGATAGAAATTGTAAGATAAAGTCCTTGTTTACAGATGAATTAATACAATTTAAAAAGAGGATATAATGTTTTTACAGACATTAATCAATCTAAGTTATGGTAAAAAGAAAAGCAAATCAGTTAAACTGTCATCTGGCATTTTTTAAAGAAATCTGTGAAAGATTGAGTGATAAGTATAGTATGCCAGTGAAAGGTTGGCATAAAAATGTGTTGTGTACAAGAAGCTTACCTTAGCAACTGTGATGAAAAAGAACATGCTTTTGTTGTATAAAAGCTGTATATGGCTAGATGAATAGAGATAAAAGGAATATACTAGTGGCCCCTACCCTAAGGGATGATCTGCCAGATGACAGGACTGTATATATAACTCACACACTCATCTTGTGCAGAAAGTAATATAAACAAAACAACAACAAAAAACGAGGTGAGAGGAAGATCATAAACAACCATCAAGTAAACGCAAAAAACTAATATTGTAGTTTTTCTTTTCCTATATTTCATAAAAAAAGAAAATGTGTTTTTATTAAATTTCTTATGCCTAATAGAGTGAAGGAATAGTAATTTATGTGCAACCTTGGGAGTGTGAGGACCATAATGTCTCAAGTTCCTTTCCTTAGCTTATGTACTGCAAATCAATATCTAGAGTGTGAAGCAAGAAGAAGGTGCATCTATAAATCAACTAATCAATATTTCACTTAAAGCAGAGGCAGTGAGCTGGGGGAATAATTCTGAAATTAAACTGTTAATGGCTTAATTTCACATCATGGAATAGCTGTCTGAAAACAGTTAATGTGATAACAAAACACCTAGAATATCTTAATGTTTCAATGTAGTCCTAGTAAACAAATGGCAAACATGAGAAATAGTTTAAATAGTACAAGCTAGATAATATATATCAGGATTATAACAGGATTATAACAATGTACATGTATCCAACCATTTTACACCCACTCTGATCTCAATCTACCATATATGGAGAAGCAATATAAATGTTCTGTATTGTTTTAGATGTATACAAAAGTGCAGCAAGTCTTTTTTCAAAGCTGTATCAGAAATATGTTTGTGCTATAATAGGCCAAATACAATTACATGAAGAATTGTTCTATGTGTGTTAGAGGGCTGATTGGCATATTTTTATTTTTAAACATATTATCATCAGAATAGTAGTAACCTCAAGGGCTTTAGAGAAAATTACAGTGACTTAAGAGTAAGGGCCATGCCCTAGGCAAGTGGCACAGGGGATTATTGTAGAATACATTTTACTGTAGATAGAATGCAAATTTAGCAATAGTAAGGGGATCTATTATGACCATGACATAGTTTTAAAATATAAGATACAGTATAAATGTATTATTCCTGATTCATTTTTTTTAAAGTACCCATGCCACTCCAATGGTTTCACTAAGACCACTGTACTTCAAGAAAAAAAGGCATTTGTTTGTGACGTATATAACAAAATACAGCATTAGTAGCTGTGTAAGCCTTGGAAAAGGAAAATATTTTGGAGAAGATTTATTCTATTTATGAGTAAAGGATTACATTTTGTGTTTGTTACATCACTTCCTGACTGTCGGAACATGGGAGTGTGTTTTTCAGTTGAGGAGAAAGCTGGGGAAGAAAGGAACAGGGAGAAATTAGAGAGTTTTGTTAGATAATTGGATCAGTCTGGACCTTTCAGGTCTCTAGAAATGTATACATGCCATTCACACATACAGCTTTCAATAATGTATCATGAATTCATCCACAGTCCAGCAGAGGCTTCAAAACATTTTTGTCTCATTAAAAACATGCTTAATGGCCTATTTCTCTGCTTCTTTATTCTCTTAGACTCAAACATATATATTTGTTTGATGACAGGACATCAGGGAAGGTTGAATATTGTCACTGTATGTATTCAACTTATACACTGAATACATAGGCTGGACCGGAAGAATCCAAAGCTAGAATTAATATTGCTGGTAGAAATATAAACAACCTCAGATATGCGAATCATGCTACTCTGATGTCTCATCAGATGGTGACTGCAGCCATGAAATTAAAAGATGTTTGCCATTGGGTCGGAATTTATGGCAATTTTTAAAAAAAATAAAGATAAAAAAACGTTGGTATTCCCAATAGTAACATATGGATGCGAAAGCTGGACCATAAAGAAGGCTGAGCGACGTAGAATGGACACCTTTGAATTGTGGTGTTGGAGAAGACTGCTTAAAGTTCCTTGGACTGCAAGAAGATCCAATCAATTAATTTTACAGGAAGTCAAGTCAAACTGTTCACTGGAAGGTATGATAATGAGATTAAAGCTCTAATATTTTGGCCATATAAGGAAAAGACAGGATTCTCAGAGGGGTGCTAGCCTACAGATGCCTGACGTGCTGCGGTCCATAGAGTTATGAAGAGTCAAAAATGACTGAATGACTAAAGAACAAAAGGTCTTATAAGAGAGGAAAGACACTAATTTGCATGACTCCAGATAAAGAAAACTGTGTAATGCATAGACTGAGCACCCCAGAGACAAAAGTGATGTCACCCAAATGGCGACTGATCCATAGCACGTGAAATGTGAAACACCATAATGGAACATTCAGTTTCCTAGAGGATGCCTAACATTGAGCGAAGGACTCTGAGAGAGACCATATTTAGACGTTTTTTATATAAGCAGTTTTATATATTTTTTTATGTTTTTATTATTAAAACTAAATACAAATAATTAAAAATTATGTTGTAGATATACATAAATTGAGAAACATCTTTGTTCTTTTATATAATTTTTTATAACATTAATGAATCAAAAAAAAAAGAAAACAACTGGGGGGGAAGAGGATTAATGGGATAATTTTATAATGTATTTGCTTTCTCTTTCTTAAAAGTTATTTAGGTTCTTATGTGATCAATATATTTATTTTTGTCTATTTTCAGTGTCCAAATGTTCCAACAGAATATCCATTTTTAAAATTTGTCATCTATAACTGCTCATATCATGTACATTTTGTGTATATATTGATGTTTTTGTCTCTTCTATCATGGCCTTTATTGGATTTCCAATTTTTAGTTAAAGTAATTCTAGTAGCTAAAAATATTTGTATTTACTAGGTAATCCTAATAATGCATCTTATGTATTTTAGAGATAGAGAATCCTGTGAGTGTTTCTAATATTGAATATGTTTCTTCCAATAGTTATAAGATTTTAGGACATTCCCATAGAGCATGTTTTAAAGATCCAGTTACATCACAGCCTCTAAAGCATTTATCATTACATGATGGGTTACATTTTTGTAATCTTAATAGAATAAGACCATCTCATTAATGTTTTGTAGGCGTTTTTATCTTAAGTTTATATTAAGTGAAGATTTATTTACATCTCTAAGAATGTTATCCCATTGTTTTTAGTTAAGAGATATATTAAGTTACTTTTCCCAAGATGTCTTATATGGAAATTTAGTAATTGTATTTTGGTCAATCAAATAATTAAACATAATAGAGATTTTTTTACCATTAGAATTATGTACAACATTTTTCAAATGGTTTTTTAATGTCTAAAATTTTTTTTTTCATAATTTAATCCATAGTTTCATTGATTGTGTCTAAATTAAACCAATTTGTTTTGTGGAGTTGTAAGGATGTCTGCTTCTAGATTTTGTTGGATCCAACAATTAATTTGACAATATTTATTTCTTCTACATTCCTTATGTTTGTGGAGTAAGCCACAAACCTTCCATTAATACATTTGTTCTTTTGATAACTTGTTTCCATAAACAATGTTCCACTAGTTGTTTCAAAATATTTTGTTCTTTAAGAATATTTTTTTCTATTTCTACCAAACATGGTGGTGGATTTTTGATAAACCATTTGGGTAATTGTGCCAACTCAGTTGCATTATGTGTTAGAAGATCAATGGTTGATAACCCATCTTTTTTCTTTGAAGCTATCATTGAAGTTCTGTTTACTTTGATAAGATATGTATGCTTTAGTGAAATAATAAAGAGTCATAATGCTTTTTAAGAGTTTATCTGAAGCCAAAATTTTGTAAAGTTTCATACATACATATTCAATCTATCATATCAAAAGCTTTTTTCAGCAGCAAAAGGATAAGATAAAATCATTATAGGAATTGTATCTCTAGATGCTATATCCATAAGGTCAAAAGCTTTTCTGGGGCTTCTCTACCTGATATACATACTTGATCAAGGTGAATCATATTCGGAAGAAGCAATGCTAATGTGTTAGCTAATCGCTTTGATTACATTTGAAGGTCTCTATTTATTATTGCGATTGGTTTATAGCTTTGACAATTGGTCAGATCTTTTCCTTCTTTGTGTATAACTTTGATTTTAGAATCTAAAAAAATATGTTTATATTGGTGTTTCTAACATAATATACTGGCCGACCAGGACGCACGCATGTGTGTTGACGGTCATGACTTGTGCATAGAGCGCACAGGGGTAAAGAGAGAAAGAGAGCACAGAGAGAGATAGAGGGCACAGAGAGAAAGGGCAGAGACAAAGGTCACACAGAGAGGGCACAGAGAGAGACAAAGATCACAGAGGGAGGGCACGGAGAGAGAGGGCAGATCCAGAGGTCATAGAACTAGGGCACAGAGTAAGGGCATAGAGAGCACATAGAGAGGACACAGAGAGAGACTGAGGGCACAGAGAGAGAGAGAGCCAAGATGGAGGGCACAGAGAAGGGCATAGAGAGATGACAGAGGGCACTGAGCAAGGGCACAGAGAGCGCACAGATTAAGGGCACAGAGAGAGAGGGCACAGAGAGATGGCAAGGACAGCAAGAGAGCAGACACAGAGACCATGAGAGTGGGCACAATTAATGAGCACAGAGAGTGATAGATAGCGGGCACAGAGATAAAAAAGGCACAAAGAGAAATAGAGGGTACAGAGAGAGGAATACACAGAGAGAGAGAGGACACACAGTCAGAGATAAAGGGCACAGAGAGAGAGAGAGAGCAAACACAGAGAGAAGCACAGAGAGAGAGAGGGAGAGCACAGAGAGAGAGGGTGCACAGAAAGAGAGAGGGTGCAGAAAGAGAGAGAGAGCACAGAGACAGACAGCATACAGACAAATAGCAGGGAGATAGAGAGAGATAGAATTCTTGCCATATAACACAAAATAATAATCTTCTTTTTGTTGTCTAACTTTATGGGCTAGCAATGAATCAGGTTTATTAGAAAAAGTTAAACATTTTGAACAAGTGAGTTGATTTATTGCTATAGCTATTTTTTCATAATATCTTGAACTAAACAATAAGAATTTCTTCATGTATTTTTCATTAATTTGTATAATGTTCTAATGTTTTTGTTGTTGATCCCAAGTGGATGCATTTTCCTCTTATAACTACTTTATGGGCTGTCCAGACTGCCATTTAGTCTCTCTCTCCCCCACCATTCAATTGAAAGTAGTTTTCTATGGATTTGTGAAGTTTATCTTTTGTAGTTTTATCATTCAATAATGCTGGATTTAAAGACCAACTTATGTTACATGAAGACACACTGAGTGTATCATGATCTGGCCATGTTATTGGGAAATGTGAGCTTCAATTAAATCCAAAACTATGTTTTGCTGAAGTAGGATGTAGGATATAATCTATACGAGAGTGTGATTTGTTTATAGAGGAATAAAAGGATGCTTCTCTGTTTGATTTATTGTTCTCCCTGCATCAATTAAATAGTGATTTTTAGACAATTTAAAAGCTTTACTTGCTGTTGGAACCAAAGAGAATAGTGTATCGTTAGATGTATCTATGTTAGGATCTATTACTGAATTCATATCACCTCTTATTATCCATGTGGATTGTTGAGATGAGTTTATTAGATCAGACGGGAAAAAAGTAGCTTGTCCTATGCTTGGAGCGTAAAAGCTAAGTAGTGAAATATGTTTATTGTTAATGTCTTCATTGTAAGTATACAATACAGTTGTGCTCAAAAGTTTAGATATCTTAAAAGAAATTGTGAAATGTTGGCATTTATTTTGAAAATATATATAAAGGATACATTTAAAGGCCTCAACAACAGTGCACCCCCTTATATCTCTGCTCTTGTTTCAAAAACCTCTCCCAACCGCCCCCTTTGTTTTGCTAACGACCTTCTTCTTTCCTCCTCACTCTCACTCCCGTCTTCAAGACTTTTCTCGTCCTGCCCCTACTATCTGGAACTCCTTGCCCCGCTCCATTAGACTATTTTCCTGCCTCAAAACCTTTAAAGAATTACTAAAAACACACCTTATCACCTTCAGCCTTAATATGTACAACTGCACAGCTTAATAACACTTACACCCACAATCTACAGTACAACACACAGACACTTCCACTTGACTAAACAAATTGATTTCACACCGCCATCTTGCATTTGCTACCCTCTTGTATCACACCTAAACCCTTAGATTGTAAGTTTGCTAGTTTTCAATAATATGTCAGTGCCTTGGAAACAAGCACTATGTACATTTAATTGTAAGCTAAAAAACAGGGCCCTCCATTCTTTATAAGGTGTTAAGTTTATTTTTGACATGTACTCAACCCCTGTACAGCGCTACAGAATATTTTGGAACGATATAAATAAAGATAATAATAATGAGATAATAAGGATAGTGATCATATAAAGCCATTTCTTATCACATAGTTGTTTGCCTCCTTTTTAAATCATATTGATAACAGAAATCACCCAGAGTCAAGTTCCGAGACAAATTTGTCAGTTTGACATGTCAAGTTCCAAGCAATTTTCCTAAGAGGTTTTCATACATACTAACTTGTGTGAAAACCTGTTAGGTTTTGCTATAATCTCTATTTTCCTAAGTGATTAATAAGATATATATGAGAGAAATGACCAATAAAAAACAATTAGATTATAGTGCTAAAATAAATATATGATATGAAGGCTGATACATTTATTTGTAGGTAAAATGGTAATAGAACAGATGATTTTGTACTTTAGTTGAATAAATAGGTTTAGCAAATCTGTTTTTGTACAAATAGGAAACAAAGTTAAATTGTAGATTGACAATCATATACAGATTTATGATTGACAATACCATTTAGGGTTTGTATCCATGTAGTAAAATATAACAGACAAATTGTATATAATACTAATTTAAACGGTATTACAAAATATAAGGAAAATAAATCTATACTTTACCAATTTGAAGTTTAAACAACAGACCTGTGTCACTATTTTAAACATGACATGCTCGGATGGAGTTGTTTTTGATTTGCCTTCCCATATTTTCTTGTTTTATTTTGTTACAGTAATGTGTGAGTTCAATTGCAACTTGATCAATCTGGTGAGATTGGCAGAAAATGTCCAGTATTTTACCAAAATAATAATGGTAAAGCAAACACAGAGTTAATTGATTCAGGGCATGCAGTAACTATCTTATCCAGCAAAATCATAAAGCCTAGTGAAATAAAAACATGTTAAAAATTTGGCATAAAATGTGCGCATACAACGGTCAATCTCTACCCTATGTGGGAAGAAAATGACCTGTATGACCGTGTTCTGTCATGCTAGGCAGGGATTTTCCCTATTTTGAAGACATTCTTCAATCAACAAATGGGAAAAACCTGAAGAGAAATCCCAAACTGCTTAAGAATCTATCTGGATAAAGGATGGCCTGTAATGCAAAACGTGAAAGAAGGAATGTCAGAAAGGTTAGTATAGAAATACATTAAAAAGCTTTTGAGGAGGACTTAGCTGTCAGTCAGGCTGAGAGAATAAGATAAACTGAGCGGCCACCATGTCTCACAATGATGAAGAAAGGGACAGTCTGGGAAAATCTGAAAAGGAAGATTTGATCTTTCCTGTGATAATAATCCCTTTTCACATGGTCAAGCTTCTGGCCCACTACTTAAGAAGCCTAATAGAACTAAAAGGGGTACATGTTTTGGGAAGTCCGAGTAACCAAGACGAATACCTAATTCTACAGAATAATATACTTTAAAGAATTTCCCTTCAGTTGATGAGGGTTTGGAGCAATTTATTGTCCCTATAGCACAGATAATGAAAGTCCTAATCCTGGTTTACAGAAAGGACATTTAGGAAATGCGAAAACATTGGGGCAAATTTTAAAGAAATTTAATTAGGCGTATATGCAGAAGTGGCTTATTATTTTGCATCCTGTTCAGAATGTCAGATGACCACACCTCTACCAGAACAATAATTGAGGAGCCGTTTGATAGGATAGCTATGAATCTTGTGAGATCTCTAGAACAATCAGCCAGAGGACACCAGTATATACTAGTGATACTGGTCTAAGCCACAGGATATCCATAAGCTATACTACTATGCACAGAACAACATGGCTATATAACTCATTATTTTTTTTTAAATTATTTTATTGAAAAACTGGGACCTACTTTTACCTTACTTGCTTTTTGCTTACAGTTAAGTACTTCAAGCCTCTACTGGATTTTTCCCTTTTCAACTTCAGTATGGCCATCATCCAATAGGGATTCTGATCATACGATCAGAGGAGGGGGAAGAGCAAGCAGTGCCAGGTGAAAATATGATTGGACTATGTAAACATTATGAAGGAAAAAAATCCCAGTTGCCTCTTTGGTATGAGACCATATGGAGAAAGCTCAGAGACACCAGCAAGCCTATTATGCAAAAATAAGGAGTTTTTAGCCTGATCAAAGGGTACTAATGCTAGTACCTACACCCGAAAGATGTAAAACTGAAATTGTTATTCTCGGAATTTTCCGCTGAACAAAAAGAAGAAAACAATATGATGTTGGAACAAAGCAAGGACAGTTTCGCTACATGGCCAGGTCGTACTATTGCCATATACCATGATATTATTACTGAACAAGAGTTAAGCCCTATCACATACTAAAGGCAAAAAAGCTAGAGATAAGGCGGAGGTTGAAAAAATAAAAAAATGTGAATGGTGTAGTCCAATTTTGATGGCTCTAAAACTGTTAGATTCTGCAGTGACTTCAGCAAACTGAAGTCAGTGTCACAATTTGATGCTTATCCCATCCCAATAGTTGATGAACTGATGTGCGGCTTGGAAATGCAATATTCTTAACAACACAGGATTTAACAAAGGGATATGGGCAAGTACCATTGACAGAAATGGTAAAAGTGAAAATTGCATTTTCCATTCCAGATGTTCGATTTTAGGATAAAGTCCTGCCATTTGGAGCTCTAGTAATGTTCCGGAGATTAATGAATAAACTTTTAGTACCTCTTTTAATATGTCTCTGCTTACTTAGATGACATAATCATCCCCATTACTGACTGGGCAACACATCTAACAAAAGTAAAAGTGTTACTAGGAACCCAGAGACAGGCAGGGCTTCCGGCCGCAACACACTACAGAAATAGCCCTCACAAACGTAAAAGGAACGCATCTCTATTTTTATTCTCCTGGGTCTCTCTGTTGCCTTTGATACAGTTGACCACTTTCTTCTAATCCAAATTACCCTCTCTCTTGGCATCCGTGACACAGCTATCTCATGGTTCATATGCTACATGGAAGATCATACATTTAGTGTCTCCTTTTATGACAATTTTTCTTCTCCTCCTCACCCTCTATCTGTTGCATTCCCCAAGGTGCAGTCCTAGCCCCCCTCATATTTTCCATATATACATCCTGACTTGGCACTCAAATAAAACCTTTTGGATTTCAGTATCATCTATATGCAGATGGCACTCAAATCTATCTCTCAGCCCCAGATCTATCCCCCTCTTAGCATGAGTTGCCAACTGCTTCTCAAGCATATCTTCCTGGATGTCGGCCCCTCAACTCAAACTCCACATGTCAAAGACTGAGTTATTAATACGTCCGCCCTCTTCTACAGCTTCCACTCCTCAAATATCTTTCACTGTTGAATGTCATGATCACTACTCCCACCTCCCTGTGGTCTGGGTTCTACTGGACATTCCTCTCTCTTTCATTCCTCACATACAGTAGGTGGGGGGGGAGGGACTAGATATAAGTAATGGGGTAGAAAGTGTAGAGGGTATAAGGGATGAATTAACAACTCATAGGGGAGGAGATGGGGGGAGGGGTAGTATAGTCAATAGGGAGGTAGTACTAAGTAATTCAAGTACAGTGGCAGGCACTTCAGAATGACAGACTCATAACATAAGGTCTATGCTTGCTAATGCCAGAAGCTTGCCAGGAAAAATGGGAGAATTAGAATTATTAGCAATTAATGAAAAATGGGATTTAATAGGCATTACCGAAACGTGGTGGGATGAATCTCATGACTGGACTGTTAATCTGGATGGTTATAACCTATTTAGGAAAGATAGAGGCAATGGTAAATGAGGAGGAGGGATTTGTCTGTATGTTAAGCCTGAATGTAAGGCTATAGTCAGAGAAGATATTTATGGTGGACCTAGTGATAAAGTTGAATGTTTGTGGGTAGAGTTAAATAGCGGAGCAGCAAATTCCAAAATAGAAATATTTGTCTTTTCAAATACAGCATTAGAAAAACAGATAACAGTTTTAGGGAGATGATATGTATAAATGATTAACTGAGTTAGCCATTAAAAGACATGATCTCCCCAGAGTTGTCTTTCTGTCTAAGTCTACAAAGCCAAGGCCTAGGCCAACACATTTTTAGGTCCAAAGAAGGTTGCCTGAAGATACAGTGACATTTCTGTCTGTTATATCAACATAAACACAAATAAACGTAAGATTTGAGATATAGAGCATCATTCAATTGAGCAATTGTAAATTACAGTAGCCCGTAACGGAGGCCGTAAGTTAATTTGCTATTCAATAGCCATTTTTTTGCGAGCCGCAAACAGGCTACATGTTACAGGCTTGAAATCCATGCGGTTGTTACAATCATAACTTGCACCCAATCTAAGCCTTTGATCTTTCACGACCCCAAGAGTTACAATCACAAATCGCTATTCAATTGCTACAATTCCTCAAGCCCGCAAATGTTTTCCCACCCGTAACTGGCAAATGTAGAAGAAAATCCTACGAGTACCAGATAGGACTCACAAGGGGATTAAACACCTGATCCTAGCACTGTAAAAGCAAATAATAAATCAATACTGCACTGTAAATTATGCTGAAAGCGATGAAAGACATCGCAAATCAGCAATCAAAATAAATGTTATTTTTCATTTTGGGGTTATATCGATCTTGGGAATCAATGAGTTAACACATATCAGGCCACCCACATGGACTAGAACAGTATCTGCATTCATTTTTATTATTTTGTGTTTTGCGGTTTTGTGTGTCCGATGGCATATCGGACCTCCAAACGCTAATTGATTGACATGTAACCACCATGTTTTACTGACCTAATGGTGTCTTATTTTTTATTGGCTGTTTCTAAATGGGTAGTTACGGCCTTGCCTAATTGATCATGTTCCTGAAAATGCTACATACGATTGCTTGGTTAACGGTTTTGAATTTCAGCCCGTGAATTGCGGGCTTGTTCAATTAAATAACACCAGATTTGTAGCAGACCACAAGCCCATAGCAAGCCTGCAGATATACGAGCTACACTCAAATTTGAGACCAATTTAATAATAACTCTATAATTCTTATAATTCTTGCCAATAGCGAATGATAAAACATTTGAGTCAATTTTGGTTTTGTAATGTATTTATAAAATAGTTGATACTGAATAAAAAAAAAAACAACATGTTGCTAATCTTTATACTAAATGAATATTCTAGTTTTGCATCTATATTTAATAATTTCATAAAAGGATATTAGCTATTCCTATAGTGTTGATAAATACAAATTAGTATAAACACAAGTTTTTAGTGTACGCTACATGCTTTACTGACAAAAAATATGATTAATTGACAAAAGTATGCAAATGCTGCATAGAGCTGTTGCATACAGCACTGTATTTAGCTAACACAAGTAAAAAAAATTAAAAGTATCATAAACTGCACTTGTAATAATTTATACACTTTAGCCCAGCATCCTACTATAAGCAGGATACATAATATCGTAGTTCATATTTACACACCATTGATGCACACCATCTCTTAATACTTTAGTCAGATATTTAACTATGGTGTATTTAACCTAAATGTTTGTTTAGCCATATACTGTATATTATTTCATTATCAGCTTCAGTAGGAAGTGTTTAAACCAAATTCAAAGTTAACAATTTACATAAGTATACTGTTATAAATGCATTAAGGATCTAGGGCACTATCAATACTAATATCATGGAAGATGTTATTTTTCTTCTTATATGTGATGTCATCAGTCATTAGTCAGGCCCTCTGATTGTTCCTATCAATCAGCTGTCTGTAATGACTCACAGAGTGAGTAGACTGTGAGGGAGATGTAGAATAAAGGAGTCTACTCCTGTGTCTCATAGCTCCACCCCTTAGTCACTGACAGATGATTGAGCTCAGCCAATCCATATAAAGTGAGACCTTTAAGATGTGGCTGAGATCACACAACAGTGCCAGTTGTAAGACTCTGTTGTACTATCCTGCTGCAATTTTTGTTGGTCTACTATACCTGCTGTATTCTACATTCCTGCTTAATACTCTGCTCTAATTCCAGCATTCACCTTCACCTGTGTGCTGGTTCCTGCCTTGCAATAGTAGTCTGCTGCATTGTCAGTCTGCTTATTAACCCGCCTGTGTCAGACTGTTACAGATCTTGTCTGTGTGTCTGCTGTGGGCTCCTGCATTGAATACTACATGAACTCTAAATTCTGCAATTGCTGGATCTCTACTACTGCTGACTTCTGTCTCAGTTTGGCAAGTTAAGCCTGTCTTAACAACTCAGCTTCTGTGAACCTCTGTTCTCTACAGTACTCTGCTTCTGAGCCTGTCTGCTACCTAGCTGTCTGTTTTCAGTGTCTGACTGTGCTTTTACATTTTTTTCCAGAACATGGACTGATTCAAGCATTGGACTTTTTGAATTAAAGCTACACACACCAATTATTGTTTTGCCCATTAAATTCTTAAAGCAACATCACCACTGAAGGGTTCCAATTTCTGTTACCAGTATCCAGCTCCTGACAGGTGCACAGTATTTTAAGTTGACTAACAAAGGTTGATTAATGTGTAGTTATTAATAAATATGGACTAGCATTTTTTAATACAGACCAGCAGCCCCTGGTTAAGAACCGTGTAATAGAGAGAGAAACTCTCCAACCCAATATTAGCTCTCAGAGGAAAATGCCCCAAAAAGTGTCCATGTGTCCTAAACTAGCCATTTAGCACATGTACTGTAAGGAAATGGAAATCATCCTAATCTATGCAATTAAGAATATGCAAATGTATCACTAAATTTTCTCTTATATTATTAATTTTTCTACCTGAGAGAGGTTTCCAGCATCAAAATGTAGCCTTGTGATAAATCTAACAGGGATTAAGGAAAGTTCTATTTGTGCTGCTATATACACTCCAATTTTACAGGAGCCAAAGCCTGACAATGGCTTGTTATTTCTAGACTAAAGATAACATTTGACTTTTCATTTTGATCTTAATAACTCTGCCTTAATGGTGTATAATTACAATTATTTCTTTGTGGTATCACTGGAAGAATAGATTTTACAAAGGATACTGAACTGTTGAGTTGTAATGCCATTGGATTTGTTCTTCAACCCAGGTACTAAAATAGCTCAATAAAGTAGCGTCATTAAAAAAATCAATCTTTATACACATACTTGCTACAGTGCATACAACAGAAAAGCCAATATTTCTTGTTATATATATCCCGGAACATTGTCATCTTTTGTTAGAAAGACTGAATAGTGATAGCCATTTCAAATATTACAGAATATAATCAGTTTTACTTGAAATATTTCTAAAAATGACTGATTCTGTAGGACTAAACCATGAATTAAGTATCCATTAGTGTTTCAGATATTACATCTTTTCTTCTTAGAGGTGAAAGTAGAAATGAAAACAGCTTTGTTTTATTTGTAGCAACAACACAGTAAGTATTTATTCATATTTAGTATGAATGAACTGGCAATTGCAGCTACAAGTTTACCATTGTGAACATAGAAGCTACCTTTGCATTCAAAGACTGCTCCTACCCCAGGAAGCAGAGCATCAGAAACCAAAATGGTAGATTCCCCTGTAGTAAAATTACATATAATATGTAATAATTTAGAGTCTGTATTTTTTCTACCTTTTAAAAATAGTTATCATATGCAGGTCTTCAAAATAGTACATTTTAAATATAGCATTAGAATAGCCATTTAATAAGCCTGTTAGTTGTATTCTAAAATGTATGTAGGTAATAATGTTGTGACATTTAATTTTTAGGATGAGTTACTAGTGTCACTACCAGTATTGATAGGGACATACATAAAGGTTAATATATTTGGCCAGGCTTACTACATTTTGCAAGTTTGTCTACTTATTAAAATAAACATTTATTATTGTTCTTGTTGTTATTATTATTATTACTAGTGACTTGCCCGGCAAAAATTATGGCAATAAAATTTGAAGCCTGGCAATGCTGTTTGCCACACAATGCAAGGCTCTCCCCCCTCTAACTTGTGGGCCTCGCTATGAGCGCCTTCGACTCTCATTGTGAGCTTTCTACTTTACGGGCCTTGCGATCAGCGCCTTCAGCGTGCGCAAGCCCGTAACTTTTAACATAGTGTGACCGGCAAATCGTAATTAAGACTACTATATATGTGATTATTTATAAAACAGAGAGAGTTTAAATTTGTGCAGAATAGATTACTCTGACAACAAAGAGAATTCCAGGGCAGCACATAAAATATATCTTCTAGACAAAAGATTTGGAGATTAGATCTTAAATGTAGCAGGGTGCAACATTGTTGAGTGTCAGGATGTTAGCTTTAATTATTGTGCACCTGAGAAGTCATTGAATGGATTGACAGAGTGGGGCGGCGGAGGAGAAACATGTTTTTGAGAAAAATGAGCCTAGCAGAAGCATTTAAAATGAATCAGAGCAGAGAGAGCCTAGTAAAGGGAAAGCTTGTTATGAGCAAGTTGCAGTATTCTATGCATGAAATGATAGGTGAGTGAATTAGAGTTTTGAATGTTTCTAGTTAGGAAAAAAAAAAAAAAATGTAATGGTTAGTAAGTAGGGTAGAAATTAAGGGAAAATTTTAAAAGGTAGCTAATAACTAAGCTAAAAAATAGAACTCTATTCCTATAACGCATAATGCATATATAAAGTCCTCATATGTCGAAATTAAAAATCATAGGATTTAAGAAAAAAGAGAGTACCGCTAAGAATAAAAAACACTCTATATACATAAAATATAACAAATGCAGAAGGGAACACATAAACTGATGTAAACCAGAAGCCTCATGTATAATGAGCTACAAAGTGCACACACCAGCTCATAGAGAATATCACGGGGGAGAAAATAATCCCCTAATCCTGAGGCAAAAACCTTACCCTAGCAGTGGTCAAGGTGATCCAGGTACTTACAGTAATAGGTGCCCATCTATCTGCCAAAAAATAAGGAAAAATAAAAAGCTAACCGGTTTCGATAGCCTACTGCTATCTTTATCAAGGCATTGAGTGTTTAACTAATAATGGAACTAATTGCAAGTTACATTGTATCCCATTTACATGTAATCAGTTGTTTAGTTTTTTTGCAAAAACCACTCTAGCAACCACTAGCAAAAGCAGAAAGTATGCAGTCAGGTATTGTTGTTCATATAGGAATCTGTTAATTGCTATTGCATAATTTTAAAGGTTAATAAATTGTAAACACTTTTCTGCAAATAAAGACTTTTGTAAAAACCGCTATAGCAACCAAATAAATATATGTTACACATACTTATCCAATCTTAGGCCCTCATTCTGTTATCGGCCGTAAATCGGCCGCAAAGCTGCGATTCCTTGCGGGGCTCCCGTTACCTTGCAATTCAATTATACGGCCCCGCAAGGATATCCCCTTACGGCCGGCCGTATATCTTGCAATCGGCCGTAAGCTCAGAAATCTTTAAAAGCAAAAATAAATTCAAGACGGCACTGTAAAGCTCTGTAAATGCTAGGGATCATTATGGGGGACATGAGGATTATTGGGACCCCCCTCTCAAGCTTGCACATCAGCCCAAATCCGAGATTACATTAACTGTTTATTTTCCGGCCGCAGCGTGGGCGGGTCTGAGGTACTCCAAGCCCTCTGGACTTTTTACATGGATATGTGACATAAATTTAAAAAATATATATTTACGGATTTGACTGTAGGGGAATGTTGTGCTATTTTTGCTAACACCTACAATCACTTTATAGTCTCATAAGAGTGCAGGATGGCTTTATTATGGCTTTAAAATGTGCTTAATTGTGTGCCTGCGGGACCTTTTTGCTGCAAGTAAGCTGCAGCTCGGTTTTAGCCTTGCAGAGAGGGTTCCCGGAGCAATTGAATAGCAACCAGAATTTTCTTACGGCCGAAGCTCTTGCGGCCATTTAAGTTCAAAGGCTTTCCTCCGGCGCGTGCGGCCGCAAGGGATAACAAGGCGTCGGCCGCAAGCCTGCCGGAGCCCCCGGCCGGAAGGGAATAGAATAGGCGAATAGCTTGTGGCCGGTCCTTGCGGCCCCGCATCTCCTACGGCCGATAATAGAATGAGGCCCTTAGTCATTATTGGTTATTATTTTGGGCCCCATTCCATATACCTCTATAACTACTATGATGCTACAGGTATATCGATAATGGGGAACTATTTGATATATTTACATACTATAAGCAAGAAACTAGCCATGCAATCCATTAAAGTTCCACTGAAATTCAAGCCAATATAGAACCTGTCGTGTATACTACTTCACCTAAAAGTGAATGAACATGCATCTATCACTTAACACCTACGCAAGCTACACCTACCTCATGTGATGAGGTTTTTACATGTTAGTGTAATACCATATCAGTGCTAATACTTGCTCAGTGTGCATTTTTGGCTCATCTGCACTAGGAGGTGGTGTCGTCTTGAAATATAATGACTACTAAATTGAAACAGTAATGGGACTGAAACATGCATCTCATAACAAGGCAATTGGCTACATAAAAAGCAGCATTTTGAAAGTTCATAAACTGTAAGCAGTTTTGTGCAAATAGCAACTACTAGGAAAAGCAAAAACTATGCAGTCAGCTGTTGCGGCATTTTAAATTTTCATAATTTGGAAGCACTTTTGTGCAAATAAAGTTTTTGGTGAAAAACATATGCATTCAGCTATTGCTGTTCATATAGGAATCTGTTAACACTGATCTTTTAATTAAAAAATTCATGAGTAAATTTAAAAGCCAAACACCCGTTACTAACTATCTTCTTTTCTGCACTTTATCCAAGCATAATGCTACACTATGATACTGTAGATGAGAGCAGGTGCAAATTTCTAAGCCTGGCAGACCGTTTCGGAGCTATATGCTTCTTTACAAATGGCTATTTTTTTTTGCTGCTCCACAACATAAAAGTTTAACACCCCTTCTGATAACATCATCATTTTGCGATAGGTAAGTAGTAACTAGTATATAGAAAGCAAGAGGACAAACAAAGGCCGGACTGGATTTTGCTGACCATCTAAAGTGCTTAATCAAAAGCAAACTAGAGTGAATACCAAGCAATTCCAGCATTAGGGAAAGCAAGAGGACATGGAAAGAATGGACTGGATTTTGCTGACCATCTAAAGTACTTAGTGAAAAGTGCTTAGTGGTTGTTATAGCGGTTATTGCAAAAAAACTCTATTTGCACAAAAGTGCTTGCAATTTATGAATATATATATATATATATATATATATATATATATATATATATATATAAAAATACTGTAGTAACTATAGTAGTAACTAGTAATTTGCCCTTCATATATGATGGTATCATAGAATGTTGAATTGTCTGTGCTGTGCTTCTGTGTGCTGTCCCTCTCTATACTGTCTCTCTCTGTGTTGTCTCTCTCGCTATCTCTGTTAAATGCAGAGTATGCTGTATCTCTCTCTCTCTGCTGTCTGTCTCTGTGCAGTGTCTCTCTCTCTCACTGAGGTTTAAAATGCTGGCTGTTATTCCGCTTATGTGTGGTGTGTGGCAGCCCTTGCTGTGTTGTATAGTGGGTTCTCTCTCACTCTTTGCTGTCTGCCTCTCTCTGTGCTGTCTGTCTGAGTGTGGTCTGTCTGAGTGTGGTCTGTCTGAGTGTGGTCTGTCTGTATGTGGTCTGTCTGTGTGTGGTCTGTCTGTGTGTGGTCTCTCTCTCTCTCTCCCTAAGGTGTGTAAGCTCTGTCTGTGTGTGGCTGTTATGCCACTTGCTGTGGTGTGTTAAGTATGGTGTCCTTGCTGTGTTGTGTGGTGCGTTCTCCCTCACTCTTTACTTTCTCTATCTCTCTTTGTTGACTGTCTCTTTCTCTCTGTGCTGTCTGTATGTTGTCTGTCTGTGTGCTGTCTCTCTCTCTGATGTGTGTTGCGGTTATGCATCTTGCTGTGGTGTATGGTGACAATTGCGGAGTTCTGTGGCACATTTTCTCTAACTCTTTGCTGTCGGTCTCTCTCTATGATGTCTCTCTCTGTGCTGTCTCTCTGTTCTGTCTCCCTCTGTACTAGCTGTCAGTGTGCTGTCTCTGTGTGTTGTGTCACTCTGTGCTGTGTCTCTCTCTCTTGTTAAAGTGTGTAATGGAGGGGGTTATGCTGTTTTCTGTGTTGTGTGGCATGCTCTCTTTAAACTCTTTGCTGCCTGTCTCTCACTCTGGGCTGTCTGTCTGTGTGCTGTCTCTCTCGCTCAGGTGTGTAATGGTGTCAGTTATGCCACTTGCTATGTTGTGTGGCTCTGGTGCAATGCGCTATCTGCACCACTAGTAGCTCCTACCCTAGGTGGACATAAAGGAACACAGTGGTCATACATAAAAAATATACTCTTTTCAAAAATGTCACTTGAAAAAACAGGCAATGATAATACAATCTTTCATTTGTTACTTTTTTATGCCATTAGGCTGCAGAGCAATCCACCATTTTAATTTCTGGTGGCTTACTTCCTGAAGTGGTATTAGAATACAGAGAGGAAGCTTTATTTGTGCTGTAAGAATTTCAGTAATGCCAAGCTCACTAGTTTATGAGCACAACCCTGTTGGAGAGACCTCGACTAAAGAAGCCTCAGTAAAGAAAATGTAAGCCTGCAGCAAAGAAAAATGCAGATAACAGTGAAAAATGTTTTGGACACTATCTGCACTATTGCTTGTTATAATCATTTCTAACCCTTTGCTGCCTGCCACTAACCTATTGACTAAAATTCTGTCTCTGGCCCTCTTGTTCTGACAGCCCTTGGATGTTCCACAGAAAATCCAAACCCAAGCTATTTTGTTGACATAGCAGCAGTAGAGCTTGAGTAGTTTCTCAAGGTGGTCTGCTGCTTTAAATACATTTGACTAAAGATCTAGAGATCTGGGAGAGCGGATTTCTGTGAATACGGTTCCACATGGCATACACTTAATCCACATGCAGCTGGAGCTAACAGAGAGCTTGAGGTGTACACTGAAAGTACAGCGAACCTCTATATTTGTTGTTAATTCATTCCTGAGGGGCGGACGGATACTGAATCAAACTAGCATAGAATCATTATTTTCCATAGGGACTGACTAAAATTGGAATAATCTTTTCCCAACCCCGAATCTGATACCTAAATAAAGATTTAACCAATACTTTACATTTACTGAGGTGTGATGTTGACAGGAGCTGAAGAGAAGCAAAGGAAGAGTCAACTTCCATTAAAACATCAGGTAACTCTAATTTTGGTGATCAATGTATTTTCTGTCCTTTTCCCGATGATTCACTAGCACTCGATTTAGCAAAGAGCTTGTCCAACGTTGTCTGTTTCTGTCTGTTGTTTTAAATGTTGTGACTAATATTGGATTTTTTGGATGAATGAAGGAGCATTGTTTGGTTTTTCATTAAAATAGTGGCTGATAAATATAGACGTTCCATTGTATTGTATTATGGAATACAGCAGAGGTCCAGCAGCTGTCCATCTGCTCACCACCATAATCATGTCCACTCTGTCCTGAGGTGTAGCACCAGAAAAATACATTAGCCTTTGAGAAGGGGTAAAGGATCCACAAAGCTCCAGTGGTTTATAAGTTCTTAAGGTCCCATCCAGGATGCAGTGCATATCATCAGCCATACTGAAGGGCCCGTAGCCCACCTCAGGCTTGCCTGGGGTTGGGGGGAGGGGCCACCTGACATGGCAGGCCCGGGTAGGGGCGGGGTGGTGGCTAGCTGAGGGAGGTGGAGCAATGTAGGCGTTTGGCGCCAATTTCCTCCAGTCCGCCCCCAGCTAGCCATGGGAGCAGATGCCCACCCACCCATCCCTAGAGTATTGTTGTTAACGTGTTGTATATATTGTACTGTAAAAAAAAATAAAAAAAAAATAAAGCAGCTGTGTATTAAGTTGTTGTCTATGTATTCATTGTGGTAGATGTATCATTGAAGTGTATATTATATGGTATCAGACGTTTGTTTATTTTGTCACAGTGGCGGGTGGTGAGGGGAGTCGCCGGGACAGTGGAAAATGGGGGAGATCCGGATGTTCCAACACGGTAGGCCCTGGATGAGGCTTCTGGGCGTAGAGTGTACTGTCTCTGTCCAGGCTCCTCCCCTCGGGGTTATGTTTATTTATGTATTTATCGTTATGGTTATTACATCATGTTGTGTTTACCAATAAACGCTGTGGCCAGTTATCTCCCAAGAAATGGTCTGTGTCTAATCTGTGTCTAATTTTATATTCAATGGGTGATGGGGTATAAATTCTTATATGCACCTACCAAATGGGCCTTGCTTAGGTCATGACATCAACATGTGCAATAAGAAGCAGCCCCACATGTCACAATAACTTAAACTGTAAATAAGGAAGTGCCCCCTTACTTATTGGGACCCATAGCACTATATCGCTTGTGCTCACTTCATCTAATTCCTGATATGTAGCTTTATGAGTAAAAATACTGTATAATATAATTATTAAATGAATTGTAATAAAACTGAAGATATGCATTGTTAACAGAAATAGAAGTCATCACGCCATTATGGGAATCCAGGTTGTAATAATATAAAGTGGAAAATATGCAGGGAAATATTTTAAAATACCTGCTTTCAGAAATCTTGAAATTAACGAATAAACAAACACAATTGTCATTGCAGATAATGAAATGATTCTAAGCTTTGGGAAGTAATAATAATGAAGGTTATTATTTTAATGGGAAATTCCTTTTAGTTTAATATACATAAGATATTGTTGTAGAAACAGAAATTCCATGTATTTTTATGCATAATCTAACCTTTTGACCATAGGTTGGAAAAAATGTAGACATCTAAACTTACTCAAAGTCTATTGGAAAAAAACATTTATTTCCATTAGAATGCCTTCTATACTATAACAGCCTTATTAAATTGTGATTCAGTACATTTAAAAGGGCTCTATTTAAAAACTTCTGTAAAAAAAATATGCTGTGTGCTTAGTTAGTGAACTTCTATCGAAAAGCAAGGTCTTCACTAACCAAAAACTTCTGTAAAAAAAATATCTATATGCTTAAATAGAGCCTTTTAAATTTACCGAATCCCAATTTAATAAGGCTGTAAATGTTCAACAGACTCAGAGGTAGATAAATCACTTCCTTTGTACAGTAGTTGAGAGGACATAGAGCAAGACATGCATGTAAGAGTAATAAATAACAATTTTTACAGCACTCAATTACAGCAAGTATATTGTACATCACTAAAAAAATCTATGATCTGAGGTGCTAGTTCAGATTGTTAAGTTCTTATTGTTAATAAGTCCTCGCTGTTCAGAGCCTTCATAACCGATTTTGACAGAATGGAGTATCAGACAGGCGTTACTTAGACCTGAAAAAATTACAGCAACCAGTGAGTTCTGGTGATGCCCATACAATATTCCATTCTGTCTGTCAAGGACATTAATAATTACTTAATGATCTGAACTATTCTACTAATGTTCAAGATTAATACATGGAATCATAGATTTTACAAAAATAAATCAAGAGTAATTTTAGGCTTGAGCATCCCAAATTAAGAATTTACGTATACCTAAGTTTTAAGATAAACAAACGCAATACAAAAAGAAAATGATAGAGAAACTAGATAGAGAGAAACTAAACACCATACAAAACTAAAAGCAAGTCATCCAATCATTAGCATATACTCCTAAAGCCTCCTAAGATTTGCACTAAAGGGAGAAAATGTTTCCATTAATTGCTAACTGAAGATTTTAAAATTCCATGAAATTATGTCAGGAATCAGGGTAGCTTGCTGGCATCAACATGTTCATAGTTGCTTGTTGCTTGTCAGAACTAGATGATGGTGACTCTGATGTAACAAGTCCAAGGGCACAGGCAAAATAATAATAAGACAAGCAAAAGACAAAGGGCTAGCAGAAATCCAACAAGGCCAGTAACAATCCAGGACAGCAACTAAAGATCGGTAAAATAAGGAACGGGAACAGCAACTGCAGGAAGACACAGCAGCAACCAGAAGTACTCAAAGGCACAGGAACCTACAATAGGCACAGAGAGGAGGTCAGGACTGCAATAAATAGTCCCAGATGAAGTGATTGAAATATTGGAGAAAACTATATTTTTTAATTAGATGTTCATGATTGATCTTTGTGTGCCACTTATACAAAGGCAAAAATATACAAAAAAAGGCTCAATTTTAATATGGAACATGAGAATAAATTAGTGGTGCACATGGTTAAAAAAAAATAAGATTTTATATCTCATGTCTCAACATCTCTGCATTCAACAATTCAATTAATGGTATATGTATCTTCTGTTGAATAGATGAACTTGATGGGCCAACAAATTATCTACTTGTGAGAAAGTTCAAGTAGACTGTTTTTTTTAATATATGAGCAGTACCATCATGGGGAAGGAATAGATATCATGCCATACAGGTAATTCATAAAAAAAAAAGGAATATACATACATAACAGTATTGATAGTCTTGCGTGTGCCTTCCTAGAGTAGTTAAGGATCGACCAGCCCCTTTAGGGACCTTAATATGTCTACTACCTGCCTGTAGAGTCAAACTTTGATTATTGTTTCTTGCCTTGACCTTCAACCTTGACTTAGATCTGAAACTGAATATTTAATCTAATCTCAACCAGAACTTCATCTCAAAACCTCATCTAAGTATTAACTTCCCTTCCTATGAAGATTATGCAAGATTGTTCGCAAACAGTTTAAATACCCCGTTGCCATCCATAACTTATGATTAAGTAGAAATTATTCTAAAAACAGAGAAGCCCATTTGTTTGCATTCATGAAGAACATACTCCACTTTTACTAAGTTTAGGAAATTACAGTTTTACAGAATAATCTAAAACACAGAATCCTTTAGATAAATCAAATGTTACAAAGAATCTTATCTAGAACATTTAATGTGAGAAAATGCATAAATATTAATACAACATAATAGTACTTGAAAAGTAGTGGAAAAGTTTTTGGATGGGAAAATAAACTGACAATCTTGTCCTATACAACCTTCAGTGACCTTAGCTATTTAGAGAGGCTGTTATTTTGTGCTGGCGACGCTACAGCATCCTGTCATTCATCTTACAAATACACCTGTCTCTATCACACTGAATGAGCTCTTTTTAGCACAGCTCTCACCCCATCACTTGCTTAAACTGTTGCCTCAAGGCAAAAAAATTCACATGTTTGGAAATGGCATGACAGCTGGGCTAAATCAAATGACCCACAAAGCAGTCAAAAAAGTCAACTGTCAAAAAAGTATGGCAACAACAGAAAAAGGAGAAGATGATTTTGATTAACGAAATGCTGTCTGTTTTTTTTTTTACTAAGGTGTTGCATATAATGTAAAAATAAATATGCTTTCCGTTGAAGCTTGTTTGTTATATGTAAAATGACTTTTCAGTGCTTGCATTTCTGTTTAGAATCTTGCTTTCTTATTGCCAAGGTTAAGAAACTATTATAGCTTAGTATAAATTTCAGTGTGTGCTAAATAAATAGTGAAATTATTCTCAGATGAACATATAGGTGGATATTCATTGTGCTCTCAAAATGCATTTTCTTTCTTTTTTTTTTGTACAGTGTTTAATAAGGAGCGCTGAGGATCTTTTATAAATATAAATTGTTTTGTTTTTATTAAACAGCAAATTCTGTGAAGTTATAGTCAAATGCTTTTTTTGTGTGTACTCAGAGTGATGTGTTATGTGGTTTACTTGGAGTAATTATAGAAGAATTAAATAGAAGTCATGTATTATTAAAGGTGATTAGTTCTTAATGAACCATGAGAAAACATTATACAGAGTGTGTGTCTCCATACTACTCCACATGCAGAGCTTACTACTGGTGGGAACTTCTTTCAATAATCCTCAAAAGTTCCAACCAGTATCTAGAAAGGCTATGGTACAGAACAACCTGGTATTAGGCTCAGTTCAAGTTTTCACAACAAATCTGCAATCTTTTACATTTAGATTGCCAAGAGTGATACATTACCCAAAATAGTGCCAATTCAAACACATCTTGCTATAAAACACAAACTTCCCTATTTTTATTACAAGTACAAACATATAGACCTAGAATAGCCTACCTACTTACTTGACTTATACATAGAGAGCAGCCATAAACCTACAGGTTACAGGTCATCACTAATTGCAGGAAATGTGTTTTTAAAGACTCGTCACATGGTCTGGCTCAAGTTAAAGCATCCAATACAAGAGCAAAGTACATTTTCAAAACAGTACTAGGAGCAAGATACAGAGTGATCAGAGTAGTGTGTCCTACAGTTCTCGATGATTCCTTTAAGCTCTGGAAAACTTTTCTCTTAGCACTTTGAGATCTACAGCCTTATTAAATTGCGATTCAGCAAATTTAAAAGGGCTCTATTTAAGCACACAGCATATTTTTTTACAGAAGTTTTTAGTCAGTGAACTTCTATCCAAAAGCAAGGTCTTCACTAACTAAAAACTTCTGTAAAAAAAATATGCTATGTGCTTAAATAGAGCCCTTTTATATTTGCTGAATCGCAATTTAATAAGGCTGCTACTCTGGAACATTGTCATATGGGAATTCAGCCATTAACAGATTTGGAATGGAGTTCAGGAGATTTCTGCATTTTCAGTTGCTTTGATTGGTTAATTGGTAAAAGGGGTGGGGAATAGGAGATGTTAAATAGGTGGGTGTTGTGACAGTTGGGTCACAGCCATTTTGAAAAGCAGTGGAAGCATCCCTCTCTCCCTATTGTTAATGTTTGGTTGTCACAGCTTTTGGCGGGGGTGCTGTTCGAGCTCAGTAGATTGAAGGTATACAGTTTGGCTGTCCCCAGAGGATCCATTGGGCATGGGGTTCCATTGGACCTCTGGGGAGGGGACGGAGCTCGTTCCTAGGTGGGGTTCCAGCTACGTCTAAGTGCATGTTCAAGTTAAAAAAGCTGTGGCCTGTTTAATACCCATATCATGGCTTGTGTCATTATTTAATTAAGGTATGTTGTTAGTTATGTGGGTAAATTGACTAAGTCACTTTGCTTAGGTCAAGTAGTGTTATGTTTTTATTTAAATAATATATTAAGAAAATAAAATATATGATAAAGTGGAATATTGATTAAACTGACATTTTTGTGATCCTTTAAGGGTTAGCCTCCAGCAAGATAGTTGCTTTGAATTATGTTTATTTTGGCATTCCCCTTCCTGTAATCCAATATATGATATCAGTACAATAGAGCTTTCTTGTGCTTCATCCTCTGTGAAATTAACACCATTACACCAGAATCAGAGACATCAGCCTTAGTAATAAAAGGTAATTCTGGTTATTCGTAACCAAAATATGAGCAGAGGTGATAACATTCTTCAATCATATAAATGCAGCTAGTGCTTCAGGTGACCCTATGAAGGGAATTGCCTTGGTTGTGATAGATAATTGGTAGCTATGCCAGAAAAGTTTTTGAAAATATCTGTATTAAAAATGGAAATTAACACAAATATTGCCAACATAGCAAATCTTGTGTCTGGTTGTACTCATCCATAAGGTTTCCGTGGCAAAGATACTGGAGTTGTTTGCCAGTTCGTTCTCCAGTGGACTGAAATGTTCCTGACCTCTCTGCTATGACCTTCCCATCTTGGGTGACCCTGGTATAGGTAACAGCTTCATTGAGGTACAAAAACATCTTCAACACTATAAGGTAGCGATCCAGGAGGGGGACCTAAGTTATGGGCCTGGTTAAGTCAAGATTTGGAAATACTTAGCCTGAAGTTTCTCTGAAAGTTTAGGAGCACTGGCAGATTTGGAGATTAATTGCTAAAGTAATCAGGAATCTGGTTATTGCAGAGACTATTATAACCATTGCTGGTTTCAGTCCAAAAGGACATTGAGATTTGATTTTTTTCACAAGTCAGACCGCTGAATCATACAGCCATTCAGTTATTATTCAAAATATGTTGGTTTGAACTTACTATTGAAGCATGGTTTTTATTTGTGGTTTTTAGTTCCAAAACCTTATAGAAGTTCAAGATATGGCAAAATATGAGGGCAAATTGAAAGAGACATGGATCGATAGATCAATAGATCGATAGATAGATAGATAGATAGATACTCTCTTTATCTGTTGAGCTCTATATATTTCTACCTCTCTCATTCGCTCCATAGTGTTCTTCTCATTTTTTTCAGTCATTCTTTCTATGAAGTTACCATCATTTTACTCTGTTATTTTCCATGTCTTACATGTTCTCTCTTTCCAATCTCTCTGTTCGTTCATTATTATCCAAATGTGTCAATTAGTCTAACCTTTTCCAGGTTCTACACTGTATGTATATATATATATATATATATATATATATATATATATATATATATAGAACAACAAAGTCAGAGGTGCTCATCAGAGAACAAACCAACCTTAATAGGGTAGTTCTATAGCCATGATAAGCCACTCTGAGAGCAACCTCTTTTAGCTCACTTGCGCCCTTCACAGGGAGAAATATCCTGTAGTATATCAGTCTGGTCCCACTCAAAAGAGTGAGCCAGCCCCGAAATACCAGGCAATTCTACCCTGAACAGGAGAAACAGCAAACCCCAGACGCGTTTCAGCCTTTATGGGCCTCGTCAGTGAGGTGCAGCTGAACTCCCTAAGGCGCAGTGAGCAAGGGGTCCACGTCTGGAGTCCCCTATTACCCTTAGGGAGACTAAATCCCAAGGGTAATTTGCATAAATAAAAAAGGTAAGTCAGAGGTGCTCATCAGACAACGAACCAACCTTAATAGGTTAGTTCTCTAGCCATGATAAGCCCCTGAGAGCAACCTCTTTTAGCTCACTTGTGCCCTTCACAGGGATAAATTTCCTGTAGTATAAAAGTTTGGTCCCACTCAAAAGAGTGACCCAGCCCCGAAATACCAGGCAATTCTACCCTGAACAGGAGAAACAGCAAACCCCAGACGCGTTTCGGCCTTTATGGGCCTCGTCAGCCATTCCATGAGAACTTATCTACCAGTTCTATAGTCAAGATACAAAAAATGAGCACCATGCAGCTACAGTCTTGTTCATAATGACCTGAACATCAAAAGTGATCCCTCTAAGTTTAGGATGAGACAGTGCTACACTGCCGCCCAAAAAGCTAATCACAGTTTGTAAAAAAAAAACGATGCAAAACCATATTTGTGCTGCTGGATAACAAGAATGAATTATTTATTTTAGATTTGTCCCTTGTTATTATTTAATACATTCTCTTTTATATATGATATAAATGATATAGAATGAAATATTTTAACAGTGACTCCTCCTAAGTGTATGACCCTAATAAACGAAAACTTCAGAATAGCACTTGTAGTTTGGAAATAACTTTTACAAGATTTATATTTTTCTAGTTGTCAGGGTTTAATTTTTTTTACAGAGTGGAAAATGATAATCAGAAAAGTGCTGCTCCCAGACTAAGCCTGAAACAACTATAAAGGTTATGCTGCTGCCCAAAAGAAAAATGTATTAATGAATAGAATATGAAAGCTGCCATCTGTCCTTAAGAACCACAACTAAGATAGACTATCTCATCTTGAGACGTGTCTTTGCTTTGCTTCCCTCCCTCCTTAGCCAGCAAATGACAAAACTTTCAATCACAAATACTGTTAGCCCTGAAAGCTGTGCTTCAGATATGGAGAAGTGGTCATATATCATACTTTCATTTTTTATTTTTTTACAAATTGTTTGTGAGGCTCGTAATGGTTTTGTTGACTTGTCCCTTGCTTCACTTTTGCTTCTGTTCGCTGAGAAAACAATGTTCTCTGTGATTTATGAAAATATGTTTTTTAATTATGAGGGAGAGATAACAAGAGGAAGGATCCGGAAAACTAAAGAATCGTTACACACTAAAATGATGCTCTTCAAGAGATATTGCACCTGCTGGAGCTTACTTATAGCAGTATGTAGAGAGCATAAAAACAAACCTGATATATCCTCTGCCACATTCACATAATTTCTATTTTATTTCAAGCAGAGGAGCAGCTGCTGTCCTTTTTTAAAATGCGGAGAATTGGAAACTATAATACAGCTTAATTGTTTGAATCATAGGTACTGAATAAGCAACTCATTTCCCTCTATAGATTAGTTTTATTATTGAGCTGTTCCTCCTTATTTTTCTTTTCAGTTTTAATGTCATTTTCCCGATGGAATGAGTGAGATAATAATAATATACACAAGAAGCAAAAGTCTTTCTTGGATAAATGTGATTTCTGAAAATATCTCAAAAAAATGTTGAGCAGAAACTGTGTGGAAAATAGATAAATATAGCCAAATAGCTTTTTGAATTTCCTCATAAACATGCTGTTTTACTTCTTTTATCATCTGGATAATGTGTCATTGCTGGCAGGTGCATTACTGCCTATTAAATTACTTTGGAAAATGAAGAACTGTTCATGAGCATACCAGCTTTTCTAAGACATTGTGTTTTCCAGTTCCAACTTTCAGCTTTTTCTCATGACCTAGCAGACACCACCAAATCACTTATGCCTAATTTGTCTAATTTTCCCTAAGCGTCCTTTTAAGCTTGACAGGCTGAGTTTGTGCCTAATTCGCTAATGTTAATGTATGTAAAAAATAATGCAAGGAAACAGTCTGTATAATATGGCTTATTTGCATTATTCATTTTCTTAATATGAGCACTTACTCGTATTAGCATTTTAAGCACTTTCTCTTTTCTGTGAGAATAGCAAAATGAGCTGGTCTTTCTATTTTTGGAATAATAGGATTTGTTTAATCACAAATGTCTTGCAATCTATGTTAGATTAGGATTTATTTAATTGGATATTAAATGTGTACATTTATTTGCAGGAACATGTTTGAGTCTTTGCTAGTAAAGGTTTCATTTCAGGTGTGAATCTCTCTGGGATTCAGTGCAGGAAGCTAAAGGGTATTTTTCTGTCCTGTGCTCTGCAATCAGTGTCCGTGTGAGTGGATGTGGTTTGGAGAATTGCAGCACTTACTGATATTCCAAAGGAAAGGGTGCCCAGTTTAGCTAAGCCTAGCATGGAGGGTAGAGATGCGGCTAGCGAGAATGTTCAGGGAGGTAGCTGGGTTACAGTTAGAAGGGGAAGCAGGGGGATCAGGAGGAAGAGGCAGGCCAGTTCTGTGTTGACAAACAGCAACAGGTTTGCCAGGTTGAGTGAAACCGTTGGGGATGTCAATTCAGGAATGGCAATGCCAGATAGAGCTGTTCCCTCTAACAGCCGGGAGAACAGTTTTACTGGAGGAGAGGAAGGGCAGTATAGGCAAAGCAAGAGAAAGGTTTTGTTGGTAGAGTTATTTGTCACCCAGATCGCAGCAATCAAACAGTTTGCTGTCTCCCGGGTGCTCGGGTTTGGCATGTTGTGGATCAGGTAGATAAATTATTGGGAGCGGCTGGAAATGACCCGTCGGTCTTGGTACATATTGGTACCAATGACAAAATTAGTGGAAGATGGAGTGTCCTAAAGTATAATTTTAGAGAACTAGGGAATAAGTTTAAAGCAAGGACCTCCAAGGTAGTATTTTCTGAGATATTACCTGTGCCACATGCTAGCCCAGGGAGACAGAAGGAGCTTAGGGCGGTTAACGTGTGGCTAAAAATATAGTGCACTAAGGAGGGGTTTGGGTTTTTAGAGCACTAGGCATTACCAAAACATGGTGGGATGGATCTCGTGACTGGACTGTTACTCTGAATGGTTATAACCTAATTTGGAAAGATTGGGGCAATGATAAAAGAGGAGGAAGTGTATTTGTCTGTTTGTTAAGCCTGAATATAAGCCTATAGTCAGAGAAGAAATGTATTCTAGAACTAGCGGTAATATTGAATGTTTGTGGATAGAGTTTAATAGTAGAGCAGCAAATTCAAAAAGAATATTAGTATGTTATAAACCCCCAAATATAATTGAAAGTGAGGTATTGCAATTATTGTTACAGATTGGAAATGCAGCTAAGCATGGGCAGGTTTTAATAATGGAAGATTTTAACTAACCTGAAATAAACTGGATGAATGAGACCAGCAGTTCAGCTAAGAGGAGCAGGTTCTTGAGTACACACAGGGATCATTATCTGGCCCAGATTATTCAAGAACCTACTAGAAATGAAGCTATCTTGGATTTAGTTATCACAAATAATATTGAAATTGTATCAAATGTTGAAGGAGGGCAACCTTTGGGGAACAGTGATCACAACACAGTCTCATTTGAGATTGAAGTAAAAAAAAAAACTGTAAGGGGGCAACGAAAACTCTTAATTTTAAAAGGGCAGATTTTTACTGTTTAAGGACAGCAATACAAAGTATAGACTGGGACTGACGGGTAAAAATACTGAACATAAATAGACAACATTTAAATCCTTACTAAATATACATACACATCGCCATGTACCATGTGGAAATAAAGGTAAAAGGGGTAAATCGTAACCAATGTGGCTTAACAATGATGTAAAGATCAAGATATGGAGTAAAAACAGGCATTTAGATTATACAAACAAGAGGGGACAGAGACTGTCTTACAGGAGTACAAGGAAATCAACCAATCTTGCAAAAGGGTTATTAGACTGGCTAAAATATAAGAACATTACAATGTGACAGAGGCTGTCTGATAATTAGTGACCAGGAAACGGCAGATGAGCTAAATAGTTTTTTTTCTTCAGTATACTAGTAGTTGGGACAGTAGTTAGTTCCCCCATGTCTCCTTGCCCACTCTCCCTTCCCCCCTCATGTCTCCTTTCCCCCTCTCCCTCCCCTGTGTCGTCTTCTCCCCCTCTCCCTGCCTTGTGTCAACGTTTCACCTCCTCTGCCTTCCTTGTCTATTTTCCCCCTCCTTCACCCCCCCTCCGTGTCTCAGTTTCACCTCCGCTCCCTCCCTTGTCTACTCCCCCACCCACTGTGTCAGTATAAAAATTTGTCAAGTGAGCTTTTTGTGCCAAGAGATTTCCAAATGACACAAGGAAATCCTTTGAGGTTAGAATTAAAAAGATTCCTCCTTAAAGAAAGGAAAGGTTTCTTCACAGTAAGGGTGGTTAATCTATGGAATTCTCTACCAAAGGAGGTGGTGACAGCGGATTTGATAGATAACTTTAAAAGGGGACTGGATTTATTTCTAATCAAAGATGGCATTTAGGGTTATCCTGGATAATTATAAAGAGAGTGATCAAGGGAGGAATCCGATCGCCAGTATCTGGGGTCAGGAGAGAATTATTTTTTTTTCTCCTTGGAGGCAATTGGCTAAGTTTCACTTGGGTTTTTTCTGTTTGCCTTAAACTGGATTCAATTAATTAACAACTAACATGCATATTGCAGATCAGAGGAGATCTTAAAAAATTGAACTTGATGGACTGAATGTCTTTTTTCAACCTCAATTATTATGTAACTATAACTATGTAACTATGATTTGGTTAATAATATCTTTATATTCCCAATAAAGTTGCAAATGTAACAGAATTTTCTGTAAAATGTTAACTTTGCACTCACATTTTTAAAGATACATCAAATTAACCAACTTTGCTGTGCACCTTCAAAAAGAGACCTGTAAATCATCTGAGAAAGCGGTTACATATGGGTATTTTGGTGACCGGTTATACAGGTATGAGATTGATGTATGGAAATGCAGCCAATGAACGTTTTCATGTGGCCACTTGATCAAGTGTGTCAAGATGATACCAGCAGCTGTTGGCTGGAGGATATTGTGTCATTAATCTCATCTCTTCAGGGGAGAAGTGATATTCTTCAATGCTTTGCAAGTGGTAAAAAGTGATTGGAAGGGAAGGAGTGACTGTTATTGTCAATACACAGCAGAGCCCATAGTTGTCATTCTTACAGTTTACACTAATTCTATGTTTTATCCTGTGAACTCAATATACTAAAAAGAGAGTGACAGAAAGTACATGGATTTGAGCCAGGATACATCAATATACTCAGATGCTCTACTGAGTGAACTGTCTGTCCACACAAGCTAGACTGAATGTAAAAATATCTAAATGCTGAAAGTCTTATGCTCCAAAGCCTTATTTGATGTAGCCTCACATGTCCAGGAAGCTATTCAAACATTAAGCAGCCTATATGCAAATTCCCCTGTTTATAACTTTTTCTAATCTAACACATACTTCTGATACAAGACACATGCATTACATTTATTACATTTATGCAGTTTATACCCATACAGATGTTTTTTATTTGTTTTAAAAAATGTTTTTCATACCCCCAGAGGTGCTTACATAGGCACTTCATACTAACAAATAGAAAATGCATTGGCGTACAGAGAGGTGTGGTGGGATCAACTCCCATGATGCTTTGCTGCAGATACTGAATCCCCATAATTTGCAACCTTGTTGTACCTGTCTCTAAATGGCAACAACAAATTATGAATTTTATGCTAATCAACTTGCAAACTTAATGGTAAGTTTATTAATGTTTATTTTTATGATTTTTTTTCATGCAAAAAAAATGTCTGCACACTCTATGGATTCTTAGATCAGATGCATTCATAATTCATGAAAATTCTATATACCTATAACTTCATCAATTCAACAGTAATTTCAAAAAGGAAAACACTTTCCACATGCCTTCGAACACTCTACCAAATGGTACAAAGCAAAAATAGTGACTTCATTGACCATTTTATTCAATCAATAATAATGAAAACCCACTTAAGATTTTACTAAATAGTTGTCATATTTCTCAATAGTAATCATAAATCTATCCAACTTTACAAGCGAATACCCTGTCAAACACTTCATGAAAATGGAATATGATCAGACAGTATTTCCTTCCACAATGTTAGAATACTCAGGCCTCCATTCAGTTCACATAATACCGGCCGTAAGTCTGCAGGCTTGCAATTTGCAAAAGTTACAGAGCGATTCAATTGATAAAGCCTGCAGCTACCTAGCCGAAAGCCTAAACCGTAAACCATGCACCTGTAAGTAGTAAATGATCATGATCAATTAAGCAAGGTATAACTACCGATTTAGGAACAGCCAATAGTAAATGAGACTTGTCATCATGACATGAGTAAAACATGGAGGTTAAACATCAATCAATTAGCGTTTAGAAGTCTGATATGCGATCGGACTCGAAATCTGGCAATGTGCAAAATAATACAAATAAATTATTACTATGTGGGTGGCCTGATATGTATTAACTCCTTGGCTACCGAGATTGATATAACACGAATATGAAATGTAAAAAATATATATCACATATATAGTTGTGAGCATACGAGCCGTTGCTCACGCTCAAGAACTGCGTCCCTTGCTTGGCCGCATTTGCGGAAGGAGGAGGCTCCAACTTCGGCTGTGTTTGTCCGCAAATGCGGACCCTCGCGAAGCGAGGGGCCGCATTTGCGGAGGTGGAGGCTCAATGGCGCCTCACACACAGTTATCACACACACACGAACGACTGTGTCCCTCGCAAAAAAATACTGCCGCGCTACGACCCATTCCGAACACGCATAAAACGTCCGAAAACAGCGCTCATGAAAACATCAGAAACACAATAAATAAACACAACAAACACATAAAAAGCTTACTTACAGCAAGGGGGGGCATCCAGCACCTCGAAAAGTGAATTTACACGTCCATTTAAGTCCATAAAAACGAGTTTAAACTGTCAAAAATCACCTAAGCGAGAGAAAAAATGGCCGCCGAACAAATCGAAAACGAGGCTACAGACGCAACAATACTACAGTGACTCGCAAAACTGAAACACATACTATGCGGCACATACCACACTGATATTAACCACCATTTTGAAAACTACTACACATAAAATGGCGGATGGAACGCAAATTGTAAGATGAAACGCAAAAAGCGCATGCGTATTTCGTTCTAACGGTCTGAGGCACCTCGAAGTTTATAAATACTGCCTACTTTCCAGAAAATTCTACATTTCTACTCAGGTGATGAACGTAGTGACTGGATAGTTAACTGCTGCTGTTACTTGAGAAGATAATTATTTCCTAATTTCCTTCTTTACACTGTGCAAATTACAACTGAGAGGTAAGCTATAATATATCACATTTTATTACCAACACAGCAAAAAAAACAAAAAAAAAAACAACTTTTAGTATGAAAATGTGATTCATGTATAGTGACATGTGACACGCACATTTATATGTGTATAGGCCGTACAACAAAATAATGTTAACCGAAACTAATTAAACAAGTATATTTAAATGACATTAATTTACTGCAACTCATAGCAAACAATAATATGACACTAATACATATGTAACCTAAAGCTGAATCTTTGCCTTTTTTTTCACTCTTCAAACAGACTCTTCATCAACAGCGTCACTCAAGAATTTGCACCGTGAAAGAGAATTACTTTTCAAGAACACAAACAAAGAAGAAGAAGTAAGATAGAAAGCTATATTACATGTTGATAAAGACCATGCTTTGCTAAATCAAAAAGAAGAAATATACAATTAACCATTTAACTTTCTTTTTTAAACAGACACTACAAGAAGACTGGCGGTTTAAGATTGGCAAGAGGGGACCCTCTGTCATTCGGACAAGAACAACAATTCAATCAAGGTATAATATAAGAAGTAGAAAAAAAAAGAAATATATATGTTTAATGGCCGCCAATCTAAAACTTAAAAGAACAAAAAATAAAAAATAATTTTTTTTAATAAAGACTAAAACAACACAGTTCAAGAAACTTCACAAACACCTATACAATTTACAAAGAAAGACAGTTTCAGAGAAAAAAAAAAGAGGTGGTCACAAAACAGGATAGCATCCGAAACATTAGCAACATACATAAAACAAAAGTATTCCTCCTCTTTACTGTAAAATAAACTCCAACCATCACCCACAAGCCAAATGCAGCAACCAAAAAGTGGTGAACACAAAACAGGATAAAACAAAAAAGCCTACCATGATATAGAAAAGGCAATTAACATTCATTTTTATTGTCCAACATCATTTAATACCCATAAAGAAGACTAATTAAGCAAAATAAGTATGGAAAATATGGTGGACACAAAACAGGATTGTACCAAAAATCACACAAACAGATAGAAAAGTTAAATAATATTCTTCTTTATTGTTTAAGAACCTATAAGCCTTACAAAAAAGCCTAAATAAGCATACCAAAAGTGGTGGACACAAAACAGGATAATGCTAAAAACATTGTGAGCATATGCAAAATACAAGACTAATTAAGGAAATAAAGTATGCAAAATATGGTGGACACAAAACAGGATTGTACCAAACATCACACAAACAGATAGAAGAGTTAATTAATATTCTTCTTCATTTTTTATAACCTATAAGCATTACAAAGAAGCCTAAATAAGCATACCAAAAGTGGTGGACACAAAACAGGATAATGCTAAAAACATTGTGATCAGATCCAAAATAGTAAAAACATTAAGAATTACAGGGGAAAAAAAAGGATAACTGGAATATACAAATACAATTAAAGTATTTTAAAAGGTTGCACAAAAAACAGCATAGCAGTAAAATTCATAACCGATACAATAGAACAAAACAATAACATTTGCTATTCAGTACAAATACATTAAAATAAAATAACATTTTACTTTTTATTTTACAACAGACACTGCGTGAAGAGCATCGGACGAAGACTTTCAACAAAGGACCAACAGAGATTCTGCTTGAAATCACACTTCAACCAAGGTACAATACAACAAGTAAAAAAAGAGAAAACTAAATAAACATGTTTGCTCTGCAACCATGTCAACAGAAAAAAAAAAAAAGAATAACAACCACTAACTATAACTTTAACCAAAATATAACTGACACATTTCTCAGTTACCTCTTATTTGTCTTTTATAGACAATAATGTTTAACAGTAAATGCAAACTTCAATCGAGCCAAAAAAAAAAAAAAACAGCATAGTACACAAAAGTCTCAAAATACACACTAAATAACATTTGTCATTCTAAATTACCAGTCCTAATGCACAATATTAAGCATAAAACCTAACCACACACATAAAATACAATAGTACAACAAATAGTACTAACACCCAAAAAACAACAATAGAAACATTTTCAGAGTCCCAACATATAAGCTTTTAAATAAAATATAAAAATACTATTATAACAATCCCCTGTACGATAAATTACAAAGACTAATTTCTGCCCTCTACTATCCCTATAAGCCAAAAGTAGAACAAAAAAAAATTAACAAACCAAAAAAATACACCTACCACATCTACAAGATGCTATAGTGTAATTACCTTGAGAGTGCTATGCATTTAGGGCAAAAATTACAACCTACGACAGAAAGTAAAAGCAAAAATAAAAAACACTTATTTAACAATACAAAGAAAGTACCGCTACAATGAACTAGAATCACATAGAAACAAACTGTTGATAAGAAAAATTTTTAAAAACAAACTTAACATCTCAAAATAAACTAATGTACATTTTTTTTACAGATTAACATGGCTGATAACAAGAGCAAACAAGAAAAGATAAGATGGCAAGCTAGAGAACGACGACAGAGATTGGACAGCCAGCAGACACCGGAGCAGAAGGAAATTCGATGAGAAAAAGAACGCAAAAGAATTGAAAGCAAAAGACTATCACCTTCTAAAATTAAAGATACACCAAAAAAAGCTACTAACCAAACAAAGCATTTAGAACCTGTTGCTGAAACATCAGATGACATTTTACCTAAACCAATAAAAGATATACCAAAAAAAGCGACCAAACAAACAAAGCATTTAGAACCTGTTCCTGAAACATCACATGACATTTCACCTGATGAATTTGAAAATTAAACTGATATATGCTTTGCAAATTGTCCTTTACTCAAGTCTTTAGCAGTAGAGGTTCATAATTGTGGGGACATGAATACTCAATGTCAGTTTTGTGAGGCTTATCATTTTTAACAGGAGAGACCCAGAGATGGCCAATTTATTAGTTGCTGTCAAAAAGGCAAGTTCAAACTTCCAGAAAGAAAAGAATTTCCAATCTATTTACAAAACATTATGACTGAACCTGCTTTTCCAAACTACAAAAAGTTTAAGACAAACATAAGATCCTACAATAGTGCCATATCCTTTGCATCTATGGGGGCAACATTAGCTGCTAATGTACCAGGACATGGTTCTTACTGTTTTAAAGTCCAATGCCAAATTTACCATTGTACTTCCCTTTTACATCCAGAGGAAGGAGAGCAAAGACAATTTGCTCAACTATATGTCCTAGATACAATGGAAGCTGTTGACCAACGTATGCAGATGGAAGAAAATAAAAAATGCTTACCCAGTGTTTTTATAGAGCTAGATAACATTATGGCCAATAACCCCTACACTAAAGCTTATACAAAAATTGGCAGAAGTAGAAAATGAACAACAACTTCATGCACAAAGACATCAATTACCAATCCCAAAGGTCAATATGGTGCTTAAAAGAGACAGACAAACTGATAAACGTTGTTATAACATGCCAACATCAAATGAGGTTGCAATGGTGTTTCAAAATGATGAAAGAGAACCACCATTTCAAAGAGACATTAGAATATATCCCAGAAAAGAGGAGCAACCATTCATTAATATGAGTATCTTAAGTCCAAATTTAGATCCAATGACATATCCCATTTTTTTCCCACACGGAGAAGCAGGTTGGCAACCAAAATTAACACTTCCCAGTTACCCAAATGCTAAAGCCAGAATCCGAAATAATGTTTCAATGCTTGAATTTAAAGTAGCTCAAATTGCCATTCGAAATACATTTAATATAATTTTATGTGGTGGAAAACTAACACAACAATGGATTATTGATTCCTATTTGCAAGTTGAGGCCAATAATTTAAACTTTTAAAATATCAACAAGATAAACTACGTGTAGAACAATATTCGGGACTAATGGACTATGTTGCTGACGTGGCTACAAGCAGAGACATGACAGCTGGCAAAGCCATCATTTTACCATTTTCCTTTCAAGGATCTCCTCGAAACATGAGAGAAAGATACAATGATGCTATGGCTATTGTCACCAAATTTGGCAAACCCGATTTATTTCTTACATTTACATGTAATCCCCAATGGCCAGAAATTACACAAAATGTACTTCTTGGCCAAAGTCCTTCCGATAAACCAGATTTAGTAGCCAGAGTTTTTAAGATTAAATTAAATTAATTAATACGTGACATCACTATAAGTCACTTATTTGGCAAATGTCTTGCTTATGTATATACCATTGAATTTCAAAAAAGAGGCCTTCCACATGCACATCTTCTCATAATACTTCAAGAAAAAGATAAATTAGATACTGCTGTCAAAGTGGATGCAGTCATTGTTGGTGAACTACCAGATCCAGAACTATATGGTAGACTATATGAGATTGTTACTCATCGCATGATTCATGGACCCTGTGGTGAGCTGAATCCACAATCACCATGTATGGAAAATAATAAATGTTCCAAAGAATTTCCAAAAGATTATAGAGACAAAACCTATGCCAATTGTGATGGCTATCCACTTTATAAAAGAAGAGAAGGAGATAGTGCCATTATTCGTGGCAAAAAAGTTGACAATAGATATGTAGTACCCTACAATCCATATTTACTGATGAAGTATAACGCACACATTAATGTAGAAGCTTGCACTTCCATCAAATCCATTAAATATGTGTACAAATATATTTACAAAGGCTATGATGCAGCTACTGTAGTCGTCAAAAGTGCAGACAACCATGAAAGCAGTGAGTTAGTACATGATGAACTTGCATCTCATGTAGATGCTCGCTATGTAAGTGCACCAGAAGCTATGTGGCGCCTTTTAAAATTTGAAATGTGTGATAGATGACATGCAGTATATAGATTAGCAGTACATTTGCCACAAATACATTTAGTGTATTTCCATGCTGGAAATTAAAGTAATGCATTGGCCCAAAGTGAACATCGTCACACTACACTAACTGCATGGTTTGAATTAAATTCCACAGATTCAGAAGCAACACAATTCTTATATATTGAAATTCCATATCACTATTTTTTTGTGAATGGATTATGGAGACCTAGAAAAAGCAGAGGAAATAAAATAATCCCAAGAATTTACACAGTCAGTCCAAGAGATCTTGAACGTTTTTGCTTACGAATATTACTTTTAAATGTTCCGGGAGCACAACATTTTGAACACTTAAGAACTGTTAATGACATAGTATATGAATCTTTCCATTTAGATGCAAGACATAGAAACTTACTAGCTGATGATACAGAATGAGAAAGATGTCTAGAAGAAGCAGCACTATGTCAAATGCCACGGTAGATGAGGGAACAATTTGCATTTATTTTGTATCTTCTCAAATGCTCCAAATGCATTAGCTTTGTGGGACACATTTAAAAGTAATATGGCTGAAAACTTTATGCAACAATACAATGAACCTATTGCACACTTAAAAGCGTTAATGGAAATCCAAGAAGTATTTTTAACTCATGGATTAAGTTGTGCAAGTTTTAATTTGCCTGATCCAGGTCTTATAGATGACATAAACTTTGAAGACTATGACATTCACTTACAAGTACAAAGAACAGAAGAAAGACTTGAAACTTAAATATGTTACAATGCAATTGCAAGCATGTAATGCCATTAAAAATGCAATTTCTTAATTTAATATTGAGTTCTGTACGAGCACAAGGTCAAATAGCACTGCCGTTTGCCACTACTGGAATTGCTGCACTTTTGTTAGAAGGTGGACGAACTGTACATAGTGGCTTTAAACTGCCAGTGCCTATTTTAGAAACCTCTATGTCAGATATTTGCATGACATCAATACAAGCAAAAAAATTGAAAAAAAGTAAATTAATTATAATAGATGAGGCCACAATGATGTCATGCTATGCCCTCCAATGTATTGCCTGTTTGCTTCGTGAAGTCATGGATAATACTTTTCCACTTGGTGGAAAGGTAATGTTGTTAAGTGGCGATTTTAGACAAACATTACCTGTCGTTGTACATGGAAATCGAACTGACATTATCGAAACCTGTATAAAGTCAAGCACACTATGGAAACATTTTACCCATCTTCAACTGCAACAAAACATGAGACCAGAAGGCCAAACCAATGATTGGCTTATTAAAATTGGAGAAGGCAGAACAGAAAAAATACCAAATTTACCTGACGACACTGTGGAGATCCGACGTCATATGATTTGTCACCAAGATATTATATCGGTTATATTTGAAGGTAGCATAAATAACCAGGAAAATTCAGAGCTTGCCAACCAAGTCATACTAAAAATAAGGATGCATTAATCCTCAATAATGAAATCTTTAAAAAAAATTAATGCGCCACAAAGAAATTATCACAGTGCTGATTCTGTACTTGCTGATGACAATGAAAGTCAGGCAAACTTTTCCACTGAATTCATAAACTCACTAACTCCTTCTGGAATGCCACCACATATTTTGCAGCTAAAGAAAGGTGCAATTGTCATGTTACTGCGAAATATGAACCCCAAGAAAGGCCTATGCAATGGGACAAGATTAATTGTTCAACAATTCAAGGACCATTTCATAGAGAGTTTTCATACCAAGAATAGATTTAGCACCAAATGAAAGTAGTCTCCCTTTTTCACTTCAAAGAAGACAATTTCCCATCACTATGGCATTTGCCATGACTATTAATAAATCACAAGGAAAAACGTTCAAATATGTGGGTATTTTCTTAGAACAACCAGTATTTGCACATGGCTAATTGTACGTTGCCTTATCACTGTGCAAAAATCCACAGGCTATTAAAGTTTACATTAAAAAGAATGAAAGTCAAGGTGATTTATTAGAAGATGGACGCATTTTTACCCAAAACATTGTCTACTATGAAGTACTTTAACTTTTCATTAAAGAAACAAAAGATAGGCAAAACAAATTTAAAAGCAAATGCAAAAAGATAAAAAAACACAATATAACCACAATTTTTTTTTTAAATACACATAAATGTACGTTCACTTGAAAAGGTCATTATTACGCAACAGAAATTACATTTACAAAAACAATATTTTACTGTTAAACTAGATTAAATTGTCAAACACATACAGAACAGTGCTTACACAGCGTGCAAGAAGTTAAACTTCTTGAGTTCTCTTTTTAGAGAACTACTTTTCCACAGACCAAACTATGGGCCCTATTAAATTCCAGCCTCGTAAATAAGAGGCTTCTACTTAAGCCTTACGTACTGCAAAGTTTCTCTAACTTACAAAGCTATTACATTAGCCCTGCTGTGAACAACGTATGAGCTACGCAGCAGGGCCGTACGTATCAACACTGCGTAAATGTGACAGCCTGCGATATGATATTGCAGGCTCCCACTCCTCATCAATTGTTGCGGGGGTCCTAAACGGGACCTCCGCGGCAGTCCCCCACATAAGCCCTGCCGTGGGGGGTACTCCAACTACCCCCCCCCCGGTACCTAAAATTAACCCCCCTTCTATGCGTGGGTCCCCATCAGGACCCCAGAAGTGTCCTCACATTAACACCTTGCTGCAGGGGTCCATAGGGACCCCCGCAGCCCCCACACATTAACCCCTTGCAGCGGGGGTCCCCGATCGGCACAGTTCAGGCCTCCGCTGCATTTAATACTTTTAAAGTCCCCGCCGCAGCTCCTTAAAGGGCCCGCGGCACACTATTACGCAACCCCGGCCGCGGCACCTAAAATTAACCCCCCTTTATGCTGGGGTTCCCCATCGGGACCCCCCAAGTGTCCCCACATTAACCCATTGCAGCAGAGGGTCCCCGATCTGCATAGATCAGGTCCCCCGCTGCATTTAAAAGTTTTAAATTCCCCGCCGCGGCTCCTTAAAGGGGACGTGGCACACTATTACCCAATCCCGGCCGCGGCACCTACAATTAACTCCCCTCTATGCTGGGGGTCCCCATCGGGACCCCCAAAGTGTCCCCATATAAACCCCTTGCTGTAGGGGTCCATAGGGACCCCTGCAGCCCCCCACATTAACCCCCTGCAACGGGAGTCCCCGATCGGCACCAATCGTCACCCTGCTGCATTTCAATTTTAAATTTCCCGCCTCGCGGGTCCTTAAAGGACCGTAAAGGTCCTGAAAGGACTCGCACTAAAAATATTAACCCCAGGCAACTATAATTAATCTTATAACTCATGGTGGTCAATACAGACCCCCATAAGGCCTTAATTAACCCCGTCACTCATGAAGGTCACTACAGACCCCCATAAGGCCTTAATTAACCCCGTCACTCATGGTGGTCAATACAGACCCCCATAAGGTCTTAATTAACCCTATAACTCATTGTGTTCAATACAGACCCCCATAAGGCCTTAATTAACCCTATATCTCCTGGTGGTCAATACAGACCCCCATAAGGCCTTAATTAACCCTATAACTCATGGTGGTCAATACAGACCCCCATAAGGCCTTAATTAACCCTATAACTCATAGTGGTCAATACAGACCCCCATAAGGCCTTAATTAACCCTATAACTCATGGTGGTCAATACAGACCCCCATAAGGCCTTAATTAACCCCATCACTCATGAAGGTCAGTACAGACCCCGATAAGGCCTTAATTAACCCTGTCACTCATGGTGGTCAATACAGACCCCCATAAGGCCTTAATTAACCCTATAACTCATGGTGGTCAATACAGACCCCCATAAGGCCTTAATAAACCCTATAACTCATGGTGGTCAATACAGACCCCCATAAGGTCTTAATTAACCCCATCACTCATGAAGGTCAATACGGACCCCCATAAGGCCATAATTAACCCTATAGCTCATGGTGGTCAATACAGACCCCCATAAGGTCTTAATTAACCCCATCACTCATGAAGGTCAATACAGACCCCCATAAGGCCTTAATAAACCCTATAACTCATGGTGGTCAATACAGTCCCCCATAAGGTCTTAATTAACCCCATCACTCATGAAGGTCAATACAGACCCCCATAAGGCCATAATTATCCCTATAGCTCATGGTGGTCAATCCAGACCCCAATAAGGTCTTAATTAACCCTATAACTCATTGTGGTCAATACAGACCGCCATAATGCCTTAATTAACCGTATAACTCATGGTGGTCAATACAGACCCCCATAAGGCCTTAATTAACCCTATAACTCATAGTGGTCAATACAAACCCCCATAAGGCCTTAATTAACCCTGTCACTCATGAAGGTCAATACAGATCCCCATAAGGCCTTAATTAACCCTATAACTCATGGTGGTCAATACAGACCCCCATAAGGCCTTAATTAACCCCGTCACTCATGAAGGTCAGTACAGACCCCCATAAGGCCTTAATTAACCCCGTCACTCATGGTGGTCAATACAGACCCCCATAAGGCCTTAATTAACCCTATAACTCATGGTAATCAATACAGATCCCCATAAGGCCTTAATTAACCCTATAACTCATGGTGGTCAATATAGACCCCCATAAGGCATTAATTAACCCTATAACTCATGGTGGTCAATACAGACCCCCATAAGGCCTTAATTAACCCTATAACTCATAATGGTGAATACAGACCCCCATAAGGCCCTAATTAACCCTGTCACTCATGGTGGTCAATACAGACCCCCATAAGGCCTTAATTAACCCCGTCACTCATGGAGGTCAGTACAGACCCCCATAAGACCTTAATTAACCCTATATCTCCTGGTGGTCAATACAGACCCCCATAAGGCCTTAATTAACCCTATAACTCATAATGGTGAATACAGACCCCCATAAGGCCCTAATTAACCCTGTCACTCATGGTGGTCAATACAGACCCCCATAAGGCCTTAATTAACCCCGTCACTCATGGAGGTCAGTACAGACCCCCATAAGGCCTTAATTAACCCTATATCTCCTGGTGGTCAATACAGACCCCCATAAGGCCTTAATTAACCCTATAACTCATGGTGGTCAATACAGACCCCCATAAGGCCTTAATTAACCCTATAACTCATAGTGGTCAATACAGACCCCCATAAGGCCTTAATTAACCCTATAACTCATGGTGGTCAATACAGACCCCCATAAGGCCTTAATTAACCCCGTCACTCATGAAGGTCAGTACAGACCCCGATAAGGCCTTAATTAACCCTGTCACTCATGGTGGTCAATACAGACCCCCATAAGGCCTTAATTAACCCTATAACTCATGGTGGTCAATACAGACCCCCATAAGGCCTTAATAAACCCTATAACTCATGGTGGTCAATACAGACCCCCATAAGGTCTTAATTAACCCCATCACTCATGAAGGTCAATACAGACCCCCATAAGGCCATAATTAACCCTATAGCTCATGGTGGTCAATACAGACCCCCATAAGGTCTTAATTAACCCCATCACTCATGAAGGTCAATACAGACCCCCATAAGGCCATAATTATCCCTATAGCTCATGGTGGTCAATACAGACCCCCATAAGGTCTTAATTAACCCTATAACTCATTGTGGTCAATACAGACCCCCATAATGCCTTAATTAACCGTATAACTCATGGTGGTCAATACAGACCCCCATAAGGCCTTAATTAACCCTATAACTCATAGTGGTCAATACAAACCCCCATAAGGCCTTAATTAACCCTGTCACTCATGAAGGTCAGTACAGATCCCCATAAGGCCTTAATTAACCCTATAACTCATGGTGGTCAATACAGACCCCCATAAGGCCTTAATTAACCCCGTCACTCATGAAGGTCAGTACAGACCCCCATAAGGCCTTAATTAACCCCGTCACTCATGGTGGTCAATACAGACCCCCATAAGGCCTTAATTAACCCTATAACTCATGGTAATCAATACAGATCCCCATAAGGCCTTAATTAACCCTATAACTCATGGTGGTCAATATAGACCCCCATAAGGCATTAATTAACCCTATAACTCATGGTGGTCAATAAGGACCCCCATAAGGCCTTAATTAACCCTATAACTCATAATGGTGAATACAGACCCCCATAAGGCCCTAATTAACCCTGTCACTCATGGTGGTCAATACAGACCCCCATAAGGCCTTAATTAACCCCGTCACTCATGGAGGTCAGTACAGACCCCCATAAGGCCTTAATTAACCCTGTCACTCATGGTGGTCAATAATACCGCTTTAACCAAAAATTTGTAATTTTTTTAATTAAAATCCTTTCCTGTTGACTACACTTTTATGTATGGGTAGCAAATAGCTAGGTTTTAATCATCTTGCTATTCTGGATTTACAAACCTCTCTAATAAGCTTGAATTTCTGGCTGATATAAGCGGACATGTCTTAATCAACCTATCCTTTTGTTTCTGCTTATTTCTATGTCCACTACTTCATATCACAATCTATCTGGCGTAGTGCTCGACATTCTTGTTATTTACTCCTCTCGCAAGGGCGTAGGAATCGAGGGGGGGAGGCGAGACGGGGCGAGGCGGACATATCCCCCCACATTTTATTCAACCTCTCACTCCCGAGTAGTGTTCCCCTCACCCCTTGTCCCTTTAGCTGCTGAATTCCCCTGAAAACCGAGTTCTCGTAAGACCAGGCAATAAGATAAATCCAGTAGGTAAAGGGACAAGAAATGAGGAGGAGACTACTGGGGAGTAAGAGGATCACAAGGGATAAGCACCCTATCACTCTATAATTAGTGATGTCGCGAACATAAAATTTTCGGTTTGCGAACCGCGAACGCGAACCGCCGCAAATGTTCGCAAACCGGCGAACCCGGTGAACCGCCATAGACTTCAATGGGCAGGCAAATTTTAAAACCCACAGGGACTCTTTCTGGCCACAATAATGATAGGAAAGTTGTTTCAACGGGACTAACACTTGGACTGTGGCATGCCGGAGGGGGATCCATGGCAAAACTCCCACAGAAAATTACATATATGATGCAGAGTCTGGTTTTAATCCATAAAGGGCATAAATAACCTAACATCCCCCTCCATTATCATCCTCCCCTGTATCTCTTTACCCCCTCCCTCATCATCCTCCCCTGTGTCTCTTTCCCCCCTTCCTCATCACCCTCCCCTGTGTCTCATCCCCCCTCCCACATCATCCTCCCACCTCCCTCATCATCCTCCCCTTTATCTCTTTACCCCCTCCCTCATCATCCTCCCCTGTGTCTCTTCCCCCCTCCATCATCATCCTACCCTGTGTCTCTTTCCCCCTCCCTCATCATCCTCCCCTGTGTTTTTTCCCCCCCTCCCTCATCATCTTCCCCTGTGTCTCTTCCCCCCTCCCTCATCATCCTCCCCTGTGTCTCTTTCCCCCTTCCTCATCACCCTCCCCTGTATCGCTTTACCCCCTCCCTCATCATCCTCCCCTGTGTCTGTTTCCCCCCTCCCTCATCATCCTCCCCTGTGTCTCTTCCCCCCTCCCTCATCATCCTCCCCTGTGTCTCTTCCCCCCTCCCTCATCATCCTCCCCCCTCCCTTGATGATAAGGGGGGGGGGAAGAGACACAGGGATAAGTGTGAGGGGTGTTAGGGTAAGGGGTGTTAGGGATAAGGGTGAGGGGGTTAGGTGTTATTGTGAGGGGTGTTAGGGCTAAGTATGAGCGGTGTTAGGGTGAGGGGTGTTAGGGATAAGTGTAAGGGGTGTTAGGGTGAGGCATGTTAGGAATAAGTGTGAGGGGTGTTAGGTCTTAGGGATAAGTGTGAGGGGTGTTAGGGTTAGGTGTTAGGTTGATGGGTGATATGGCTAAGTGTGACGGGTGTTAGGGTTGGGTGCTAAGGTGAGGGGAGGATGATGATAAGGGGGGGAAGAGACACAGGGGTGTCCTTGCAGCAGAGATCAAAAGAGTCCTTCAGGACTGTATTGCACACTGTGTACAGTAGCCTAGCTATGGTTTTCCCTATTGATGCAGTATCACCTACACTCTCCCTCCTCTCAGTAAGACTGCAAATTCGTTATGATTCCAAAATGGCTGCTGTCCATGAGGTAGAAGGGTCTGGAAGGCAGGGTATGATGCTGATAGGCTGGAATGTGTCTGCTGACTGTGAGTTGCAGGGTCAAAGTTTGCTCAATGATAAAGTATAGGGGGCGGATCGAACATCGCATATGTTCGCAGTTCGCCGCGAACATGCTATGTTCGCCGGGATCAGTCCGCCGTCAAACTATTCGCGACATCTCTATCTATAATGTATTATAATAAATAAGAATGTATGCCAGCAACTGCGACCCTCTCAAAATTTACGTTCAAACGCAAACAACCACACAACAACCGTGACCACGCAAACAACACGACACACCAACTACGACCCCAAACTTTACCTCGCAATGCAAACAGCATACGAGACACGTTAGCACAAATTACGACCTCGCAACAATCGGACGCAACCCGCGAACATTACAAAATTCAAAACACAATAAATACACACAGCACATACATAAAAAGCTTACCTACAGCAAAAGGAAGCATCCAGGACCTCAACAAAAAAAAAAACTTACACCTTCATTTAACTAAAAATAAAAGAGTTTGAACACTAAAAAATTTGCTAAGCGAGAGAAAAAATGTCCGCCGAACAAAACGAAAACGAGGCTACAGCACTCTAAACACGCAAAACACCACAAGAAACTCGCAAAACACCATAAACCATTCCGTTAACACGCATACCACACATTACCCGCCATTTTACGCCAATGCGGAAGTACACAACTACGCTAACGGTTTGGTCTCGCGCACGCACACTATTACACTGCACACATTCATCCCGCTTACACAGCAGCTCCACACCACTAATGCTGCAGCAACATCAAAACAGATTGCAGCTCTTCAACACAATGCTTCAAAATAGGTAAAGTATATTCATTTATTAATGTATTATATATTTCAGTACTAAGCACCAACTTACAATTTCATTGCCGTCATTTTTTGACGGGCAATTCTCTAGTATATATATATTGGAGAGAAGGGTTTGTTTGTTACATATACAGTGCCTTGCAAAAGTATTCACCCCCCCCCCCCCCTTCTTGACTTTTTACCTATTTTGTTACATTACAGCCTTAAGTTTAATGTTTTGTTAATCTGAATTTTATGTGATGGATCAGAACACAATAGTCTAAGTTGGTGAAGTGAAATGAGAAAAATATACACATAAAACTGTTTTTTAGAAATAGAAAACAGAAAATTGGCATGTGCGTATGTATTCACCCCCTATAAAGCTCTGGTGCAAACAATTATCTTCAGAAGTCACATAATTAGTGAAATTATGTCCACATGTGTGCAATCTAATTGTCACATGATCTGTCATTACATATATACACCTTTTTTTAAAGCCCCCAGAGGCTGCAACACCTAAGCAAGAGGCACCACTAACCAAACACTGCCATGAAGACCAAGGAACTCTCCAAACAAGTAAGGGACAATGTTGTTGAGAAGTACAAGTCAGGGTGAGGTTATAAAGAAATATCCAAATCTGTGATGATCCCCAGGAGCACCATCAAATCTATCATAACCAAATGGAAAGAACATTGCACAACAGCAAACCCACCAAGAGATGCCTCTGTCTAATCCAGTCACCTGACATTCATCATAGTGTCTGTTGGACTGTTTTAGTAACTGAACTGTCTCCCTATATTCTCCATAACCTAATTCTCAATCCAGGTCTTCGATCACACAGAAACCCACAATATTTCAGCTCATCTCTGGTTTCTGAATGCTCTTCCAACTTTCTGCTAATTAACTCTCCTCATCCATCATTACCTAGTTCCGACAAACAACTTCCATGTTACACCAAGTTATCTCATTCAGACTAGATTTGCAAACATAAATATGTATATAGAATGTTCAAAGTCAGCAATAAACTATGTACATAAGGATACACAGGAAGTGTTTGGCTGCACAATGAGAATGTGGCAGTTACATCTACCAGCGTTCTTAGCAAGTCTAAAAAGAAGTTCATTACATTACAAAGACACAGCCACCTGCGAAAGTAAGATGGGTTGGTTTTTGCGTTCAAAAATATATTTCCCATTATGTATTTACTCAATAATATAGAAAACATTTTGATTATGGGATTTCAATATCTCCATTTAAAAATTACTATTTTTTTTAAAAAGTATTATATGAGCACTGTTTCTTTATAAGAATAAGTTTCAGGCAAAAACATAAAAGTCCTGTGACTTCATTATTCACAATATACAACTAGGATCTGCTACACACAGGACAACCCAGTTGCAGATATCCTAACAGAACAAAATGGCATCCTGCAATGCATACTGGAACTGATGCCACTATAGCTCAATGGGCTCACAACAGGAGAACATAGTGCACGTTAAATCTGGAGAACAGAGTTTTCATTAAATATATATTTTTAACAAAAAGTGGAAAAAAAATGTTACAGTTATCCCATCATGTCCTAAGCTATTACAATTATTAAAGTAATATAAAAAAAATATATATATAATTCAATGTATTAAATGTTATTTCAAGGTAACTGGGTCCTACAATAACTTATCTTATTGTATAGGAGACATTTACAAGTTCCCTAATAGTATGGTTAAGAAATAATAGATCAATTATTTTTTATTAATTTACTTTTTTTTAGTAATTTGGCTTATACAGTATATCATCCAATCTGAAGTAAAGTATTTTATCAGTTGTCTTACACATATATTACATGGAACATCAGTCTTGGAAATATTTTTTAGATTTAAAGGTAGCAAGGCTGTGCCCTGTGCCAAAAACTTAGATAATGTTCTCTAATATATTAAAATAACTTTAGCCCACTTGTACTTTTCATGATCAACCTCAACATATACAACATATTGTATATTCAAATGTCCATTGTAGTACAGCTCCTTGATCTCCTTTGGCAAGCTTTGAAGTTTTTTTTTTTGTCTATCTAAAATGTATACAATACTTAGAATCCTTTGAGGATTGACTGTGCTAAGGTACAATATGTGTTTTGTTTGTTATAGTACTATGGTCTGCTGTTCATGCCAGAATCCAAATCAGTTCAATTACAACTAGTAACGCTTCTCACTACAAAAAAAGTTTTTTTCTTGAAAAAGTACAGTCATTATAATGTTAACATTTTTAAACTACATCTGGTAAATTATTCCTTAAGTGATAGACATGCTAATATTTGAACATAATTCATTAATTGTATCAATAAAACAGCAGTATAACAGTCCTCGCGAGGAACCGCATTGCATTTACAATTTCATGTAAAATACACAAGTTAATATTAGGTTAAAATGCAAATTCAGAAAAAAAGTCTTAATTTAACTTTTAAAGTCCTTATAGAATACAATCATTAATATTTATTAAGAAAACATCCTTCTGTAGAAGAACATTTTCACTGCTGATAACACATTGTCCCAGTCTCTTGATGTCAATTTACCAAACTACAGAACTAGGAAATGTCTGTTATGTTGGTGCACTCATTTGACAATGTGTGATTTATTCAACTTAATATTTATTATGAATCAACTAACGACTTGCCCGTTAAAAATGACGGGGCAATAAAATTGTAAGGCGGGTAATGCTCTTTGCCACAGACATTAATTTTTTGGGTGGTCTGAGATCCTTCAGCGCTCATTGCGAGGCTCTTGGTTGTATTTGTTTTTATCAGAGGAGCTTTTGCTGTGACTGTAAGGTCGGGGCTGATCTGCTTTTTGCGCTTATTGCAAGGCTTTGTGTGCTATGAGCAGCGTTGGCTCGTTGTGAGGCGCTTGGTAAATGGCTTTTGTGTTGATTGCGATCGTGTTTTTTTTTTTTTATGAATATACTTTACCTATTTTTAAGTAATATATGCAGGAAGCATTGTGCTGAAGAGCTGACAATCTGTTTTGATGTTCCTACAGCATACAATGTCGGCTTACACTGTTGTGGTGCTGAGGTGTAAGTGTCAGCAATGTGTGCAGCGTGTAGTGTAAATAGGCTGCGTGTGCGAGGGGAAGCTGTTAGTGTAGCTGCGTACTTCCTCATTGTGTAAGTTAGTGTTGTAAAATTGCAGCGAATGTGTATGTGGTACGCGGGTGTGGATGATTTTGCGTCCTTGCTAAAAGTGTATCTTGTACCTTGTACGGCTTTTTGGAAAAGTCGTATGTGCTTGGTGGTGTTTTGCGGCTTTAGGGTCCTGTCGTTTTTTCTGCTGCCATTTTTTCTCTCGCTTAGGGGATTTTCGTGTGTCTAAACTGAGTAATTTGGACTTAAATTGAGGTGTAACTTCACTTGCAGAGGTCCTGGGTGCTCCACCCCCTTGCTGTGGGTAAGTTTTTTATGTCACTTTTGTGTGTATTTATTGTGTTTTTAATGTTTTCCGCTGCACGCGGTTCGGCCGTTAAGGTCCTATTTTTGCAAGTTCGTCATGGTTTTATTTCGAAGTCCTGCGGCTCGTATTTTTTTGTGTAAGTCCGTATTTAGTGATTGAGTGTTAGATCTATTTTGTCAAAGTGTTGTGTGGGTGTTTGTAACCGCTTGTGAGGCGCCATAGAGCCTCCACCTCCGCAAATGCGGCCCCTCGCTTTGCGAGGGTCCGCATTTCTGGCCTGCAATGAGCCTTTAGCTCATTGCAGCCGACGTTGGAGCCTCCACCTTCCGCAAATGCAGCCCCTTGCTTGCGAGCTCGCAAAGCGTGACGAAGATTCGTAGTTTGACGACTATTATATGTGATTAAAATTGCTAATAGTAGAATGTAGATTCATATTTCGGCTTGCTTATAAAATGTAAGAAACCCCTAAATACTATACGGCCAGAGAATATAATTTGTGATACTAAATCCCAAGTAATATAGTATATCTTTTGCATATTACTACACTGAATCTTTTGGGGATTTGTCAGTCTATTGGTCATTGTTGAGTTTTCCAAATGTGTTGGCATAAGGCAAGTAACACTTTCACAGCATCATCCTTTAGAATTTTGATAGCCAGCTTGTCTTCTTACTTTTCTTTCTTTTAGGGATATATCTAAAAAGGCAGGGCCAAAGAGTGCTCGAATTGTCAAACAATTGCACTCATTTCACATGCCAGCAAGGCAATGCTTAAGATTCTACAAGCTCAACTCCAACAATATATGGACCGGGAACTAAATAAAAGATAATATTAATATTATTATTATTATTATTATTATTATTATAATAGACGGGGAAGAAGTGTAGGCAGTGACAGATTTTATTTTCCTTGGATCCAAGATATCTGCAGATGGTGACTGTAGTCATGAAATGAAAAGACATTTGCTTCTGGGGAGGAAAGCTATGGCAAGCTTGGACAAGCTAGTAAAAAGTAAAGACATTAAACTATCAACAAAGGTCTGCATAGTTTGAACTATGTAGTAACATAAGGATGTGAGAGCTGGACCATAAAGACGTCTGAGCGCGGTAGAATTGATGCCTTTGAATTGTGGTGTTGGGGAAGACTGCTTAGAGTGGCTTGGACTGCAAGAAGATCTAATAAATCTATACTTCAGGAAATCAAGACAAACTGTTAAGTAGAAGCTATAATCATGAGGCCTAAGCTCAAATATTTTGGCCATATCATGAGACAGCAGAATTCCCTAGAAAAGACTCTGATGCTGGGAAAGATTGAAGACACAAGAAGAAGCGGGAGACAAAAGCGGAGACGAACAGATGAGGTCACTGAAGCAATGCACACGAATTTGATGGAGCTTAGAGGGGCAGTGATGTACCTGGCATGCTGTGGTCCATGAAGTCACTGGGAGTTGAACGCGACTGAACAGATAAAAGACAGTAATGAATCTTAGGGAACACTCTGAATCTAGTATAGTATGAATAAATGGTCCCATTAAAGCAAAACAATGTTTTATCATATACTAAGGAGATGGGAGAATAAGTAATTGGTTCCCCTACTCTCAACTATGGGTCAAAAATATGACCCTTTTCATTTATACAGGGAGTGCAGAATTATTAGGCAAGTTGTATTTTTGAGGATTAATTTTATTATTGAACAACAACCATGTTCTCAATGAACCCAAAAAACTCATTAATGTCAAAGCTGAATATTTTTGGAAGTAGTTTTTAGTTTGTTTTTAGTTTTAGCTATTTTAGGGGGATATCTGTGTGTGCAGGTGACTATTACTGGGCATAATTATTAGGCAACTTAACAAAAAACAAATATATACCTATTTCAATTATTTATTTTTACCAGTGAAACCAATATAACATCTCAACATTCACAAATATACATTTCTGACATTCAAAAACAAAACAAAAACAAATCAGTGACCAATATAGCCACCTTTCTTTGCAAGGACACTCAAAAGCCTGCCATCCATGGATTCTGTCAGTGTTTTGATCTGTTCACCATCAACATTGCGTGCAGCAGCAACCACAGCCTCCCAGACACTGTTCAGAGAGGTGTACTGTTTTCCCTCCTTGTAAATCTCACATTTGATGATGGACCACAGGTTCTCAATGGGGTTCAGATCAGGTGAACAAGGAGGCCATGTCATTAGATTTTCTTCTTTTATACCCTTTCTTGCCAGCCACGCTGTGGAGTACTTGGACTCGTGTGATGGAGCATTGTCCTGCATGAAAATCATGTTTTTCTTGAAGGATGCAGACTTCTTCCTGTACCACTGCTTGAAGAAGGTGTCTTCCAGGAACTGGCAGTAGGACTGGGAGTTGAGCTTGACTCCATCCTCAACCCGAAAAGGCCCCACAAGCTCATCTTTGATGATACGAGCCCAAACCAGTACTCCACCTCCACCTTGCTGGCGTCTGAGTCGGACTGGAGCTCTCTGCCCTTTACCAATCCAGCCACGGGCCCATCCATCTGGCCCATCAAGACTCACTCTTATTTCATCAGTCCATAAAACCTTAGAAAAATCAGTCTTGAGATATTTCTTGGCCCAGTCTTGACGTTTCAGCTTGTGTGTCTTGTTCAGTGGTGGTCGTCTTTCAGTCTTTCTTACCATGGCCATGTCTCTGAGTATTGCACACCTTGTGCTTTTGGGCACTCCAGTGATGTTGCAGCTCTGAAATATGGCCAAACTGGTGGCAAGTGGCATCGTGGCAGCTGCACGCTTGACTTTTCTCAGTTCATGGGCAGTTATTTTGCGCCTTGGTTTTTCCACACGCTTCTTGCGACCCTGTTGACTATTTTGAATGAAACGCTTGATTGTTCGATGATCACGCTTCAGAAGCTTTGCAATTTTAAGAGTGCTACATCCCTCTGCAAGATATCTCCCTATTTTTGATTTTCTGAGCCTGTCAAGTCCTTCTTTTGACCCATTTTGCCAAAGGAAAGGAAGTTGCCTAATAATTATGCACACCTGATATAGGGTGTTGATGTCATTAGACCACACCCCTTCTCATTACAGAGATGCACATCACCTAATATGCTTAATTGGTAGTAGGCTTTCGAGCCTATACAGCTTGGAGTAAGACAACATGCATAAAGAGGATGATGTGGTCAAAATAATCATTTGCCTAATAATTCTGCACTCCCTGTATAATAGCATTTAGTGGACCAAACAAGAAAAACTGTCCGACTAAGGTCTCCATTGTAATACCCTATATTGCAGATGACACCATGTTTAAGAGCAAAGTAAAACCACCTAGCTATGTTAATCATCCATCCCGGAAGTATTGCAAGAGAACTGCAATAAGTCACTGCAGCAAGACTAGGGCAAACTTTTCCACTGATTTTTACACTGACAATAGAGTTACTCCATTAGATTTTAACACCAAACCCCTATTTTAATCAGACTTTAGAGATCAGTGCAAAATAAGGCAGTGCCATTGCATCAAAAATATTATGTGTACTAAAGACCACTCACAAATGGTTTAAAACCATTGTTAAGTTCCGTAGCAGCAGTTGATGAGACAGTATAGCACCAAAAAAACAATAGAAAATCATGAATGTTCATCATTATTTGACACTTAACAGTCCAATATACACATATGTGTAATTAAAACATATTATATTTTATAATTCTGTCCGTTTCATTATACAACATCCACTGTAACATACAACCCAGTATTTAAGGAGTAATACGTAGACTAGGAACAAATGCTCTAATGCATTTTCTATAAATATATAGACAATGTATTATATATAAACAAATCATACATTTGTAAGCCCATCTGCAAGATTAAAAATAAGTTTAACAACTCATTACCCGCTCAGGATTCCCAGAAATACAGTTATTGTACTGCAATCTGAGCCACTGGGAGGGGACATGCAAATGAGCAGACAATGCATTCTTGCTCTTAAATCCCAAATGCTACTTGATACACAGCTCCTTCAAATGCATATGCCCACTGTACCACAGCTTTAAAGCAAAGCAAAGGATTGGATTTTGCACAGATCATAAACCCACTGACCTACAGTACTGTTTCAAGCTTAATGGCCATCATCAGTGTGAGGTTGGTTTTGATTTGTGCAATGGATTTTATATATATATATTGTGACAGGACACTACCACTCGTGGGGTCAGTGCCCCGTTTTAACCAACTCTTAACCTTAATGGAGGAAGGCACAGGAGGCTTTCCCACTCTTAATACACTTTATTTACACTTTGGCATTGTATAAGGGCTCAGCAAAATAAATCCAGCATGTTTAACGCACATAGTCCACTTTGAATTGGACTCCAGTGGTTCCCTCTTCTCTCAGTGATTATTTCTCAGGGGTTACTTGCATGTAGTCTCAGGTCCCCCCCCCCTCTCTCTTTCTCTTGCTCCTCTGGTTGAAGCAGTTTCTCTCTCTCACTCCCCTGGTTGGAGCAGTCTCTCTCTTCCTCTGCAGCCGTTCCCCTACTGGGTAATCACCTTTCTGGGGTCTCTTTCTAAACTGCACTTTTACCTCCAGAAAGGCCTCTAGGGGGCGCTTTGCCATAACAGATCACATAAAATAGTTGTCAAACTACGAATCGTCGTCACGCTTTGCGAGCTCGGGTTACAAAAACCCACACAAACGACACTATTACGACCTTGCAAACCGCGCGCACCTAAAGTAAAAACACAATAAATACCCTCTAAAAACACATAAAAAGCTTACCCACAGCAAGGGGGGGCACCCGGAACCTCTGAAAGTGAAGTTACACCTCCATTTAAGTCCAAATTCCCGAGATCAGACACACGAAAATCCAAGAGAAAAAATGGCTGCCGAAAAGACCATAAAGGCCGTACCGCGCGCACCTAAAAACAGTCAAAACACAATAAATACCGACAAAAAATACATAAAAAGCTTAGCCATAGCGGGGGGGGGGCACTCAGGACCTCTGAAAGTGAAGTTACACCTACATTTAAGTCCGAATTCCCGAGTTCAGACACATGAAAATCCCCTAAGCAAGAGAAAAAATGACCATCGAAAAAAGGGAAAACGAGGCTCAAAGACCCAGGACTGCCCAGCCACGTACAACTTAGCCAAGAAGGGATCCGAGATGAGCTTGGAAACCCGCATTAACCCCACGGGATCCGAGATAAGCTTGGAGACCCGCATTAACCGCACATTAAACATCGAAGTGGGGGTCCCGATAGCACAGGAACGGGGACCCCCACTGCAATGAAAATTCCAAATTCCTGCGTTACTGGTCCTTTAAAGGACTGTAAAGGTCCTTAAAGGACCCGTTATAGAAAAACATATATATACACTATCACTCATGGGGCTCTATACAGAGCCCCATCAACCATTAATTAACCCTGTCACTCATGGAGGTCAACATAGAACCCCATAAGCGCTTCATTAAACCCCTTACTCATGGGGGTCAATATAGACCCCCATAAGCCCTTCATTAACCCTGTCACTCATGGGGGTCAATACCGACCCCCATAAGCCCTTTATTAACTGTGTCACTCATGGGAGTCAATACAGACACCCATAAACCCCTTATTAACCCTGTCATTCATGGGGGTCAATATAGACCCCCCATAAGCCCTTCATTAACCCTGTCACTCATGGGGTTCAATACAGACCCCCATAAGCCCTTCATTAATTGTGTCACTCATGGGGGTCAATACAGACCCACATAAGCCTTTCATTAACCCTGTCACTCATGGGGGTCAATACAGACCCCCATAAGCACTTAAACCCCTCACTCATCGGGGTCAATATAGACCCCCATAAGCCCTTCATTAACCCTGTCACTCATGGGGGTCAATATAGAACCCCATAAGCCCTTCATTAACCCTGTCACTCATGGGAGTTGATACAGACCCCCATAAGCACTTAATTAACCCCCTCACTCATAAGGGTCAATATAGACCCCCATAAGCCCTTCATTAACCCTGTCATTCATGGGGGTCAATATAGACCCCCATAAGCCCTTCATTAACCCTGTCACTCATGGGGGTCAATACAGACCCCCATAAGCCCTTCATTAACTGTGTCACTCTTGGGGGTCAATACAGACCCCCATAAGCACTTCATTAACCCCCTCACTCATGGGGTCAATATAGACCCCATAAGCCCTTCATTAACCCTGTCACTCATGGGGGTCAATACAGACCCCCATAAGCACTTCCTTAACCCCCTCACTCATGGGGGTCAGTATAGACCCCCATAAGCCCTTCATTAACCCTGTCACTCATGGGGGTCAATACAGACCCCCATAAGCACTTAACCCCCACACTCATGGGGGTCAAAACAGACCCCCATAAACCCCTAATAAACCCTGTCACTCATGGTGGTCAATACAGACCCCCATAAGCCCTTCATTAACCCCCTTCATTCATGAGGGTCAATATAGACCCCCATAAGCCCTTCATTAACTCTGTCACTCATGGGGGTCAATACATACCCACATAAGCCTTTAATTAACCCAGTCACTCATGGGGGTCAATACAGACCCCCATAAGCACTTAATTAAACCCCTCACTCATGGGGGTCAATATAGACCCCCATAAGCCCTTCATTAACCCTGTCACTCATGGGGGTCAATATAGACCCCCATAGCACTTAATTAACACCCTCACTGATGGGGGTCAATACAGTCCGCCGTAATACATATAATTAACCCTGTCCCTCATGGGGGTCAATAAATACCCACATAAGCCCATAAATAACCCTGGCAACCCTAATTAACCCCGTCACTCAGGAGGGTCAATACAGCTCCCCATAAGCCCTTAATTAACCCCATCACTCATGGGGATCAATACAGACCCCCATAAACCCCTAATTAACCCTGTCACTTATGGGGGTCCATACAGACCCTCATAAGCCTCTATTTAACCCCATCAGTCCCATAAGGATATATTAAGACTGTCACGATCTGCTTCTTCAAGGGGGCTTGATATGAACCTAGTTCAAACCTACACCAGCAGAATCATGTAGTTCCTGTTCTCTGTGGCACAAAAGATGGCTTCTGAAGAGGGAAAGGACCAATAGGTACAGGCAGAGAATACTGGATCCAGGTTACTTAGCGGCCCATGGCAAGACCACTCCCCAAGTCAGGATACAACACACAGAAATAGTCTCACACTGTGGATATGTGAAAACTATCTCTCAACCTTTATTGAATGATCAAAACAACATATTTTTACTCTCCCATACCACACCCTTGTGTACATTTGTGTATGTGTGATGTCAGACCATCTGGCCTGCAACCTTGGGCGATCAAAGCTCTTGAGATCAAATTCACCACATATCTAGTGAACAAACCTTTAAGCTAAACTCAAGTGTTTGTTTAGGATTACTTGAAGTACTTGCATCTGCAAGGTCTGTATGTGTGAGTGTGCAATGATCTGCAGCTAACTTCTATGCAGAGCATTTCTACCAATTCCACATATGTTCTAAATAACATTTTCCCTCTTATAATATAGTATAACTAGGATGCATAATAACCATGTACAGGCAAAATATAACCACACAATAACACATAATCCCAATGTAACAATGTCATGCTCCCTGGGACATATTCCTAAATTGCTGATAATATGAGTCCTTAAACAATTAAATCATGACAAAGACCATTATGGGTCTGTTACAACCCAACATTAACCACATAAGTGCCATGACGGTCCTCAAGGACCATCATGACACTAAGTATAAACACTACACTGCACTATACCCCCCCAATAAAACATAAAATATCAACTAAACACCCTCTACACTAACTTATTAACACCTACACTACCTACCTACCGCCTAATAACCCCACCACCAATGTAATTACAGAAAATAAAAATAAAAACAAGTCACAAAAAATAAAAAGTCTACATTACATAAAATAAAAAACCTAAATCCCAAAAAATTAAAAATCTACATTACAGAAATTAAAAAAACCTAAGTCACAAAAAATAAAAAAGGAACATTACAGAAAATTAAAAAATACATTACAACCCACCCCCCACTACAGAAAATAAAAAAAAAACAATCATAGTGGGATTTTGGGGTGTATCCCTTTCCCATTGGCTCACAATTGGCATCTTCTCATTGGCTGAATTTGATAGACAGTGTTTTCAGCCAATCAGAAGCCGCCATTGCCAATTTTATTCTGGAACACTCCACAGGAAGCTCATTAGCGTCGGGGACATCCGCAAGTGCGGATGTATGTGGTATTTTTTTACTTTTTTTTTAGAGTGCGGATGCTTCCAGGGTCCATCCGGGGCAGAAGACGAGGAGGCCGGAGACATTGCGGAGAGGTAAGTACAATGTAGATTATGTTTATTTTACTTGGTTTTATGTTTATGTATGTGTACTAATGTTATGTTTTTTCTTAACAGGGGCTGCACCGGAGAAGAAGAAAAGAAGAAGGACGGGACATGCTGGAAAGGTGAGTAGAATATTTATAATGTTTATAATGTTTATTTATTTTATGTAAACGTGTTGTACTAATTTTTTAAATCTTTTTTACCCTAGGTTGTTATCTGAAGAAACGTCTCAAAGGTAAGTGGTCTTAATTATTTTATTTTAGCTTAGAATTAGGGTTGCTCTATAGAGATAGCATGTACTGTATATTAGATAGATTGGGGGATGTATAGTACATAGATAGTATTTATTGTATATTAGATAGGGGTATGTATATTAGATAGATAGGATGTATTTGAGATAGATAGTATTGTATATTGGATAGGGGGATGTATATTAGATAGGGGTGTATTGTATTGTATTTAATTGTATTGTATTGTATTGTATGTATTGTATTGTATGTATTATATGTATTTCCTTTTCAGGTGTGTAATTCTTTTTTTTTGTAGTGGTGGGGTTGTAATGTATTTTTTTATTTTCTGTAATGTTTCTTTTTTTATTTTTTGTGACTTAGGTTTTTTTTTTGTAATGTACATTATTTATTTTTTGTCATTTAGGTTTTTTTATTTTATGTAATGTAGATTTTTGATTTTTGATGACTTTAGTTTTTTTGATTTCTGTATTTACAGTGGTGGGGAGGGGGTTATTAGGGGGTAGGTAGTGTAGGTAAGTAGTGTAGGTGTTAATAGGTTAGTGTAGAGGGTGTTTAGTTGATATTTAATGTTTTATTGGGGGGGTATAGTGCAGTGTAGTGTTTATACTTAGTGTCATGATGGTCCTTGAGGACCGTCATGGCACTTATGTGGTTAATGTTGGGTTGTAACAGACCCATAATGGTCATAATATACCCTTATGGGACTGATGGGGTTAAATAGAGGCTTATGAGGGTCTGGATAGACCCCCATAAGTGACCGGGTTAAAATGGTGTAGTGCTTACACTTTGGGTCATGAGGGTCCTGAATGACCCTAATGGCACTTATAGTGTTATTACATGCGTTCATTAGTGTGTTAGAGTGGTCTATATAGTTGAGGCACACAGTACACTCACATTGTGTGACAAACAGCATTTCAACACTTTCTTTTATTGACTGTCATTTTTTGATGGGCAAGTCGCTAGTATATATAATATTGAGAGTGAAAAGATTAGAATAAACGTGTAATGTAGGGAGGAAAAGCTTGGCCAGCTGATTTTACATTATACCTCAAATTACACCACTCAATTAGAATGGGGGCCTTGGTGGTTAGAAAGCTATGAAAATAGCTACAAATTAAAGAATATGCCCTCTAATGCTGTTCAGAGCTGGAAAACAAAAACACATGATGCAGAAAAAGTAAAAAGCTATTTAGAGTGACATACAGATTCTCCCACAGCGGAGTCATGATGGTCAGTAAACACCTACATTGTATTAAGTGACTAAATAAGCAATACTGAAATATTCCCAGAACTATTTATTTTACAGATATATACAAACATAGAGCCTCATTCAATTGCTGCGATTTTCAAATCTGAGCTCGCAAGTGGAGGTCGCAGTCAAATTTGCTATTCAATTGGCGTCTTTTTGCCTGCTCGTTATGAGTTATGAGCTTGAAAAAATGTCGGCCGTCCAACAATCAAGAAACTTCTGATGTGTCACTTTCACAGGGCTAAAATCGCAAATCGCTATCCAATTGCTCCAATTCCCCATGCTCCTAAACGTATCCACACTCATGAAGCGCAAATGGAGGAGAAAATCCACTGTAAATGCAAATAAAACCATAATCCTGCACTGTAATTACGGGAAGAGCGATGAAAGACATTAGAATTATTTGCACAACAGTCTCAAGCCCACACAACTGCAGGAAATAAGTTTTAATTTCGTGTGTGATTTCTGGGTTAAATGTTCTTGGGTATCAATGAATGATTACATATCAGGGCACCCATATGGACTAGAACAGTATTGGCATTCATTCTAAGAATTCTTAATTTTTAAAGTTGTGTGAGTCTGATCGCAAATCGGACCGCCGAACCTGATGGATTAACCTCCATGTTTTACTGTCGTATTTATGACATATTTATGTCTCATTTTCTATTGGCCAATTCGTAATAGGTGGTTATGGGCTTGTTGAATTGAAACGGTTCCTGCCCACAACTGCTATGAATCAGTGCATTGTTTATGGAGCTGGCTTCAGGGATCGCAACTCGCGACCTGGATCAATTGAATAGCCTCGCAATCGTATACCAGCGGGAGCCCGCAACTCACTCGCAAACATGCAGCCACATGAGGCCCATATTCTTTAAAATATAATCTTAATATAAAGTTATAAGATAAAAAGAGATCCAGTACTTTTATTAAAATTATTTTACACATAGTAATAACGGTCTGATATAATTTGACAACACTGTACATCAAAGTGTAGCAAAATAAATATTCCTGTAGTCATTCATGTATCCTGGCATCCCTAGTAACGGGTTGAGATGTATCGTCACAATAAGTATAAATAAACACTATGCTCACCATTTAACAGTTACCAATATAATATATAGCAAAAATGCTGTTGTAATTAAATCACGACTTTTAAATAATGGAGACATTCTATTTGCCAGATCATAATGCTACAAGAAAAGTTGCCACATATTCTATTAGAATCTGCATTCTGATTGTGAGTTACCCACCCATGATCACTACTTACAAGCCAAAGACACATTTTAGGGCTATACTCTCCATTGCTTTTTGGACATCTCAAGCATTACAAGTATAACCTACTCAAAGTTACACAAAATCCATATGCTATTAGAACTTTACGTGTAGCTCACAAACAGCCTCATTCAATTGCTTTATTTTTGGGATCCGGACTCGCAGATGGAGGTCGCAGGTTACTTTGCTATTCAATTGACAAAGACTTGCGGCCTACGATCGAGTTACGGCCTACGAGCCCCGATTCCTAGTGATTTGTAAAATCGTAAGTTACTTCCCTCAAAGCTTTTGATCTTTCACGGGCGCTAGAGTTACGATCGCTAAAAATCGCAAATCGCTATTCAATTGCTCCGATTTTTCCCACGCTAACCTCTCCGTCAAGCCCGCAAATGGCAAAAATAGAGCCACAGGTTATTGGGATCAAGGAGGTCTCGCAAAGGGCTTACTGACAAATTGGAGCACTTTAAGAGCAAATATAAAATCAATACAGCACTGTAAATGATGGGGAACACAATGGGGGTGACATTAGAATTAAAAGAACAACATTCTCAAGCTTGCACATAAAAAAAAAAAATACTTTGTGCTTTGTACTGCCAAAATAAAATACTTTATTTCATGTCGAGGTGTAACTTTACTTGCAGAGGTCCTGGGTGCACCAGCTTGCTGTGGGTAAGCTTTTTATGTGTTTGTTGTGTGTATTTATTGTGTTTCTAATGTTTTTGGGGTCGCGCGGCTTGCGTCCTTGTTTTCAAATCTCGTACGTCTTTTTCGGGAAATCCGTAGGTGTTTGGTGGTGTTTTGCGTCTTTAGATTGCTGTAGCCTCATTTTCGTTTTTTTTTGGCAGACATTTTTTCTCTCGTTTAGAGGATTTTTTAGTGTCTAAAATCTTTTATTTTAAGTTAAATTGAGGTGTAACTTCAGTTTTCGAGGTCCTGAGGTAAGCTTTTTATGCATTTGTTGTGTGTATTTATTGTGTTTTTCATGTTTTGATGTGTAAGGTCCGTAAATGTTGCAAGGTCCGCAGTTGCTGGCAAGAAGCGCCTTGCTGGCAAGGAGCGCCTTTGCGAGGGCCGATGTTGCTGGCAAGGAGCTGGCAAGGAGCGCCTTTGGGCAAACATTGCTTATTGTCTCTCATTAATACTGAGTCTCTAATCACAGGTTATGCTAAACTTCTGTTATTTACTGACATCATGATGACATTCTAATTTTCTATTGGCTGTGTACATAAATTATGAGCTCAGATAATCATGCCCACTGAAATCTTATTTACGAAGGCATGGTTTATCTATGGAGGCTGAGAGATTTAAGTTGTGGATTAGAAATAATTATCGTATGATTAATTTATTTTTATAATATTAAAAAAAAAACAATTCTATTTACTCGTGATACTCTTGGAGCCTCATTTAATTGCAAGGCCGCAACTCACGGTATACAGGCAGTATGTCTGCGGGCTTGCTGCGGGCTTGCTGCAGGCTTGAATTCTGCTACAGTTACAGAGCGATTCAATTGAACAAGTCCACAAGTTATGGCCCGAAATCGTAGACCATGCAATCGTATGTAGCATTTCAGAGGGTGAACATGACCAATTAAGCAAGGCCGTAACTATAGTATAAGATGAAGGTTACATGTTAATCAATTAGCGTTTCGAGGTCCGATATGTGATCGGACTTGCAAAACCGCAGAATACAAAATAATAAAAAGAAATGCCAATACTGTTCTAGTCAATATGGATGGCCTGATATGTATTAACTCATTCAAATTATTATGTTTTTATTGCCGATTTGCGAGCTTGAGACTGTTGTGCAATTAATTCTAATGTCTTTCATCCCTTGCCCATTTACAGTGCAGTATATCATTTGCAGTGCAGTATTGATTTTTTTTTTTGCTTTTAGATTTTAGAGTGCTGCGGACATGTCTTTAACCCCTTTGCGGGTCCTATCTTGTACCAGGATTTTCTTCTACATTTGCCATTTACAGGTGTGAGAACATTTGCGTGCTTGAGGAATTTTAGCAATGGAATTGAGATTTGCGATTTTAGCATTCTTAACTCTTGCAGACGTAAAAGATTAAAGGCTTAGATCAGGTGTAAGTTACGGTTGTAACAACTGCAGGATTTTCAGCCGGTAACACGTAGACCGTTTGCGGCTTGCAAAAAGACTGCCAATTGAATAGCAAATTAGTTTACAGCCTACATGACGGGCAATTCAGTACTGCACCCTGTTCAAACTAATGAGACCAAATAATAGGACTGAAAGTTATTTTACCACTACTCAGAAAATCTTCCAAACATGTCATGAATTGCTTACTGTTATGTATTATTCAGAAACAATGTAAGAACATGAGGAAGAATTTATCATGATACGTTACAAAAAGATGCTGAACATCCTTCTCGTTGTTTCATATAAGAATGGCAAGAAACAACTTTATTCAGATTTCTGTGATGATACTCGGTCAAATTACTTAGATATATTTTATCTACATCCCCTCAATTAGAGTTATCACTGTCCTCATTAATTGTCCTCATAAACATGGCTATAATTATCTCTGTGTAAAAATGGGGTTGTTACCAAGAGTTAATTATATCTTCAGATGTATTCCAATTAAACTACCCACATTTTGGGGTACAAAAATACAGAGTACCATTGACAAATTTATTAATTTAAAAAATATATATCAGATTGAAGAGAGAAACTATGGCACGTCGCTTTACTCAAGGCGGGATTTCATATCCCCTATTAAGACTGTACCAGGATGCAGTAAAGTTAATGCACGGTTTAAAATGGCTATATTCTTCAGATAATTATCCGTGGTATCAAATAGAAAAACAACTGTTAAGAATGAAGAATTAAGAGCTTTAATATACATCCATAATTATCTCTCATGTTCTATAGATAAAGGAACTTATATTGTCAAGAATATTGTGCTATCTTGGAAAAGATTAAACAAAAAATAAAAATTATTACCTCCCTTAAGTATCACCTTACCAATTGAGGTTGTGGACAACTATTTTGTATACCATGGTCGAAAACCTGGAGAGAGAATGGTATTGTTATTATTAAAGACCTGTTTATAAGAGGAAAGTTGGCAAACTGGTTGGTTTTTGAAAGAATGAGGCAAGCCATCTCCTCCTTTGTTTTGAGTGTTAAATCTAGGGATAATCTAAACAGCTTTGAACAAAATATAATAAATTCTGATCATTCACATATGATATCTAGAATCTTTAACATGAACTCCTTAAAAATTGTTTACGATATTCTGAGTGGTATGAAGTCATGGGAGAGGGACATGAGTAGGTCCATATTACCCCTTAATTGGGCAAGAGCTTTAAAAAATACAAATAAAATTATAAAAAATGCAGCCCATAGAGAAACATTTTTTTAATTTATTAATAAATGGTACTTGGTCCCTTTGAAATTATACCAAATCACACATAAGATCGACGATAAATGGTGCTGGAGAGAGTGTGGGTATAGTGGCAGTCAGATCCATATATGGTGGGACTGTCCTTGCCTTAAGCCATTATGGTCAAAATGTTTTAAATTTGTTTCAGCCTCAATAGGAAGATTAATTAATCCAACGCTTGTAGTGGGATCCTGCACATGTTTCCAGATAATCATATTAAATCTGAAATAGCTTTTAGGATTCAGCTTTTTATAATCGTTAAATTATGTATTGCTTAAAAATGGAAACAAAAAAATCCACGAACATGGAACGAAATATTAAGAAAAGTAGATTGATGCAGGGAACTAGAACGTCATTTTATGTTGGTCGGATTAACAATGCAAGCCCAATATAAATGCTTAATTTGGGACTCGTTAAAGCATTCCTGTGAAAGTTAATACCGATTCCTAGAAGTGTATCTATGATAGCTCTTAATGATCAGCTCCCTTTGTTTTGATTCTGTATTTAATAACTGAAATGTGCAATAGTTCCCCGTAAAGGTTTTAGGGAATGTAAAGTTGAATGGATGTGTGTGTGTATGAGGTTGGTTATCCAATGCTGTACTCGTTTTATGATGCTTTTATGTTAAATATAATGGAAGATATGATATTTGTATGTTTAATTTTGTATGTTACATATAACAACAACAAAAATAAAGTAAGTTAAAAAAAAAAGATAGATAGATAGATAGAGAGATAAGTGCTTTTTTATTTACCTCACATTCCTACCTGTAATATGAGAGAGCTGTAGATCTTGTACGTGTGTTTGATGCACCTGCTGGCCATAGGGGCCACGCAGGCTGACCGGGGAGGTGCTGCAGGTTGGAGGGGGATGAGGGGTGTGCTGCACTACACTAAAGGGAAAAAAATTAAAATACAAAAAAAAAAATATGACAGCACTGGGTCCCCATAGAGAAGGGCCCCGGTGCATTGAACCAGCAGCACCAGCGCTAGCTCTCCCCTGCTGTAAGTACTTTGTTGTAGTATTCCATGCATTTGATAAATTATTCTGTTTTTTCAAATGCACAGATAAGCTTTTTCTTCAAAATTTATTTAGCTATGCAGGTTGCTGCAAATGTTTTTTTTAACTATGTGATGGCTATTTTCTTTTTTTTTTATTTACCTTTATACAGTACTTTTATTCAAAGCACTTTACGAATTGCAAAAACAGTACAATTACTTGTAGTGCAAAATTACAAAAATGCAAAGCAGTTACTCATAGTACAATATTACAAAAAAATATATATAATTTATCACAGTGGACAAATGTAAGAAAGTTAGCAGATGTTTAGTTTGTTAATGTAGTCAGCCAAAGGTTGGTTGTGCTGTGCCATAGCATTGGAGAGAGGGTAGTGGAAAGTAATCAGGATGGGCATAGTTGTTTGATGGTGACATAATATGATCAGAGTATTTATTAGCAGATGCTGCTGCTTGGTCATGTGCAAGTGATTTGTATATCTCTATAAATAAAGACTAAACAGGGGTTGGTGTTAGAAAACCTGGGAGGGAGGGGGTATTCTTGGGTTCTCTTCTGAGTTTCCCAGAGCAAGGGAGGCCTGACTAAAGGTTGTGGATGCCTTCTGGAAAATAATGAGAATAGGTGTGAGAGACAAAGACAGAGACAGAGAGAGAAGTGAAGCAGAACAGATAAACAAGGAATGTAACAGGTAAGAAAGGGATACGTCTTAGGATGTTATTAAAGTAATATAATTGGGGTAGGGGTCTGGAGGAAATCTAGGCACAGTATGGTTTGGCTACACAAATGTCACATCATTGCCTAACGAATAGCAATTTACTGTAACTACAATTAGTTTCTATCTGGTGAAAAATGACTAGCAGTTATCAATGGCTTCTCCAGGTGTGCAGCTTTCTACGAACTATACAAAACAACAATTGCAGCCACTTTGAGAAGCTTAGTGGATTATCAGCATCTCTGACAATACAACTAATTTCCTCCAATCTGATGCAGAAACACTGTATAGTAGAGCTCTGTAGCACATATAAGGTCTGAACTTGAGCTCATTTGGTGAATAAGATATATACAGGAGAAACATATATGCAAGGCTGCTGACAGTACATATTTAAAACATATTGAAACTTGGGATTTATGTCCCTAAATGACATGTCACACAATTCAGTTTATAAAGGTATCCTAGTGATGCAGCAGATATTAATAATCATGTCATACATAATGTATCAGGTAACAGATGCCCAAGTTATTCACAACTCCTGACTAATGAACATTCCCTTATTGCCACTGCTTTGATCTCACTTTATTTACATAATACCTATGTACATTTTCTGACTTCACATACCACAGTTCCCCTCCTTTACACTTAATGTGTTATCTTCATGTTATCTGTGTCCAGAGTGCAGTGTGTACCTTTTCAATTAGACATTCCATATATCAAAATTGTTGATATTCAGCTACAAAAGTATTTATAAGAAGAAAAAAAAACAATATATATATATATATATATATATATATATATATATATATATAGTAGTACAGAAAATGAATAATACATTTGAGTTGCCATTTGAATGTGTAAAAATAAGTAAAAAATGTATTTCCTGCTCAAATGTCCGGAAACACTGTCATTGCACTGCACTCTGGGGAAACGGGTGAGAACATGCAAATGAGCCTACAATGAACTGTCACTCTTGAGTCTAAAAACACTTTATACATGGCTCCCTTTAGGCATATGTTTGCTGTTTTACAAAGGTTTAAGAAGCCAAATACCTGCTGTTTCAATCTTAAACCTCACTACCTTCTGAAAAGAAGGATTGTGATGAAGAGGCCTAACTCCTAGCTTTTGAGGGGACTGCTACACATGAAGCTTAGCCTTAAACTGCAATGTTGGCTTTATTTTGGGGGGGAAAAGCTCAGCAGGTATATGGGCTTAAGGGACCTACAGAATGGAAACTCAAGAAATCTATGGAGCTAACAAGAAAGAGGCTGAGGAGAAGTTAGCACCCAGCTCAAAATAAAAATTATATAATTACTTGAATATAGTAGAGTGCTTCCATTGTGAAGAAAAGGGACACATGGCAGCTCAATGTCGAAAATGAGACAAGTCAATGTTATCTAGGTGGATATGGTATTGGAGGGGGAGAAAGCGCAATAGATACTCCTAGTGCAGATTACTTTGTGCCTCTTCGTAGTATTAGACAATATACTTCTACAGAGTTGTCTCTCGGTGACCTCCAGAATGTGAGGTGCCGTATTGGTCCGAATATAAGCCGCACCCGCATATAAGCTGCACCAGTAAAAAAATAGAAAAAAGATAGTACTCAAATATAAGCCGCACGCGTAAAATTGGAGAGAAAAAGACTCTCAAAGTGATCAGCCATTGCAAGAAACAGGCTTTCTAATTAGCACTGTAGCTTTTTTTGCAGATTACAGGCTTTACAGGATATTAGAATCACTAAAACCGTAAATCAATATTCAATACCGCAGTCTCAAGCACAAAAATCGGCACCCTTAACTCGCTATCGCGCAAATCGGCAGTCATTTTGCTTTCGCGAATAGAAGCCGCACACCTAACAAGCAAAGTTCGCAAATCGGCAATGATTTTTTTTATGGTCGCGAATATAAGCCGCACCCGTCACTCGCAAGCTCAAAAATCGGAAAAAAGGTACGGCTTATATTTGGACCAATACAGTTGGATGTGATTCTCTCTCTCAGGTAGGTGTCAGAAGGGATGTTTCAAGACCTCTTTGTGGTTTTCGTAGTGCACCCCAATATACAGTGTGTTTCTATGATCTATGAGGTGTACTTGAAATTACCTCTGTGAGGTGTCAGGTATACTGACAAAAACACTAACATTTATTTATATCTCTATATAAGAGTATGCACCAATGATTATATATATATATATATATATATATATATATATATATATATATATATATTCATGTGGGTCTGTGTGATCTAAATCCAAGTCTAATGGAAAGATACACACACACAATTCCTTGAAAAGATATACTTTTATTATGCCATAAAAAACATACTGGCCAATGTAGGAATTGAACAAAATATCCTAAAAAATATAGGTACAACTAAAAGGTAAAAATTGGTAAAAAACACAATATAAACCGTAATATTATAGAAGACACTAAGGTCTCAATGTTTAAAGTACCCTAAAAATGTGTATCTATGTAAATGGTAGATCAAACGCGTTTCGCTGCTCGTTGTCGCAGCTTCCTCAGTAATTGGTGTTCCTATAAAAGCACAAATATTGGACAAAAAGATTGTATGCTTTATATACTATAATATTTTTTCAGCTTTTATTTGTCCATTATAGGGATGAAGGCTGGTACATGCCTCCACCAATTAAATGGATATGTGTCTAGAACCTATATAAAATAAGACATAAACAGCCTTATTAAATTGAGATTCGGCCAATTCTAAAGGGCTCTATATAAGCACAGAGCATATTTTTTTACATAAGTATTTAGTTAGCGAAGACCTTACTTTTGGATAGAAGTTCACTAGCTAAAAACTTTTGTAAAATAAATATGTTATGTGCTTATATAGAGCCCTTTAGAATTGACTGAATCGCAATTTAATAAGGCTGAAAATCTTTTAATTTATGGATATAAACCCATACATAGATATACATATATATATATTGGAGAGTTCCTTGGTCTTCATGGCAGTGTTTGGCTAGTGGTGCCTATTGCTTAGGTGTTGAAGATCATGTGACACTTAGATTGCACACAGGTGGACATAATTTCACTAATTATGTGACTTCTGAAGGAGGATCTAAACATGGTGCTGTGTCAGGAACCAATATTAGTAACTCCAAATTTCTGAAAACTATTTAGAATAGTTTGATAGGGAGCTGAAATGTCACCAGAGGTAGAGGGAGAAAAGCACCCAGTGATGTACTTCAGCAAGAAACTGCTACCAAGAGAATAATGGTATTCAGTGGTCAAGTAGGAGTGTCTGCCAATAAAATGGGCCACAGATCTACTAGGGAGGCCATTAAAGCTTGTCACAGATCTTGCCCCCTTAAAGTGAATGCATCAAAATAGGGAAAAGAATGGCAGGGTGACTAGATTGTTTCTTTCATTACAACAATACAGATTTACTGTGGAACATCAAATAGGAAAGAAACACACTATTGCTGCTGCCCTATACAAGGCCCACTGCCTCTCAGCTCAAGGACCTCAGCCCCATGGTGTTGAGCTAAGGGGGTGGGATGTGTGACAAAATAAAACAAGGGGGCTGGTGCGGGAGAGGGAGCCGGAGGCGGAGGGGGGGCTGTTCCCGACAAGGAGTTCCAAGGCGGGCAGGGGTGGGACGGCCTCCACTACACTAGAGAACAAAAATGAAATGCAAAAAAATATTAGACAGCACTAGGGCCCCCCCAAGAGGAGGGTCCTGGTACACTGCACTGCCTACACAAGCGGTAGCTTCACCACTGACTCTCTCTTATATTTATTCTACATGTCAGCCCTAACAAAGTAAAGGCTAATGTTTTTTTCTTCTCTTTAATACAAGATCAAGTCACCTAAATACAATTGCTATTATGAACAGCATGGGAAACATCATATAATTATAATCTGATGCTTCTATTCTCTGAAAATATGCCCGACTGTCAGTGTAAATTTCAGAGCTCATAAGGACAAAAACCAGCAGCCAATAGGAAGAATTGGCACAGCATGAATGGAAGATGTTCAGCAAGTTTCAAATGTAAACAAACAAAATCATTATAATAAAGTTCCCAGTTAACTGATGCATAAAATAACATTTAGCACCACTAGAAAACATTTTCTACTAAGTATAAAATAGTATTACTATTGCTTACTAGCGTAGATTATTTTAGTTTAGAAAATACTGATAGTGAAATATGACAGTACTGCCATCTATTGATACCATGATTTAGTTTTGTTGTTTACTTGCTTTTCATTTAATTACAGCACTTCTTTTATTTTATGTGCAATCACATTACCAAGCGGTAAAACATATATAGCTCTTTGAGCTATAGTACTAATTGCAAATGTAAAGCACTAATTGCAAATGCATTATAACTGTATATAAGATCTGCTTTGTATTGCATGCCTCCTAAAAGGTTTAAATTGGTCTCTTTCATTAAAAATAATAGAGTGTGGTATTATGCACTTCTGCGTATATAACGCCTTAACTGTTGGAAAAATTATACTGTTATCAGCAACACCATGCTTGCTTTTAAATTTATTTTATGAACGCTTGTTGAAACAATTATCTATTGAAGAGTAATTAGTTCTTAATGTTTAAATAGCAGAGATGTGTTGTACTGTCCTATTCACATTGAAATCTTTTCCTTTGTTATCCTTTGAACATTTTCTAGTCCAAATTCTGCATATTCATGAGATGCACACAAGAAAACAAAACATTAAAAAGGGAAGCTACTTTCAGAAGCTTGCAGACATATTTAAATATAGATTTAATTAAAGTGATAAAATCTCGTAAATGCATTAAAATGAACCCAAAAGAGATTACATTTAGTGTTGGATAACTAAATATGTTAAGCTTTCAGGCGTAGCAGACAGACAAAGATTAGATTGAGGCAAAAAAAAATAGGATAAATTCCTAACTTTACATTTTTTATCTAATTTGGGACCTGTGTAGTGATTTTAACAATGTTTAGAGAAAATGTGTTTTGAAATGTATTATAAAGATAAGGATTGAAATATGTTTTTTTTAATAATATCCATAATTAGGCAGTCTATAATGTGGTTACCCAATGTAAAAGGGACATAAAAATGTTTTTCAGCAACAGCAATATTTAAAAAGCATTGTAATTTTAATAAAAAAAAAAAAAATTACATTATTACATGGGTTGGCCTCCACCTCAGAGTTTTGATTAGGGTGTTTGTGATGTATGATATCGCATGTGGAAGGTGTGGGCCCTTAAGTGCTCTTCGCGTTGCATATGCATATATTTTTTCCAAGTTCTTGCTTGCTATTTCATGCAATTTGCACCCGAGTTAAACATTCCTCGCTATGATCAACAGTTGACACCACCTCTGTTTTTTCCTCATCATTGGAAGATCCAAGATCTGGACATAGGCCAGCTTTATCAGCAATATGTCATTTTTCAGACTGTAGCTTAGTGTTCTATGTCTGCGTTAGTCACTCCTGGCTGGGCATCTTGGCCTTCTTCTAGTACGGTCTTCTTTTTTTAACAATAGTTGCTTCTTTTTTTGTCTGTATAGGATATACCAGACCTCTGATCAACATATTTTCCAATCTCCTTCCTACTCTGCTCCTTCTCCTCCACACCCTCTGTCCCTTCCTCTGTCTCATCCTCCACTCTGTGTTACTAAATACGTAAGGAATTACATCAAGAAAGAAAGAGAAAATCATCTACTGAGCACTATGTATGTCAATTATTAGACTATTTAATAATTTCTTTGAATACATACGATATAGTCTGATACCATGTGAGCTTATAGTCTTATCGTTTTTGTTCTGCAAAATAGTATAGTGTTCTGTACCAGACTGGTCCACTAGTAAAAGTCATAAACACATTTGATTCATCTAGAAAAAGCACAACTTTTTGAAACTAGTGGGCCAATATTATCCCAGGGTTGCCATACATTTATATCATAAATCAGTAAAATGTTTATGGATATACAAGAAGTATACTAGAATTATTACTGGATTATCTTTTTCTAGCCATATGCATTCCCAACATTTCAATGTCAGATATTGGTAAATTTTTGTATATACCATTTTTTATTTGCCGTTTTTTAACAAATATGTGCTTTTTTTTTTTTAATATAGTATATATTACTAAAGATTAGTTTTTATTCTTGAATATCCATCCAAATCTTACTGATTAATGGTATAACTTTGCAACAAACCTGGGAGAATATTGCCCCAATAGTTCCAAAAGGTGTGCTTTTTGTAAATGAATCAAATACATACGTAAGAAATCTAACATCTATTTTCTTCTCAACAATCTTCTCCTGTCATTTCACACTCTTTTTTTTATTATCTAACAGTAATAGGATGAAATAAAAATAAACATCTAACAGAACCAATACTTAAATGCATTTTTATGTGTTAAGTAACTATTACTTAAAGGGATCTTAAAGGAGTAGCGATGTGGTGGTAGAAGGTGCTGGTGATGTGGTTGTAGAAAGTGCATGACACAGTGTGCTTATGAAGATTAAATTATAGGTTAATTTTGTAGAATTTTTGAGTGGGTCTCTTGCAAACTCATTTGACCCCCATGCAATGTATATTTTAATACATTTAGATCAAGAATGAAAATAAAAAATGCATGGTTCTTAAAGGCTGAAAGGTTGAAATGTAGTCCTGTCCAATGAAAGCATGTGCCATTCATATTCCAATGTATCGCTTTGTTGATTATGTATGATTCCAATATGAAATATTCTGTTTTATTTATAAATTATATGAAAAAGTCTTCTTTTCATTTAATCTTGTCTTGTGTATTTTAAATATGTATTTATTTCATTTGAAAGTGATGTGCCATATGGTCAGTTCCTGATCCTTGCCTTACAAGACTACTTCCCCACTGCTTTTCTAATAATTAGTTCTGACACTGTGAAAATTGTGTCAGTTTCCCTATAGCTAAGGTATTGTTACACACTTTGTAATATAGTTTTTAATGTATTTCTTGCTGTTCTCTAACGAGTGGTAAACACAGAAATACATATTTTGATGGCATAGCTTTTATAAATAGGTTTAATAACTTCTCAGGAAACCTTATGCATACTATACCTTTATTTAGAGGAGGTGGAATGCTGTCTATAACTCCAAGAATACCATCCCCACAATCAAACATGGAGGTGGAAACATTATGCTTTGGGGGTGTTTTTCTATTAAGGTGACAGGACAACTGCAATGCATGAAAGGGACGATGGACGGGGCCATGTACTGTCAAATCTTGGGAGAAACCCTCCTTCCACAAAACCCAAAACACACAGCAAGGCAACAAAGAAGTGGCTCAAGAAGAAGAACATTAAGGTCCTGGAGTGGCCTAGCCAGTCTCCAGACCTTAATCCCATAGAAAATCTGTGGAGGAAGCTGAAGGTTCGAGTTGCCAAACCTCTGCCAACAAGGGTTTAGCCACCAAGTACTAAGTCAAAGGGGTCAAATAGTTATTTCACTCATTGACCTGCAAATCAGTTTATACATTTTTTTACTTTTTAATTTCCTGTTAATTAAATTTTCTGAGATACAGGGCCAGGTATACTAAAGGGAATTAAGTTGGAGAGCTCATGGGCATGATCTATATATATTTTTTAATCCTCCTTCAACAGACTTTTCATTCAAGATTTTATGTTTTTTATCACCTTTATTAGGTTCCCTTAAACTCCTTCAAGTAATCCTCTTGCCTCAAAACATTTAAAATCTCAATTAAAACGCATCTCTTTAAAGAAGCGTACCACCTTCCACCCTAACACCTCTTTTACCATACCTTAGATTGTAAGTCTGCGAGTTTCTATCCTAAGTACTTTGGGAATTCACCATGGACATTGGATTGCTAGCTCAAAGACAGGTCCCTCCTTGCTCTGCTATATGTCAATTTGTATTTATCTTTGTCTGAACTTAATTTATGTACAGCGCTACGGAATATGTTGGCGCGTTATAAATTAACTATAATAATAAATTAACTATAATAAAGTAAGGGCTACTTGTTTTCCTGCATATTTGGGATGCACAGTAGCTAAGTTTCTAGTAAACAATGGAGAACCCCTTGCAAATCATAGACCAGTCAATTGGCAAGCTAACTACGCTTAATGAATCATCAGTTTATAAACTAGTTACATTTTACCTGCTAGAATGGCTTATATTTGAAAGCACTCATAGGGCCCTTTGCTAAGCCCTGAAAAAGCACTTATGAGTGCCCTAAAAGCAGAGTAAATCCTACATAGCTATACTAATCCCCCGTCCCTAAAACATTGTGAGAGAACACTGCTCTGAGTGAACTTCACGACACAGACGAAAAGCAAGGCATAAATCTCCATTGAGTTTTGCACTGAAAATAAATTATGAGTTACTCTCTGACACTCTGACACCCAAACCCGATGGTAATAAGATTTTATGGATCATTCGCAAATCAGGGCACTGATAAGTTTTTTTAGTACTCGCAAGTGGTTTTCAAACTTTTCCAGAGTCCCCAAGAAGCATTTAAAGTGACAGTATAGCACAAAACATGATGACATTAAAACATTGTTTGTCACTTAACAATCCTATAACAACATATGTGTAATTAAAAAATATGATATGTTAGTATTAAGCCTGTTTTATTATACAAAATCCAGGGTAACAAACAACTCAGCACGTCACAAAACTGCATTGCCTAGGAACAAATGCTCCGATATACTGTCTATAACTATATCATATTTGAACACAAAAAAAAATACATATATATTTGTTCCCATGCAACAGCTGGTTACAGGCAGTTGTAACTGCACTTCACACTCTTCCACTCATTAGATATATGACATTCCCCCCATTTCCTTTTGGCTCCTACAGCCCTGTCTCATCTGTAAAGCTTGGTTTGGCTACTCCCTGCACAGACATCTGTTGCGTCTTAAGGTAGAATTTAGGGAAGTGGGCTGAGTGCCCTAATGTGAGGGGAGATAAAGTTTAGAATACTGTTGTAACTTAAGAAAAAGCTCCCGCAGCCAATTTTTAGGCATCAGAGAATGAGGCCTACAGGGCATAGATACAACGATTAAAACAGAATTTTAAATGACGCATACGGATTATATGACTGAAATTCATCTCACTAAATTTGTTTTCGTCTAGCTGAAGCAGTGGTATGATCCAAAGATACGTCCTCAGGATGTGTTGTGAGTCACAAAAACAGAAAAGATTTCAATTATGACGAAAGTACTGTGCCTAATTAAAAATATATTTTTTTCATTCCGAAAAATATGTGTGGCATTAAGTGACTCTCGATTGTATATTTGCATGTCTTATTACTTTTTTACCTTTAGAATTTGTTTATTAAACTTGTTCTACTTTTGTAAATAACAATACAGAAAATACTGTATAAAATGTATAAGTAGCACTACTGAAAAGGGATGGCATGACCATGAGGGCAATAGTGGCAATGCCTGACCAATAACAATCATGCAGTTTTATTATTAATCACATATAATAGTTGTCAAGCTGCGTACATCAAAAAACAACAAAAACACTGAAAAATACAAGCAAAACATAAAAAAAAAACCATCAGACACAGCATGGGGGGACAGCCAGGACACCTGGGTGTGCAGTTCCACGCAAAATAAAGTCAAATTTAAGGAGTTTCGCCACATGAAAATCGGCCAAGCGTCCAGAAAAAATTAAAACAAGGCTACAGGACCGAAGCGCGGAAAACACAGACAAGGACGTACGACTTTTACAAACAACAATTACGACCCGCAGAACTTACACAAAAACAATACAAGGTCGCAAAAATACGAAGTTAACGGCCGAACCGCACACATCCACAAACACGAAAACCATAACAACAACAAAAATACAACATAAAACAAACATCACACACAGCATGGGGGGGGGGGGGGGGCAGCCAGGACATCTGGAAGTGAGGTTGCACGCAAATTTAACAAACAAGAAAATTGGCTAAGCGAGAAGAAAAATGGAGGACAAATTAAATGAAAACGAGGCTAAAGGACACAGAGCTACAAACATCACCGCCAGGCACGTACGAGTTAGCCAGGAGCGTAGCAGATACAAAATATACCACAACGGACAGAAAATGCTTGCGAGCCAAATAACACATAGAAAAAAAAAACGCCATTTTACACTAACTTACAACTAATAACATTAGGAATCTAACATGTTGATTCACCCGCCTAAACAAATGGTTTGCCCTTGCACACGCAGCCTATTTACACTGCACACTTGCCACATTGCTGACACTTTCTCCTCAGATGATCTACACTATGACTGTACATTTTCAGATGCAACAAAATCCAAATAGATTGTTAGCTCTTCAGGAAATTGATTGATGCATATTCAATTTAAATAGGTAAATTATATTCATTTATTCATTCATATTACTTTATTACCTCACTGTAGTCAATTTTTTTTACCATTTTACACTGTACTTATATAATCGGTCTTCATGCCAAAGGTGATCATTGCAAAGCCAGACAATTGAAGTACACGAGAGGAAGGCTCTCAGCCGGGTCTAACAATGAGCGCCAAAGCTCCACATAGGAGCAAAAGCCTTACATTGTGTGGCAAACAGCATTCCCATCAAATGTTATTGCCCCATCATTTTTGACGGGCAAGTCGCTAGTTACTTTATATTTGTTGTTCACAACTGGTATGCAATATTTCGTTTTTAACATTTCTCCCAAAAGTTAATGCTGCTCCCTTTCTGTCTCATGCAGAGAAACACTCATACATGCTTTACATGGGTACCGTTTTAACTTATTTTAAATTAGCAATAGGGTACCAGGGGACAATGGCACAGCTGCTATCAGCATGTACATCTGCAGGGTGACTGAGCATCTCGACAAGACTTTGCACTAGATTCCAATTTGTGCAAGAGGGATGATCTCCTATTCTTTCCATGGGAACAGCTCTGATTGCCGACCCATGAAGGGAATATTGGCATATGTTAAAGCAGGGGTGTCCAAGTTTGGTCCTGGTGGGCCGCACATAGGCCTGTATTTGAGGATTTCCATTCTGTGCCTCCCTAATGCTTGGTTTTGTGTAATATTACCAGTGACCACATAGTTCTACACTGAAATCTTTTGTGGACAAGGCAGGATTTACATATGTGGACTGAGTGTCATAATAATGCAAGTGAAAAGATTAGAATTAACATGTAGCATAGGGAAAAAAGTTATACCACAAATTACACTGTTTGATTAGAATGGGGACCTGTATTTCCTATTTTTACTTCATAATATTTTGTTGTTATCTCACTTGTAGTGTGGACCACTTAAATCAAGATCATGGACCACAGTTTGTGAACCTCTGCTCTAGGGGGCAAAACAACCTCACTCTAATATTATGTAAAACCTTGCTTGGCACATTTGCTGAATATTCTTGATATAGGATTACACGGATATGAGTGAAAAAGGAGCATGAGAACTGATACTTGTATATTCAAACATGATTTCAACTAGCACTGTAGGTCATGCTTTCAATCCATGCAAAAGTGCATTGAGTGGTGTATGTCTCTGTATATAGAGAGGACAAGCAAATCTGTGTACACATTTCAAGAGGTTTATAGTTTTGTAAGACATGATTGTGGGAGTGTGTAAGACAATGTGTGACAGCAAGGGCATAGGAACTGGAGGGGATGAGGGGGCTAAATCCCCCCCAGATTAAATGAATAGGGAAAACAAAAAATACAATTAAACTTAATCATGCATTACCAGATTTGCCCACCAGCGGACCAGCTATTTGGAGCAGTAGGTCTATCCCATGAAAGTTTTGACAATCTAAACTATAATATATATATATATATATATATATATATATATATATATACATACATATATATACATACATATATGTATATACTAGCTACTTGCCAGTCAGCAATGACGGGAATAACATTTTAAGCCTGGCAATGCCGTTTACCACCAAATGTAAGCACCTTAGGCACTCATCGCGAGCCCGGCGCTGTGAGTCTCTCCCCCTGTCTACTTCTGCCCATTTGTCTCTTTTCCCCCTCCTTTCCCTCCCTTGTTTCTCCTTTCCCCCCTCCTCTCCCTACCTTGAGTCTTATTCCCCCCCACCTCCATCCCTTCAGCTCTCATTGCGCATGCGCCACAGCATAACCAACATTTCAGCGTTACGAACATTAGTGTGATACACAACTATAAATAGCGACTTGCCAGCCAAAAATGACGGGGCAATACAATTTGAAGCCAAGGCAATGCTGTTTGCCACGCAATGTAAAGCTTTTTCTACTCGGAGGACCTTCGGTGCTCTTTGCGAGCCTGTCCGCTCGTGTACTTTTGCTCCACTGAGCACCTTCTGCGCTCATCACAAAGACAGATATATATATCTATATTTTGTTAACTAATAATTAATAAATTAAAATACTTGACCTATTTCTAATTATGATATCCAGCAATCAATAGCCTGAAGAGCTAACAATCTGTTTTTATTTTCCTGCAGCATACAATGTACAGTTGGACTGTTGCTGCATCTGGTAGGATCCAATTTGATCTTTTGATCTTTGTATCTTTTATTATAATTACATTATTTATTTTATTGTTGCTACTATTTTACCTATTTTCACCATATTGGTCCTATTTTTCCCTGATGTGAGAGGCTTCATAGATGGGTCTAAATTAGAACCACCATTATAAGATTAGAGCAAACATTATATGAATTGTCATTTGTACTGACCCTAAACTCACTGATATTGGAGCATCTTATGTGAGGCTTGCTAACCTCAACAATAGATGTCTCAGTCTGGGGAGTGAGGTCTGGATCTGTGTGTGGACACTGAAGCACTAAGACAGTTTCTTTTATTTGTTTTCTATCTTTAATTATAAAAGTATCCCTGTAACAATTGATTCATTGGATATTGGACTATTGAGACACTAAACATTGGGCGGTCTGGATTAAAAACACTAAGCAACATAAGGACGACAGGACAATATCTGTGACATCTCATATACAACGTGAATTGATATCATATTGAATGTGAGTGTAATGGTTTTAATTATTTGTTATGATAAACCTTGATATACATACTTCAATACTTCATGATTGGTTTGGCTCTGCGCTTGTCCCTCCCACCCCTCTACTTGTTTTTTGGCTTTTGGAGTACTTTGTGGACAGTACTTGTCTGGAGGAAGCGGCATCGCAACCAAGATTGAATTTATTGGAGGACACACTTTCATTACACTTGGGACTATTCTGGACACAACCGGGAAGAAGAAAGGACACTATTTGGAGAACTATATCATTCCAAAGTGAGACGATTTGCATTTAATTTCCATCACTTTCCCGCATAGTGGTTTTATTTGGTGTGACGGTTGAATAACCTCAGATTAATATCCACTTTGCTTTTCTCTATCTATACCCATCCCTGCACAAGGCAACTTTATATATTTAATTGCACCGTCCTCTTTCTATTGCTTATGGAGCGCTATAGACATAGCAATCAATCCTTTTGGGAAGCTGCTATTATTTATTTCTTTACAATACAATTTTAAAGCTGGAAATGCGGTTTGTGACACAATGTGATTCTCTGAGACTCTTAACCTTTTTGTTATTTACAAAGAAGTACAAAAATGTATAATTTTTTTTAATAATGAACTGTTAAACCATATTAAACATTTTAATTGTCATGTATGCAGTAATAAAATACCAATACATGAACTTTGTATGAATAGGTATTGTGAACCATTACATAAAGGTTTCTAAAATTCTAGCAACTTATATTGTAAACAATGTTGAATGAATTATTTTTAACAATACTAAAATGAAATAGCTCAACTGTGTATAAAATGAGTATTTTAAACCATTACAGAATATTTCTTAACATGCAACTTGTATTTAAACTCATGGTAAAGCACATAGGTATTGAATCCAGAGGAAGGTAAATGGTAAAAAAAAAACATTGAAACTTAGCCAATTGTATCAAAGGGGGAACAAATTAATTCCTTCCCGACCCTAGTAACTGGCGATCGGATTACTCCCTGCATGAATCCTGTCTATTTAATTATACATTTAAATTTGTAACAAATGATTATGCTGCTACTGACATAAATCCTTACTAACATTCAATAAATGAACTTTTCAAACCTTGTAAGATACAATATTAGCAATGCAAACATTATGGTAAGGTAATAACATTTTAAATGAAATTAGTTAAAAATATAGTGATCTTGAATATTGAATCCAGAGGAAGGCAAAACCCCCCCAAAGAAAAACAGTGAAACTTGGTCAATGGTTTGAAAGTGGGTAAAAAAATGTATTCCTTCTTTTTTTTTTTTTTTTTTATAAAGTTTATTCATATAAATACATCTTTATACAGAGAAAGAAAAAAAAAACAAGACGAATAAAGCTATATGTTAACAATATACAGAGACGAACAACAAAGAAAAAAATAAAATAAAATAAACATTAAAGGGAAAAAGTCATGGAGACATTACCAGGAAAACACTCGCAACAACCAACTCTCTAGCTTGATAGCAAATATTGGTCCCAAAGCTGCCATTTTATCAAGTGCGTGGCTTTAGGAGTTATGTCCCATACATTATCGGGCGATTCTGTTTTTATCATCTCCCTATTAATTGAGACAGCATTCTCTAATTCTTTCCAGGAAGGTACTTGTGGTTGTTTCCAATATTTCAAAAGTAACCATTTAGCAACAAAGCATATATGTGATATTAAATATCTTTCGCCTAAAGGAAATCTTTCCAATTGCATATGTAAAATTAATTCTAGAGGATTACAGATAATTGTTTTGCCCACAAGAGTAGATAATTCTTGACTTAGTCTCGTCCAGAATTTTTTTATTTCTTTGCAGTCCCACCACATGTGGAGGGTTGTGCCTGGTAGTCCACATTGTTTCCAACATAGGCCATCAAAATTACTATATATTTTTTCTAATTTCATAGGAACATAGTACCATCTATGGATTAATTTTACTATCATTACATTATATGAAGAATTGATTGATGAGTTCTTAACAATATTAAATATCTTAATCCAGTCTTCTTCTAAAATTATAATTTTCAAATCATCTTCCCAGGCTAGTATTCCCCGGCTTTTATCCAAGGGGGTATTTTCATCAATTATGTTACTAACCTTAGAGATTATATGAGACGATACACCCTTAAGTAAATATTCCTCCATTGTCCACATTTTATTCATGTTAATAGTCTTATATCCTGACAGTTTAAGGTTCCTCTTTAAGCATTCATAGTCCAACCACGTTAACTTATCTATATTGAATTTCTCTTTAAGTCTTTTCAGCTCCAATAGACTACCTTTGTCATATAGGTCCCCCACATTTCTAATGTTATGTGATTTTAATAATGACATTCAAGTTGTTATTAATAAAGTCTATTGGTGCTGCTAGAGAAGGAGATCGTACTAATGATAATTTGGTTTTATTCTTATGCCATATATTGATAATATTTTGGATATTAGGGGGTAAGTCTGAATTTCTTTTCTTTTTATATTTGGCCATCCATAATATATTTTTTATAGATGATTCTCCCCATAGGGCCTCTTCTATTTTTAACCATCTTGGGGTATTTTGGACATAATTTTATCCCACCACTTGTGTAAGTATAATTTTTACATTTAACTCTTTAATAGAAGGGGAGCTTAATCCCCCTCTCTCAAATTTCTTACATATTATGGTTTTCTTCACTCTTGGTTTTTTCCCCGGATATATAAAGTCATCTAATGTTTCTTGAATAATTTGAATATAATAAGCCGGTATTTTGCCTGGAAGCCACCTCATAATATAGGTTATTTTAGGGATTAGGCTCATATTTACTGCATTTATTCTACTTATCCATGATAAATGTAGGGGTCTCCAGTCATTCAATGATTTCCTGATTTGTTTCAGTATTTCACTATAGTTGTCTTTAAAAATATTGTTAATGTGACCGGAGAACCCAGGTGTACTATATGAGAGGGATTCCATCTATATAAATATAGGTTCGCTAACCTGTTTTTTTCTTCTAATGATATGTTACAAGTAATTACTTCAGATTTCTGTTGATTTATCTTAAAATAGGAGAATTTACTGAATTCTTCAAGAGCAGTCTGCAAGGCTCTACAGGAAAGCTCTGGATTTGTTATTGTTATTATAATATCATCCGCATATGCCATAATCTTATATTCCTCCTTCCCTATCTCAACTCCTTTAATTTCTGTTGATTCTCTGATAGTTATCAGTAGAGGTTCAAGGAATAAAATAAAAAGAAGGGGAGATAACGGACAACCTTGACGAGTACCATTGGTTATTAAAAATTTGCCCGAACTAAATTGTGGAGATGATATATGTGCTGTAGTATTTAAATACAAGGCTTTTACTGCCGATGAGGCAAAGCTTCCCAAGCCCAGTCTCTCCAAAACGCTATCCAGGAAATCCCACCTGACCTTGTCAAAGGCCTTTTCTGCATCCAATGACAGGGTCAGGGAAGGGATCCTCTTTTTCTTTACAAGGGCCAAGATATCAAGAAGGCTTCTGATATTATCCAACGCTTGTCTATTCGGTATAAATCCTGTTTGGTATGGTTCTATTAGTGTAGAAATGATCTTACTCAATCTGTTCGCCAGAATTTTAGAATACATTTTTATATCAACGTTGATTAGGGAAATTGGGCGATAGTTTTTATATTCTTCTGGGTTTTTTCCCTGTTTCAATATATTAACTATTTTTATTTCCGTTAATTCTGATGGTATCAACCCTTCCCGTTTGATTTCATTATAAAGATCACATAAAGTTCCATTCAATTCCTTGGTAAGATATCTGTAGAATAAATTGTCAAACCCATCTACCCGGGGAGTTTTATTTTTTTTAATTTTAGAAACAATTTCCATTATATCTACATTTTTTATTTGTTTAGTTAGGTAGCTAAGTTGTTTTTCGGACACTTTGGGAAGCTTTATCTTATTCAGGTATTGTTTAATCTCTTTTATTCCTGGTTTATCTACTTGATGATCTTTCTCTAAGTTGTATACATTGCTATAATATTCCTGGAATACCATTCCTATCTTATCTGGATGGGATTGCGGAGTATTATTTGAATCTAGAATTTTTCCAATATTATTTTTAATATACTGTTTCTTCAATTTATTGGCCAGGAATTTACCTGATTTCCCTCCTTCAAGAAATTGTGTCCGCTGAAATTTCCATATTATTTTATCTGATTGTAATTGAAGGATTTTTTGTATTTTAATATTTATGTCTTTTATTGCCTTACTATTCTCTTTATTTGGTGTCACATTGAAAATATCTTTCATCTTATTTAATTCTAGATAGAGTGTCCTTAACGATTTGCCTCTAGAGATGTAGCGAATAGTTCGCCGGCAGATTGTTCCCGGCGAACATAGCATGTTCGCGGCGAACAGCGAACATATGCGAGATTCGACCCGCCCCCAATACTTTATCATTGAGCAAACTTTGACCCTGCATGTCACAGTCAGCAGACACATTCCAGCCAATTAGCAGCATACACTCCCTTCCAAAGCCATCTACCTCATGGAAAGCAGCCATTTTGGAATCATAACTAACTTGCAGTCTTACAGAGAGGAGGGAGAGTGTAGGTGATGCTGATTGAATAGGGAAATCAATAGCTAGGCAAGTTTATTCAGTGTCCAGTGCAGTGCTGAAGGACTCATCAGATCTCTGCTGTAAACACAGCACCCCAAAAAGCCCTTTTTAGGGCTATAACATCATTTTTTTTTTCTTCAATTTTTTCTGTGTTATCTGATTTCATTTGCCTGTCTCCCTGCTAGCCCCTGCTTGCAAGTGTGTGTGTCAGGCTCACAGCTTATACTGTGTGTGCACAACGCATACAATATAATATTGTTTACTAGTTGTCTACTTTTAAAAAAACCAAAACTTTTATTTTCTTAAATCTAAGTGCATTTGACTGACCGTCAATCAAAGTTCATTTGCTTGACCGCTACCCATAGTATGTGTGTCTTGCTTACAAGTACTGTGCCAAGTTCAACCAATCCAATCTATTTGGGGTACCAACAGTCCACATTTAAAAAAACCAAACTTTTATTTTCTGAAATCTAAGTGCATTTGCCTGACCGTCAATCAAAGTTCATTTGCATGACCGCTACCCATAGTGTGTGTCCTGCTTACAAGTACTGTGCAAGAGAGCATGTTGTGTGCATGCTTGAGCTCCAAACAAAAGGCTTTTTAGGGTCTTAGTCCCTCAAATACAAGTTTTATTTTAACACCTTTCTGTTTATAAGCACTTTGTGCACGGTGTTGTTCTTTTTTGGGAGTTTTTGTGGTATTTTTCTTAGTTTAATTTAAGTTTTAGTTTTCTGGGAGTCAGGCTCAAGTCTCTATCCCAGGAGAGTGAGCTGTCTCCTGGATACTTTGCCACACCCCTCCCTTAGCACTACACCTTCACTCCTGGAGCTTTGTTACTTTGACTTTTTTTCTTTTAAAAAGTTTATTAGGTTTTGTTGAAGTTTTGTTTGTTTGGTGTTGGGTTTTATGTTTTGGGGGAGAGAAGACAAGTAACATCTTTGTAGGCAGTGGGGGGGGGAAAACAATTAGAATTTTTGTTGAAAAGGCTTTTTTTTTTTTAACATCTGACACAGAGACACAGAGGGGATAAAAAGCCTCTATGTTCTCTGTGTTGTTGCAATTAGACACCTTGCAACAGGCCATTAACCCTTCCACTGCCAAGCATCACCTCTCTCTCTCCCTTAGTTTTGTCTCCCTTAGTTTTGACTTTTTGTTTCTTTTTCACACTTTTATATTTTAAAAAAAAGAAAACAGTAAAAAAATCATAAAACAAAAAATAAAAATAAATAAAACAAATAAACTAAAAAAAAAAAGGGTCTAAACATGAGGGATAAGACCACTAAGAAGCCTCAGGGGTTAAAAGGGGGAATAATGGCCCCTGAAAATCCTAGCTGCAGCACTGCACAGCATAGGCCCCAGGCAGATAAGGCAGCCCCAGCTCCTGGTGGTTCTGCCAGCAGACCTACCCCTGTGGCTAATACCTGGTCACAGGTGGTTTCTGCTGGCCCCAGTAATACCACCGCTGGGGCTGAGGGGCAGATCACTAGGAAGCATGGGGTTAAATGTCAGATGTCTGGGGTCTACAGCATTGATATCTATCTGCGTGCTGCAGCTAACGTCATCAGCCCCTCTGTTATAGTAGCAGCCAGCAAAATGTACGGGAAAGCAGTTTTCTTTACCCGTACGCTGGCTGCTGCTCACATTCTTGTACAGAGAGGCATCACAGTGGGGGGATTATATGTCCCAATAGAACCCCTGGAAGGGTTGGGCACAAAAGTAACACTCTCTAATGTGCCCCCCTTCCTACCAGACTCCCTCCTGTGCCCCCACCTGCTAACCCTAGGGGAAGTAAAAACACCATTTATTAAAATTCCCCTGGGGTGCAGAGAGAGAGCACTTCGTCATGTGCTCTCTTTCAAGAGGCAGGTACAAATGTGCCTGCCTCAGGGTGCAGAAAACATTGAGGGGTCTTTTGGGGTTCCATTTGAGGGGGTGCTCTACAGGATTTTTTACAGCACTACGGAGGTGCAGTGCTATCATTGCAAGGGGTTGGGGCATACACTTAGGAATTGTCCTAATGAAAAGCATCATGCCCCAGCCCCAGTAAATGGCACCTCCGTCAGTACAGCACCCATCCCCGCTGAGCCCATAACAGCGGGGACCTCAAGGGTCATAGCCCCCCCACAGAGCTCAGGCAAGGAGGCCGTTCCTCAAGCCACCACCACGGCCTCCAAATCCCCTTCGTCCCCAGAAAAGCCATCTGTGTCTGTGGTTTCCAGCAAGACTGCAGACACAGGGGAAAAGGGGAAGAATGTCACCGGTCCTCGCAGTGTCAAAGCTGCATCTCCCAAGTCCCAATCTGCCCCCACCATAATTACATCAGTTAGTGTGGGGGCACAGTGTAAGCAGAGGGATAATAAGCCCTCTGCAGGGGAGGCAGCTTGTGGCAGCTCCTCTTCCAGGAGTGACGTCCCCAGGAAGAGGAAGCATAAAACCAACAGGGAGGTTGCTGATAAGTGGGAAGTGCTCTATAGTGGAGCACCTCCCTCTAAAAGCAAGAAGAGGAACAAAACATCTCCTCCTCATCCGGTGACATTGTCTGGCCCGGTTATTAAGCTCAGCCAGCCGGTGCCAGACCACACATCTCTCTCTCCAGACCCTATAGGGGTTAATGTGGAAAAGGGTCTGGAGAAAAAGCAGGGGCAAGAGGGTCTCCCAAGTGAGGCAGGGGTAGATCAGAAAGATCAGGTTCTGCCTCTGGCCTTTGAGGGGGGTCCCAACAAAGCCCCTGCTGAATGGGTAGTCAGTGTCCCTGAGGTGCTGAGCTTCAAGGGCACCAGTCAGTCTCCTCCTCCAGTGTCACTCTCTAGTGACGTACCTCGGGCTTTGTTAGAGCCCCAGGCCGAGTCACTACTGGAGGGGGGGAATATAGGCATGACCCCCATTCAGGACCCCATGGATTTGTCTGTCAGGGGGGATGTGGCACAAGGGGAAGTGGAAATGGGGGAGGGTGATAAAACAGGTTTTCCTGTTAACATCATGGGAGAGCCTGTCTACCCTCCTCAGCCGTCCACTGACCCTAACATCGGTGCCATCCAAGCTGAGCAAGCAGCGGTGGAACTGGCAGAGGAGGCATATAAAGCCTCCAAGGCTTCCATTCAGGAAGCCATGCCGGCCACTGCTGTCCAGCCAGCACTCCTGAAGCTACAGGGGTGCAGCAGCAATCCAAGGGTCCATTATTTACCTTGAAGGGTGCTAAAGGGACTCCTTCTGTATCATCTAAGAGGGGGTCCCTGAGAATAAAGCTGAGGAAACTGACTCCAGCCGGGGAGGATGGAGTAAAAGCCCTCAGCCAAGAGGAGCCCAGGGGTAACCCACTAGAAGGAACATCATATTCTGGGTGGGTTATCCCTGTCAAGGAAATAGATCTATTCCTTGAGAGCACCCTTCATGGACAAAAGAAAAGTAAGGTGCGGCTGGCCTTGGAGAGGTGGAAGAATATGTTGTTTATTCTCCACTCTCTCCAGCAATATCTAGTGGTCAGCACTAGGGCCAAGAATTCTGGGACTGCGGAGCATCTCCGCAACCGGAAATTCTATAAAATGTGCTTGTCCTATTAGCAGTCTCAAGGGTCTGAGGAACGCACAATTCCTGACACGCAGTAATGGCTTTGCACATCAGCACGCTAAATACCAATGGCTGTCAAGACAGTTTCCTCAGGTTCCAGGTACTCTCCTATTTATATCAGGGAGGGTACTCTGTGAGCTTCCTGCAGGAAACTCACACCACTCCAGAGGCTGAGGCCTCGTGGCAACTGGAGTGGAGAGGCAGGGTCTTCTTCAGCCACTTCACATCGGCGTCATGTGGAGTGGTGACCCTGTTCTCAGAGTCTTTTCAGCCAGAGCTGCTGCTTGTGAAAGCTGTTATTCCAGGCCGTCTAATCCACCTCCGGGTCAGAGAGCAGGGTAGCATCATTAACCTAGTTAATATATATGCCCCTGCTGGAGGGCCTGAGAAAGTGAGGTTCCTCGCCAGACTGTCCCAGTTTTTGGAGACGGTTGACGCAGATGAGTATTTGGTACTTGGGGGTGATTTCAACTGCACCCTCGACGCTCTGGACCGGAATAGTCCAGAGCCGTACGCGCCTTCTGCGTCAGCCCTGCGGGAGATCATCGCCCGCTTCTCCCTGGAGGACATCTGGCGAGAGCAGAACCCAGGGGCATCAGACGGTTTCACCTACGTAAGGGTGAGAGCCGGTCTGGTTTCCCACTCCCGGATCGACAGACTATATATATCTAGTCACTATATGTCACGAGTCGGTTCTTATGCCATTAGGCTGGCTCCGTTCACAGACCACAACTGTGTGTCTGTGATGGTGGCGCTAACTCCAACAGCGCCACGAGCCGCCTATTGGCACTTCAACAATGCTTTGTTGAAGGACCAGGGGCTCGTGACATTGATCCGGGAGTTTTGGACGGACTGGAGGGGTTGCAAGGGGGACTTTGCCACGTTAAAACTGTGGTGGGACGTGGGCAAGGTTCATTTGCGACTTCTGTGTCAGGAATATACCAAGGGTGCGAGTGGGCAGCGCGAAGCTGAGTTGGAGTCACTCCGGGGGGAGGTACTCCATCTGGAGCAGAGGCTGTTGACTTGTAGGGACCAATCCCTGCAGAGCGAGTATGTAGAGAGGAAGGGTGTCCTCTGTGACCTGGAACGACACCAGGCCAAGGGGGCATACGTGCGCAGCCACTTAGGTTTTCTCAAAGATCTAGACTGCGTCTCGCGCCTCTTCTACTCACTGGAGAAAAAGGGGGGTAACAGTAGGCACATCACCTGTCTTCTAGATGAAGACGGTGCCCCCCTTACAGATCCGGAGAGTATCCAGGATAGAGCCTGGAACTTTTATAAAGATCTTTACTCTCCGGATCCCATTTCTCCAGACGCCTGCAGGGTGCTATGGGAGGGGCTTCCCACAGTCAGTGAGGGTGTAAGAGAGCGGCTTGATATACCACTATCTTTTCAAGAGCTCTCTGAAGCCCTCCGTGCCATGTCCTGTGAGAAGTCTCCAGGACTGGACGGACTGACTGTAGAGTTTTTCCAATTTTTCTGGGAGACTCTGGGACCTGATTTCCATCTGGTCCTTGGGGAAGCCCTGGAGACCGGGCAGATGCCCCTATCTTGTCGCAGGGCAGTACTTGCCCTGCTGCCCAAAAAGGGGGATCTCCGGCTTATTAAGAACTGGCGACCGGTCTCTCTGCTCAGCACAGACTACAAGATTGTAGCTAAAGCCATCTCGCTTAGACTTGGGTTTGTGCTGGCAGAATTGGTTCACCCTGACCAGTCCTATGCGATCCCGGGCCGGGCTATCTTTGATAGTATCTTTCTGGTCCGGGATCTATTGCATTATTCTCGCAGGACTGGTCTGTCACTCGCCTTTCTCTCTTTAGATCAAGAGAAGGCGTTTGACAGGGTGGACCATGGTTACATCAGCCACTCTGCAAGGGTACGGCTGTGGCCCACAGTTTGTGGGCTTTATAAGAACGCTGTATGCCTCTGCAGAGTGTTTACTTAAAATCAATTGGTCCCTAACAGCACCTTTGGTATTTGGAGAGGGGTGCATCAAGGATGTCCCTTGTCTGGACAGTTATATGCACTAGCCATCGAGCCTTTCCTCTGCCTACTGAGGAAAAGGCTCACAGGGCTGGTGCTAAAAGATCCAGACATGCGGATTGTCCTTTCAGCTTATGCTGACGATGTGCTCCTCGTGGCCCAGGATCCAGTTGATCTTGAGCCCGCAAAACAGTGCCAGGAGGTATATTCAGCTGCCTCCTCCGCTCAGATCAACTGGTCCAAATGCACAGGCCTTTTAGAGGGTAATTTACAGGTAGACTCTTTTCCTCCCACATTTCGTGACATCACATGGGAGGCAGATGTCATTAAATATCTGGGGGTCTACCTGTCCGCTGCGGACGCTTCCGTCCCAGACAACTGGAGGGAGTTAGAGGGCAGTGTCCTCTCTCATCTGGGACGATGGAGGGGTCTAGCAAAAATGCTTTCCCTTAGGGGGCGGACTCTAGTGGTGAATCAGCTGGTGGCTTCTCAGATCTGACACCGGCTGATTTGTCTGAGTCCGACCCCCGAGTTTGTCACCAATATCCAGAGGAATTTGTTAGAGTTCCTCTGGATGGGAAGGCATTGGGTCTCTGCAGGGGTGGCAAGTCTGCCTTTGGTGGAGGGTGGACAGGGAGTAGTTTGTGTGTGCTCCCAGTTATCCACCTTCCGCCTTCAGATACCTATATGCAGATCCCTCTCCGCAGTGGTGCGCACTGGCATCCAGCTTTTATCGCCAGTTGCGCAACCTGGGGTATGACCGGCAATTATTTCTGATCAGGCCCGAGGGGTTTGGGAGAGACCTCTCTGTGTTGCCGGCATACTACCAGGAAACCCTCAAGGCCTGGAGCATGGTCTCCGTGACCAGGCAGGGCGTGCCTTTGGGGGATGAAATATTCACAGAGCCCCTGCTATTTAATCCAGCAGTGGGGGCTCCAATGTTACAGTCCCCCAGTATCATCCGCCGCCTTAGTCATGCACGGATGACCCGAGTCGGGGATCTCTTGGACTACGGGCGTTCTGATTGGGTGTCACCCCAGGAGCTTGCGCTCCGTTTGGGATATGTGACGCCTAAAGTCTCAGGGCGCTTGCTCCAGGAGATTAGGGATGCCATCTCCCCCGACTCGCGTACCTTCCTTCGCGGGGCTTTGCAGGCCGGAGTGCCACATGCACCTTTCAACACCCCTGCTCCGGCTGTTTGCATTGGACACAAGCCCCGTGTTTCCCCTCAGGCTCCTCCTGTCCCCAACCTCTCAAAGTTGAGGGACATACCCTCGGCATGCTTTCGCGGCATGCCGAGGAAGAGCTTATATTCTCATACATACAGTGCACTTCCTTGCCCTCGTGACCCGTCCCGATACCATCTGGAGGCGGGTCCTACCAGCTGACGAGGGCAAGAGGCCCCGGTGGAGGGAACTTTATTCTGATTTAGTTCCAAGACCCACCGGGGACTTGAGTTGGAGAGTGCTCCATGGTGCACTGAGCACGGGAGAGTACTTAGCTAAATTCACGGACTCTCCCTCCACTTGTCCATTCTGTGGCAAGGGAGAGTCCGTGTATCATATTTATTTCAGTTGCGCCAGACTGCAGCCCCTCTTGTCACTCTTGAGGGGCCTCCTCCTGCAGTTCTGGCTGCATTTCTCCCCTCACATTTTTATTTTTGGGCACCCAGTGTCCCGGGGCAATAAGGCCAGGGACCTCCTCGTCAACCTGCTCCTGGCATTAGCCAAATTGGCTATATATAAGTCCAGGAAGCAGTGTTTGATAGGGGGGGTTCCCTTGTCACCTGAGGCCATGTTCCGGGTGCTGGTGCACTCCCGTATCCGGGCAGAGTACCACCTGGCTTTATCCACTGGGGGAATGGATGAGTTTGTCTCCCAGTGGGCTGTAGATGGTGTGCTCTGCTCGGTATCCCCCCATCCGGTTTCTTTTTCTCTCCACCTCCTAAAATGATTTTTATTTAGTTTACAGATCATGTTTTTCTCATAATTTTAAAATACACTGTGCCAAGTTCAACCAATCCAGTCTAGTTGGGGTACCAACAGTCCACATTTAAAAAAACCAAACTTTTTTTTTATTAAATCTAAGTGCATTTGTGTGACCGTCAATCAAAGTTCCTTTGCTTGACCGCTACCCATAGTGTGTGTCCTGCTTACAAGTACTGTGCCAAGTTCAACCAATCCAGTCTAGTTGGGGTACCAACAGTCCACATTTAAAAAAACCAAACTTTTATTTTCATAAATCTAAGTGCATTTGACTGACCGTCAATCAAAGTTCATTTGCTTGACCGCTACCCATAGTGTGTGTGTCTTGCTTACAAGGACTGTGCCAAGTTCAACCAATCCAATCTATTTGGGGTACCAACAGTCCACATTTAAAAAAAAAAAAGGAGTCAGAGGAGGAATGTGGCTTTGAGGGGGAGGAGGAAGACCAATCACAACATTCATCCCAGGGTGTTTGTTGTCACCTATCTGGTACCCGTGGTGTTTTACGTGGCTGGGGGGAAGAACATATCTTCAGCGAGATCACTGAGGACGTTGAACGGGACATGACTAGCTCGGCATCCAACCTTGTGCAAATGGGGTCTTTCATGCTGTCGTGCCTGTCGCAGGACCCTCGTATAAAAAGGCTGAAGGGGAACGACCTGTACTGGGTGTGCACGCTACTAGACCCCCGGTATAAGCAGAAAGTGCCTGATTTGTTACCAAATTACCGCAAGTCAGAAAGGATGCAGCAGGTCCAAAACAAATTAACAAGTATGCTTTACACAGCATATAAGGGTGATGTCACAGCACAAGGGCAATATAACAGGGGAAGAGGTGAAAGTAATCCAACTCCCACGACCATGCCGGCAAGGACAGGACGTTTAAAAGACGTGTTGTTGATGGAGGACATGCAGACCATTTTCAGTCCTACGCATCGCATCAGCCCTTCGGGATCCACCCTCAGAGAACCACTTGACCGACAGGTAGCAGACTACCTCGCCTTAACTGCAGATATCGACACTCTGAGGAGCGATGAACCCCTCGACTACTGGGTATGCAGGCTAGACCTGTGGCCTGAGCTATCCCAATTTGCAATTGAACTTCTGGCCTGCCCCACTTCAAGTGTCCTGTCAGAAAGGACCTTCAGTGCAGCAGGAGGTTTTGTCACCGAGAAGAGAAGTCGCCTAGGGCAAAAAAGTCTAGATTGCCTCACCTTTATAAAGATGAATGAGGGATGGATCCCAAAGGGACTGACACTGGGTGATACATTCGACTGAAAAAGGCCTGATGAGATGAGCTGCCTTCGGCTAAAAATGGTCCACACGCTGCTGTATGTTATCTGTGAATGCCGGATGAGTTGCATGAATTATCCGCCACCAACTAGGGTTCAAGAAGACACAATGTTTTATGGCACTTTCTGCCTGGGGAACAAAGGTCAATTTTTCTGGCCGCTGCAACAGCAGCGGCTGCAACAATACCTAATTTTTAAATTTAAATTTTTATGTCAGAAGGCGTACTGCATGTAATGAAAAAGAAAGCATATTGAACAGTCTTGCATAACACAACAGTTGTGCAAAAATACATATTTACAATGAAGACATTTTGTTAAAATTAGGTGGCTAGGCCTTCTTTGCTTTATATACTTTTTTGGTTAATACATTTTCTTTTTTTTTACTGTGATTGCAATTTTTAAGAGAAACCTAAGACATGGTAAAACAGACAATAGTAAAGAGTATATGAGCAGTTAACACCAAAGTCGTATTATCTATCATCACTCCAGCAGTAGCTTATTATTTACAATATCTAACCTGCTCAATCGCCCTTGGGTTACCCTAGGGCAGGCTTCAGTAGGCGACCTCTCCTTTCCTCGGATGATTTTGCCGCCGGTTGCTTCTGAAGGGTCTCCTCCAGGGCTCCCCCAATCCGGTCCTTCCCCCCGAGTCGCTTCAACCATTAACAAATGTTTTATTATATTAGGGGGGCACTAAAAATGGGGATGTTATCCAGGGATCCCAAATTGTCTGGAACTGGGTGATTCTATCAGAAAGTTTTAATTTGGGGTTTTCCAACTACTAGCTATGTGTATTTTTTCTTTCAAAAAATATTTTATTAGGTCAATCTTAAACATTTTAGAAGCTAGTAAGCATGTTTCTTCCCATAGTCTTATGACTGCCGAACACTCCCACCAGACATGAATAAATGTAGCCTCATTACCACTGTTCCTAAAACATGAGCTGTTCCGTTTTGGATCCCATTTATTTAGCTTAAAAGGAGTAATATATGTCCTGTGTAGGACCTTTATTGAAGTCTCAAGCAGACTATAATTTAAAGATCCCCTACTTAAGCCTTGCCAACTTTTATCCAATGTGCTGTCTGCCAACTCGGTGCCCAAATCCCTCTCCCAGGCTTTGGTATAGTCTGGTTTGTTTGCCCATGAGTTTTCATTAAATAGTTCATACATGAGGCTAATAATACCAGGCTGAAAGGGGGAATCCCTAAATTTTTTTGAGTAGCCAGGTGTTTCTTTGGGGGGTTCCCCTACCACTTATCGTATATATAAAATGATGTATTCTGCAAAAATGATAGTGTTCAGCCAGGGTAAATTGTATCTATCTCTCACCCACTCAAAAGGTCATTATTTTGTCATCATGCCACCATGGACCAACCCTTAGTAGGTTCTGAGACTTCCACCAACTGAGAGAGCTTTCCGGAAGATGTATCTTAAAGTGGGGATTGGGTACGATAGGGGTAAGATCTGATACCCGAGTGTACAGTTTTTGTGTCCAGTTCATCTCCGTCCATATTTTTAATGAGTGCTTAATCAACGGGTTTTTCAAGTTTCTCAAAAAAGTATACAGGCCTGGAATCCATATTACTGTATCCCATGTATAAGGTAACATGCTTACATTTTCCATAAATACCCAGAGCGGCTGATGTGTTTTGGAGAATGCGCCAGAGGAATGAAAGCCAGCTGCGCTGCCTTGTAATACAGTTTGAGATTCGGGTCCCTACCCTCTTTTGGAAAGACTATGAGGTCGGCCTGATTCAATTAAGGGGGCATAGGTTCTCCATTTAGTATAGTGTTAAACAAAGATGTTAGGTGCGGGGGTAAGCAAGGGCTCAAATTTCTTCTAGTACAGATGAGTAAAACCGTCTGTCCCTGGGGACTTGCCAAATTTAAGATCTTGGATTGTAGATTTAACTTCCTCTTGGGATATGTCTAGTTTCAAGCTGTCCAATTGAGGTACAGGTATTTTGTGGACTTCTTGCTGTAGTAGGAAGGACTCTATGTCAGATCCGCTGCAGCGGGATTGGGATGAATATATGGTCTGATCGAAGTTTTGAAATGTTTCTTGGATAGCATTGGGGCTAAAGGAGGTTTGGCCATCAGGTAGTCTAAAGATACCGTATATTATGTCCTCTCTTGGGGGGTAAAGACACTAATAATTCCTCCAATAAAATTCTGCTTTTTTTTTTGTGGGCAAGGTCCCTGGTTTGCCCCTTGGGTTATCTGTTAAAAAGAGTGGTGCAGAGACTGTGGGGGCTGTTAGCCTCCTTGTCCCCGTGTGGCCGTTTAGAATCCCTGCTGCTGCATGTTTCAGCTTTATTAAGGTGTAATTGTACAGCGTTTGACTCAAGTAGCTGCCTGTGCTGGGTCAGTTTGGCTTAATTGCTGGGCTCTTTTCCTGCCAAGATGGCAACCGTCAGTCCATGGGCCTCTATGTCCCCTTCACTACCTTTGTCCCCGCTTGTGTGCTTATTTTGGATGGCCCCCCTTTATATCTCCGGCCCGTGGCCTTGTAAGGGTCGCCCCCTCAATCTCTGAGTGTGGATATGCAGGGATGGGGCGTTGAATCTACCTTCTTCTCTGCTCGCTGCAAGATCAACAATACCTAATTTTTCAGGCATGTGTACATGCCTAATTTTTCTGGCCTCTGGTGCTGCACTGTGGCTTCAACAAACAAACCCCCAAAAAAGGCACATAACAGGGATTAAACTGGTAGGAGTAGTACTACTTAACACACCACTCATATGTGGTGTAACAGTAGTGTACATTTAAAACAAAAAAAAAATTGTACTGTAATAGATTGCATAGCAGTTAGTTGTCTGCTTGCGTGTGTGTCAGACGTACAGCGTCTACTCTACCAACTTCTGCAAGTGCACAGTGCCACTCATATCTGTTGTCACAGTAGCTTGCACGCATAGTACCGATCTGTCAAAACCTGTAATGATGAATGAGGTCTAGAGTAGCCTGGTTCCCTTATCCTCTACAGGTTGAGACCTAATGTTTGGGTGACTCCAGACCAACACATGAGTACAAGCAGCACACAAACTCAAAGCCGCCATCCTCCTCCTGGAGCAGCATCATAAGCCACATCAACCACTGCTGTCCTCCTTGCCCCCTCTCAACCATCCGCCACTCCGTCTCTCGCCTTGAGCAGTTCCTACTCATCTGCCCATAGTCAGGTGCCTGTAAAGGACATGTTTGAGCGTAAGAAGCTAATGTCACAAAGTGCCCCAAAATTGAAGTGATACGACCAACAAAGCATCTTTTTCCATCTCCTGGTTCTAAAAATCCAGGCCTTATACACGCCCCCTGATAGGTGACGTAACAAGTATTAAACTGATAAGAGTAGTACTACTTAACACACCTTATAATAATGCAGAGAGAGGCAATGCAGTGAGAGGAGTCTGAAGAAGAGGAGTCAGAGGAGGAAGGTGCCTTTGAGGAGGTGGAAGACCAAACACAGCAGGCATCCCAGGGGGCTTGCTGTCACCTTTCGGGGACCCTTGGTGGCTGAGTGGAGGAAGAGACCTTCAATGACATCAGTGAGGACAAAGAACGGGACATGGCTAGCTTGGTATCCAACCTTGTGCAAATGGGGAGTTTGCGGTTGTGCAAATGGACTGTTTGCGGTTGTTTGCGGTGCGGTAAACGGGGAGTTTGGTCTGTCACTGTGAATCGGGCCTAACCCTTACACTACCTGATCGATACAACATCATACCTGATGTTTTAAAGCATGTTATTCCAAACAATTTAGGAAATTTATGCCCTTTATGGCTTAAAACCAGACTCTGCATCAACTATGTAATTTTCCATGGGAGTTTTGCCATGGATCCCCCTCCGGCATGCCACAGTTTAGTTGTTAGACCCCTTGAAACAACTTTCCCATCACTATTGTGGCCAGAAAGAGTCCCTGTGGGTTTTAAAATTTGCCTGCCCATTGAAGTCTATGGCGGTTCGCCGATGTTCGCGAACATTTGCGGCGGTTCGCGTTCGCGGTTCGCGAACGAAAATTTTATGTTCGCGACATCACTATTTGCCTCTTAACCTTTGAATTTCAGCAGATTTTGAAATGAATATACCCCTAATATATGCTTTATATGCACACCACAGGGTTATATCTGATTTAACGGACATCTTATTCATTTTAAAAAATTCTATTGTTTCCTTTTTTAAATATGTAACAAATTCTTCATTTTTTAGGAGCCAAGGATCCATCCTCCAGCTACCTTTTTTCCCCCTATTATTTAAATTTTGATCCTGTATAACTAATTCGTTTAAAGAGTGATCTGACCACGGAATAGGTCGAATATTTATCTTTTTAATTACTTTTAAAGTTAGAAGATCCGTTAGTATATAGTCAATTCTAGAAAATGAATTATGTCGATGTGAAAAATGAGTGTATTCATGTACACCTGGGTTTAAGATCCTCCATGGGTCTATCAAGTTATTATTCTCTTTTACTTTACAAAAAGCTTTAGAAAGATGGTTTAGATGGGGTTCAAATTTATTTGACCCAGCTATTTGTTTATCTAACTTATCATCTAATATCATATTAAAGTCGCTGCATATTATTAACAGGCCTCCTTTGATTTTATTAATCTCTTTGAGAAAGTTTTTAAGAAATCTAATTTGTCCTTTATTTGGTAGATAAACATTAACCAATGTTGTAAAGAACCCATCAATCTTTCCAGTCCATATTATGTATCTACCTTCTGGGTCAATCTTACTACTTTCTTCCAAAAATTTTAAATGATTCTTAAAAAGAATAGAGACCCCCCTTGATTTATTCTTAAAAGTAGAATCTACTCTTGTTAAGAATTTTTTATTATTCATATATTTTAAGTTTTCCTGTTTTAGATGTGTTTCTTGCAAGCATAGAATTTCGGCATTTAATTTATTATACTCTAGAAATGCCGTTTTTCTTTTTGTTGGAGAATTGAGACCATTCACATTATGTGAAATTATTTTTATTTGCATTTTACTTTATTAAAAAGGTACCAAAGTATATGTATGTAATATTCCCTGGGTGTCTCCATGGCTCGAAATTTCCCCCCCCCCAAAAAAAAAAAAAAAAGTTATAAAAAACAAACCATACAGATCCTAAATAACCAGCTGCAAACTAAACGGATGTCAGCTGATATATAACAAGGCGAATTGGATTTTAGGAAGTGCAAATGTATCGCCCTATTTCTGAGCGAGGGGATAGGGTCAATGGTACAGATGTAATACAAAAAACTTCAGAAGCAAAGGTATATATAGTACTTCATTTCAAACTTTCCTAATAGGAGACCTTTACTCCCCGGACATCCAAGAGGGAAAATTTTTCTTAACTATAAACTATACATATATAGCTTTATCTATTTTGTTTAAGCATAGCTCACTTTCTATGCTGTCAAACTTTATTTTATTCAAAATGTTGACTTTTCAGCTAACAGCTGATCTATATTTACTGCCTTCTAATTGTCCGGAGAGAAAAGGATCCAATAGAGTAGTTAAATTTACTACTATACATTTCATAGATATTACTAATAATTCTCCATATATATAACCTTTTTTATATTATTTAAATTTTCTAATGTTATTATATAATATTAATTATGTTTTCCATTCGAGAGGGGTTTACTTAAGAAGGTTCCCTCATAGTGAGTGTATCTAATCCTAATTTTTATCTAATCCAAAATGTATATGTTTCCCTTAAGTTTTGTGCTATATAATGTGCTTTTACACCTTATTACTAAATTCTAACTTTCCTTCTTTCTTTCTCTTTTTTCTTTTTCCCCTTCCTCCTTCCCTTCTTTACTTTTTTTTTTTTTTTTGTATCTATTACTTCAATATGGAAAGAGTAGGTTTATTTACTCACTCAATCTATTAGATAATATTTTATGTGTATGTGTATCTTATTTTATCTTAAACCCGTATAACAGTGTTTCTTTGCCAATAATGTGTCTCTTGTGTTATAAGTGTTTCTTATTTTATCATAAACCCATTAAGTCAAACCTCTTCATCTCAACTATATCCCTTGTATTAGGAAATCTATCATCTTTCTCCTATCTCTCTAAATGATAGGTTTCCCAAAAAAAAAAAAAAAAAAAAAAAAATTAATATTTATATATGATTTTACTCTTCCCTATTGCTTCTATATTTTTCTCTATCCATTGAAATATGCTTCACTACTCCTGAGCTTAGGTACCAATGACCCTATTTTACAGTTTCCAGAGATTATTTCTTATCTTTTTTTCCCAGTCCGAGTTTCCTGCTCTCCATTCCAATTTTTTGCTAATTTCCATATTATCTTCTATATATATATGCCAAACTTTTAATAACTCTATGGCTTCTTGAACTGAATTTATTTTAATCCACTTTAGGTTTTTGTAAATTAATAAGCCTACTGGCTGTGCCCACTTATATCTAATTTCTTTAAGCCTAAGAGCTCTAGTTATTTGTAGAAATTCCCTTCTTTTCCCCAACGTATATGCAGATAGATCTGGGAAGATTTTTATATTCTGATATAGATGATCTAACTGTTTCTTTATAAAGGCATTTTTCAAAGCAGTTTCTTTTACAGGTAAATAATGTAATTTCAATATAATGTCTCTTGGGGTAGTTTTATCCATCACTTTGGCCAATGGGAGTCTATGTAGTGCATCCATTTTCCATTGATCTTTCTGCACTTCTGGGGCCAAATAGTTGAGCAGTCCTTTAACATATGACTCCAAGTCTTCTCCATGGACCACTTCTGATATTCCCCTTATACGCAAATTATTTTTTCTAGATCGATTCTCCAATTTATCAACTTTGGAAGAAAGTTCCTAGATTTTATTTTCTAGAGAGGTCACGTATTTGGAAATTGCATTATTGTCCGTTATAATTTTGTCGCAGATCTTTTCATTAGCTTCAATTCTTTGTGTCATACTATTAATAGAGTCAGTGATGTTAGACATTTGTTTTGAGAGATCACTGGTCAAATTGACTTTAAATTCTTTTAGTATACACTTTAACTTAGAACACGTAAGTATTTCCTCTCCTTGAGTGGAATTATCTTCCAAATTTCCATGAAAAAGTTTTTCCGGGGTCTGATTTTCTATCAGATCTGAGCTAATGTCTCCATGAGATGAATCTGGAGTTGTCGCTTTATTTCTGGGGGAAAAGAAGCTTGTTGATTTTACTGGATCTTTTACTTTCTCCTTCAGTTTTGTTTTATTAGCTGTATTGCTTTTTTTATTTGACATGATTAGATCTTCTACAAACTTTCAGATGGCAATAAGCTTTCAAGCAGAGGATAGGAAGGTTTATTGTTTTGAGAATTAAGTTCTCCTGAGGGTCCAAGGAATTTCAATGCAACCAATTGATATCCTTTTATAATGTAGTTTTCACATAGGGATTAGCAGATTTCAAAGTGGTTATTTTCACTGTGACCGCTTATATGTACTCTTTGTTCTTCAAATATTTATTTCCCTAAATACCAGAGGCATAGGTTGTTTTTCCATTTTCTTGATTTTGGACAATTCATTTTAATTCCCAGAATCTTAGCATACATGCTGTATGGTAACTATCTTTTTGGGAGGTGTTCTTAAGCCAATATTATTCCCATTCCTTTATGTCCTCAGCCTGAGGTATATATAATGTTTCAGGTTCCAGGTTCCAGTTACATTATATCCCAAAATATTGTTTACGTCTCTGCAAATTAATAGGCTGTAAAAGATATATCCAAGCCACTTACCCTTCCTCCAGGACAGGCGCAGCACACAGGTCCAGCTCAGAGCTCCGTCACTCCTCCCTCTGGTCCACGGCGGAGCTCTTTCGACTCTGAGTCAGGTGGTAGCTCCCGCAATACACAGTAATAGGTAGGCAATAAAATATACAATAAGTTTTGTGCCAACTCTACTGGCTATATCACACTGTTTCAGTGCTAGCTCACCAGGAATCTGCTGCTGCAGCGTCGGGCCCGTAGGCCACGAGAGTCTTCTCTATGTCTCTGCTCCCGTAAATGTTGTCTATTTCGCGGGGTTTTCCTTCTCCCAGATCCCTGGTTATAATTACCTCTTGGCTCTGGTTTATTGTAGGGGGGCCCGTCCTGAGCGGGGTTAATTTGGCATTATGTGGCTGTTCCCAAGGAGCGTGTATATATATATTATGGGCTACATAGCCGATAAATAGCCTGCAATTGCTATTATAATATTCCCACGTGGAAAGGAGCGCGTTTCTCTGGATCCTACTCCCCTGCCATCAGCCACGGCAGTCTCACGCTGACGTGTGCATCACTTCCGGTCCGCCTCCTGGAGGAGATCTGAAAAAAATAAAAATAATGTATTCCTTCCTGACCCCATTAACTGGTGTTTGGATCATTTCCTGGATCAATAATCTTTATATCATGCAACATTTCCTTTTTTTAACAAATGACGATCCTGCTACTAACATTAAACCTTAATTACATAGAATGAAAGAAATGTTCAGTCCTTTGAAAACAGAATTTTCAAAATTACTAACATGAACTTAAAGTATTAAAATTGAAACAGTAAAGGTAAGAAAATGCAAGGAAACTGTTTTGTGGGGCCAATCCTGGCAAAAGTCACTTCCAAGATATTCCATTTTTGTTTTGTTTTGTCTGTCAAAGTGGTTCCCTTTCAAGGAGCCCAGCAGACTTTTAATTGTGTCTATGGGATGTAACCACTGTTTATTGTTGGAAGAGGCCAAGTGACATTAAATTTCATCCTAGTAATTAAACCACTATTCTGTATATTTACAAAACCTCATAGTACACAAAGTTTTTTGTAAAAATACGTCCATCATGTAATAGATCACCCTGACTTGAGTTGTCTTCAATTGAAACTTTAATATCATCTGGATTTGTGCACCTTGGAAAAGCAACATAGAGTTGTCCATGTGCAAAAACCGGTTCCTGTATAAAAATACCCACAGACTTAAAAGTTTGTGCTTGGGATTTATTAATGGTCATGGCAAATGCCACGATAGCTGGAAATTGTCTCCTCTGAAGGACAAAAGGCCAACCACTCTGACTTGGAGCCAAATCAATTCTTGGTATAAAAACTCTTTCACTTTTATGGGTACCAGTCATAATTTCTGCATGTATGAAATGATCTTTTAAATTGTGCACAATTCATCTGGTCCCATTACAAAGTCCTTTTTTTGGATTCATATTTCTCAATAGCATGACAATTGCCCCTTTTTTCAATTGCAAAACATGTGGTGGAATTCCAGATGGTGTTAAAGAATTAATAAATTCTATACTAAAATTAGCTTCACTGTCTTTATCGTCAGCCAGAACTGAATCTGCACTGTAATAATTATTTTGGGTTGCGTTCAGGAATTTTAAAATTTTGTTATTTAGATTCAAGGCATCTATATTTTTGGATGTTAATATCACTTTGTTTGCAATGTCTGAGTAATCGTTGTAATTCAGAGTGTTTAGAAAGATTACTGATATGAGTGATTCCTTGCAAACGATTTGTGATGGAATTTCAATGGTATCATTGGGTGAATCATGTATTTGTGGATTTTTTCCTTCTCTAATTTTAATGAGCCAATCATTGAATTCATTTTGGCCTTCAAATCTCATATTTAATTCTAATTTGAGGTGTGTAAATATTTTCCACAGTTTACTTGTCTTGATACATGTTTCCATGATGTCAGTCCTATTTTCATGTGGCACAACAGGTAATGTTTGCCTAAAATCTCCTCCTAACACTATCACCTTTCCACGAAATGGCAAATTATTATCCATCCCTTCTTTTAATAATCTATCAATAAATTGCAAGGCATGACATAACATCATTGTTCCCTCATCTATGATAATGAATTTACTTTTTTTTTTCCATATCCTTTGTATATATATGTATACACATATTTGATGGATTTAATAAAAGTGCAAGCTTCCACATTTACTTGTGCATTGTACTTCATCAGCAAATGTGGATTGTATGGAACAACATATCTATTATCAACCTTTTGGCCACGGATAATACCTGTTTGTCCTTCTCTTCTTTTATACAAACGGTATCCATCACAATTAGCATAAATTTGCATTTGAAATGGTTTTGGAAATTGTTTTGTATATATATTTTTTTCCATACATGGTGAATTGGAATTGATATCTCCACATGGCCCATAAACCATTCTGTGTGTTACAATCTCATGAAGTTTGGAATATTTTTCTGGATGTGGCAATTCAGCAGTAATGACTGAATCCACCCTCTCTGCAGTATTTCATGGATCTTTTTCCTGCAGGATTAAAAGTATGTGTGCATGTGGCAGGCTTCTTTTTTAAAATTCAATGGTATAAACAAAAGCCACACATTTTCCAAAAATTCATGTATTAATGAATTGAGTTTTATTTTGAATACTCTTGCCACTAAATCTGGTCGGTCAGGAGTATTTTGTCCAAGATTCAAATTTTCCTCGATCTCTGGCCATTGTGGATTACATGTGAATGTAAAAAATAAATCTGATTTTCCAAATTCTGGGACAATAGCCATGGCATCACTATATCTTTCTTGCATATTGCAAGGAGATTCTTGGAAAGTGGATGGCAAAATGATTGCTCTTCCTGCTGGAATGTCTCTCTTGGTAGCCAATTCAGCAACATAATCCATCAATCCACAATATTGTTCTACTCAGAGCTTGTTTCGTTGAAATTTTATAAAAATGTAGATTATTTGATTTGACTTGTAGATAGGAAGGAATAATCCATTACTGTGTGAGTTTGCCCCCTTATAAAATAGGATTAAAATAATCCCGAATAGCAGTTTGGGCAACTTTCTATTCCAGCATAGAAATATTGCATCTAACACGAACTTTACTATTGGGATAACTTTGCAATTGTAATTTCAGTTCCAATCCAGGTTCACCATCTGGAAAGAAAATGGGATATGTCATTGGATCCAAATTACAACTAAATATATTTATGTTTATAAAAGGTTGGTCTTCATTGCGTGGATATATTCCAATATCCCGCTGAAAAGGTGGTTCACCATCCTCATTTTTAAAGACCATGGCAATCTCATTTACTGTTGATAAATTGTACCATCTTTGATCATTATTGCGATCTATTTTTAAAACCATATTTACTCTTGGCATTGGCAATTGATGTCTTTGAGCATATTGTTGTTGTTCTTTTTTAACCTGTGCTGTTTGTATGCTTGACTGTATGGGTTGTTGGCCATAATTTTATCCAGCTGTTCAATGACTATGCGCAAACACTGTTTATTTTCCGGAAGTGTCATCCTTTCTTCAACAGCTTCCATTGTATCCAAGACATATAACTGTGCAAATTTCCTTTGCTCTCCTTCTTGTGGGTGTAAATGTGAAGTGCGGTGGTAAATTTGTCCTTGAACTCTAAAACAGGACCATGTCCTGGGACATTTTCTGCTAATGTAGCACCAATTGAAGCAAATGAAATTGCACTGTTATAAGACCTGATGTTTTTTTTTTAAATTGTTATCATTTGGAAATGTTGGATTGCTCCTGATACTTTGTAAGTAATCTGGAAATGTGTGTCTTTGTGGAAGTCGTACCTTTCCTTTCGGACAGCAACTAATGACGTCTCCGTCAGTTGGTCTTTCCTTGAGAAAATGATAGGCCCCACAAAACTGACAAACAACATTGAGTAATCCACAATAATGAGTGTCTACTGTTAGTGCTCTAATGAAAGCAGTATACTGACCTTTCTCAACATACATATCACTACAACTTTCTATATCTACATTGGTGTCATGTGTATGAACATTGGTGTCAAAAGGCAATATTGGATCATTAGGCAATGTTTCACAGACACGTTTTTGTTTACTTTACTTTTTCTTTTCTTTGAAGCTCCAGCATACTCACTTTGTGCTTCCTTACTCATTTTTCTTTTATTTAAAAGTCTCTGTCGGTCTTCTTCTCTTAAGCGCTGGGAAGTTTCAGGGACTGTGCATCTCTCTACCTTTGCTTCCTTTCGATCCTTGCCGATCTTCGTTTGCGTTCAATCCTGTCTTCTCCATTGAGCGTCATTGTATTCCCTAATTGTAACTACAGAGGTAAGATGTAATATTTTTTTGTACTGTACGTATTGTTTGTAGTTGCTCTCAATCCAAAGCTAAGAATGCAATGATTTGAAAAGCATTTTCAATTTTTCCATGAAATAAAATTAAACCATTAAGTTTTTAATATTGGCATACATTAAAAAGGAAAGCACTGCACAAATGTATATTGATAACTATTTTTTTTTATATAATTATTTATTAAGTCATTAATAAATGAATATACGTTAATGAATTAATCAATGACTGACAACAATGGTAATCCTAAAGAGGTAATTATGTTTTCCTAAAGAAGGGCAAACAGCTATGAGCAAAGTATAGATCAGTCTCAAAATAATGTGCAATTTTGTAATTTTCTTAATGATGAAATCAATTTACTTATGAGGTCTAATTTACGTTCTTTAAAAGTTAATTAGGTAAGCATACAGTATATTTATGCATAAATTTGTTGTTGTTTTTTTGGTTATTATGAATGAATAATTAAATACTAAGGGCCTCATTCATTTGCAAGTTGTGCAATACAATAGGGCACTATATAAGAAGAAAGCATATTTTTCGTAATTTTTTTTGTTGGAAACCTTAGTTTTGTATAGATGTTCATTAACTAAAAATATATATATCAAAATAATATGCTATGTCCTTATATAGAGCCCTATTTAATTTTGCAACTTGCAATTGATTGAGGCCCTAATTAAATATAGGTTAATTAATCATTAATTAATCAATCATTAACTGTCATCAATACAAAACAATAAGGGCATCATGAAATCGTATACCTGTGAAATTGATGTTATTTGAGAAAAAATCCTTGCAAATTCTTACATATGCTATGTGCTTATATAGAGTCCTATTCAAATGGCCAAATCGCAATTTAATAAGGCTGTTAATACATTGGCATACAGACATATATACATAAATATTTATATATAAATATATTTTATATATATTTTATAATGTATAAAAAGAAAAGAATAAATTATATATATATATATATATATATATATATATATATATATATATATATATATATATATATATATATATATATAATTAAAAAAAACGTTTTTGAGGGGCACTGCAGCAATGGAGCCTACCAGTGCAGGGCCTCAGTCAGCGGAAAATCAGCCCCTGTTTCCAGACCTGGGAGTAGAGTTGAATTATTCCACCAGATTTGTGGGGTGCTCTTACCCAAATGTGTGACAGGCTTTCAATGTATTGATGTATAGCAAGAGGGCAGGAGTATATGTTTCATTCTGGGTGTTGTGATCGTTTGCTCCTCGGAAGTGATGACAAGTAAGTGGAGTGTGAGTTCTTGTCAGAAGTGAAGAAGTTAACACTTCTGAAAGAACTCCTAATTGGAGCAACTCCCCTTTAAAAGACTGGAAAGCAGGCATGGAAAAGATAGGAGGGGCTGACTAGGCCCTAGGCAGCTGTGCTGCTGAGAGGAACAAGCACAGAGTGGAAGGTGATCTGGTGTGGAAATACAGTGAAGTTGTGAACTACCCTGTAAAGGATCGCCAAGTGACTGTACTGGGAGAACGGGGACTACAGCAAGTCGTGTGAGCTGGAAGATTGACTTCAGACTCAGGAGGTGAAGTCACAAGGAAGCCACGTAAGTGAAGGGGATTAGTGAGGAATCCCAGGCCGAGTTTGCCTTAAAGGCCTAGGCACAGTTGTTGCTGAAGTATTATGCCCCAGGGAAGAAGTGAAGATAAAGAGTAGTTAATACAAGTGAGTTTGTGTATGCAAGGGTCCCTGGGGTGAAGCATACGGGAGAGACGGGCGGGCCCTATGCTTCACCCGCAACCGTGTCTCAGAGAGGAGCGCTGTGTCCCAGAGAGGAGCGCTGTGTCCCAGAGAGGAGCGCTGTGTCCCATAGAGGAGCGCTGTGTCCCAGAGAGGAGCGCTGTGTCCGAGAGGAGAGCTGTGTCCCACAGAGCGAGGAGCCCAAGAGGAGAGCTGTGTCCCACAGAGCGAGAGAGGAGCTGTGTCCCACAGAGCGAGAGAGGAGCTGTGTCCCACAGAGCGAGAGAGGAGCTGTGTCCCACAGAGCGAGAGAGGAGCTGTGTCCCAGAGAGCGGAGCTGTGACCCCGAGTGGAGCGGTGTCCCAGAGGTTGCTGAAGAGGGCGACCTAATCTCGCTGGGACCCTCACCTGTAAAGAGACTGTTTATTTCCTGGCCACAAAGTGGCACTACCCCAGTTAAAGGACTGTTTTCAAGCTGACCACCAGGTGGCAGACTACCCAAGTTAAAGGACTGTCTACAACCTGGCCACAAGGTGGCATTCTCCCACCTCCCGGAGAAGTAATAGTTTTTTTTTAAGCCGAGCTACGGCTACCGCTGTTTTTCTTTCTTCAAATAAACCTATTTGCTGCACTTTCATGCTGGTATCAGCCCTTCATTCAAGAAACCACCGCTATATGCGGTCATCCTGATCACACTGGTGTCATTTGTGGGATTGAAAAATGTCTGTGTTGTAGAAGACAGCCCACCGTACAGCATAAATATGGAGGAGGCCTTTAAAGCTTTTATAGAAGCCCAGCGGGGGTTGAACAAACAGCAAGCCGAGTTGAACAGAGTGCTGGCTGCTAAGCTTGGTCAGAGCCAGTCAGAAAAGAGAGAAATGATTGCAGAGCATAGCATCCAAGCCGCAAAAGAGGAAGATAAAGGTTTTGGAGAGGTTACTGCAAGATTTAGAGAGGCCACAGAGAAATGGCAGAGACAAATGGAAGTCGACAGGGTACAGATGAGTCTTTAGAAGCACAGAAAGTGCAGCTGCAGCGATTGAGATCTACAGAGAACAATGTGTGTTCAAAATCAAGCAGGGTTATGAACCCTAATTGCTTTCTAAAGAAAATGACAGCTCAAGATGATGTAGAAACCTACCTCCTGAATTTTGAGAAGATTGCTACCAGGGAAGGTTGGCCTAAACAGCACTGGGCCACAGTCCTGGGTCCCTATCTGTGTGGAGAAGCCCAGGAAGCGTATGGGTTTTTGCCTGAAGAAATGGCAACCAATTATTGCACCCTGAAAGAGGAGATCCTTGATCGTATAGGAGTAAAGAAAGTACAGAGAGCGCACCCCTGGAATTTTTTTTGCTAGACAAGCGTATCGCTACCCAAGAGACATACTTGTTGGGCCAAGTCTAAGTTACAGTTTCCCTGTTAAGGGAAGGCCAACCAAACCTGACCTAGTAGTAAACAAGGAGAAAGAGAGAGCGGAAAAAGCCACCAGGTGCAGTACCATGAGTGAGACGGCAGGAGCCGCGAGGGAGGCCGTAGAAGGCTCCCGAGTGCCCGCAGAGTCGGAGAGAGTGCCCGCAGAGTCGGAGAGAGTGCCCGCAGAGTCGGAGAGAGTGCCCGCAGAGTCGGCCGATCCAGCCAAAGAGATTGCGGAGAGCCCCAAAGAGGTCGCTGAGAGCCCCAAAGAGGTCGCTGAGAGCCCCAAAGAGGTCGCTGAGAGCCCCAAAGAGGTCGCTGAGAGCCCCAAAAAGCCTGCTGGTGCAGATAGAATGGCCTTAGAGGAGGAGAAACAGCGTTTTGTAAGGCTCCAAAGACAAGCCCACGGTAATATGAGGCCGGAGTATATCCCTGAATGGCGGAGGAAGCCGACATTCGAGGACTACCCAGTGTCCTACAGGAATGAGAAATTGATGCCTATTTGGGAGCGGAGGATATGTCCCCCAAAGCCTAAGCTGAACGAATCAGTGGTGTGGGAGCGGCCACACAGTGATAAAGAGGAGAACATCTCTCAATTTCGACAGAAGCCCCGGCAAATACCACTGTTGACCTTAGACCGTGGGGAAAGTGACAAAGCGGCGTCTAATGGAGACCAGCTAGAAAGTGTTGCTAGGCCAGTGTCCGATGTGAACACCTTAGAAAAGACTGTTCCTGTATCAAAACTGGAGCACACGCCACTTAAGGAAGCTGGACAAGCTGCACAGGCAGAAGGATTTTATGACGACTCTGATGAACCAACCGTAGTTCCGCTTGTTGAGTTTGATGCGGCTAAGCAAGCAAAGGAACTTCAGTTGTCTACAAACAAAAATAAACTTGAAACTGAGAATGTTCTAACCCATGAGGTAGAGTTAACTTCAGGAGCATTACCAGCTCTGGAGGAGGCAATCGAAATCTTGTGTGCTGAAGAGACCACTGAAATGTTGTCGGCGGTTCCCCAATTAGAAGAGTCACCTGCAACAACAGATGAAGCTACACCTGTGCCAGAGGAAAGCGACAAGGCAAAGAGGGTGGAAGAACAACAGAAGCCTGTTGATCACATCCTTCAAGCAGTGGCAGAAAGTACAAAGCTGTCTGTAGAAGCAGAAACTGTACATCATGTAGTAGACATTATGGAAACGAATACTGTGGGCTTTGAAATTATTGGCACAATTGAAAATGTGCCACCACTTGACGAAAAACTCCCTGAAATCATCCCTGCTGATGGTAAAGAAGAAGAATTTACATATCTGATGGAGGAGGCAGCAAAGGAACTGCCTGCAGATAGCATTCATGCTTTCTTCAAGCATCGGCCAAGGCCACCTTGCGAAGGGTATGACTTGCAGCTTATTAAATCAACAAAGTATCAGCCATGCAGTTTGGAACGCAAGTTGGTCATGAGTGATAAAAAAGAAGTAAAAACAAGAGACTCTGCTCCAGCAGAAAAATCTAAAGGGAATGCAAATAATTCCACCCAAGCATCACAGGCTTGTACGGGCGAGGTATTAGAAGGAACTAAAGTTGGAGGAAGTGAGCCTGCCAAGAGTTCTGATGAGCCACCCAGGGCTTGGCACACAGTGGATTCGGAGGACCAGGTGGATAAGCCAGAGTCCATTCCGAGGCCTGTAAGTGAAGATGTAGATCCTACTTGTGAAATCCAGCAGGAAATCCCTGTGCCCCTACTGGATTCTCAGACTGTTGAGGAGACCTCTAAATATCCGGTACCAAAACAACATAAAGCAAAGCTTTCCAAGCTGGAAAAGCCCTGTTGGTGCCCCGATGATGGCTCATTGGTTAAGTTGGATGAACATAAGCAAAATAAAGAACTAGAAGTTTGGAAAGAGCGTTTTCTGAAGCACTCCCGGCATAAAGCCAAGCCTGTGTTTGAGAGGAAAGTTAACCTAAATATCGTCCGCAAAGGGACAACGGCAGATGGAAAGGAGGAGCTAAAGGCAGATGTGGTATCTGTCATTGTGTCTGCTGAAACAACTGATGAGATAATTCAGAGAAAGCCAGTTGAAAAGCTCCCAATTCTTAAAGCAAAGCTGCAGGAAGCAATGAAACGGCATCATACTGAAGAGCGGCAGAAGCGCCAGGCTTTGTTTAAGTTGGACAAGGAAGGTGGCCGTGAAGTTGAGGATGACGAGGGAAACATTGAGACTGTTGTAGATCTCCTGGGAGTTGAAGTTAATGAAGAGATTGGAAATGAGTACGGGCTCGAAGAGAGTGCAACGGATATTGTTATATCTGTACCCAGACATGTGACTACAGAGTCCATCGCAAGGCTGTTCGAGGACAGCGCTACAAAGTTGAGAGATTCACTCCTTCCTGATCAAGGCGACACACATGAAGGAGGCCAACAGACCAGTAAGGAAATGAGAAGATGGATTTACAGACGGCCACGATCGCAGCCTGCTACCTCAATGCGGACGGCACAGAACGAGGAGTTCTTGAGTGGTGTGCGACCCTACTGGATGTCCGGCCTCTCGGCATGTCGCCCAACACCATGTTGTTGAGCTGAGGGGGGGGGGGGGGGGCCGTTTGCTCCTCGGAAGTGATGACAAGCAAGTGGAGTGTGAGTTCTTGTCAGAAGTGAAGGAGTTAACACTTCTGAAAGAACTCCTAATTGGAGCAACTCCCCTTTAAAAGACTGGAAAGCAGGCATGGAAAAGGTAGGAGGGGCTGACTAGGCCCTAGGCAGCTGTGCTGCTGAGAGGAACAAGCACAGAGTGGAAGGTGATCTGGTGTGGAAATACAGTGAAGTTGTGAACTACCCTGTAAAGGATCGCCAAGTGACTGTACTGGGAGAACGGGGACTACAGCAAGTCGTGTGAGCTGGAAGATTGACTTCAGACTCAGGAGGTGAAGTCACAAGGAAGCCACGTAAGTGAAGGGGATTAGTGAGGAATCCCAGGCAGAGTTTGCCTTAAAGGCCTAGGCACGGTTGTTGCTGAAGTATTATGCCCCAGGTAAGAAGTGAAGATAAAGAGTAGTTAATACAAGTGAGTTTGTGTATGCAAGGGTCCCTGGGGTGAAGCATACGGGAGAGACGGGCGGGCCCTATGCTTCACCCGCAACCGTGTCTCAGAGAGGAGCGCTGTGTCCCAGAGAGGAGCGCTGTGTCCCAGAGCGGAGCGCTGTGTCCGAGAGAGGAGCGCTGTGTCCGAGAGAGGAGCGCTGTGTCCGAGAGAGGAGCGCTGTGTCCGAGAGCGGAGCGCTGTGTCCGAGAGCGGAGCGCTGTGTCCGAGAGAGGAGCGCTGTGTCCGAGAGAGGAGCGCTGTGTCCGAGAGGAGAGCTGTGTCCCACAGAGCGAGGAGCTAGAGAGGAGCTGTGTCCCACAGAGCGAGGAGCCCGAGAGGAGAGCTGTGTCCCACAGAGCGAGAGAGGAGCTGTGTGCCACAGAGCGAGAGAGGAGCTGTGTGCCACAGAGCGAGAGAGGAGCTGTGTCCCAGAGAGCGGAGCTGTGACCCTGAGTGGAGCGGTGTCCCAGAGGTTGCTGAAGAGGGCGACCTAATCTCGCTGGGACCCTCACCTGTAAAGAGACTGTTTATTTCCTGGCCACAAAGTGGCACTACCCCAGTTAAAGGACTGTTTTCAAGCTGACCACCAGGTGGCAGACTACCCAAGTTAAAGGACTGTCTACAACCTGGCCACAAGGTGGCATTCTCCCACCTCGCGGAGAAGTAATTGTTTTTTTTTTAAGCCGAGCTACGGCTACCGCTGTTTTTCTTTCTTCAAATAAACCTATTTGCTGCACTTTCATGCTGGTATCAGCCCTTCATTCAAGAAACCACCGCTATATGCGGTCATCCTGATCACAGTGTGTACAGATGGAACCCAAGGCCATGTTAGTCTTGCTTTATATGTGTGTGTAGGCCAGGAGTGTGTCACACAATTTTTTATTGTAGGATATGTGTAGAGAGATACCAGTAGTGTGCCTGTTAAGCAGTAAATAAAAAGAACAGGGCATGAATGTGTCTGGGTTCAATAATTGTGTACAAAGAGAAAGGCCACAGTGTGACGCAAATAAAGAAGTAGGGAGTTATAACCATTTGGTATCTGGGGTCTACCCCGCCTGCTTCAAATATCAGCAGCTACCACTGATAAAAAATAATAATTATAAGTGACACACAAAAACTACTAGTTGTTGGATTGTAACTTTTCTCTGATGACCTTACTGTCTTTATTGTTGTTAATTTGTCACAGACAAGAACAAATGTAAAACAAAATTGGGATATATTTTTATTCAGCAATTTAATTTCATTCAAAAAACAAAACAACCATTAATGAACAGTGTCATTTATGTAAAATTAAGCATAAAATAGAATTGATAGTAAAAGAAAACAAACTATTCATTTAGTTATTTTTATTTCTAATTCAGCTGATACATTTTCGTGAGTATTAGTAATTCCTTTGCTTTGCTCAGTATTTTTCTCAGGCTAGAAACACGGAACATGCTTTGAGAAAGAAACCTCTTAATTATATAAAAAGTAAGACAGTTTGTAGGGTGTTTATCCTCCATAAGAATTAACAACAGACAGCTGAAGGCACTGCAATGCATCTTCCTGACACAGTAAGCCTGCCAGTAAAGAAGTTAAAGCTTTACTAGATGGTACAAGCACTTAACTGGCTTCAAGCATTTTGCTCTCTTCATAAATTTCTATTAACAAGCCTCTGTTTACTATTTGCTCTATTTTTTTTATTTCTAGTGGTTCATGTTTACATTTTAAAAACAGTCTCAATAAGAGACAAAAAAGTATTCTTTTCCACAGCTAAATTCTTCCATTTACTTTTATCATTGCAGAGATTAGGCTTGTCTAACAACAAAGTTAGGGTAGCTTGGTTGTTAAAATGTGGAAACATGTTTGACCATACTAGACTTAAAATATGAAGAAGGAACTCTTGCAAATGCAGATTCAGTAATAGTTTTCTTTATTGTAGAACACAAAATGTCCAACATTTCACATCTACTTGACACCTTTTTATATACCTTTTATATGCTTTATACAGTGCCTTGCAAAAGTAATCACCCCCTTGGCATTTTTTTGTGTTTTGTTGTCTCACAACCAGGAATTAACATGGATTGTTTGATGATTTGCATAATTTAATTTACAGAACAGGCCCACAACTTTGAAGATGTTTTTTTTTTTTATTATTGTGAAGCAAACAACAAATAGTACAAAACAACAGAAAAAGTCATTGTGCATAACTATTCACCCCCCTAAATCAATACTTTGTAGAGGCACCTTTTGAGGCAATCACAGCTTCAAGTCGCTTTGGATAAGTCTCTATGAGCTTGCCACATCTTACCACTGGGATTTTTGCCCATTCCTCCTTGCAAAACTGCTCCAGCTCCTTCAAGTAGGATGGTTTGTGCTTGTGAACAGCAAACTTTAAGTCTGACCACAGATTTTCTATTGCATTGAGGTCTGGGCTTTGACTAGCCAATTCCAACAGATTTACATGTTTCCCCTTAAACCACTAAAGTGTTGCTTTAGCAGTGTGTTTGGGGTCATTGTCCTGCTGGAAGGTGAACCTCCATCCTAGCCTCAAATCCCGCACAGAGTGGTACAGGTTTTGCTCAAGAATATCCCTGTTTTTAGCACTATCCATCTTTCCCTCAACACTGACCAGTTTCCCAGGCCCGGTTGCTGAAAAATATTCCCTCAGCATCATGCTGCCACTACCATGTTTCACTGTGGGATGGTGTTCTTTGGGTGATGTGATGTGTTGGGTTTGCGCCAGACATAACGTTTTCTTTGATGGCCGAAAAGTTAAATTTTAGTCTCATCAGACCAGAGCACCTTCCTCCATACATTTAGGGTTTTGTATTTCTCAACAACATTGTCCCTTACTTGTTTGGAGAGTTCCTTGGTCTTCATGGCAGTGTTTGGTTAGTAGTGCCTCTTGCTTAGGTGTTGCAGCCACTAAGGCCTTTCAAAAAATGTAATGACAGATCATGTGACACTTTGATTGCACACAGGTGGACATCATTTCACTAATTATGTGATTTCTGAAGGTAATTTGTTGCACCAGAGCTATGGGCTTCATAACAAAGGGGGTGAATACATACGCACATGCCAATTTTCTGTTTTCTATTTCTAAAAAATAGTTTTATATATATATATTTTTCTCATTTCACTTCACCAACTTAGACTATTGTGTTCTGAACCATCACATAAAATTCAGATTAACAAAACATTGAACTTAAGGCTGTAATGTAACAAAATAGGTAAAAAGTCAAGGGGGTGAATACTTTTGGAAGGCACTGTATATCCCCAACCAAAGGGAAGTGTTACAAGCTTTAAGTCATTCTTAAAGAGTCTCTGCAGTCCAAACATTTCCACCGTGTATTCAAAACATCATGTTTTATACATCACATATATAGTTGTGAGCGTACGAGTTGTTGCTAACGCTGCGGGCTCGCGTAGCGAGCCCGCGGCCCTCGCGAAGCGAGGGCCGCGGGCTCGCTACGCGAGTCGCGGCCCTTGCGAAGCGAGGGCCGCGACTCGCGTAGCGAGCCGCGGCCCTCGCGTAGCGAGGGCCGCGGCTCGCGCAGCGAGCCGAGGCCCTCGCAAAGCGAGGGCACTGCCCGAGGGTCTCAGTTGCTGCAAGGAGCGCCGAAGGCGCTCCTTGCCAGCAACTGAGACCCTCGGGCAGTGCCCTCGCGAAGCGAGGGCACTGCCCGAGGGTCTCAGTTGCTGGCATGGAGCGCCGAAGGCGCTCCATGCCAGCAACTGAGGACCCTCGCGAAGCGAGGGCCTCAGTTGCTGGCATGGAGCGCCGTAGGTGAAGTTTGCGAGGGTCGCAGTTGCTGGCAAGGAGCGCCGTAGGCGCTCCATGCCAGCACCTGAGGACCTCGCAAAGCGAGGGCCGCAGTTGCTGGCATGGAGCGCCGAAGGCGCTCCTTGCCAGCAACTGCGACCCTCGCAAACTTCACCTCGCAACCCAAACAGTACGACACACACATTACGACACTCGCAAACAACATACGACACACGTTCACACACATTACGGACTCGCAACACTCGGACGCAACTCGCGAACATTAGAAAATGTCAAACACAATACATACACACACCACATACATAAAAAACTTACCTACACCAAGAGGGAGCACCCAGCACCTCAAAAATACAACTTACACCTCGATTTTACTTCAAATAAAACAGTTTAGACACTAAAAAAAAAACGAAGCGAGAGAAAAAATGGCCGCCGAACAAAACGAAAACGAGGCTACAGCACTCTAAACTCGCAAAACACCACAAGAAACTCGCAAAACACCACAAAACACCTACGGATATTCCGATACAAACGTATAACACACATTACTCGCCATTTCTCGCCAATGCGGAAGTACACGACTACGCTAACGGTTTGGTCTCGCGCACGCACAGTGTTACACTGCACACATTCAGCACGCTTACACAGCAGATCCACACCACTAATGCTGCAGCAACATCAAAACACATTCACAGCTCTTCCACACAATGCTTTAAAATAGGTCAAGTATATTCATTTATTAATGTATTATATATTTCATTATTACACACTAAACAGCATTAGCTACCTTACAATTTCATTGCCGTCATTTTTTGACGGGCAATTCGCTAGTTACAATATGTTTGTTTGTATGAGAAATAATTGACATATAATGTAGAAAACTTACATTAAATATATGTACAACTGTTTTATCCTTCTCTGTCCTGATACGTTACAGGAAACAGATGGGCAGTCTAAATATCTTTCCTGCAACATATTATGCTTTTTTTCACACTGATTTTAATGTAAATCAGCTAAAAAAACACAATTAACAGGTTGTTCATGAATCCATGTTTACACTTCCTCTTAACTCACTGATACGATAAAGGTGGGTTAAACATATTGGTTTTTAATTTTCTGTCTGTGGTTTTAGTGTTGAGTATTTTTTTATTTCATTGATGCACTGACTGTCCATAGATAAATGCACGTTCATTTCCTCTCAATAAGAAATCTAATCCATATTGTCATTTAAATAATAACAAATCATGTTCAATTATAAATCATTTTGATTTCAAAATAAATAATGCCTTACTTCTATCCCGGTCTTTCATATGGATGATAATTTCCTTATACATTAATGCTAGCAGTGCATGACCATTTCTAGAATCATCTGTATGCAGATGATACCCAAATCTACATCTCCTCTCTTGACCTATCTCCTGCCTTCCTAACTGATGTAACTACCTGTCTATTCAACGTCTTCTCCTGGATACCCTCCCACAACCTAAAAATAAACATGTAAAAGACTCTTAACAATCCCACCATCTACCACCTCCAACTGTACCATCACAATATATAAAAAAAGACACTTAAAGATACCCAAAGTAAATCTACTAGGATGTAAATTATAATATCATGGTAACATTGCAGAGACACAGCATGTAATTAAAATAAACAGTTTTTTTTAAATAAAATAAAACAACGACAATTAAAATGAATCACAAATCACACACTGATGAATTATATTTAAGTATTTCAGACATCTCCGTCCAAGGAAAATTGATACTCAATAGTCTCAGGACCAAACACAGTCGGCACAGGAAAAACACACACAAAAACTATATACATACAGTGCTAGTTCTAGTGCAAAACAACTAAATATCCCTTAATTTTCATGGTGGTAGCGGAGCCTATCACTTACTCCTCTGCGTTTACATCTGCCTATAGAAGCTATCCCTGTTCTAAGTGGTAGAACTGGGGATCCACCACTTACCCCATAAATTGTAACCAAACTAAACTATTCTAATAGATCCCTCTACTAAACTAAAACAGTGCTAAGTGCCCAAATGATCTCCATATGTAATTAACTGTGCCAACACACAAATGAAACGTCCTCCCTAATGAATAACAGCTGTCCTAATCAGGCAAAAGTATCTAATAATACAGGACTTACCTAAAATTCTAATCCCTGATGAAAAAGTATCTCTAAATGAAATACAGCTGTAATAATATAGTTTTATAGCTCTCACGCTATACACTAAATATGTTGCGCTGTAGCTATTAATGTATATATAAAAGGCTGCTGGATCATATCTAAAGAGACATCTCCAAGTATACACCTACCTTAATAGACATCCAGACTTCCCCTGTGTGTACAGCACGCCGCTGATGTCATCAGTGTGGGACCTGGACTGGTCGACGGGCGGGTTTCGTGGGAAAATCGTCTTTTAGAACCTTCACACCTAAACCACAAGTATGCTGCCTTGCTCTGCCAATGTCTTCACTGGCTTTCCAAGCCTGCTAGAATTAACTGTTAAATATGATACATCTCTAAAATCCGCTCAGCCACAAAACTCTCAACAGCACAACACCCTCCTACATATATAATAACCTCAAAATATTCCTCTAACCACCCCCTGGCTCTATTCTTCCCACAAAATATGTACAGCCTGCAAGGGGCATAATGTTTTCAAAAATATGTAGCCAAAATTATGTTTTACTCAGTCGGATCATTTGTTTCACTAAGTTTCTCCCTGAGGAATTTAATCTGTTCTAAATTCTCAAGAAAACAGTATATCATCTAGAAGCCTGCACCAAAATCTGCTTCTAGTAATTAAAAATAAGTTATATTATAGGTATACAATATATCATTTAATACCAGAGGAAATTCAGGTGATTGTGTTATCACATATATAGTTGTGAGCATGCGAGTTGTTGCTAACGCTTGCGGGCTCGTGTAGCGAGGGCACTGGGCGAGGGCCTCAGTTGCTGGCGGCGCTCCATGCCAGCAACTGCGACCCTCGCAAACTTCACGTCGCAACGCAAATAACACGACACACACTTTACGACACTCGCAAACAACATACGACACACATTCACACACATTACGGCCTCGCAACACTCGGACGCAACTCGCGAACATTACAAAATTAAAAACACAATACATACACACAGCACATACATAAAAACCTTACATACAGCAAGAGGTAGCATCCAGGACTTCAAAAATGCAACTTACACCTTCATTTCACTCAAAATGAGAGTTTGCACAATAAAAACTTTCATAAGCGAGAGAAAAAATGGGCGCCGAACAAAACGAAAACGAGGCTACACACGCAAACACCATACGAGACACGTTACCACACATTACGACCTCGCAAACATCGGACGCAACACGCCGACATACAAACATTTCAAACACAATAAATATACAACTCACACATAAAAAAATTACCTACAGCAAGAGGAACCATCCAGCACCTCAAAAAACCAAGTTTCATTTCAATAAAAATAAAACACTTTAGACACTAATGAAATCGCTAAGCGAGAGAAAAAATGGCAGACGAAAAAAACGAAAACGAGGCTACAGCACTCTCAACACGTAAAACACCACAACACACTCGCAAAACAGCACACGAATCTCGAAAAACACCACGAAGCACCGACGGATAATCCGCAAAGACGCATAACACAGATAACCCGCCACTTTACGCCAATGCGGAAGTACACCACGAAGCTAACAGTTTCGTCTTGCGCACGCACACTCTTACACTGCACACATTCATCACGCTTACACAGCACACCACTAATGCTGCAGCAACATGAAAACAGATTGTCAGCTCTTCAACACAATGCTTCAAAATAGGTAAAGTATATTCATATATTATATATTTTAGCATTACACACCAAACAGCATTAGCTTCAGTTTTTTTTTTTTACGGGCAATTCGCTAGTTTTAATATATTGTAGAGCAGTAGATTGTGTTCTCCTGGTAGATTTCAGAGTGACAAGTAGTCCCCCTTGTAGGACCTGTACAGAGCTTCATATCTCACTGTACATGGAGAACAGCATCTTTATTGGTTGTGGAATGCAAGGATGAGAGAGAAGAGCAAGGTGTAAGAGAGAAGGAAAAGGAATGTATAGATTGTGTAGTAAGTCTTGAACAAAAGGATAGTGTATTCATTTCCAGAAATACTGTTTTAAGAAATGTATAGGGGTACATTAGATGGTAAATAATACCTATATAGTATACAAATTACACAAACAGGGAAGGCTAGAGAAAAATACACTATTTAAATATTAACATCCCTTTGAAAATTGCATCAATAATATATGGAAGTATGGAAATCATGACCCAGTCACTAAGGAGTTAAAAAAATCTTTTATTTAAACCAAATTATGACAAATAATAAATACATGTTGATTAAAAAAGTGATCAAAACAAAATGTCTCTGGATACACAATTGCTGTAAATTATCAAGCTAAGAGGATTTTAAGGCATAACAGTCCTAAATATAGCTTATCAGTCAGAATACACAGTAATATCCTCTAGGTATTAGCTTATATATGTAGGATTTGGATAATCACAACAAATATAAATGCATACATACAAAACAGGTGACAGTGTTAGATACCAAATCAGAGATGGGAATATATGACACTTTAAACTGTGGCCCTACAATGACTATTGCGTGGCAGAGGTTAGGGACCCACCACTTACCTCCTATTTCCTTGATTAAACTATGAAACATACGGACTAGAAAAATATACTACTCTAGCTACAATAATGACTAATTCCCCTGTCACCCGATAGATGGTTTCTGTTGATGCATGAAACGCGAAACGCTGCATCAGACCTGAACTGTCTGTCCCTGGAGAATGGAGTCCTGAAGCTGCCCTCGCGTCTCCCTCCTCAAATAAAAAGCGCAGTCATCAAGCACTGGAGCACTGAAAACAGCATACTCTTTCCAACTTTCAGGTGACGGGAGAATTAGTCATTATTGTAGCTAGAGTTGTATATTATTCAAGTCAGTATATTTCATAGTTTAATCAGTGAAATAGGGGGTAAGTGGTGGGTCCCTAACCTCTGCCACGAAATAGTCATTGTAGGGCCACAGTTTAAAATTTCATATATTCCCATCTCTGATTTGATATCTAGCACTGTCACCTGTTTTGTATGAATGTATTTATATTTTTTTGTCATTAGCCAAATCACATATAATAGTTGTCAAACTGCGATTCGTCGTCACGCTTGCAATCCTCGTGAAGTGAGGAGAACCGTTAACACATAGAAGCCTTCGGAGCTCGGAGCATTAGGTGCTCATCGTGCGAGGTGAACCATTGAGGCATTAAAACACGCAGGACTTAGCCTGCAAGCAGATAAAAAAGGTGGGACTTACTCATCGGCATGTACCATGTGGAAATAAAATGAACAGGAGTAAATCACATCCCATGTGGCTTAACAATGACCTAAAGATCATGATGAGGAAAAAGAAACATGCATTTAAATTATACAAGAATGAGGGAACAGAGGCAGCTTTATGTGACTATAAGGAAATCAACAAGGCTTGCAAAAGGGCTATTAGACTGGCTAAAATAGAAAATGAGAAGTCAGTTGCAATTTAAAGTAAGACTAACCCTAAAATATTTTTTACATATATTAATGGGAAGAAGGCCAGGAAGGAAGCTATAGGAACATTACAATGTGACACAGGCCATCTGATAATTAGTGACCAGGAAAAGGCAGATGAGCTAAATAGGTTCTTTTCGTCAGTATATACAAGGGAGGTACCTGTGGTTGAGACACCACAACATAATGGGGTTACTCTTCCATCACTAAATAATTGGTTAACGCAGGATTGGAGAAAATAAATGTTAATAAAGCCCCAGGTCCTGATGGAATACGCCCAAGGGTAGTTAGGGAGCTGGGTTCTGTAATAGCCAAACCATTATATCTAATCTTTCAAGACTCACTCAACACAGGGTCTCTACCGGATGACTGGAGAAAAGCAGAGGTGATACCTATATTTAAGAAGGGATCAAGAGCAAATCCGGGGAATTATAGACCAGTGAGCCTACAAGAATATGTCTATTTAAACAAAATCATAGGTAGCAGTCAACACGGATTTATGAAGGATAGGTTGTGTCAGACCAATCTAATTAGTTTTTATGAGGAGGTTAGTAGGAACTTGGATCAGGGCCACTCAGTGGATGTAGTCTTCTTAGATTTTTCAAAGGCATTTGATACAGTGCCAAATAAAAGACTAGTGAGCAAACTAAGGGATACAGGAATTGCAGTAAATATCTGCACATGGATCGAGAGCTGGCTAAAAGACAAGAAGCAAAGGGTTGTTGTGAATGGAACATACTACGATTGGTCTAATGTGATAAGTGGGGTTCCTCGAGGGTCAGTATTAGGTCCTCTCCTTTTTAACATATTTATTAACGACATAGAAGTAGGACTCGAAAGTAGTGTCTCCATTTTTGCTGATGACACTAAGTTGTGCAAGGTAATAAAATCAGATAATGATGTACTTTCCCTAAAAAGGGATTTGCATAAATTAGAGAAATGGGCGCTAAATGGTAGATGAGATTCAATACAAATAAATGCAAGGTTATGCACTTGGGAAGGAAAAATAGCCATGCAATCTATAATCTTAATGGAGCAAATCTAGGGGTATCAGATATTGAAAGGGATTTGGGAGTACTAGTGGACAACCACCTAGGTAATAGCGCTCAAAGCCAAGCAGCAGCTGCAAAGGCAAGTAAAATATTAGCATGTATTAGGAAGGGTATAGAAGCAAGGGAAGCAAATATAATTCTGCCACTATACAAAGCCCTAGTACGCCCTCATTTGGAATATGGAGTACAATTTTGGGCACCACTTCATAAAAAAGACATTTTAGAGCTGGAAAAAGTACAGAGAAGGGCTACAAAACTAATAAGGGGAATGGAGGGGCTAAGTTATGAAGAAAGACTAACCAAATCAAACTTATTTTTGCTAGAAAAAAGGCATCTACGAGGGGATATGATTACCTTATTTAAATACATCCAGTGTCAATATAAGGCTTTGTCAAGTGAACTTTTTGTGGCAAGAGATTTTCAACTGACAAGAGGACACCCTTTCAGGTTAGAGGAAAAAAAGATTTCACCTTAAGCAATGAAAAGGGTTCTTCACAGTTAGGGTGGTTAAACTGTGGAATTCTCTACCAAAGGAGGTGGTAACAGCGAATTCGATAGACAACTTCAAAAAGGGGTTAGATATATTTTTGAATAAAGAGGGCATTCAAGGCTATCCTAGATAACTAGCAAAGGAATATTGATTCAGGGAGAAATTTGATCACCAGTTTCTGGGGTCAGGAAGGAATTTTGCTTTTTTTTTTCTCTTATGAGACAATTGGCAAAGTTTCAATGGTTTTTTTTTCTGTTTGCCTTCCTCTGGATCAATTAACAATTAATAATAGTCCACATTAAAAAGATCAATAGAGATCTAAAAAGGTTGAATTTGATGGACTAACTCTTTATTCCCCCAATACTATACTATTAATAATTATTTAATCAACAAATTAATTAATAACTAATCCGCATATTGCAGATCAAAGGAGATCTTAACAGGTTGAACTTGATGGACTGAAAGTCTTTTTTCAACCTTAATTACTATGGGCCTCATTCAATTGCTATTTAGCCAATTGAATAGTGCTATAAATAAGCACATAGCATATATTTTTTAAAGAAGTTTTTAGTTAGTGAAAACCTTGCTTTTGGATAGACGTTTACCAACTAAAAACTAAAAAAAAAATGTTATGTGCTTATTATGAGCCCTATTCAATTGGCCAAATTGCAATTGAATGAGGGCCTATGTAACTATGTAACTATGTAAGGCTGCAAGCAGCTGAGGAATGCAGGTCTTAGAAACAAACAAAAAAAACGATCTCTGAGGCAATAAAACGGCCTCGCAGAAATACGACTTTAACGGCCCAAACCGCGTAAATCGAAAAACAAGACAAAATTTAAAAATAAAAAAACACTCACACACAGCACGGGGGGGGGGAACGCCAGGACACCTGGGAGTGAGGTTGCACACTAATTTAAGCCGAATTTGCAGAGTTTCGGCACTCGAAAATCGCCTAGGCAAGAAAAACAAATGTCAGATGAAAAAAATTAAAACAAGGCTAAAGGAGACCGAGGCGCGCAATTCCCCACCAGGTACGTTAGCTAGAAACGTAGGAGATACAAAATATACCATTGCAACAGAAAATGCTCGTGAGCCAAGGAAGACATAGAAAAAAGATGCCATTTTACAACACTAACTTGAAACTAATAACATTACGATTCTAAAATGGCGCTTTACACGCCTAAACAAACGGTTTGGCCTCGTGCACGCAGACTATTTACACTGCACACTTGGCACATTGCTGACACTTTCTCCTCACATAATCCACAGTCCAACTGTACATTCTCAAATGCAGGAAAATTCAAAGAGATTGTTAGCTCTTCAGGATATTGATTGCTGCATTTTAAATATAAATAGGTAAATTATATTCATTTATTAATTCACTGTACTAAATACATTTTATATTTTACACTGCACTTATATATCTGTCTTCGCGATGAGCGTCGAAGTTGATCGTTGCAAAGTAGGAAACTTGAAGTACCGTATATACTCGAGAATAAGCCAAGTTTTTCAGCCCTTTTTTTAAGGCTAAAAAGGGCCCCTCTCGGCTTATACTCGAGTTCCCCCCCCCCCCCCCCCCCCCCCCCCCCCCCCATCTCTCTAACCCCTCCGTGTCTCTCTAGCCCCCCCAGTGTCTCTCTAGCCCCCCCAGTGTCTCTCTAGCCCCCCCCCCAGTGTCTCTCTAGCCCCCCAGTGTCTCTCTACTCCCCTGTTTCTCTCTACTCCCCTGTTTCTCTCTAACCTCCCCGTGTCTCTTTCCCTCCCCCTCCTCATCCTCAACCTCCCTCCTCACTTTCTCCCCTCTAAATACCTCCCCCTCACTTACCTGCTTCTTCTCCGGCCTCTGCTCCATCCGTCTTGACCCTGGCGCGCATGTGATTTCACATGCGCGCCGCGTCATTAGCATATACCAGGTGCCGGCCCCCGGTATATGCTAATGACGTGACGTCACATGAGTGCCGCGTCATTAGCATTTACCGGGTGCCAGAGAAAAAGCAGGTAAATGAGGGGAAAGGTAGATGGGGATATATTTAGGGGGGGTTTAGAATAAGGAGGGGTTTGAGGATGGGGGGTTGAGGAGGGGGTTGATAAGGAGGAGGGAGGTTGAGGAGGGGGGTTGAGGTTGAGGGGGGGTGAGGAAGGGGTTGATGAGGAGGAGGGAGGTTGAGGAGGGGGGTTGAGGTTGAGGGGGGTGAGGAGGGGGTTGAGGATGAGAATGGGGGGGGGGTTGAGGATGGGGTTGATGAGGAGGAGGGAGATTGAGGTTGAGGAGGGCGGTTGCGGTTAAGGGAGGGTGAGGAGGGGGTTGAGGATGGTGGGTTGATGATGAGGATGGGGGTTGAGGGGGGAGGATGAGGATGGGGGGTTGAGGAGTGAGGTTGAGGGGGGAGGATGAGGAGGGAGGATGAGGAGGGAGGTTGAGGAGGGAGGTTGAGGATGAGAAGGGAGGTTGAGGATGAGAAGGGAGGTTGAGGATGAGGAGGGAGGTTGAGGATGAGGAGGGAGGTTGAGGATGAGGAGGGAGGTTGAGGATGAGGAGGGAGGTTAAGGATGAGGAGGGAGGTTGAGGTTATGGAGGGGGGTTGAGGTTATGGAGGGGGGTTGATGTTGAGGAGGGAGGTTGAGGAGGGAGGTTGAGAATGAGGAGGGGGGTTAAGGAGGGTGATAAGGGAGGGGCAAGAGACACAGGGAAGGGAGAGAGGAGAAGAGACACGGGAGAGAGAGGGGGGACACAGAGGGCACAAGAGGGACAAAGGGCCGCACATTTCCCACCCTCGGCTTATACTCAAGTCACTCATTTTACCCAGTATTTTGTGGTAAAATGGGTGCCTCGGCTTATACTCGAGTATATACGGTACATGAGGAGAGAGGTTCACAATGAGCGCAGAAGATCCACAGAGGAGCAAAAGCCTTACATTGTGTGGCAAACAGCATTGCCATGGTTTCAAATTTTATTGCCCCGTCATTTTTGATAGGCAAGTCTCTAGTCCTACATATATAAGCAAATAACTAGAGGATATTACTGTATATTCTGACTGATAAGCTAGATTTAGGACTGTTATGCCTTAAAATCCTCTTGTCTTGACAATTTACAGCAATTGTGTATCCAGGGACATTTTGTTTTGATCACTTTTTTAATCGACATGTATTTATTATTTGTCTTAATTTGGTTTAAATAAAAGTTATTTTTTAACTCATTAGTGACTGGGTCATGATTTCCAATGTTTATCAACTTCCAGATATTATTGATGCAATTTTCAAAGGGATGTTAGTGCCTATCACATATATAGTTGTGAGCGTACGGGTCGTTGCTCACGCTTGCGGGCTCGCGAAGCGAGGGCCGGGACTAGCGAAGCGAGCGGCGGCCCTTGCGTAGCGAGGTCACTGGGCAAGGGCCTCAGTTGCTGGCATGGAGCGCCAAGGGCCTCAGTTGCTGGCGAGGTCACTGGGCAAGGGGAGGTCACTGGGCAAGGGCCTCAAACCCTCGCAAACTTCACGTCGCTACTCAAAAAACACGACACACAAATAACGACACTCGCTAAATTTTACGAGGAACGCAAACAACCTACGAAACACGTTACCACACATTACGACCTCGCAAACATCGGACGCAACACGCCGACATACAAACATTTAAAACACAATACATACACACAGCACATACATAAAAACCTTACCTACACCAAGAGGGAGCACCCAGGACCTCAAAAATGCAACTTAGACCTCGATTTTACTCGAAATAAAATAGTTTTGAGACTAAAAAAAAATCTAAGCGACAGAAAAAATGGCCGCCGAACAAAACGAAAACGAGGCTACAGCACTCTAAACTCGCAAAACGCCACAAGAAACTCGCAAAACGCCACAAGAAACTCGCAAAACGCCACAAACCACCTACGGATACCACACAGTGCACACATTCAGCATGCTTACACAGCAGCTCCACACCACTACTGCAGCAGCAACATCAACACAGATTGCCAGCTCTTCATCACAATGCTTCAAAATAGGTACAGTATATTCATTTAGTAATGTATTACATATTTCATTATTATACACCAAACAGCATTAGCTACCTTACAATTTCATTGCCGTCATTTTTTGACGGGCAATTCGCTAGTATTTAATAATAGTAATAAAATATTATATTTAAATAGTGTATTTTTCTCTAGCCTTCCTTTCTTTGGTAGTAAGTCTGACAGTGAGGTTTCACCCTGTGCTGCCAGGGTAATAGGCAATGCAGTAATGATTACTGCAAGAATGGCTTCACTGTCACTAAAATCTGGACATCAGTGTTTTAGATGTTAAGTTGACAGATTGTTCGGAATGTGTGGAAGTATAGGAACGTAAGGAAAACATAATTTTATTAACGAGTAAAAGCTCTGTTTTCACTTACTCAAATCATCCAAACAGTCTGTGCAAAGGTCTACACCCACAGCTCATGCATACAATGTTTCTATTGCTAAGAGATATACAAGCCACTTACAGATTGTTTTTTAACAGCATTTTTTGAAATGCTGCTGAGAGAAAATCTGTGATTGACTAGTACATCTCTTACGCAGAGAAATGTATGTTAGGACTATTTGGAAAGATTGAGCGAGTGACAACAGAGCTTTTAAACACATGTTTTAATATTAAAAACAGGCAAACTTCCATATACCTTTAACAGTGATCTCGAGTAAGCTACTGGGAACAGAAATAAAAGAACATTTCTGCAAAATTAGTTACTACTTGTAATTAATATTTTCTTATTTCATCTTATACTCTCTATAATAACTAAATATAATGTCTAGTGTTTGTGCCATTTAAACTGGCAAATAACATTAATTAGGAAAAAGCATAATTATTCCAATTCCATTTCACTGAACCAACTGTGGTTTGATTTGAGGTCTGCCAGGAAATACATGTGAAATCTTCACTTTCAGTAAACAAAGGAGAAAGAGGCCGAGGCTGCCAGTGCTAACTGATGTGCCCACCTGAGATGTGATGATATTTACTTGCCACATGCTTAGAAAACAAATGTTCATGTTTTGACAAGATAAACAGAAATGTAACAAAACTGAGAAGAAAACCTATGGGGTTTCAAAAGAGCTGTGATTCATCTGTGAAAATATCAGTAAATGCTACGTAAAACAAAACTGACCAAACATTAATGCATTTTCTACTGCATACAGTGAGTGTGACTTTATTTGCAATAATTATGGCCAAATAAAAATCTATATTACTGGGGTCTCACCATTATTATTGCAAAACTGAATAGAAAGATACCATCTATATCAGTTACAAGAATTGGGAAAGTATTGCTAATTACTTCATACCAATGATTCCCAACCCTCATCTCAAAGAGACAGAAGTGGCACCATTAGTATTCAATAGGCTGCAACGTTTCTAGCAGGCTAAACCTAAATCAGGGCCTGTCTGGGGGTCCTTGAAGACAGGATTTGGAATAGTTTTTTTACGACATTCAACTAGCAGACATTACTAATTGCTGTCTAAGCTGAGATCTTAAGTACCTAAAATAGTGTTTTATTTGAATTATAAATAAGCAAAAGATAACATAAAGATAAGATTTGATGAATCTAGTGGATATCACCAGCTTTTAATGTGCTTGAAATAAAGGTTATTTTTAGGTTTTCCTCATATGAATATTCAAAATAATCTATGATGATTAATCTATTATATGTTTGCTTTTTGTTTTTATTTTGTAGATTTGAACTATTCCATACATGTTGTGACATTTAACCAGTTAAATATATCTATATCTAATAGATAACATAAGGCATAGAGCAGATAAGTGGGGATATAACTAAATCATTACATGTATCACTCCATGTTTGATGGACTGTAATGCATCATAAACATGCATCACAACCCTTCAGTGTTTTCATTATACTCAGTTTGCAAGTAATCAGGCGGTCCATCACAAGGTATCATGACCCATCACAATCTGTATGTAATATGGGTGTTTTGTAGGCACCTAAAGGGTACTTTGCATGTAAAATACTAAGTGTGATCATCATTATATTATTCAAATAAGCATTTGTCTGCTCTTTATGAACTGTAATGCAGCTATCTAACATTGTGATCTGATGGCTTGTGAAGAACCTATTCCCATAATTATAACAAGTTTAATAATCATTTAAAACACCATGAGATCCACAAAAATAAGTACTGACTTTGGGCCATATTCGATTCGAAGCCCGCAACTCGATCACAGGCAACCGAATGTCTGCGAGTGTGTTGCGGGCTCCTGTTAGTCTCTGATTGCAATGCTATTCAATTAGTCAAGACTGCAAGTTACGGGCCAAAAGCCAAAACAGTAAACCATGCACTGGGTAGTAGTAGTTCAGGGCAGGAACATGATTATTTAAGCAAGCCTGTAACCTCCCATTTTGAATCAGCCAATAGAAAATGAGACTGTCATTATTCCGGCAGTAAAACATGGAGGTTACATGTCAGTCAATTAGGTTTGGGGTCCGATATGTGATCAGACTCGCAAAACCCGCAAAATAAAGAATTATGAAAATGAATGGCAATACTGTTCTAGTCCATATAGGTGGCCTGATATGTATTAACTCATTGATACCTGAGATTGATTTCTCCCCGAAATGAAACATAAAAATACATTTAATTTCCTGCCGAATTGCGAGCTTGAGACTGATGATAGGCATTAGTATTAATTGCGCAACCCTTTCCCCGTTATTTACAGTGCAGGATTGTTTTTTTATCTGTTTAACACTTTTGCGGGTCCTCTCTAGCACTCGTGGGTTTTCTCCTTCATTTGCCATTTAGGAGTGTGAAAACATTTGGGAAACTTGGGGAAATTGAGCAATTGAATAGTGATTTGCGATTTTAGCTTTTCGAAAGTGACAGATCAAAGGCTTCTAGAGGCTGTAAGTTATGAGTTTAACCATCGCCATTGTTTCAAGGCCGTAACTCGGAAGCCGGTCGGAGCCTGCAAAATGACGCCAATTGAATAGCAAATTAGCTTGTGACCTCACTTATGGGCTACCGGATCTCCCAAAACCTCAATTGAATATAGTCCTATGTTTATTATGGAATTATATCTTTTCTAAGCAGTGTGATTTCTAATTCAATATAGAGCAGAATTTTTTAAATATTTATTTACATAAAACAGGAATCATGTTGCATATAACAAATATTTATTCTCTTTAAAATATAGTCTTGTAAAAATCCCAGCATATGTTTACATACAAAGAGCCCTACATACAAAGAGCCCTATGTAAATCAGGTGCTTTAAATTAAAATCACATTTTTTCCCTAACTCCTACTCCTACTCCTACAACTGCCTTAAAGTCATTTTTTTTATTTCTTAATATATTTTGATCTTAAAAAGAGGTGACTATTGTATTTATAGCTTCAATAAATAAAGATGTGTTTATTTTGTGTTAAATATGACATATTTATAGACAATGCATTAGAGTGTTTGTTCATAGGCAACATGGTTTTGTGATGTTTACTAACCCCTTGAGTATTGGGTTGTTTGTTACCCTGGATTTTATATCATAAAATGGGCTTAATACAAACATATCATATTTTTAATTACACATATGTTGATATGGGATTGTTAAGTGTCAAATAATGTTGCGATTAGTGCTTTTTGTGCTATAGTGACGCTGTAAATGTTTCTGGGGACTCAGCAAGGGTTTGACAATCACTTAAGAGTGGTCTTTGGTACTTGTAAATCTTTCTTCTGCCTTTTGCATTTACGGCAGTGCCCTTATTTGCAAGTGATGTGTAAAATCTTATTAGCATAGTGTTTTGGTGTCAAAGTCTAAAGGAGTAACTTGTAATTTATTGTCAGTGCAAAAATCAGTAGAGATTTATGCCTTGCTTTTCGATTTTGTTGTGAAGTTCACTCAGAGCAGTGGCCCGTAGGAGTTCTCTTGCAATGTTTTAGGAATGGGTGATTAACATAGCTATGTAGGATTTACTGTGCTGCTAGAGCATTCACAATTGCATATTTCAGGGATTAGCATAGGGCCCAAAGTCTATACTGCTTCCTAGCTATTGCATGAATCATAACAGATAACTGAGTCCCCTGCGTGAAACCAGGGGTAAAAAGCAGCTTTTTCTTGGAATGAGATTACACTGCACAGACCAGTTAACCCATAGCTGACCTCTGGCTCTGTTTAGGTGAGACTAAAATGGCATGCACAAATAGATTTAAAGGTTTGTTTGGTTTTATTTTGATTTCTCATGGAGCGAGTAGCGCAGCATGCAAGGCACTGCTATAAGTTTCTCAAAATCCAGGAATGCAGAGGATCAGAAACGTGAATTGTGTTCTCTGTCTGTCCCCGTCTAATTGGAAATGTAAGCACATTACTACAATCATACTTGAATGGGATATACACACACCCCTGCAACCTGATTGGCTGTACTAATGCCACAGCAAGTGGGCAGACTATTTCACAAGTAAACATAGGATTTATTTTATGTGATTTTTCAGTAAAAAATGCACGTATTTCAAAAATTCAAAAAGTATTTCAACATGGTTTTAGGATAACTTTACAGTGACACTGTCGAAATTGTGCTGAAGTAAGTGGACAATCTACACTCTACCTCCTCTGTTTCCTCTCCCTTCGCTGTTCAGTAGATAAGTATTTGCTCAAAGCTTTTAGGAAGTACTCAAGTCAGACAAGATGGAAATGTTTTCATGTAAACAGAAACTTGAAAAATGCATTTACAGTGCCTTGCATAAGTATTCACCCCTCTTGACTTTTTACCTACTTTGTTACGTTACAGCCTTAAGTTCAATGTTTTGTTAATCTGAATTTTATGTGATGGATCAGAACACAATAGTCTAAGTTGGTGAAGTGAAATGAGAAAAATATATACATAAAATTATTTTTTAGAAATAGAAAACATAAAATTGGCATGTGCGTATGTATTCACCCCCTTTGTTATGAAGCCCATAAAAAGCTCTGGTACAACCAATTACCAGAAGTCACATAATTAGGGCAATGATGTCCACCTGTGTGCAATCTAAGTGTCACATGATCTGGCATTACATATATACCTTTTTTGAAAGGCCCCAGAGGCTGCAACACCTGAGCAAGAGGCACCACTAACCAAACACTGCCATGAAGACCAAGTAACTCTCCAAACAAATAAGGGACAATGTTGTTGAGAAGTACAACTCAGTGTTGAGTTATAAAAAAATATCCAAATCTTTGATGATGCTCAGGAGCAACATCAAATCTATCTTAACCAAATGGAAAGAAAATGGCACAACATCAAACCTGCCAAGAGACGGACGTCCACCAAAACTCACGGACCGGGCAAGGAGGCCATTAATCAGAGAGGCAGCACAGAGACCTAAGGTAACCCTGGAGGAGCTGCAGAGTTCCACAGCAGAGACTGGAGTATCTGTACATAGGACGACAATAAGCCGTATGCTCTATAGAGTTGGGCTTTATGGCAGAGCGGCCAGAAGAAAGCCATTACTTTCAGCAAAAAAACAAAATGGCACGTTTTGAGTTTGCGAAAAGGCATGTGGGAGACTCCCAAACTGTATGGAGGAGGGTGCTCTGGTCTGATGAGACTAAAATTGAACTTTTTGGCCATCAAAGAAAACGCTATGTCTGGCGCAAACCCAACACATCACATCACCCACAGAACACCATGTTTTTCAGCAGCCGGGACTGTGAAACTGGTCAGAGTTGAGGGACAGATGGATGATGCTAAATACAGGGATATTCTTGAGCAAAACCTGTACCACTCTGTGCGTGATTTGAGGCTAGGACGGAGGTTCACCTTCCAGCAGGACAATGACCCCAAACACACTGCTAAAGCAACACTTTAGTGGTTTAAGGGGAAACATGTAAATGTGTTGGAATGGACTAGTCAAAGCCCAGACCTCAATCCAATAGAAAATCTGTGGTTAGACGTAAAGATTGCTGTTCACAAGCGCAAACCATCCAACTTGAAGGAGCTGGAGCAGTTTTGCAAGGAGGAATGGGCAAAAATCCCATTGGTAAGATGTGGCAAGCTCATAGAGACTTATCCAAAGCGGCTTGGAGCTGTGATTGCCGCAAAAGGTGGCTCTACAAAGTATTGACTTTAGGGGGGTGAATAGTTATGCACATTTACTTTTTCTGTTATTTTGTCCTATTTGTTGTTTGCTTCACAATAAAAAAAATATAAAAAAACATCTTCAAAGTTGTGGGCATGTTCTGTAAGTTAAATGATGCAAATCCTCATACAATCCATGTTAATTCCAGGTTGTGAAGCAACAAAACACGAAAAATGCTAGGGGGGGTGAATACTTTTGCAAGGCACTGTATGTTCATGACATAGCTGTTAATGTTGATAGTTTGTTAGATATTTCACAAATGTGCTATTTTGCTTAATATTCAATATTCCTTTAATAGATTGTAAATAGGACAGCAAACTTTCAGGACAATGATGTTTATTTAACATTTGTTACATTTGCAACATAAATATAGTCTAAATGTATTAATTCCAAATATATGTATATGTAAATATAGTACCAATCATGTTATGGAATGCCAAATAAAATGTCAATGTAAACATTACATAATGGTGCATTACAGCAACAAAAATACCAAATGCATTAAAATATAATATTCAAGTGCCAAATGCACTTCTAAGAAGTATGGTATATTGCATCATAAGCCATCATATAATGGTCACTAAAGGAGGTGCCATTTTCTGCAAGATCATACCTATGCTGGAGTTTAAAGAACCACAAACCACATATTTGTTTAATATGCAACAAACTAACAATATTATCAGCATGTGCAATCAAGAGTATAAAAGCAGTTTTAGAGAAAATCTTATTTTTGGAAGACTGTCTTTGGCTTCTTGATTTTCCCTGCTTAATTATGCACTTAGTCAGACTCAAAATGTCCAAATAAACATATTTTTTAATTTTACAATTCTCCTTAAAGGTCCACTTAACTCCCATAGACTGCTCTCCTTAAACTGAAAGGGAAGATCAACATTAATATATGAAAAGTAAAACAAAAATAAATAAAGCTTACTTACCTTTTCAGAGGCTGATCTGATCCTCCTCTGCTTGCCTACATGTCTTAATGAGGGGGGTGTGAGTGCCACACAGCCTGTTAGCTCTATACCACATGATTATTGAACTCAATAGGCAAATTTTTGATTGACAGCTAGGGGGTGGGTTTAATAGTGATGTCACCAATAACCCCGCCCTGAGCAGTCAATCAATTCAGCACAGGCACTGAACCAGCCACTACCACTGCCTACACTGATCCCACCTCCCTCCTTCCTCTAAACATGGCTGCCTGTGAGGATCTCCACTAGCAGGTAAGAGCCATGTGCTCTGTGTGTGTGTGTGTTATATCTGTCTGTATCTATCTATCTATCCCATCTATTTATTGTGTCTAACTATTTTATCTACCTGTTGCATCTACTAATCTACCCATCCCACTGTCTCTACCCATTGTATCTATCCATCTCACCAACCCATTGTATCTACACATTGTATTTATCCATCACAGCTACCTATTCCACCTACCCATTGTATCTACCCATCATATATACCTATTCCCTCTACCCATTCTATCTCCCCATTCCTATCTACCTACTCCATTTACCCATTGTATCTACCTATCTACCCATTGCATCTACCTATTCCCATGTACCTATCGCATCTACGTATTTTATCGACATATTCTGTCTACCCATCCCATCTACCTATTGTATCTACCTATTCTGTCTGTCTCTGTCCTGTAAGGAAAAACCCTCTTCACAACATATTTTTATAAAGTCCAGATGTTTATTATCACTTTATTCCAGACATCACATACAAAGTGGGCGGGGGATCTCATTCCATAGACTTCTATGGGGGGACAAACCCGCAACCTGATTAGTTGACGTAAAGATGAATGACCGAACCCCCCTGGCTTCCATCTAGAAGAGTCTGTGGGCGGTCCTCACACATATAAACACACATATTACATCAACACATATCTCCGGCAAAAAACGGATTTCAAAAATTCAAAAGGTATTTCAACATGCTTTTAGGAGAGTTTCAGAGTTGTGTGGTCCAAATTGTGCTGAATTAGGTGGCTCTTTAAGATTACCACAACAAACTGCAAATGAATATTATATTTACTTTTTCAAGAATAGTTGCCACTAAAATATGCTACATCATAAATTGGTATATGTCAACTGTATGATTAACAGACAATTAGCTAATAAACAATAAATTAATGCGCTTTTCCTCTAGTCATATAGTATGTTTTCTTTCCCATAAATATTGTGTATACGCTATATAAATACTGTTGTTGTCAAACTATATGCAAATTCACACATAACTCATCAAGTTTGCTATTCTGTGGTAAGAATAATCACAGACTGTGTCAAGAAGTAATTAAGCAGAATGTATCCACTGAATCTCCTAGGTTTCATATTTGCCTGAGCTTTGTCTCTTTGCCAATAGTATATTTGTATTAAATACTTTGCTTTGGGGAAAGCACTATGGACACTGGATTCTAAGCTCAAAGACAGGCCTCTCCATTTTTGTAATTGTTGATATTGTTTTGTCTTGATCACAACGCATGTATACCGCTACGGAATATGTTGGCGCGTTACAAATAAACGATAATAATAATAATAAATGTGTTTGAATATAAATATTTTTTTTTTAAGGTAAATAGGAGATTTAAATAAATCAGATACTAAAACAAGCATTGTTGTGGATTAGACACATTATAGTGCATTCATAAATTAATTCACTAAGAATTGCACTAAATAACTGCTATTAAAAAAAATCCAAGTTAACTTTGAAATAGCATTTAAAATGACTACACTTGCTCAAACATCGGGTCTCCTTATACCAGTTAATAGTATATTTTTTCAGTTTCTATTGAAAGACCAACAAGACATAAAATTCTGTATGATTGGTGCACATATTTTAGTTATATGGCATATGCTTTGTCATTCATCCTAACAAGATCTACCACCCAACCAGCACACTAGCAGTAGTTATTATTCATTTATTAACCAACATATTCCATAGCACCATACAGGGGTTAAGTACAAGGCAAAAACATCACAGTTACATTTAAAGGCATATCCAAGGTTCATGGATTAATACATTTCCGCACTCAATAGGTAAAAAGCAGCAATTATGTATGCAGCACATCTCATAAAACATTTTATTTTAAAAATCCCTCTAATGATTATGTGGACACCCCCAGAGGGGTGTGCACACAGGCCCCTGATCCCCACCTAATCAGCATTCAGCATTAGGGGATCAATTAAACCCAGTATTCACCTGCTGTTTCTTCCTCAGCCAATAGGAGAGCAGTGATGTCAGCCCCCAAGTGACTGCTGGGATATGACTCCCTTCTGCTTCCTGTCTGTGCTGTGCTGCTGCCATAGCACCTAACATAATTCCACACTACATATCCCAGGCTGCTTTCCAGCACAAACCGGAACCCCAGAGTTTAAATCAAATGTTTTTGCTAACCTTATTGGCCAAAACAAATTATTAAATGAATGCTAATTTAACCTGGTTTTAGAGGGGATTTTAACCCTAATTGTCAATGGTCAGAAATTACAAGACATTTTGCTAACTTGAAGGTAAGTTTTTAAATGTTTATTTTGGTATTTTTTTTGCAAAATTTTTTTTTCATACACTATTAATTCTTCTCTATCAGATGCACTCAGAATCCAGGAAACTTAGATATGCCTTTAAATATGTTTTACTACATACATATGCATTGCCCTTTTATCCCACAGCTACTCTTAGAACTTCACGGCCAACGGGGATGCTGATCTCCCAGACAATAATATTTAAATCACCATGCTTGTGACTTATGGTGTGCAGACTGTCACCAGGACACCTACCAGTCACTTGGATTAAAGGACCTTGAAAAACATTTTTCTTTGTTGCATCTGAAAGCAATAATTTGATAATGTTTCACAATGAGTTTCTTTAAAAAAAATAATAAAGGTCCTTTCCTTGGCCCTCATTCAATTGCAATTTGGCCAATTGAATAGGGCTCTAAATAAGCACATAACATATTTTTTTTAAAGAAGTTTTTAGTTAGTAAGTATCGATCCAAAAGCAAGGTTTGCACTAACTAGAAACTTATTTAAAAAAAATATGTTATGTGCTTATTTAGAGCCCTATTCAATTGGCCAAATTGCAATTGAATGAGGGCCATTGTGAAGGAATAGAGCTCCATGACTTGTCTGCTTATGAGATCTAGAATCTTATACAGTCTCTATTTACACAGAGGCATTTCCTGGTAGTTTTAAGGAAGTTTAAACAAGTTTTAAATAAAATGTGTGCATGCAAAAAAAAATGTTTTTTAATGTTTATAACATGTTCATTTAAGTGCATAGAAAAAAAAATGCATTCCATAAACCCTTAAATGGACATGAAACATTTCTGGATTTCATGAATTTGTTTCCGAATATCATACACAAATGTATATATTTACTTTTATGAACTTTATTTTATTAAAAAGTGCTTAAATGTTCTATTTTTTCTGCTTGAAATAATAATTGTTTACCTTTTTGGGTATGCCCTCTGAAGCTTGCGCAGTTTATGAATACACAGATGTTTTGTGCAGTGTTAAATTAGCCAATCAGTGACCATCTCTCAGCAGCATGTTGCAGAATGTTGTCACTGATTGGATGGTATCACACAGGCAACCCCTGTATTTAAAAGTACATTGTCTTCATGAGCTAAAGAGGGGAGAAACCAGTTAAGAACTATTTGTAAGATTTTAGGCAGGAAAAAACAGACTTTTTTTAGCACTTCTTAATAAAGTAACAAAATAAAGAAATGCAAATTCCTAGTAAAATCCCCCAAAAATTGCATGTCCCTTTCAGATCTACATTTTGGTTGTGGCTAGTTCATTATGTCATGCCACTTTTTTACTAACCATTGTACATGTTTAAGAGCAACATCTGTTAATTTTGTGAGACACAAAGCATACTGTGCACACCTTAGTCATAAGTATGTATCCTAATTCGGGTAAGCTCTATATATGATAAAGACTGCATAGAGAATAGAGAAAGAGAAAGCTTACATTGCAGGACTCTATCCCAATTCTAGTAATCAGTGAGCCTATTTTCAGAAAATTTTACTTTTATTAGTACTTACTAAAGAATAAACCAAAACAGTAAAATAAAATGAAAAAATGTTTGCTTGGCTGTGGTTTATTTGAAAACTCACAGCTCAAGCGGTCCTTTCCCTCTTCCCTTACGCAAAATATGGCAGCTGCAGTGCCACCGCCAACCGCTAGATGGGGCTGCTGATTTTCGGAATAATGTTGCACATTGCATATAAGGCGCGCTGATAGAAGAGGCCTTTTGCTATGAGAGGTGTCCTTGATGGCCTCGCTGTCAATTCAGTGTTGTCGAGTTGCGTCACGTAGGAGGGGAGGAATAATTATCGGTTTTCCCTGAAACCTGACAACGCCATCTAGCAGATACTACTGGTACTGCAGCTGTCAGTGCCGGAGATTTCATGCGCATACACAACGTGATAGATCCGCTCAAGCTTCAATGTTTTGAGTGTCCTATCATTAATTTATCCATTGTACTACCACTAATGTTGTAAAGCAAGGTTATGTTGATATTTTATTTCAAATGCTGATGATGATTATTTTGTAGCAATGCTGAAAATGTGAAAGCAGATATGTAAGAGCTGTTAAAGGACTTATTTTAGGACTAGTGCAGTGGTAGTCAACCTGGTCCCCACCGCACACTAGTGGACGATTTAAGCTTTCATGGTGAAGTCGCTGACAAGTGACATCAAACGCCGGAGACCTGCATCACTACGCTTGGCTGGTTGGAGAGCTGGTGAGAGAGAACAGCAGTCAGGATGGGATCACTATCTAGTAAGTACAAGGTGATACATAGCTAGGGTCATATGATTAATGTGACCAGAAATGAAATAGGGTAAATAGAGTTACTGCGGCAGCAGTAGGCGGGAAGTAACTTATACCATCATAAGTGGGAGGTAGGTATTAAATGGTTTACAACCCCTGGTCTAGTGGGATCTAGTCTATTTAGTAGCCGCATCCTGTCAGCACAGTGGGGTTGAGCGCTGCACCACAGAACCATCTGGTGGTGCAAGAATGTACTGCAAAGAACTATTTCCACCTCCAATGTGGCGCAATTCGAACGTCGGTCTCAAACGCAACTCGACAGCGAGGCCATCGCTATGTTCGGCATGGGCACTTGGCCCCCCAGGGCCTCGGGTGTGCCTCTCATAGCTCAAGGGATCTTTTGTCGCCGTGCCTTATGAGCCAGATCAGAGTTCAAAATAATAAAAATAGTTCTCTGCCTGCAGTACATTTCTTGCACCACCATGTGGGGCTGTGGTGGAGCGCTCAACCCCACTGTTCTAACATGATGCGGCTACGAAATAGAAAAGGACAGTCTAGTGCAGGGGTCACCAAACTCGGTCCTGGAGGGCCGACCCAGGCCTGGATTTGTGGATATCCTTGCTGCAAACAGGTGAGAATCTTGTTTCTTCAGCCATCCTGATTGACTCACCTGTTTGCAGCAAGGATATCCACAAATCCAGGCCTGGGTCGGCCCTCCAGGACCAAGTTTGGTGACCCCTGGTCTAGTGTATCAAATCACCATACAGACTAAATTATCTGGTTTCTTACATAATTAGCTCTAACACTAAAATTAACTCCTTTCTAACAAATGCTAGAAGCTTTGAAGCCACAACTCAGTTTAAATTAGCAGTGTATATAAATTGTATAGTGCAGAAATGGAGGTTGTGCCTCCGGCCGACAGATGGTGCTGTCGATTTTCGCATATAAGGCGCGCCGACAGAAGAGGCCTTGAGCTATGAGAGGCGCGCCCGAGGGCCTGGGGGGCCGAGTGCCCACGCTGAACATAACGATGGCCTCGCTGTTGATTCAGCGCCATGAGTTGCTCCATGTCGGAGGGTAGAATAGTTCTTTACCTTCCCTGGAATTTGATGGTGCTCGAAAACTCACAGCGCCCTCTGGTGGATGGCACTTGTAACTGCAGCTGTTAGTGCTGCAGAAGAAATGCACAGGCAAAGAGGGATAGATCCAAAATGGGTCCTATCCTGTTATGATGACGCAGCACAAGGCAGCAGCAGTGGCATTAAACATCCGCTAGATGGAGCTGCCGATATTCCGGTGCCATATCATAGAGTCAAGCCTTAGGTAAACGGTTGATATGTGAGCGCTGCTCACATATCGGCAGAGCTATCTAGCAGTTGGAGGCCTCACTGAAGCGGCGGACTTGCCCCGACAACATAACCGGATAGATCCCAGAAATGCAATGTCTTTTGAGTCAATGCCTTTTTTAATAGATAAGTTGTTACATATTAGCTATCTATGGAGTTAGATACATTTATCTCAGGTAGTGGCTTACTTGTCTAAATTCAGCATTTAGTTGGCTTTTCTTAAACTGGCTTTTGTTAACATATTTAATTTGCCACATTTAAAATTTAGTTATGTGGTTGTTCATCTGAATAATAATCAGTCATTATATACAGGTGCCAGTTCTCTGTGTTAAAATAAATATATCTCAATAAAGTGCTTCAGTTGTTTGAACTTCAGTATTTCATTGATCTGTTTTCAAATTTGCTTTTATCATCTGTTTAGCAGCAGAATATTCCCTTTGTCGTGTTTTTATAAGACTTGAGGATGCTTTCATTTACCTGAATAATTGTAAGCAATCATTATAGCCAGTTCTGAGTATTCAAATGGATATATCTAAAAAAAATGCTACAATTGTTTGAATTTTAGTGTTTTATCTTCTTTCAAAATTGCTTTCATTATTTTGGCAGCAGTATGTTCCCTTTGTCTTGTTTTTTATAAAACTTGAAAATATTTTATTTATCTCAATAATTATGAACAGTCAATCATTGTACGCATTACTTTTCAAAAAATGATTTGTACTGAGCCTTTAGTTAGAGTTTGCATATATTCTGAATGGATGGTGGATTTCTAACTCAGAAAGATCTGCATATCAATGTAGCAGTTATCTTATAATATTTGCCTAACTTGTCAGCAATATGTAAAATTACTGATTAAATAATAATTTTGTATATCTCAGTATTTGATCAGAAAGACCTTTTTTGGTTCAATTCTAAATCGGAAAGCTTTGCTTCCATAGATACGGTATAACTGCTACATTAAAGAGATTAAAGGTATATCTAAGTTTCCCTGTTCTTACCTTTTTTCTAATTTAACACTTGCTGCTTATATTAGAAACACACATTACATTAAGCCATTCTTTATAAAGTTTTATTTTTTAAATAGAATAAATCTGGTTTTCCACACTCCCAGATCCGCTTACAAAGGCACAGTGTATCTACCAATAGAAATGTTGGATTCAAGTACAGGAATACCCTGCTTAACGCTACCCATATTAGCACTCATTAGATATAGCACTATTTTTCCTGCCAGACCCCTTTTAATGCAAAATCCTGCTATAATGCTGTTTTTACCTGTGGGAACCCTTTTAACCCTCTTGTTCTCTATAGCATTGCCCCGCTATAATGCTGTTTTTGCCTGCCAGACCCCTTTTAACCCTTTTATTCTCTATAGCATTGCCTCGCTATAATGCAATTTTTGCCTGCCGGACCCATTTTAACCCTCTTATTCTCTATAGCATTGCCCCGCTACAGCGCTATTTTTGCCTGCCGCACCCCTTTTAACATGTTTAAACACTATCGGGAAAATCACATTTTATACCCTTTGCGACCACGCCCACTGAGAATAGATTAACTACTTGTATACAGGTTCAAATAGAGATTCCAAATTTGGGGGAGTATCCTCTAAGGTAGAACTAGGGAAGATATGAGTCTACTAAAAATAACATAATACTTATTTATATAGCAATACTCTATTTATTGGAACAATAATAATAATTGGATTAAAAATACATATCATAGACCAGGGGTATACAAGTTCGGCCCTGGAGAGCCTCACACAGGCCAGGATTTGAGGATATCCCTGCTGCCTACCGGTGAGTGAATTGCTTCTTTAGTTATCCTGATTGACTCATCTGTGCACAAAAAGGGATATCCTAAAATGCAGGCCTGTGTTGGGCTCTCCAGGACTGGACTTGCCCACCCCTGTCCTTGACAATCAAATGTACTGGCCAAAATGAATGAATTGTCTGATACTTTAAAACACTGAATGTACATAATTTGTATAGTGTATAATGTAGTCAAATGTTTGTGATTTTGCATTGAAAGAACTGCATTTGAACAGAGGCAAGAGATATCTATAATGTAAAAAAATATTAAAGACACTATTTTTCAACTCTGAAAAAGCGTATGAGCAAGGAAACGTTCGTTATTGAACGACAAAGCTGTCAGGATCAGCTCAGGCAAGAAAAGTAAAGGATGTTAAGGTAGTGTTTTGTTTGTTTAGACATTTTGCCCATTATCAAGTTTTGTTTATCAAAAGATTATACAGAAAAAATGAACAACATTTTCTTTAAATTAGCTTAAAAACCGAGGGAGCCTACTCATTTGTGTGCACCCAGCCTACTACCCATTGCGATCACTGCAAGTTGTCATAACATCAGGCTCCTTAATGTCTAGACGGCAAGTTACTTCCCTCCCAGCACTCCTCAATGTCTGTCTGTGGTCTGATTTGGAACTGTAGCTCCGGCAACTTGCCACTGGGAGCCAGAGCTAGGGCTTCTCTAACATGAAACTGCTGGCTGTTGTGTGGAGGTGAGCTCCATGGGGTGTGGGTCTCTGCTTGTGTATGTGTGTGTGTGTGTATCTGCCGGATCTTTCCTGTTATGTTGTCAGGACAGGTCCGCCGCTGCAGTGGGTCCCACTAGATGACGCTGCCGATATTTTACTGCGTTGCCGATATGTGAGAGAAGTTCTAAGCTTAAAATTTTAGCCTAACCCTTGAACTCACCCTAACAGTTTACCTAAGCGTTGACTCTATGATAGGGCTGAAAAACTGAAAAATATAAATACACATCATTAATAAAGGGTTTGCACAAAGTGAAATATACAAAGCTTGCCAACAGAAAAAAAACAAACAGACATATAGAGAGACAGATTGTGTGTCACGTACGCTTGCCAGGCCGTCTAGGTAGGGCGCAGCATCGCATTACCTGAGCCTGAGGGGCGTCACCACGTAGGTCGCGCCGGGGGCGTGTCTTCCGCCTGTTTTGCGGCTTTCAGGCAGTCTCTGAAGTACTGGTGCAAAGCAGAGAATTATACCCCAACTATTTACAGCACATAAGGGACTAGGCTAGTGCTTTGAGTGACATCTTTTTTCTGTTTGTTTGTCCTTTTTCTTCCTCTGTGTGTGAGGGTTTACGGTTGCCTGCCTCTTATGGATGTCAATGATTTGGAGGGTTTACTGGCTGAGGTCAGGATGAGGGCCTTAAACCATGGTGTAAGATGGGTGCAGGACAGGCTTGTATCTTCCATCCCTTCTGCTGAGGGCCTTCAGCACATTGCTCAGGCCCAGTCTGCAGTGGCTAGTGGCCTGGGAAAGATATAAGAGGCCAGCTGGCTACTTCCCAAAACCCAGCATGCTGAGCCACAACTGGACAGGGCCAGGTTAACTGGGGAGAGTACAGCTCAGGAGAGTCAGGAGCTAACACCACTCAAGGGAGCGCAGGGCCCATGGGCAGTGAGGACGAAGGCCTAGAAATCCGGCCACCACCAATCACTTGGCTAAGGGTTTAGCCTGCGTTCCAGTGCAAAAGACACAGCGATACAGCCCCATCAGGGGGGCCTAAAGGGTAATAAAAAAAGCCGGGAGCTCTAAAACAGCTCCTACAGCTCCCCACTATAACGAGCCTGCGGTCCCGGGGGTTACACATACAGGGAGTGCAGAATTATTAGGCAAATGAGTATTTTGACCACATCATCCTCCTTATGCATGTTGTCTTACTCCAAGCTGTATAGGCTCGAAAGCCTACTACCAATTAAGCATATTAGGTGATGTGCATCTCTGTAATGAGAAGGGGTGTGGTCTAATGACATCAACACCCTATATCAGGTGTGCATAATTATTAGGCAACTTCCTTTCCTTTGGCAAAATGGGTCAAAAGAAGGACTTGACAGGCTCAGAAAAGTCATAAATAGTGAGATATCTTGCAGAGGGATGCAGCACTCTTAAAATTGCAAAGCTTCTGAAGCGTGATCATCGAACAATCAAGCGTTTCATTCAAAATAGTCAACAGGGTCGCAAGAAGCGTGTGGAAAAACCAAGGCGCAAAATAACTGCCCATGAACTGAGAAAAGTCAAGCGTGCAGCTGCCACGATGCCACTTGCCACCAGTCTGGAGTGCCCAAAAGCACAAGGTGTGCAATACTCAGAGACATGGCCATGGTAAGAAAGGCTGAAAGACGACCACCACTGAACAAGACACACAAGCTGAAACGTCAAGACTGGGCCAAGAAATATCTCAAGACTGATTTTTCTAAGGTTTTATGAACTGATGAAATGAGAGTGAGTCTTGATGGGCCAGATGGATGGGCCCGTGGCTGGATTGGTAAAGGGCAGAGAGCTCCAGTCCGACTCAGACGCCAGCAAGGTGGAGGTGGAGTACTGGTTTGGGCTGGTATCATCAAAGATGAGCTTGTGGGGCCTTTTCGGGTTGAGGATGGAGTCAAGCTCAACTCCCAGTCCTACTGCCAGTTCCTGGAAGACACCTTCTTCAAGCAGTGGTACAGGAAGAAGTCTGCATCCTTCAAGAAAAACAGGATTTTCATGCAGGACAATGCTCCATCACACGCGTCCAAGTACTCCACAGCGTGGCTGGCAAGAAAGGGTATAAAAGAAGAAAATCTAATGACATGGCCTCCTTGTTCACCTGATCTGAACCCCATTGAGAACCTGTGGTCCATCATCAAACGTGAGATTTACAAGGAGGGAAAACAGTACACCTCTCTGGACAGTGTCTGGGAGGCTGTGGTTGCTGCTGCACGCAATGTTGATGGTGAACAGATCAAAACACTGACAGAATCCATGGATGGCAGGCTTTTGAGTGTCCTTGCAAAGAAAGGTGGCTATATTGGTCACTGATTTGTTTTTGTTTTGTTTTTGAATATCAGAAATGTATATTTGTGAATGTTGAGATGTTATATTGGTTTCACTGGTAAAAATAAATAATTGAAATGGGTATATATTTGTTTTTTGTTAAGTTGCCTAATAATTATGCACAGTAATAGTCACCTGCACACACAGATATCCCCCTAAAATAGCTAAAACTAAAAACAAACTAAAAACTACTTCCAAAAATATTCAGCTTTGATATTAATGAGTTTTTTGGGTTCATTGAGAACATGGTTGTTGTTCAATAATAAAATTAATCCTCAAAAATACAACTTGCCTAATAATTCTGCACTCCCTGTACTAACAGCGCTTCTGGTGCTTTACAGGGACAACGCACCTATAGTGCGGAGGTGGGCATGACGTTGACTCATGAGAAGAGGAGCAAAGTAGTAGCAGAAATGAACAGAGAGGACAGCCAGGTCATAATTGATGACGTGCCAGTGACAGCAGTGGTGGCGAGGCGGACTCGCCCCGCCAGGGCCCAGAAGACTGCAACCAGGTATAGTCCATTGCTTTTCTCTTGCACACCAGCAAGGCGTCAGAGGGCTGAAACTGATGACCCACCGGTTAGGCCACAGCATAGGATGACTGGTACTGACTTACAAGTAGAATGTTCGACGGATTCGGATAAGGGCCCAGACTATGACCGAGACCGGGAAGCGACAGGTTCAGCGGCGCCAGTTGGCTCTGGGTGAGCAAGGCCAGTCCTCTGAGGAGGAGCTAACAGTTTGGTCACCTGTGCGTAGGCAAACGAGAACAAGCGGCTGTTCATCTTCTATTCCCAGTTCTAGGCGTAGTTCAAGGACGAGGAGCAGACGGCCTTGCCAATGCAGCTGTGCCTGCTCAGGGTCGGAGAGAGGATGGAGCCCGCGGAGGGCCAGACGGTCAAGGTCCTCTGCGTGTCAGGAAAGACGCAGGGACAATCCGCTGATGACTTCTACGCCAAAGCTTCCAGAAACAGGTGAGCGTGAACTATCTACACAAGTAAAAGATACAGCACGTAGAGAGAGGGGACAAGCTTACTGGCATCGTTGAAATCTTTACTGGCCACTCATAACATTGCAGTTAGCGATGGGGACCTAGGGGTTATGGGTTGGAGGTCTAGCCCGGAGTGCGTGGGTGGAACAACCCTCCGCTGGGGAGACAACCAGGTGGGGTCTCCTCCACCAATGGCCGCAAGCCTGGCGCCCGGGCCACTGATTTCAGTAGTCAATCCAGCGACCGATGCGGTTGGCAGAGCACCAGAAGGGGGTGTGAGACACAATGTCCTTTGCGCTCTTGATAACTTGGGGGCACATTTGTCCTCTGGACATGAAAGAAAAAATCTGGTACAATGAAGCGTTCCGCCTGTACATGGCATCCAGGCCACAAACAGTTCCTGAATACTACAATATATCCAATCCCCTAACAATTTATTGCTTTAAAATTTGGTAACAATTTTTGGCAAGTTATTAATAAAGTCTACAGTTCCTGATCTCTCACTCTATAGAGACATACAGTTGCTTCATGTATAGTAAGGCAGATCAATAAAATATATAGCTCCAGCTTTCCCACACTACATACAGTGCCCCAACACTGCAGATATGTACAGAAAATACCCCCATACACTATATACATACACTATATACATACAGTGCTTGCAAAAGTATTCACCCCCTTGGCATTTTTCGTGTTTTGTTGCCTCACAACCTGGAATTAACATGGATTGTTTGAGGATTTGCATCATTTAATTTACAGAACATGCCCACAACTTTGAAGATGTTTTTTTTTTTTTATTGTGAAGCAAACAACAAATAGGACAAAATAACAGAAAAAGTTAATGTGCATAACTACTCACCCCCCTAAAGTCAATACTTTGTAGAGCCACCTTTTGCGTCAATCACAGCTCCAAGTCGCTTTGGATAAGTCTCTATGAGCTTGCCACATATTATCACTGGGATTTTTGCCCATTCCTCCTTGCAAAACTTCTCCAGTTCCTTCAAGTTGGATGGTTTGCTCTTGTGAACAGCAATCTTTCAGTCTGACCACAGAGTTTATATTGGATTGAGGTCTGGGCTTTGACTAGGCCATTCCAACACATTTACATGTTTCTCCTTAAACCACTCAAGTGTTGCTTTAGCAGTGTGTTTGGGGTCATTGTCCTGCTGGAAGATGAACCTCCGTCCTAGCCTCAAATCACGCACAGAGTGGTACAGGTTTTGCTCAAGAATATCCCTGTATTTAGCACCATCTTTGCCTCAACTCTGACCAGTTTCCCAGTCCCGGCAGCTGGAAAACATTCCCACAGCATGATGCTGCCACCACCATGTTTCACTGTGGGATGGTGTTCTTTGGGTAATGTGATGTGTTGGGTTGGCACCAGACATAGCATTTTCTTTGATGACCGAAAAGTTAAATTTTAGTCTCATCAGACCACAGCGCCTTCTTCCATAAATTTTGGGAGTCTCCCACATGCCTTTTAGCAAACTCAAAACATGCCTTTTTTCTTTCTTTTTTTTAAAGTAATGGCTTTCTTCTGGCCACTCATTCTGGCCATAAAGCCCAACTCTATGGAGCGTACGGCTTATTGTCGTCCTTAGGTATTTGTGCTGCCTCTCTGATTAATGCCCTCCTTGCCCGGTCCGTGAGTTTTGGTGGGCAGCCATCTCTTGGCATGTTTGCTGTTGTGCCATGTTCTTATGATAGATATGATGGTGCTCCTGGAGATCATCAAATATTTGGATATTTTTTTATAACCTAACACTGACTTGTACTTCTCAACAACATTGTCTCTTACTTGTTTGGAGAGTTCCTTGGTCTTCATGGCAGTGTTTGGTTAGTGGTGCCTCTTGCTTAGCTGTTGCAGCCTCTGGGGCCTTTCAAAAAAGGCGTGTATATATAATGACAGATCATGTGACACTTTGATTGGGCACAGGTGGACATCATTTCACTAATTATGTGACTTCTGAAGGTAATTGGTTGCACCAGAGCTTTTTATGGGCTTCATAACAAAGGAGGTAAATACATACGAATAAACATGTACATGCCAATTTTCTGTTTTCTATTTCTAAAAAATAGTTTTATGTATATATTTTTCTCATTTCACTTTACCAACTTAGACTATTGTTTTCTGATCCATCACATAAAATTCAGATTAACAAAACATTAAATTTAACGTAATGTAACAAAATAGGTAAAAAGTCAAGAGGGGTGAATACTTTTGAAAGGCACTGTACTGGCCACTCATAACATTGCAGTTAGCGATGGGGACCTAGGGGTTATGGGTTGGAGGGTTGGAGGTCTAGCCCGGAGTGCGTGGGTGGAACATATTATCACTGGGATTTTTGCCCATTCCTCCTTGCAAAACTTCTCCAGTTCCTTCAAGTTGGATGGTTTGCTCTTGTGAACAGCAATCTTTCAGTCTGACCACAGAGTTTATATTGGATTGAGGTCTGGGCTTTGACTAGGCCATTCCAACACATTTACATGTTTCTCCTTAAACCACTCAAGTGTTGCTTTAGCAGTGTGTTTGGGGTCATTGTCCTGCTGGAAGATGAACCTCCGTCCTAGCCTCAAATCACGCACAGAGTGGTACAGGTTTTGCTCAAGAATATCCCTGTATTTAGCACCATCTTTGCCTCAACTCTGACCAGTTTCCCAGTCCCGGCAGCTGGAAAACATTCCCACAGCATGATGCTGCCACCACCATGTTTCACTGTGGGATGGTGTTCTTTGGGTAATGTGATGTGTTGGGTTGGCACCAGACATAGCATTTTCTTTGATGACCGAAAAGTTAAATTTTAGTCTCATCAGACCACAGCGCCTTCTTCCATAAATTTTGGGAGTCTCCCACATGCCTTTTAGCAAACTCAAAACATGCCTTTTTTCTTTCTTTTTTTTAAAGTAATGGCTTTCTTCTGGCCACTCATTCTGGCCATAAAGCCCAACTCTATGGAGCGTACGGCTTATTGTCGTCCTTAGGTATTTGTGCTGCCTCTCTGATTAATGCCCTCCTTGCCCGGTCCGTGAGTTTTGGTGGGCAGCCATCTCTTGGCATGTTTGCTGTTGTGCCATGTTCTTATGATAGATATGATGGTGCTCCTGGAGATCATCAAATATTTGGATATTTTTTTATAACCTAACACTGACTTGTACTTCTCAACAACATTGTCTCTTACTTGTTTGGAGAGTTCCTTGGTCTTCATGGCAGTGTTTGGTTAGTGGTGCCTCTTGCTTAGCTGTTGCAGCCTCTGGGGCCTTTCAAAAAAGGCGTGTATATATAATGACAGATCATGTGACACTTTGATTGGGCACAGGTGGACATCATTTCACTAATTATGTGACTTCTGAAGGTAATTGGTTGCACCAGAGCTTTTTATGGGCTTCATAACAAAGGGGGTAAATACATACGAATAAACATGTACATGCCAATTTTCTGTTTTCTATTTCTAAAAAATAGTTTTATGTATATATTTTTCTCATTTCACTTTACCAACTTAGACTATTGTTTTCTGATCCATCACATAAAATTCAGATTAACAAAACATTAAATTTAACGTAATGTAACAAAATAGGTAAAAAGTCAAGAGGGGTGAATACTTTTGAAAGGCACTGTAAATACAGCTACACAAAACAAAAGATAGCCAAACCTTCTAACCTACACTGACAAAATTACAGAGCTTGTTGATGATAGAAACTCCAGTAATACATATATATATATATATATATATATATATATATATATAATCCTTTGGTACTCACCATTTATGTGGTGTATGCCTAATTGGCCTAAATATGGCATGTTTGTCTCTGCATATCTGTGTGTCCCTCTGCCTCTGTGTCTCAATGTGTGTGTTTTTGCTTCTCTGCTGTGTGTATGTGTCTGTTTGTTTTGTTTGTATATCTGCCTCTGTGTGTGTATCTGACTATGTGTTTGACTATCTATGTATGTTTGTGTCTCTACCTGTATGTCCCTGCCTGTGTGAGTGTGTGTTGTGGCTGATGTATTTGGATCTTATTTTCCGTTTTCAGCTTCCTTTTTCCCTGGAGTATTTCATCCATTATGTATGAATTTTTAATGATACAATCCTTGTTCATGCAAACACCCCACTTAGATGTCATTATGAGTATTTTACACATAGCTTCCAGTTTTTTTGTACAGTAGCATATACACAGCAAATACCTGAAGAGACACTAATATGTTCTAAAATCAAACATGCTATATAGTAGTATTTCAAACGTCTATGAGTCTCTGAAGAGAAGTTCTGCCTGACATCTCCCAAGTTAGTAACTCCACTGCTAAAATAGTGGTCTTCATATTTACCACTCATATAAATTAGCACATTCCTCACCTAAATATTATCATCCAAAGTGCCTTGATATGATCAAACCTTAGGATCTTCTCCTCTTATCCACAGAACCTGAACTAATATCTCTATCACTATAATAGTTCTCAGTGTCTGAAACGCTCACGATGTTGGTCATGTTTTGCGGCCCTCGCAAAGCAAGGCCAGCCTTTATGGCCCGCAACCGCAAGGCCTGCGGGACTTGTGCTGCAATAAGCGCGGAAGAAGCTCATTGCAGGGCTATCGATGGGCGCAGCAGGCGCTCATCGCCAGCGGAGCACGTAGGGCTTACGACCCGTACAACTTAGGCCTGAAACCCGTACATGCACTGTGCACCTCGCTAGAAAACGACTTTAGTGGCTGGACCACTGAACTCGAAAGACCTGCAAATAACAACAAATATGCCTAAAATTCACTTACACACTCACGCACAGCACAGTGGTTAAGGCAGGGAGCCTGTGAGTCAGGTTGCAAGTGAATTTGAGGCATATTTGCCATTTTTTTAACTATCAAAATCTCCTAAGCGAGAAAAAAAATGGCTGCCAATAAAACGTAACACGACAAAAACGAGGCGAAGGACATATAACTAGCCGGAAGGACTAGTTTTATGCTCCGTAGAATGTAAAAACGAGCCCTAAGCAGTAACACTTAACGCAAGCCAGTAACACTTAATCCAAGCCACTAACATTTACCACAAGGCAGTAACACAAGCCAAGACAGTAACACTCAAGCGCGACACCTATAAAGTACACAGGGTGCGGTGCCAAAGGTGCTCATTGTGGGGCTCGCAAGGAGCGCCGAAGGTGATCATTGCAAATCAGGAAAGTTGCGGCTCACAATGAGCACCAAAGTTGCTCAGCGCAGGGCTCTCGATGAGTGCCAAATGTGCTCAGAGGGCTCATAGCCTCGCATTGTGTGGCAAACAGCATTGCCAGGCTTACAACTTTACTCCCGCCATTTTTGACTGGCAATTTCCTAGTACTGCTTATAAAGCCATAATTTATACAATCCTCTTGATTTCTATTTCCTATAAAATCTAAAAGCTAAAAATAACTAAACAAGTAAAAGTTGATTGAGATTTCAGATTCTTACTCTATGAATAAGTATCGAATGAGAGGAAGCATTTGGTTGCAACCATTGCAGCTAAAGGTAGAGCAACCAGTTATTAAAGGGACATGGAAAGCATGCTTTTCTTTGTTGCTTCTGAAAATGGGTATTTGATAAGCATATAACTGTTGTTTTCCTTTTTCAAATGATGCTCTCAAAGCAGAATTTTTTTTTTTTTATAATTAAGTGATATGGGGCTTGGCCCGGTCAGCCAGTGAGCAGTGATATACGTGCAGGAGTCATACATGTCAGTTATTTAGTTCTGCAGACGTATGTATGCTAGGTGTACATCCTGTTAGTTACAATGAAATTTAAACAGGTTTTACCTGATATTTTTACATGCAATACTCAACTTTGTGAATGTCTAAATGTACGTAAATGACAAAATAATTGTGTTCCATGAATCTTTAGGTGTTAGGGCGAGAATACTTTGGTATACAAGTGTTGGATAAATGTGTTCATTAAATAACTGATATATCCACAATACCCCATATGAAGCTGTAGATAGGTTCCTGGGCAATCAGACTGTTAAGCAAAACAGCACTAAACGGGTCATTTTATCATAGGGTAGATAGGGATAGGGAAACTCATGGGAAAAATATACTAAAGCAATTGAAATTCAAAAAATGTTGGCTTTTTTAAGAAACCGCAAACATAACAACACAAACTGAACATGTTTTTTAAATAAAATGTAAAGAAACCGCAAACATTAACTAAACAGTTTAAATAGCAGGTGTGGAAGCTTCAGGCTGATCCTGCATTCAGAGTTTTTTATGCAAACTCGTCCAAGGACATCAGACTTGCTTTTTATGGTAATTGAGCAGAGGTTTGAAGCAAGCCACTGCCACAGGAACACTTCATCTCACATTTCTGCTCCTGCCACTTTCTGATCATGGATGGACCTTTAAACTTTGGGGAGGAACTTAATGTAGTTGCTTTGGTTACTCCATGTCAGAGTCGCTGCTTTCCTGGGCTTCCTGTATGCCCTGTTCTGCCAGTTGTTGTTGGAGGTCATCATTTGTAAGACTCTTGCCTGAAGCTTGTGCAACTGCTCAATGTTCTGGACATTGAAATCTTCCAGTCCAGCCATAATGACCAGGTCTACAGTCTCTGTAATGATGGACTTTTCTGGTTCCACATCCGCACACAGCTCTGGTTATATCTTCCTCCACACTACTCTCAGACATAGTGGTGTAATTTCCTTCCAGGACAAATTGATGTTAATTATGGCCTGCTTGATGGTATACTTTTTCCAAAAATCCATCATGTATTCTTTGTATTTGCTTTGGCAATGAGCTGGCAGAAGTTAAAAGACCTTGAAGGTCGCAATGACCCCTGATCTATTGGCTGGATTAGTGAAGTAGTGATGGGTGGCAGGAAAGCCCCTTTTACCGTGATGCAGCAATCAACCTCAGACAAGTTTGTAGGATGGCTTGTCGATCAATTTTCAGTGAACCAGTTTTTGAAGATGTCCATGGTGATCCAAGCTTTATGGTTGAATTGACAAATGACTGGCAAAGTGGACTTTGGAATCCCCTTCATGGCTCTAGGTGTTTTGGAATGGTACATCAGCAATGGTTTCATCTTAAAATCACCACAGTTGTTCCCACCTGGTGGTCACTTCTGCTCACAGGGTATGTAGGTGTACCTTGGAATTCGCTTCCATAACAGTCCAGTCATGTCAAAGTTGAATAACAGTTCTGGGGATAATTTCCTCTTTCCACAATCTCTTTTAAAGTGGCTGGAAAGGGCGTCATCGCTTGCCGCTTCTCTGGTATTTTTCGATGTTATACAAGTTGCTTCTTTTCTTGAAGCAGTTGAAACAACCTCTGCTGGCTGAAAAAGTTCCAGTCATATTAAGTGTTTGGCTTTAAATATGACCATAGATGCGTCTTGCCTTCTCCATAATGATGGCATGGCTGAGTGACATGTTGCTCTCTGTTTCACCATTGATCCAGATGAAAATCCACTTCTACATTTCCTCTGGACATAGCATCCGCTAATCCTCTTTAAAGACGATGTAGTGCTGGTGGTTGCCAAAGACTTGATTTTTAAGGATGGTGCAGATTGTGGAGGTTGGCAATTTTAAATTCACTCCAATGTCCACTTGGTGTTCTCCTTTTTCCAAGCAGTCCAGCACCGCATCTTCACATGCAGAGAAATGTTTTCTGTAATGCAGTACAGGCTTTCTGCTAGTCCAGCCTGGCACTATTTTCCTTTCTCCTGTCTGCTGCTCTGTCTCTGTCTGCTGTGGCACAGTTCTGAGTGTTTAACTAAATCCTCTGAGAAAAAAACAGTGTTATATCGGGGTATAGCGATGTGAGTGATATAGTGAATTAGCCCTATAAGGGGTAGTATTAAGTGGGGTATATCTGTAGATAAAAAAAGAATGCGTTATTTGTTCACTCAGGTTCCCTTTATATAATAACTAGCGACTTGCCCGTCAAAAAATGACGGCAATGTGATGTATATGTTTGTCAAGTTGTTTAGTTATTAACATATATTTTTGACCCTTGTAAGTATTTTAATATGAACGTGTATTTTTGTAAAATGTTGATGTAATGGTTTTTTAAAATGTAATTAGTATCTGAAGAATTGTTAACTTTAATATACATTGAATGAATAGGAAAGCAAAAAGTAAAAACCCTTCTTTAAACGTTGCGAATTTTAACATGAAGTTTAAACTATATGTAACCAATAACCATCAAAGTATATATTTTTAAACTTGAACTTTATTTTTTATGTAAGTTTAGAAGTTAACAAAACATTTGTATAATTTTGAACATTATAAACAGGAACATAGTGAATACATTTTGTAACCTAATTTTTTATTAAAAGTATTAACATTTGAATGTAAAAACAATTGACATTTAAATTAATCAGTATTAAAATTCAATTTCTATCACAATAATTGTTAACTTGAATATACATTGAATGTAGAGGAAGGCATACAGTAAAACTCTTCTTAAAACGTACGTAATTAAAGTAATTTATTACTGAGCACATAAACTGGCGATAAACATTAATGTAGGTAGTAATCTTAAGATAACAGACAATATTTACATTGTGACTTAAAAGGTGCTTGACCTGTTAACATCCACTTTGTAATCTGTTGAATGAAATAACTTGAAAATATATTTTTTAAACTTGTAACATTAGAAACATTAACATAGTGACTTAACATTTTAACATAATTTTTACTAACAATGCAAGGCAAGTATTTTGTGAGGCAAATCATTCATAAACATGACTTCCATTAATTATGACTGAATTAAACAACCAATTGTTATGTATTTTGCAATGCTTTAAAAAAATCTTTGCATCGTTAATTTGTATCCTTCAAAGTTATAGTACTTCATAGTAGACAATGTTTTTAGTAAAAATACGTCCATCTTCTAATAAATCACCTTGACTTTCATTGTTTTCAATGTAAACTTTAATAGCCTGTGGATTTTTGCACCGTGACAACGCAACGTACAATTGACCATGTGCAAAAACTGGTTCTTCCAAGAAAATACCCACAGATTTGAAAGTTTGACCTTGTGATTTATTAATGGTCATGGCAAATGCCATAATAATGGGAAATTGTCTTCTTTGAAGTATAAAAGGGAGACTACTTTCACTTGGTGCTAAATCTATTCTTGGTATGAAAACTCTCTCTCCTTTATGGGTCCCAGTTAAAATTTCAGCATCTATAAAATGGTCCTTTAATTGTTGAACAATTAATCTTGTGCCATTGCATAGGCCTTTTTTGGGGTTCATATTTCGCAGTAACATGATAATTGCACCTTTCTTTAGCTGCAAAATATGTGGTGGCATTCCAGAAGGAGTTAAAGAGTTTATGAATTCAGTCGAAAAGTTAGCCTGACTTTCATTGTCATCAGCAAGTACAGAATCAGCACTGTGATAATTTCTTTGTGGTGCATAAATTTTTTTTAAGATTTTATTATTGAGGATTAATGCATCTTTATTTTTACACGTCAGTATGACTTGGTTGGCAAGCTCGGAATATTCTTCATTATTTATGCTCCCTTCAAATATAGCCGATATAATATCTTGTTGACAAATCATATGAGGTGGGATCTCTACAGTGTCATCAGGTAAATGTAGTATTTTTTCTGTTCTGCCTTCTCCAATTTTAATAAGCCAATCATTGAAATCAGTTTGGCCTTCTGATCTCATATTTTGTTGCAGTTGAAGATGGGTAAAATGTTTCCATACTATACTTGACTTTATACATGTTTCGATAATGTCAGTTCGATTTCCATGTACAACGACAGGTAATGTTTGTCTGAAATCGCCACCCAACAACATTACCTTTCCACCAAATGGAAAAGTATTCTCCATGACTTCACGAAGCAAACGGTCAATACATTGGAGGGCATAGCATGACATCATTGTGGCCTCATCTATTATAATTAATTTACATTTCTTCAATTTCTTTGCTTGTAAAGATGTCATGCGAATATCTGACACAGAATTTTCTAAAATAGGCACTGGCAGTTTAAATCCACTATGAACAGTTCTTCCACCTTCTAATAAAAGTGCAGCAATTCCAGTAGTGGCAAACGCCATTGCTATTTTTCCTTGGGCTCGTACTGAACTCATTAATAAATTGTACAAATATGTTTTTCCTGATCCGCCAGGTCCATCAAGATAGAAATAACGCTCTGTCACCATGTCATCATCTATAGCATTTTTAATGGCATGAAATGCTTGCAATTGTAGTGTATTTAAAGTTGCAAGTCTTTCTTCTGTTCTTTCTGCTTGTAGTTGAATGTCATAGTCTTCAAAGTTAATGTCATCTATAAGACCTGGATCAGGCAAATTAAAACTTGCACAACTTAATCCATGAGTTAAAAAGACTTCTTGGATTTCCATTAACGCTTTTAAGTGTGCAATGGGTTCATTGTATCGTCGCATAAAGTCTTCAGCCATATTACTTTTAAAAGTCTCCCACAAAGCTAATGCATTTGGAGCATTTGAGAAGATACAAATAAAAGCAAATTGTTCTCTCATCTGTCGTGGCATTTGACATTGTGCTGCTTCTTCTAAACATCTTTCCCACTCTGTATCATCAGCGAGTAAGTTTCTATGTCTTGCAGCTAAATGGAAGGATTCATATACAATGTCATTAACAGTTCTTAATTGTTCAAAACGTTGTGCTCCTGGAACATTTAAAAGTAATATCCGTAAGCAAAAACGTTCAACATCTCTTGGACTGACTGTGTAAATTCGTGGAATTATTTTATTGCCTCTGGTTTTTCTTGGTCTCCATAATCCATTCACAAAAACATAGTGATATGGAATTTCAATATATAAGTATTGTGTTGCTTCAGCATCAGTGGAATTTAATGCAAACCATGCAGTTAGTGTAGTGTGACGATCTTCACTTTGGGCCAATGCATTCATTTCATTTCCAGCATGGAAATAGACTAAATGTCGTTGTGGCAAATGTACTGCTAACCTATATACTGCATGTGATCTATCATGCATTTCAAATTTTAAAAGCCGCCACATAGCTTCTGGCGCACTGACATAGCGAGCATCTACATGAGATGCAAGTTCATCATGTACTAACTCACTACTTTCAGGGTTGTCTGCACTTTTGACGACTACAGTAGCTGCATCGTAACCTTTGTAAATATATTTGTAGACATATTTAATGGATTTGATGGAAGTGCAGGCTTCTACGTTGATGTGGGCGTTGTACTTCATGAGTAAATGTGGATTGTAGGGTACTACATATCTATTGTCCACTTTTTTCCCACGAATAATGGCACTATCTCCTTCTCTTCTTTTATAAAGTGGATATCCATCACAATTGGCATAGGTTTTGTCTCTATAATCTTTTGGAAATTCTTTGGAACATTTATTATTTTCCATACATGGTGATTGTGGATTAAGGTCACCACAGGGTCCATGAATCATGCGATGAGTAACAATCTCATATAGTCTACCATATAGTTCTGGATCTGGTAGTTCAGCAACAATGACTGCATCCACTTTGTCTGAAGTATCTAATTTATCTTTTTCTTGAAGTATTATTAGAAGATGTGCATGTGGAAGGCCTCTTTTTTGAAATTCAATGGTATATACATAAGCAAGACATTTGCCAAATAACTGATTTATAGTGAAGTCACGTATTAATTCATTTAATTTAATCTTAAAAACTCTGGCTACTAAATCTGGTCGATCTGAAGCAGTTTGTCCAAGAAGTAGATTTAGTGTAATTTCTGGCCATTGTGGATTACATGTAAATGTCACAAATAGATCGGGTTTGCCAAATTTTGTCACAATAGCCATAGCATCATTGTATCTTTCTCTCATATTCCGAGGAGATCCTTGAAAGGAAGATGGTAAAATGATGGCTTTGCCAGCTGTCATGTCTCTGCTTGTAGCCACGTCAGCAACATAGTCCATGAGTCCAGAATATTGTTCTACACGGAGTTTATCTTGTTGATATTTGATAAAGTTTAAATTATTTGCCTCAACTTGCAAATATGAATCAATAATCCATTGTTGTGTTAGTTTCCCACCACATAAAATTGGATTAAATACATTGCGAATGGCAATTTGAGCTACTTTAAATTCAAGCATAGAAACATTATTTCGGATTCTGGCTTTAGCATTTGGGTAACTGGGAAGAGTTAATTTTGGTTGCCAACCTGCTTCTCCGTGTGGGAAAAAGATGGGATATGTCATTGGATCTAAATTTGGACTTAAGATACTCATATTAATAAACGGTTGGTCCTCATTTCTAGGATATATTCGAATGTCTCTTTGAAATGGTGGTTCTCCTTCATCATTCTGAAACACCATTGCAACCTCATTTGTTGTTGGCAAGTTATAACGACGTTTATCAGTATGTCTGTCTCTTTTAAGCACCATATTAACCTTCGGCATTGGTAATTGATGTGTTTGTGAATGAAGTAGTTGTTCATTTTCTACTTCTGCCAATTTTTTATAAGCTTTACTGTAGGGATTGTTGTCCATAATGTTATTTAGCTCTATGAAAACAGTGGGTAAGCATTTTTTATTTTCTTCCATCTGCATACGTTGGTCAACAGCTTCCATTGTATCTAGGACATATAGTTGAGCGAATTTTCTTTTATTTCCTTCCTCTGGATGTTAATGGGAAGTGCGATGATAAATTTGTCCTTGGACTTTAAAACAGTAAGGACCATGTCCGGGTACATTAGCAGCTAATGTTGCCCCCATGGATGCAAAGGATATGGCACTATTGTAGGATCTTATGTTTGTCTTAAAATTTTTGTAGTTTGGAAAAGTAGGTTCAGTCATAATATTTTGTAAATAAATTGGAAATTCTTTCCTTTCTGGAAGTTTGAACTTGCCTTTTTGACAACAACTAATAAATTGTCCATCTCTGGGTCTCTCCTGTTTAAAATAATAAGCCTCACAAAACTGACATTGAGTAGTCATGTCCCCACAACTATGAACCTCTACTGCTAAAGACTTGAGTAGAGGACAATTTGCAAAGCATATAGGATTTTGACTTTCATATTCATCAGGTGAAATGTCATATAATGTTTCAACAACAGGTTCTAAATGTTTTGTTTTTTTCGTTGCTTTTCTTGGTATATGTTGTATTGTTTGAGGTAAAATGTCATGTAATGTTTCATGAAACGGTTCTAAATGCTTTGTTTTCTTTGTTGCTTTTTTTGGTATCTCTTGTATTTTTTCTGGTAAAATGTCATCTGATGTTTGAGCAACAGGTTGTAAATGCTTTATTTTCTTTGTTGTTTTTTTTGACATATCTTTAATTTCTGCAAGTGACAGTCTTTTGCTTGCAATTCTTTTGCGTTCTTTTTCTCGTCGAATTTCCTTCTTCTCCGGTGTCTGCTGGCTGTCTGCTCTCTGTCGTCGTTCTCTAGCTTGGCGTCTTTTCTTTTCTTGTTTACTCTCGTTATCAGCCATGTTAATCTGTAAAAATAAAATAATGTACCATTAGTTTATTTTGAGATGTTAAGTTGTTTTTCATGACAAATAGTTATCAATAGTGTGTTAACATTTTATACTTAATCAATTTCAATGCGGTCAATTAAATAAAAGTCTAAATAAGGCCATCAGATAATTATTTAAAGAAATTTTTATTTATTAAACATGTATCCAAAAGCAAGTGTTTCAGTAACTAAAAAGGTATTTTCAAAAAGATGTTATGTCCTTATTTACAGCACTATTCAATTTGTCAAATGGCAATTAAATTAGGGTTTAGGACTGGAATGTTACAATGACAAATTGTATAGATTCAGTGTTTTTAGACTTTTTTGGACTATGCCAATTTATTTTTTAAGTTTACATTGAAGTTTGTATTTATTGTTAAAGATTATTGGCCCTAAAAGACAAATAAGAGATAGATGATAGATATTACTTTTTATACTGTACCTTGGTTGAAGTTTGATTTCAAGCAAAAATCTTTGTTGGTCCTGTGTTGAAAGCCTTCGTCCGATGGTCTGGTCCTGTGTTGAAAGTCCTCGTCCGATGGTGTAGTCCTCTGTTGAAAGTCCTCGTCCTCTGGTGTGGTCCTCAGTTCCAACTCCTGTTCCGATGTTCTTGACGCAGTATCTGTTATAAAATAAAAATGAAAATGTTATGTTATTTGAATGTCTTTGTATGAATGAAAAAATGGCATTATTTCTGTGTTTTTCTACAATCCTTTTTGGTGCGCCACAATTTTGGTATGCTTCTGTAGGCTATTTTCTAAGGCTTATAGGTGGTTAAACATTAAAGAAGAATATTAATTAATTTTTCTCTTTTTTTACTTGTTATACTGTACCTTGGTTGAAGTTTGATTTGAAGCAGAATCTTTGTTGGTCCTGTGTTGAAAGCCTTCGTCTGATGGTCTGGTCCTGTGTTGAAAGTCCTCGTCCAATCGTCTGGTCCTCTGTTGAAAGTCCTCGTCCGATGGTGTAGTCCTCTGTTGAAAGTCCTCGTCCAATGGTCTGGTCCTCTGTTGAAAGTCCTCGTCCGCTGGTGTGGTCCTCAGTTGAAACTCCTGGTCCGATGTTCTTGACGCAGTATCTGATATAAAATAAAAATGAAAATGTAATATTATTTTAATGTATTTGTATGAACTAAAAAATGACATTATTTCTTTGTTTTTCTACAATCCCGTTTGGTGTCCACCACTTTTGGTATGCTTATTTAGGCTTCTTTCTAAGGCTTATAGGTTGTTAAACATTAAATAAGAATCTAAATGTAGTTTGCTATGTGTTTGTGTGAGTTTTCATACAATCCTGTTTGATGCGCACCACTGTTGGTATGCTTATTAATGTAGTTTTGTAATGCTAATAGGTTGTTAAACATAAAATAAGAATGTAAATGTAGTTTGTTATGTGTTTGTGTGAGTTTTCATACAATCCTGTTTGGTGGACACCAATGTTGGTATGCTTATTTAGGCTTCTTTCTAAGGCTTATAGGTTGTTAAACATTAAAATAAGAATTTAAATGTAGTTTGCTATGTGTTTGTGTGAGTTTTTGTACAATCCTGTTTGATGGGCAACACTTTTGTTATACTTATGTAGTGTTTTTTCTAATGGTTATAGGTTGTTAAACAAAAAGAATATAAATTTAGTTTGCTATGTGTTTGTTACAATCCTGTTTTGTGTGTACCAGTTTGTGTGTACCATATGTTGCATACTTTGGCCCTCATTCAATTGCAGTTTGGCCAATTCAATAGGGTTCTAAATGTGCTTATTTGGAGCCCTATTGAATTGTCCAAAATATCAATTGAATGAGGGCCTTTGTTTGCTGGATTTGTTATATTGTGAGGGCCTCATTGAATTTTGTTTTTCAATAGGGCTCTATATAAGCACAGAGCATATTTTTGAACAGAAGTTTTTAGTTAAATTGAGCCAAATGTGCTTATATAGAGCCCTATTGAAATGGTCAAATCACATTTGAATGAGGCCCTCGGCCATTAAACATATTTAGGTCCTGAATCAATTGCGTTTTGACCAATTGAATAGGGCTCTATATAAGCACATAAAAAATTTTTGGACAGAAGTTTTTAGTTAGTGAAGACCTATTATGTGCTTATATAAAGCCCTATTCAATTAGCCAACTCAGAATTGAATGAGGCTCATGGTTCGGTTCTTGTTTATACTTAATACTTTACCTTGATTGAAGTGTGGAATGACAGAGGGTCCCCTCCTGCCAATCTTAATCCGCCGGTCTTCTTGTAGTGTCTGTTTGAAAAATAAAGTGAAATAGTGAATTATAGAATTTTTTATTTGTATTTAACAAACCATGGCCTTTTCAGCATTTAAAGTATTTTTGTATCTTACCTCTTGTTCTTTGTTGGTGTTCTTTAAAAGGGATTGTGCTTCACAGTGCACAGTGCAAATTGTTGAGAGACGCTGTTGATGCAGAGTCTGTTTGAATATTAAAAAAAGTAGAAAGATTGAGTTTTAGGTGATCTATTAAATTGCAGTAAATTAATTTCATTGAAATATACTTCTGTAATTAATTTGAATTAACATTATTTTTTGGTGGGGTCTACACACATATATGTCACATACATGAAGCACATTTCCATAGTTGAAAGAAATTTTTTTGTGTGCGTGTGACATATCACTATACATGAATCATATTTTAATTGTTAAATTAACCTTATTTGTATTTTTGGCCAACATACATAAATGTGTGTGTGACATGTGACTATAGATGATACACATATATGTGCGTGTCACATATCAGTATACATGACTCATATTTTAATAGTATTTTAATAGTCCCAACTTATTTTTTTGTAATGTAATTTAAATGTAGTTGTTTAATTAGTTTGTTGCAGGGGCAATACACATAAATGTGCATGTGACATGTCACTATACATTATACACATAAATGTGCGTGTCACTTGTCAGTATACATTATACACATAAATGTGCGTGTCACTTGTCAGTATACATTATACGCATAAATGTGCGTGTGACATGTCACTATACATTATACACATAAATGTGCGTGTCACATGTCACTATACATTATACACATAAATGTGCGTGTCACATGTCACTATACATTATACGCATATATGTGCGTGTCACATGTCAGTATACATTATACGCATATATGTGCGTGTCACATGTCAGTATACATTATACGCATATATGTGCGTGTCACATGTCACTATACATTATACGCATAAATGTGCGTGTCACATGTCACTATACATTATACACATAAATGTGCGTGTCACATGTCACTATACATTATACGCATATATGTGCGTGTCACATGTCACTATACATTATACGCATATATGTGCGTGTCACTTGTCAGTATACATAAACCTCTTTGTCTTCTTTAATTTTTTTTTTTGATGTCCTGTCTTGAAAATAAGTAATATATTATAGCTTACCTCTCAGTTGTAATTTGCACAATGTAAAGTAGTAAATTAGGAAAGAATTATCTTCTCAAGTTTTAGCAGCAGTTATCTCCGAAGTCACTCTGTTCATCACCTGAGGAGAAATTTATTTTTCTCTGTCAAATAGACAGTATTTATAAACTTGTAGAACATTCTGGAAAGTTAGACCGTTAGAACGTAATACGCATGCGCTATTTGCGTTCCAGCTTACAATTTGCGTTCCATCCGCCATTTTGTGCGTAGTAGTGGTTAAAATGGTGTTTAATATGAGTGTGATCCGTTCCGCATAGTATGTGTTTCATTATTGCGAGTAAGTGTAGTGTAGTTACGTCTGGAGCCTCGTTTTCGTTTTGTTCGGCGGCCATTTTTTCTCTCGCTTAGGCGATTTTCGGTCGTTTAAACTCTTTGTTTTGACTTAAATGGACGTGTAAATTAACTTTTGGAGGTGCCGGATGCCCCCCCGTGCTGTAAGTAAGCTTTTTATGTGTTTGTTGTGTTTATTTCTTGTGTTTGTGATGTTTTGATGCGTGGCGGTTGGAATGGGTCTTTCGCGGCCGTATTTTTTTCCGATGCGGCCGTATTTTGGTGCGATGTTGCCGTATTTTTTTGCGATATACGCAGTTAGCTTTTACGTGTACGACGCAGTGTATTTGTTTCTAAGTCGTGCGTATGTCTGTTAAGAGCGTGTGAAGGGCCTTTTTTACTGTTTTTTTGTTAAGTCTTGCGTCTGTGTGTCTGGGTGTAAGTGGGTGTGAGGCGACTTTGAGTTTTTTTTTGTTATGAAGTTGTGTGTGTGTGTATGTGTGTGTTAACACAGCCGATGTTGGGATGCTCCCACCACCGCAAATGCGGACCCTCGCTTCGCGAGGATCCGCATTTGCGGGGACGTTGTTGGGTTTTTGTTGGCTGGGCGGTTGGGTTTATTCTGTTAAAAAAGTCGTGTGTGTGTATGTGTGTGTTAACACAGCCGACGTTGAGCCTCCACAACCGCAAATGCGGGCCCTCGCTTCGCGAGGACCCGCATTTGCGGCGAACTGCGTCCCTCGCTTCGCGAGGGACGCAGTTTCTTAAGCGTGAGCAACGACTTGGGTTTTTGTTGGCTGGGCGGTTGGGTTTATTCTGTTAAAAAAGTCGTGTGTGTGTATGTGTGTGTTAACACAGCCGACGTTGAGCCTCCACAACCGCAAATGCGGGCCCTCGCTTCGCGAGGACCCGCATTTGCGGCGAACTGCGTCCCTCGCTTCGCGAGGGACGCAGTTTCTTAAGCGTGAGCAACGACTTGGGTTTTTGTTGGCTGGGCGGTTGGGTTTATTCTGTTAAAAAAGTCGTGTGTGTGTGTGTATGTGTGTGTTAACACAGCCGACGTTGAGCCTCCACAACCGCAAATGCGGGCCCTCGCTTCGCGAGGACCCGCATTTGCGGCGAACAGCGTCCCTCGCTTTGCGAGGGACGCAGTTCTTGCGGGCCCGCTACGCGAGCCCGCAAGCGTGAGCAACGACTCGTACGCTCACAACTATATATGTGATATATTTTGTCTAAAGATCTGAAAACAATACGTGTGACAAATATAATATAACTAGCGACTTGCCCGTCAAAAAATGACGGCAATAAGATTGTAAGGCAGGTAATTGTGTTTGGTTCAGAGATTAATTTTGTTGGTGTTCCGAGATGCTTCGGCGCTCATCGCGTGGCTCGCACTGAGCGCCTTTGGCGCTCATTGTGAGGCTGTTGGTTGTTTGTGTGCTATGAGCATTGTTTTTTTTTTGTTTTTTTGTATGCTAATGTAATAATTAATCAAATAATAAATGAATATACTTTACCTATTTTGAAGTAATATATGCAGGAAGCATTGTGCAGGAGAGCTGGCAATCTTTTTTGATGTTGCTGCAGCATACAATGTGTGTTTTCAGTGCTGTGGAGCTGCTGTGTAAGTGTCAGCAATGTGTGCAGTGTGTAGTGTAAATAGTGTGCGTGCACGAGGAAAATCCGTAAGGGTAGCTGTGTACTTCCGGATTGTGTAAGTTAGTGTTGTAAAATGGCGCCTAATGTGTGGTACGCGTCTCTGGCTGATATGGCGTCCTTGTTCTTGGTTCGCGTCCGTCTTTTTCGGAAAATCCGTATGTGTTTAGGGTCCTGTAGCCTCGTTTTTGTTTTTTTCGGCGGCCATTTTTTCTCTCGCTTATGGGATTTTTGGGTGTCTAAACTCTTGTATTTCAACTTAAATTGAGGTGTAACTTCAGTTTCCGAGGTCCTGGGTGCCCCGCCTTGCTGTGGGTAAGCTTTTTATGTATTATTTATTGTGTGTATTTATTGTCTTTTTAATGTTTTCATGTGCGCGGGTTTCGTGCGCTAAGTCCCGCATCTCGTATTTGTTTCTCGGAAGTCCCTAAATTTTGCGAGGTCCGCAGTTGCTGGCAAGGAGCGCCTTTGGCGCTCCATACCTGCAACTGAGTCCCTCGCTTTGCGAGCCCGCAGCGTTAGAAACAATCTGCATGCTCACAACTATATATTTGATACATTTATATCGCAGCTTTTCTCAAAAAAGCGTCTCAAAGAGTTTTATCAGAGACAAGAAAGAAAGAGTTTTAACTTGTTGGAAGGCCTGCGTGAAGAATGTTTTTTTACAGTCTCTATTTCTGGATGAGCATGGTAGAGAGTACCAGAATATTAGTGCTGCATCCATAAAAACTCACGACCCTGGGTTTTGTTTAGAGATTCTGGGGATGGTTAACTGATTTTCAGCTGCAGATCCTAAAAAGCACAAGCTGGAACATAAGGAGCTCCTTCAGTAGATAGGGCCTTCATCATGTAGAGCTTTGTTAATATTCCATGGTCCACTGTGTCAAATGAGGTCAATGAGAACCACCTCTATCTCTTGCTAAAGGAAGAACCAGAGTTTTTTCTGTGCTGTGTCTTTTTCTGAACATTAACTGCAATGGATCAAAGTTGTCATTCTTTTGCATATGGATTGCAAGCTCAACTGCAACTACTTTTTCAATAACTTTTCCTAAAATGGGAAGATTTACACCAACCCTTTATTTTTTCATTCTAGATCTAAAGTTGTTTTTTAGAAGCAGTCTGACAATTGCTTCATTTAGTTGATATAGAAAGATACACTGTGCCATGAATAGTCTACTATTTTTGTGAATGCTAAGCCAATCAGACCAGGACAAGCTTTGAGAAGATGAGTTGAGCCTGCACATGTGTCCCATGTCTACTTGAGCAAATTCAGACCTTGAGTCCAGAGAATTTACATTCTCCTGCACTTGCTCTTGACCTGTGAAATATTAGTGCATTGCGATTGGGACATTGTTATATTAGCCCCTAGACAGGTTTGCTTGTATAGCCTTTCCACAGTTCATCTGTTTTCTGCCTCCACAATTTCTCCTGATTATCCTTCCTTGTGGGCAATGAGAGATTGATATTTTTGTTTAAATGTTCCACTAGTTTTACCTCCCCTTTGGTTTTGAGGTCCTCAGCCAAGGCAGTTCAATAATGCGTCCCTTTCTTTCTTTTTTAATTCCTTCAAGGTATCATCAAATCAGGATTTGCGCAACGTGCGGGGTCTTAGGCATATAGAATCAATGCTGTGCATTGCAGCAGTTACAATTTTATTACAATAGTGTACAAGGGCACAATGATCATGACAGGCAGATAGATCAAGTTTCTCTCTCTGAGACAAATAATGGAGGAAATCAGAAATCAGAAATACTTTTTCATGGCGCTGCATGGATGCATATCTGTCTATATAGATAGGTAGATAGAGGTATATTTATACAATGTGTAGCTATGACACTTAAATAAAATAATACATATAGAAAGTAACCTGTAAAATGCATGTGCTTTAATTAAATAATAATATTAAATGTAAGTATTAATACACCCTCATCATTTTTCTCTTTGCCCTTATGGCCAGGCATGTCTCTTGGTGCAGAATTCTGTTGCTTTTTCCCTATTAACTAAACTCAGTCATGCTTGCTTTTCTCACTCATTAATTTTTTAGGGGAAATTAGCAATAGCTGACCCAGAACGATAGAGTCTCACATGCCCTCCCAAATTAAAATGGGATTTAGTGAAAAGCTGTAAATTTTAAAAGATAATGAAAATTATTTTAGATTTTAAATGGTCCAACTATTTGATGCTAATGTGAAAAGAGCTTAACTTGACCCACAAGGGAAAATTATTCTGTATTGCACGTTAATATAGAACCCGTTGTAGGATTTGCAGTTTTACTTTCCTCATAAAATTCTTAATTATATGCACATGTGCATAAATATTACCATATATTGTAAATTATCATTTTAGTTCATTAAAAAGATAAGAAAATAAATGCTCTCAGAAATAGAATTGTGATAAGATAAAAGTTAAACTGTATTAAAATAACCTTTGGAAAAAGGAATATAAACATAAGAAGTGTTATTGATAATGGTATAGGGGCATAATGTAATTTATACCATTCATTTAGACGTGTTAATTAGTATTATTTAATTACATGCAATTAAGTGCTTTATTTCACTTGAAAACCTTAAACAAAAAATGTTAGGAGAATCCCAGGCATGCTGAAATTCCTTAAATGTGTTTTGAACCTCCCACTGGTTCTACAAATTGATATATGGACTGCTATTCACCTGTTAGCAGGGTGATCATAATTGTGATATCCCCTGGATGTGTGGGTTGGGGTTGCCCTATTGGCATATGTGGGTTCATAATAATTATGGCTGCCTGCATGGCATGTGTAGTTTAATATGGCATGTTGTGGTTTAATATTGCCTCTGGCATAAGTATAACATAGATCACTTATATGAACTGTTAAGCATGAGAATCCCCATATCATGTTTGGCATCAAAATAACTGGATTTCCCAGAGGAATATAATAAAGAGTGCCACCTGAATGCTCGAGGGCCAGGGTCAGAATTATGGGGTGATTTGGGAATAGTTCAGAAACCAGAAAATGTCATTCAGAGGAGGGTGAGCAGGATCTAATTGCCTATTATGGTCCCCTGGACAACTAGCTTCCCGACAGAGGAAACTTTCCAGTTAAGCTCCAACTCTGCAGGTGGAGGTTAGAACAGCTTACAGCATTGATTGACAGATGGGACATAGAGCTAAAGGTAGAAGGGTTGAGGATTGGTAAAAGGACTGTTGCTATGGGGTTTGGCTTGGCGATATGGGGTGAGCCAGGTGTATAAGATTGATGAATGTTTTGACTAATGAAGGTGCTCAAGATGTCATACATATGTTAAGTGTGCGCTCATTATTAAGGCAAGGGTTAACTCCAATCATAGGGGTTAATAATTCTACATCTGCCTAAAGGAAGACTTACAGCCGTTAACTCTGCTGGTCTGCCTGAAAATTCCTGTGCTCCTGTGATTGTCCTGATGGTCCAATAATGCTCTGGTTCTGTCTCTGATATCAGGGATAATAACAAGAACCCTCACATATGGCTGGATGGGTCAGAACTAGGTTCTGGTCGAGCCCAATTGAATCAGAGATTGTGACAATGACAATGACAATGAAGAAGCTATTCCCATTATTATAATTAGGTTTATGTATTATAACAACAAAAAACATGGCAAATGCATGTTCCTTTATACCTGCTATTTGCCCCCATGATTTATGTTATAATAGAAGCTGCTAAAATATTTTAGCTCACAGCATCCATTAGAATAGTATTTATGGAGCATGTGAAAAAAATGTATTAAGTAATGTGATTTTACAGATGATTTATACTACAAGACTTCCTTTCTTAACTCATGCTCATTTGCAGTCACTCTGGAGGTAATAAAGTGTGTGGAGAGTTTAAGAAATCCTCACTGCTTTTTGCAGACTTGACTTTAATAAGTTAATGTTGAATGCGGTGAAGTGTGTTGTTCCTATTCACAACATTTCACGATGAAGGTTTGTCACAAATCCGTATACTATGCCCCAAATGGAAAATGCCTAGTAATTTATACAATATTTTTTTAATGTTAATTAAAAACCATGTAAAATATCAAAAGTATCTGTGTCATTTTACATAATACAGACATATGTAGTTTTGAACCATTTCCACTGCATATTCAGCCTAGAAACCTCCTTAAAGGGCCACTTAATGCAGCACGATTTGAACCACATCACAGTTAAGATCTCATAAAAGCATGTAGAAATACTGGATTTTTTTAAATACGTGCATTTTGCACTGAGAAATCAGATAAAATCATATCTATGTTTACATGTGTCACTGACTGCCCCAGCCAGACTCACAGCAACAGCTCTGTGTAGTGAGCAAAAGTAAAGAGGGAATTAACCCTCACCAAATCCATCTATGAAGGGCATGGAATGCTGAAATAGCTTAAGCAGGTCAGTTATGGGTTAACTTTTTAGTGCATTGCTGAGCGAAGGGAAAAACTGCTCTGAATGACTGACTTGGCTGTCTGTTTTATTCATGCAACAGACAGTAGGCAGGAAAGACTGTTATTTAAATAGATTTTAAACTTTTGATTTTTTAGCTGTTACTAGTGCAATTCAAAAAGAATAGTTTAACATACAATCATTCACACCATGAATAGCACTTACAATGAGGTAAACAGCACTTTAAACAACAATATTGTGACAGGATATAGCTGCTTAACAAGCAAACAATTCAGTATCCTTGATATAACCAATGTCTGATCATGATTTGGAACAGAATTTGTTAAGCTTTGAAATAAACACTATATTTTTATTTTATAAAGAAAAGGGGAAATAACTTGTACACTAGAGTAAAGGAAGTACTACAGTGCATGATGAATGCAAGTCATCAATGTAAAAGCTGATTTACATATAAAAACAGAAACTCATGCTTATTTTAATTTAGAATGACAGCAATGCTATTTGAATAGCACTTTCCATTTACTGATTGTTTGAGAAAAGTCATGTATATTTCAGTGTATCAGCCTAATATAGTATTGATTTCAGTGCTGTGTCCAATTTTTGCTTCAACAGCACAGACAAATCCATGTCTGAGAAAATGCCTAACCTTGCATCATCTCCAATAATAGAGAACTTATTTTTCTGTGACCTAATAAATTCTGCAGTGTATTACAAGGGAATAGGATTCAGCAAGCTACTGATCAACATATAAATTAATAAAGAGAGTATCTCTCACACTAAGGTAGGGCCAGCCATATTTAACATAAGTGATAGCAATCTGATACATTTCAAGCTAATGTCGATAGATGAAAACATATTTTTCCCAGATAATTATATTGTTTTGTAACAAAAATTTAAAATCTAAATATCACACATTTTGCTTAAAGAACTATTGTAGTACTCAGACTAAAATTGTTTTCATCTTTTTATGTATCAATAAATCAGTATTTGAATAAACATAGCTATTTAAAATCTACATTTCTTCAGACTTCTCGTCCAATTAAGTGCCCAGTGGAAAGGAGAGGATCTACCTAGGAGGATGTCCTAATAGGTGTCTTTATTCTCCAGCTTACTTACAGGCAAACCCAGAGCAGTCAGAAATAAATTTAGGAAAGCAGATCCTCTCCCACCCTCTGAGCTCCATATATATAATGGTGATAAGCTACTCTGCTATTTCCTGAAATAATGAAGTGCAAGTGTAAGTTTTCCTTCAATTAATGATTTTATTGCTGACCAGTTGCTAAGTAAGCTGATGAATCCTTATTGTATGGCCACTACAGAATTATGCCCAAATGGAGATGTACTGTATGTCCGCTGGATCAGCCAAAACCGTGACAGCACATGTGTCGTTGGCCAATAGTCCTACGGTGAAAGGTTTCAGCTTGGAAGGTCAAGAGTTCTTCATTTACTATGTTTCTCAGATGTTATCTATCCAGCATGAAAAAATACCCCTAAGGATAACATCATCATACACTAAGAACAGATTTATGTATTGGAGCTTAATATACAGTAATCAAGATTGGGAGTATGCTTGCTACGAATGAAAACTCCAAATAAATGTCACTTTTCATATTAAGATCTCCACATTTGTCTCATTATGCAGCCCTGCTAATAGCTCCGCATGAAATTTAAATAGTTCAAAAAACTCAGCTTCCCATTAGCATTAATGTGTGTTTTTGAGTTCATATAAAACATTTTTATTCACTTTATCAAATACTATCTATCTATGGCATTGTTAGGAGCTGGGTTCTCACATTTTAAACTTTATTACCATTGCCTTTCATTGTAAAACCCAAATCATAAAAAAGACATGCCAATTAGTATTTTTATTAATGGGTCTTTTTAATGTGAAGCTGTGGATAAAAGTCCTGGTAACCATCTTTGTAATGAAAATAGCTTAAAGCATTTTACTAGGCCTAATAAGATTGAAGCCTTACAGCCTTATTAAATTGCAGTTCGGCCAATTGAATAGGGCTCTATTTAAGCATATAGCAGATGTTTTTTACAGAAGTTTTTAGTTAGTGAAGACCTTGCTTTTGGATAGAAGTTTACTAACTAAAAACTTCTGTAAAAAATATATGCTATGTGCTTAAATAGAGCCCTATTAAATTAACCAAATTGCAATTTAATAAGGCTGTTAGTTCTCAACTTTTTTATCATTAATACATGTTTTTTTTTTATATCTAGGCATCCTATTTTTTAATCATCGCCAGCTCCATGATATAATTTTCCTGCACAAATATGTCATGAATATGCATTAAATTAACCATAAATGTCAAGTTAAAATAAGGTGACACATTAACTACTTATTTTGATTCTTAGATTTTGTCAGCATTTATTAATATAAATTGCTATAATATACAAAACACTGTACATAACATAAGCATCAGACATGGTCTTTTTATACTTGTAATATAAAATAAGCACTCTAGTGATGAGAACTGACATGAAGTTAATAGCATCCTTAACCAAGTTCTTTTGTTTCTAACCTCTGACCTTCTGTTCTACCAAATAACATCAACACGTTAGAACTGTCATAAAAGTTACATACATTAAAATAAATGTATGGAAAAGGTCACAGAGATGGAAGCAGAGGAAATTTGAAGATTGTGAAAGTGGAATCTAAACAAGTAAAAAGACATCTAATAAACTACTTTGAGCCTATAAAATATGAGTGTTTTGGAAACAAGCTTAACAATGATTTTAGAATCACAAGCAAAATTATATTCAAAGAACGTACTGTACTTCCGTCAACAGAGCTTTATTCTAGTCATTTTAAAATGCTGCAGAATTTTTAAACAAGATAAAGGTTAACGAACGCTAGGAAATGCATATTATACATGCTAAGTGTAAAATTAATTAATAACATTCATATTTTAAATAAATTGTAGAACAATGTTTGCAAAGGTTAACAGATGTTTTAAATCAATGACTTAACTAGTTTAGGCAGCTAGTCAGATTTAGTTTTCATAGCTGTCACAATGTCTAGTACTAACAATGCATATGATAGAATTGCCTTAAGTAAATGCATTCACGCACACTTTTGTGACAATATGATTAGTCACAGAACCAAACACATTGTTGTTCATCTTCGACTGGAGATGAACAGCTTTAAGGAGTGCTGCAGTGACATCTAGCGGCAGAGTGTGGATAAGAATATATAGCAAAGAAAATGTAAAGCATTGTTACATACCAAGCTCTGTATAATGAATTGCATGTTAAAAGGGTAATTGATTAAATAATAATTATCTAGTAATTGTAGTCAGAGGTTACCACAAGTGTTAATTTAATTCATCTTAAATGTAAAATTATTATTGAGAATATCACTGAATAGAGGGCTTGTGGAATATTGCAGCACGATTATCATCTTTTATATTTATTACTAGTGACTTGCCTGTCAAAAAATGACGGTCAATAACATTTTAAAGCTGTAAATTCTGTTTGTGACCCAATGTTATTATCTAAGACTCTTAACCTTTTTGTTCTCTACAAAGAAGTACAAAAATGTATAATAAAGTTTTTTTGTTTTTTTTAAATGAACTGTTAAACCATTTAAAACTTTTTAATTGTCATGTATAGAATAATAATATAACAATCCATAAAATGTCTCTGAATACATATTGTGTACCATTACATAATTGTTTCTAATATTTCTAATATTATATTGTAAACAGTGTTGAATTTTTTTTTTTAACAATTCTAACATAAAATTGCTGAACTTTGTCTAAATGAGTCTCTTAAACCATTACAGAATGCTTATTAACATAAAACTTGTATTTAAACTCCTGGCACATAGGTATTGAATCCAGAGGAAGGCAAACAGTAAAACCCCCATTGCAACTTAGCCAATTGTCTCAAAAGAGGAAACAAAATAATTCCTTCCTGACCCCATTAAATGGCGATCGGATTACTCCCTGGATGAATCCTGTATATTTAATTATACATAGAATTATGTTAACAAATGTTTATGCTGCAAATTACATAAATCTTTACTAACGTTCAATAAATTAACGTTTCAAACCTTGTGAGATACAATGTTAACAATGCAAACATTAAGGTAAGATAATAACATTTAACCTGAATTTATTTAAAGCTATAGTGATCTTGAATATTGAATCCAGAGGAAGGCAAAGCCAAAAAAAGCACATTTAAACTTTGTATTTTTTTTTTAAGTTGTGGCAAAAATTAATTACCTTCTTGACTCCATTAACTGGCAATCGGATTCCTCCCTGGATCAATAATCTATATATCGTGAAACATTTAAATTTGTCAACAAATGATGATACTGCTACTAACATTAAACCTTAATTACATACAATGCATCAACTTTTTAGTCCTTTGCAAACAAAATTTTAACATTACAAACTGGAAATAAACGTATTACATTTGAAACAGTAAAGTAAGAAAATGCAAGCTAACTGTTTTGTGGGGCCAATCATGGCGAAATTTGCTTCCAAGACATTCCATTTTTTTTTTTTTGTCTGTGAAAGTGGTTCCCTTTGAAAGAGCCCAGCAGACTTTTATTTGTGTCTATGGGATGTAACCACTGTTTATATAATTTTTTTTCCTTTCTTCCTTTTTTTGTTGGTTATTACTGTATTTTTCTCAAATTGTAGATATAGTTTTGTAAGTGAAATAGCGGTCCTCTGAGAAGAGGCCAAGTGACCTTAAATTTCTTACTGGAAATGAAACCACTATTCTCTCTGATTACAAACCTCATAGTACTCAATGTTTTTTTTGTAAAAAATACGTCCTTTGTGTAGTAGAGCACCTTGACTTGGGTTGTCTTCAATTGAAACTTTAATCTTATCTGGATTTGTGCACCTTGAAAAAGCAACATAGAGTTGTCCATGTGCAAAGACTGGTTCCTGTAAAAAATACCCACAGACTGAAAAGTTTGTCATTGGGATTTATTGATGGTCATGGCAACTGCCATGATAACTGGAAATGGTCTCCTTTTGAAGGACAAAAGGCAAACCACTCTCACTTGGAGCCAAATCAATTCTTGGTATAAAAACTTGTTTACCTTTATGGGTCCCAGTCATAATTTCTGCATGTATAAAATGATCTTTGTGCACAATTAATCTGGTCCCATTAAAAAGTCCTTTTTTTGGATTCATATTTCTCCATCGCATGACAATTGCCCCTTTTTTCATTTGCAAAACATGTGGTGGCATTCCAGATGGGGTATAAGAATTAATAAATTCTATACTAAAATTAGATTGACTGTCTATATCGCCTGCCAGAACTGAATCTGAACTGTAATAATTCTTTTGGGGTGCATTGATGAATTTAAAAATTGTGTTATTTAGATTCCAGGAATCTATATTTTTTTATGTTAATATCACTTTGTTTGCAATGTCTGAGTAATCGTCGGTATTCACAGTGTTTAGAAACATTGTGTCCATCATTTGTGATGAAATTTCAATGGTATCATTGGGTAAATCATGTATTTGTGGATGTTTTCCTTCTCCGATTTGAATGAGCCAATTATTGAATTTGTTTTGGCCTTCAGATCCCATATTTAATTATAATTTGAGGTGTGTAAATATTTTCCACAGTTTACTTGTCTTGATACATGTTTCAATGATATCAGTCCTATTTCCATATGGCACAACAGGCAATGTTTGCCTAAAATCTCCACCTAACAACATCACCTTTCCACCAAATAGCAAAGTATTATCCATCACTTCTTTTAATAATCAATCAATAAATTGCAAGGCTTGACATGACATCATTGTTGCCTCGTCTATGATAATTTATTTACTTTTTTTAAATATTTTGGCTTGTAAAGAATTCAGTTTATTATCTGACACTGATGATTCTAAAATGGGAACTGGCAGTTTAAATCCACTATGCACAGTTCTGCCACCTTCTAACAAAAGTGCTGCCATTCCAGTTGTTGCAAATGGCATTGCTACTTGACCCTGTGCTCGAATGTAACTCATCAAACAATTCTACAGATAAGTTTTTCCTGATCCACCAGGGCCATCTAGATAGAAATAACGGTCTTTGACCATTTCATCATCTGTAGCATTTGTGATGGCATTAAATTCTTGCAATTGTAAAGTATTACGTTTTTCAGTTTTTATTCTGTTTTTTTGTTTTTGAAGCTCAGTGTCATCATCATCAAAGTTGATGTCATCTACAGTATAAGTCCTGGATCAGGCAAATTAATACTTGCACAATTTAATGCATGAGCAAGACATTTTTCTTGAATTTCCATAAAAGTTTTTAACAGCGCAATTGGCTCATTGTAACGTTTCAAGAAGTCTTCCGACATATGTAATTTAAATGTTTCCCACAAAGTAAATGCATCAGGTACATTGCAAAAGATGCAAATGAATGCAAATTGTTCTCTCATTTGCTTTGGCATTTGATATCGTGCTGCTTCTTCCAGACACCTCTCCCATTCTGTATCATCTGCTATGAAGTTTTGATGTCTTGCAGCTCATAGGAAAGTCTCATAAACTATGTTATTCTCTGTGCGTAAATGTTAAAAACTTTGTGCACTGGGAACATGTAAAAGAAGTAATTTTAAACTGAAACGTTCAATGTCTCTTGGACGGACGGTATAAATTTGTGGTATAATTGTATGCGTATCTCTTTTTCGTTGTCGCCATAGACCATTTACACATATATAGTGATATGGAATCTCAATATATAAAAATTGTCTGGCCTGAGTGTCCTGGCAGTTTAATTTAAACCATGCAGCAAGTATTGTTTCTCAGTGTTCACATTGGGCGAAGGCAGTTCTTTCATTGCCTGCAGTAAAGCAAACAAACTGACTTTGTGGCAAATGTGCAGCTAATCGATACACAGCATGAGACCGAGCATGCATCTCAAATTTCAGAAGATGCCACATTGCTTCCGGAGCACTGACAAAGCGATCATATAAATAATTAGAAAGTTTGTCATGTAAAATTGGATTTTCCTTTTCGTTTGCTGCACCTTGCACAACAACAGTTGCTGCATCATATCCTTTGTATATATATTTATACACATATTTGAGGGATTTAATAGAAGTGCAAGCTTCCACATTTATGTGTGATTGTACATCATGAGCAAATGTGGATTGTATGGAAGGACATATCTATTATAAACCTTTTGTCCACGGATAATAGCTGTTTGTCCTTGTCTTCTTTTATGCAAAGGGTATCCATCACAATTAGCATAAGTTTGTATTTGAAATTGTTTTAGAAATTGTTTTGTACATTTTTTAATTTCCACACATTTTTTTATTTTGTATTTTCCACACATTTTCCAAATAACTGTGCTTTAGTTATATCATGTTTTAATGAATTGAGATTTATTTTGAATACTCTTGCCACTAAATCTGGTCGGTCAGAAGTAGTTTGTCCAAGATTCAAATTTTCCTTGATCTCTGGCCATTGAGGATTACATGTGAATGTAATGAATAAATCTGGTTTTCCAAATTTTGTGACAATAGCCATGGCATCATTATATCTTTCTTGCATATTGCGAGGAGATCCTTGGAAAGTGGATGGCAAAATGATTGCTCTTCCAGCTGGAATGTCTCTGTTGGTAGCCAATTCAGCAACATAATCCATCAATCCACAATATTGTTCTACTCAAGCTTATTTTGTTGCAATTTTATCAAATTTAGATTATTTGCTTTGAATTGTAGATAGGAATCAATAATCCATTGTTGTGTGAGTTTGCCCCCACATAAAATAGGATTAAAAGAATCCCGAATAGCAGTTTGTGCCACTTCATATTCCAGCATAGAAATATTGCATCTAACATAAACTTTGCTATTGGGATAACTTTGCAATTGCAATTTTGGTTCCCATCCAGGTTCACCATTTGGAAAGAAAATGGGATATGTCATTGGATCTAAATTACAACTTAATATATTTTTGTTTATAAAAGGTTGTTCTTCATTGCGTGGATATATTCTAATATCCGCTGAAAAGGTGGTAAACCATCTCTATGTTTAAAGACCATGGCAACCTCATTTACTGTTGGTAAATTATACCGTCTTTGGTCAGTGTTGCGATCTTTTTTTAACACCATATTTACTCTTGGCATTGTAAATTGATGTCTTTGAGCATGTTGCTGTTCTTTTTAAACCTGTGCTAATTGTTTGTATGCTTGACTGTATGGGTTGCTGGCCATAATTTTATCCAGCTGTTCAAAGACTATACGCAAACACTGTTTATTTTCTGGAAGCGTCATCCGTTGTTCAACAGCTTCCATTGTATCTAAGACCATATAACTGTGCAAATTTCCTTTGCTCTCCTTCTTGTGGGTGTAAATGTGAAGTGCGGGGGTAAGTTTGTCCTTGAACTCTAAAACAGTAGGGACCATGTCCTGGGACATTTTCTGATAATGTAGCACCCATTGAAGCAAATTAAATGGCACTGTTATAAGACCTTATGTTTTTTTTTTTAATTGGTATAATTTGAAAATGTTGGATTACTCATGATACTTTGTGAGTATTCTGGAAATGTGTGTTTTTGTGGAAATCTTACCTTTCCTTTCTGACAGCAACTAATGAAGTCTCTGTCAGTTGGTCTTTCCTTGAGAAAATGATAGGTCCCACAAAACTGACAAACAACATTGCATAATCCATAATAATGAGTGTCTACTGTTAGTGCTATAATAAACGCAGTTTCCTGAGCTTCCTCACCATAGAAATCACTACAACTTTCTATATCTACAATGGTGTCATGTGTATGAACATTGGTGTCAATAGGCAATATTGGATCATTGGGTAATGTTTCACAGACATGTTTTTGTTTACTTTTTATTTTCTTTGAAGCTCCAGCACACTCACTTTTTGCTTTCTTACTCATTTTGCTTTTATTTAAAAGTCTCTGTCAGTCTTCTTTTCTTAAGCTTTGGACAGTTTCGGGTGAGTGTGCATCTCTCTACCTTTGCTTCCTTTCCCTTTCCAATCTTCTTTTGGGTTCAATCGTGTCTTCTCCGTTGTTGGCCATTGTAATCTGTAATTGTAAATACAGGTGTAAGATGTAATGTTTTTTAGTTCTGTACATATTGTTTGCAGCTGCTCTGAATCCAAAGGTAAACGACATTAATTAAAGAATGCCGGAAGGAGCGTGGAGGCCGGAGGAGAAGCTGCAGACGAAGGAAAGTGAGGGGAAAGGGTGGAGGTATTTAGGGGGGTTTAGAATGAGGAGGGGGTTGAGGAGGGAGGTTGAGCGTGAGGAGGGAGGTTGAGCGTGAGGAGGGGGGTTGAAGATGAGGAGGGGGGTTGAGGATGAGGAGGGGGGTTGAGGATGAGGAGGGGGGTTGAGGATGAGGAGGGGGGTTGAGAATGAGGAGGGAGGTTGAGGATGAGGAGGGAGGTTGAGGAGGGGGTTGAGTATGAGGAGGGGGTTGAGGGAGGGGGGTTGAGGATGAGGAGGGGGGTTGAGGATGAGGAGGGAGGTTGAGGATGAGGAGGGAGGATGAAGAGGGAGGATGAAGAGGGAGGATGAAGAGGGAGGATGAAGAGGGAGGATGAAGAGGGAGGATGAAGAGGGAGGATGAAGAGGGAGGATGAAGAGGGAGGATGAAGAGGGAGGATGAAGAGGGAGGATGAAGAGGGAGGATGAGGAGGGGGGTTGAGGATGAGGAGGGGGGTTGAGGTTGAGGAGGGGGGTTGAGGTTGAGGAGGGGGGTTGAGGTTGAGGAGGGGGGTTGAGGTTGAGGAGGGGGGTTGAGGTTGAGGAGGGGGGTTGAGGTTGAGGAGGGGGGTTGAGGTTGAGGAGGGGGTTGAGGTTGAGGAGGGGGTTGAGGTTGAGGAGGGGGTTGAGGTTAAGGAGGGAGATTGAGGAAGGGGTTGAGGATGAGGAGGGGGGATGAGGTTGAGGAGGGGGGGTTGAGGATGAGGATGGGGGGGTTGAGGAGGGGGTTAAGGATGAGGGAGGTTGAGGATGAGGAGGGAGGTTGAGAAGGAGGAGGGGGGTTGAGGAGGGTGATAAGGGAGGGGGGAAGAGACAAAGGGAAGGGAGAGGGGAGAAGAGACACGGGAGAGAGGGGGGACACAGAGGGCACAAGAGGTTCACGGGGCAGCACATTTCCCACCCTCGGCTTATACTCGAGTCACTCATTTTACCCAGTATTTTGTGGTAAAATAGGTGCCTCGGCTTATACTCGGGTCGGCTTATACTCGAATATATACGGTAATTAATTATTAAGTCATTACTAAATGAATATACGTTACTGAATTCATCAATAACTGACATCAATGGTAAACCTAAAAAGTTAATTATGTTTTTGTAAAGAAGGGCTAACAGAAACAGCTATTAGCAAAGTATAGATTATTGAAATAATGTTCAATTTTCTTAATGATGAAATCAATTTACTTATGAGGTCTAATTTACGTTTTTTAAAAGTTAATTAGGTAAGCAAATATATATATATATATATATGCCTACTTTTTTTTTTGTTGTTAAAAATACTAAAGACATTCGTTTCCAAGTTGTTCAAAGCAATAGGGCACTATAACAGCACATAGTTTTGGATAGATGTTCATTAACTAAAATGTTATGTAAAAATAATATGCTATGTCATTATATAGAGCCCTATTCAACTTTGCAAATTGCAATTGAATGAGTCCCTAATTAATTATAGGTTAATTAATGAATCATTAAGTGTCATCAATACAAAACAATAAGGGAATGATGAAATCCTATACATGTGAAATTGCTGTTGTTTGCACAGTCAGGTGCAGAGATGAGGAATCTGTGAAATAACATGAAAATCATTTTTAATCATTGTATTCAATTAATTTGTGATTGAATGAAACTATGTTGTTTAATTTGCATAGATGTAAAACCTAAATGCATAATGATCAATATATTCATAATTAAAATCATTATAACATTTTAAATGTAGCACATGTCATAACATAAGAAAGTGCTTTAAATATTGAAGTGCTTTAAAGGTCAGGCAATTATAAGCAGTCCATATATTTAAGTGCTTCGCAAAATGTACATCTTTTTTTTAAGTCTTATAACCCCCTTTTATTTTTATTTTTTATATTATTATTAATTAATAGTTTCAAAGTACATGAATGAGCAGTAAGGCAGATATATAGGCATGTTAAACAATTGTATTACTTTCATTGCAGTATAAAACATTTTTTAATATTGACTAATTTTTAATTAATTAAAATATTTTTATACGTTAATTGATCAATAATTGTTATCAAAGTAAAAAAAAAAAAAAGAAGTACATAATTAAATGGTATACCTGTCAAGGTGATCTTTATGCTGTTCAAAGGCTGCAAACTTCACTCTCTGTGTTGAGACAGCTGCAGCGACACTGAAACTGTCAAATAAGAGGGAAATCATTTGTAATATTTGGATTCATCCCTATGAGGCAATCAGCATCATCCCGGATATGTCCGTGCATATTAAAATATACATATTGTTTGTGGTCCTTTATTTTATTTATTTTTTGTTAATATTACTAATTAATAATTAATAACTTAATGTAGAGTAATAATCAATTAGTCACTGACTAAATGTATTCTAAAGAGCTAAGCATTAATATATTCCTAAACTAAAGGCAATGTAAAATATAGAATATTTGTTGTTCATAATAATTACTAATAATTAATAAAATAATGTACATGAATAATTAATGAATCAATATCTAAATGTATTAGAAATCTTTTTGCATTAATGTATTAATAAGCTTTAACCATTTAAATTTTGTTGTTTTCTTAATGATTACTAATTAATAATTAATAAATTAAAGTACATTATTAATTAATTATTCTATGAATTTATATATTAAAAACAGCTAAGCATGAAATTATTGCTAAACTAAAGCAAGCATAAAATCTAACTTCGTTGGTCAATTTGTTTAACTAACCCTATTTTTTTTATTAATAATTATTTAATTTATTATTTATTAATGATTACTAATATACTTTACCTATTTGTATTTAATATTCAGCAATCAGTATCCTGAAGAGCTAACAATCTCTTTGGATTTTCCGACAGCAGAAAATGTCCATCACCTGAAGAGACTGTCATCACCTGAAGAGAAAGTGTCAGTTCTGTGGCAAGTGTGCCTTATATATAGGTTGGGTGCGCGAGACAAAACCGTTGGTTTAGGCGGGAAATGCACCATTTCACAATCTTAATGTGTAAATTTGTAAGTTGGTATCGTAAAATGGCGGCGTTAGTCTATGTTTTATGCATTTCGCAATCAATTTACGTCCTTCCTATTAGTATTTTTCTACCGCGTACGTCGATGGCTGTGTTGTGCGCGGTTCGAGGTTGTGTAGCCTCCTTTTAATTTTTTTCGGCCACTATTTTTTTTCTCTCTTAGCAGACTTTCAAGTTCCCGAAATTATTTAAATTCAACATAAATTAGCGTTTCCCCTCCGTTCCAGTCGTCCTGGCTGTTCTCCCGTGCTTTTGTTGTATTTTCTGTTTTATTTTTTGTGTTTTTGTTGTTTTTTGGTTTGGGGTGGTTCGGCCGTTAACTTTGTATTTTTCGTATGTCGTATATTTTTTTTTGCCACTTTTTTTTTTTTACACTTTTTTACACAATTTTTATTTTCTATGTCCCGCGTCTCTTTTTTTTTTTTCTAAGTCCTGCGTTCGTCAACTACTAGCAGCCTAAGATGAATCCGCATTTTGCAGTGTTTGTAGGCTAAGTACTGTGTGTTTCAATCCCTCCAATGCTCGCCTCGCTTCGCGAGGCTTGCAGGCAATGAGCGCCTTTGGCGCTCATCGCCTAAGTGCTACGCGTTTCAGTGTTTTAATGACTCGCCTCACTTTGCAAGGCTCACCGGTGATGAACGCCTTTGCCTAAGTTATCGGCTTGCCGGCGATGAGCGCCTTTGGCACTCTCGTAGTTCAACAATTATAGTATGTGATGCTGCACTATAATGAGCAATATGTTTGATAAATAAAAAACATTTAAACTAGATATAGTTGCACTATAATCAATGTATTCCAAAGCATTAGTAAAGCTGCATTCAATAACAAAGTGTCGGTCACTGCTGGGGTGGTTGAACAAAAAACGTATAAAGTTCCTTTTTTAATATTAAAATAATTTATCTATGTTTTTATTTTGCATAGCTAAACATCATTTTATTATCTGATGCTTAAAAACTCTCTTTTTACTCAATGAAACCTTCCAAACAGTCCCTTCAAAAGTCCAACCCCTGTAACTCATGCATACAATGTTTCTTTAGTACGAGATGGCTTAGGCCACGACAGACATGTTGCTGAATTGCCACTGACACACAGTTTGTTCATGTCACTTTAGTAAACAGCAGAAATATTTACAGCTATTACATTTGTACATTCATTATTGTAATGTACTGTTTTTCTAAACATAGTAACTATTTTAAGGCAAAATATAGAGTTACCTGATTTAGACCAAACAGACCAGGATACACTGGAACATTGTAATTGCTCCAATATATATGTTGACAACATATGACACGCAATATTTCCCAGCAAAGCTTTCTTAGATGTGATTCTATGTAAGACATCATATTAAAAGAGATATACTTGTTAGTTGAGTCCTAAACCTGTGTTATTATGCAGAACTGTAATTGGATTTTGGGGGACATTATTATTAACATTCCTATAGGAAGTACTAAGATATTCTGTAGTACTGTACAAAGGGGTACCAGTGAGAACATATATTTTAATAAAAATTTAAAGTTGAAAAAGTTGAAAGCTAAGCTGTTATTGATGCTTACAGTACAGTTAACACGGTGGGGTGATAGCAACAAAAGATGATGATGATCTGCCCAGGTATCCATATTAAATTGAAATTACTGTGGTATGAGTCAGCCAGAATTAATATTAATGGTAGTAGTGTGTAGCAGATATTTGACAAGGTGGTACCCTATTTTGAGGAGATGAAAGATAGTGAAAATATGAGGGCATAGTGAGAATGAGGTACTGAACTTCTAATTAGTGCAGCACATATAGGAAGATATGGGAGAAGATCATAATTCTTGGTTACAGATTGTGTGAAAATTGAAGAGGGTGATCGGCAGTTTATAGATGAAAATGAAGTGTTATTGAGGACTTTGTATGCAAAAATAAGAATTTTAATTATAGAAGACATAGGGAGCTAGAGTAGAAACTTACAAAGTGGAACAGTGAATCACGTACAATGGCTAAAGCGCATGAATCTGGCATATTCAAACTTTTCGGGCAAGTAGTTGTATAAGTCAAGACTGGATACACAAGTAAGTGAATGAATGTTTGGTATTGTCTTTTGTAAGAAAGAGTTGCATTTAAAAATTATCTCCAGGTAATTTGGAATGATTTTATGTGTGAAGGAGATGACCGAGGCTACTATATCTTATAGGCAGAAAATGTGGTTTATTGGTGTTACAGTTGAGTTATTTACAGTGAGCGAGATTACAGATGTTGGTGTTGTAGTGCGGGTAATAAAATATAATATCGTCTTTGAAATGTTTATTTTTAGAAGAGGGTGGAATACAGACATTGGTATCATGAACACGTCAGCAGGTACAACTGGAATCCAATTGAGTTTATTAGACTGGGATTTGTTTTACCTCTACAAAAAGTGGTAATTAAAGTAAGATGTGCCAAAGAAGAATGCAATAATGGTTAATAATGGTTAATGGTGAAAAAAAAAAACAATTAAACAGATAATGTAGCAGAGTAGTGGAAGCATGTGAAACAGGGGGGACTCTTGGCTTTAGCAGTGATTTGATTTATTTATTTGCTGGATGCTGTCTGAAAAGAATGTTGAAGACACAAGCCAGACTGTAAGGGATCAATTGGGAAGTTGGCTGAGAAAAGAACATAGTGTAGTAAACTCATCTTCCTTGTAGTTTGAGGTAGCATCCTGCCCTGGAAGGATCAGGCCAGGACTTCTTAAAGGATCACAGTGGTCCTTTTTGTCTGTAATGTCTTCTGAATAAAAAAAACTTGAAAATAGACAAAATGTTTTTAGTAAGCAAAATCAAAAATAAACACAACATTTACATTGTTGACTTTACTGAGGCCGCAGCTTGCAGATTCTGTAGAAATGGGATATTTATTGAAAATCTATTTATTGAAAGATTGCTGGAAATTAACATGTCAGGTGCCAGACCAGCATGACTGGAATGCCAGTGCCTCAGAGTGCGGCGTCAGGAGTGGAAGGAAATAGAGATTAGGTGTAAGTGACATGGTGTGCGGAAATGTCCTAACCAATAATATGTTTTGCTCTAGAAGTACTGGTGAGGTCATGTGCTGGGAATTTGTTGGGAAGAGGTGTGGGAGGGCAGAAGAGAGAATTATTCATTTATTTATACACATTTATACAGTGCTTTTATCCAATGCGCTTTCAAATGTTTATGAGAACCAGGCTTAGGAAAGCATTGGTAGAATGGTTGATTACTATGCAGATGTAAGCATACAAATACAAGAGGAACGGTAGGCCTGACCCTGAGCAACAGTCTAGGTTGCGTGGTACTTTTATCCAATGGCCTGTGGCTGTTCCTTACATACTGAAGGAAACCAAGGGGAAAGTTTGACACAGTAGATTGACGAATATAGAAAACATTGTTGGACTGGTGTACAAAATAGAAATAAGTGAGAAGAAACAGGTGTATGTGTCTGGAGTCAGCCTTACTTGCACTTTAGAGGTGAACAATGATGTGATACCAAAGAAATGTTCAGATTTGGCTCAGATGTAACAATAATTCAAGCATGCAGTAACTCCTGTTCCACTTTAAGCCCTAGACTTCAACACAATCTGCTATTAAATAATTATGGTGACATTTCCCTGGGCATCATGCATCTTGTTTTCTTACTTCTCTGGGACCTTCTAACTTTTCAGTTAAATGGAAATATCAGAGGTTCTAAATGTATTTAAACAGGTACATTACCAAGTAAATATTACATAAAAAAACTTTTATCTCTGAGCTAGAATTAGTGCCTTATAGTGGTAGGAAACGCATGCTAACACAACGTTTATACTGGAGCTGCTTTTCACTATGCAGGAGTGGGTGAAAACCCAGAGACAACATTGGGACAAATTCATTACATTTGGAGGTCATCCAGCTTGAAATATTTGCTATGTGAAACAAGCTTATTAATCATCTCCAGTTTAGGTACGAGAGGTATTTAGATTTTTACCAGAGTTTATAAAGGGACTTTAATTGGACAGTTTATGTTATGCCCCATGAGAATATTCCCACTTATTTAGTCAAGAGAATTATTATTTTACTCATATGACTATTGTGTTTAAATGTTTATGAAATGTTGTTAGTAAAGTGGTGCCTTTTTTTACTTCCATGCTTACATTGTATTGTATTAATAGAATTGTAACTATTGCCAATAACTGCTAACAACTCCTTGAGGTCAGCATACATTGCTTTGAGTCTAAAAGCAATTCGTGTTTAGTATCTGGGAGAGTGCTGGCAACCAAGGGAGTAATTAGTCTAATTAGTCTAGATTATTTAGCCTAAACATTTTTGGACTGAAAACAATAAATGGAGATCACGTGGAGTAATTGGCAACTACATTTTAACTCATATATAATTGTTGATATTGGAAAGGCAGGTAAAATTATACATTTCAATGAATGTTTGATTTAAAAAACAACAACACATTTTTAAATGCAATTCAGTTAATGAAGTACTTAATATTACCTTAAGTTTAAGTTACACCACATTTGAAGCCTCCTCTGTTCCCAGTGTATTGTTCTGCTGTAGTAGCTGTATTGTACTGATGTTTGTCCTGTTTGACATATTGTTTTGAGTGGCATAAGCTAGAATAAATAAGATTTGTCATTAAATGTTGGATTGATCATTCAAAAGAAGGACATTTTGGTTACTGGCAGGTACAGGGTGATTTTATGTTAAGAGTGACTGTCCATACAAAAGAAGCGCATGATAGGTATTTGTACAGATATAGTGTAGATTGATATGTACTCAAAAACATATCGGTTTCCAGGTGCCTAGAACATTAACACTAGATTGAAATGTAGTATGACTTGAGAAACAGTTTTATAGAAGGATGGATTTATCTCCTTGTTGTATACATTTAGTGCTAAGGAATAGTCATCTTGTGAGTAAGTTTTTCAGAGATGGAACTGTATGGAATTCGCTCAGTTATACTTAGTTTATTCCAGTGATTAAATTGTACATTTAGATAAACCCTCTGTATACACTGTAGTGGTAGTCATGTAGATACCTACATATAATGTCATATTGCCATCATCCCTTCTGCAAAACGACCTTAAAGTGTCACAGTATGGTTCTAAATACATATGCTTTTAAAAGCATGTTATCAATTATTTTACACACACACACTGTAAAGTAGTAAGTGCACAGCCTGTATAACTGGGTAAATTTACTGTCCCTTCAAAATAACTCCACACACAGCCATTAATGTCTAAACCGCTGGCAACAAAAGTGAGTACACCCCTAAGTTCAAATGTCAAAATTGGGCCCAAAGTGTCAATATTTTGTGTGGCCACCATTATTTTCCAGCACTACCTTTACCCTCATGGGAATTGAGTTCACCAGAGCTTCACGGGGTTGCCACTGGAGTCCTCTAACATCCACCAGCTCCGTGATGTCATCATGGAGGAGTTGAAGAGACATTGCACTCCCACACCTTCCGTTTGAGGATGTCCCACAGATGCTCAATAGGGTTTAGGTCTGGAGACATGCTTGGCCAGTTCATTACCTTTATCTTCAGCAAGGCAGTGGCCATCTTGGAGGTGTGTTTGGGGTCGTTATCATGTTGGAATACTGCCCTGCGGCCCAGTCTCCGAAGGGAGGGTTGCTTCAGTATGTCACAGTACATGTTGGCATTCATGGTTCCCTCAATGAGCTGTAGCTCCCCAATGCCAGCAGCACTCATGCAGGCCCAGACCATGACACTCCCACCACCAAGTATAGATCTATACTGAGGAAAAGTAATTGAAATAATCCCTAAATGACCAATTAATGGATAAAGCACAAAAACACTGATATGAGATGAAACCCTCAGTTTGAAGGTAAATAGCGATGCAGAGAGAGTGGAGACAGCATCTGACATAAGCAGGTAAATGCATATAGGGGGAATCAACACAACATATAGAAAACATATATATATATTGTAGCAGGGCGCCCCCTTCTGGCGGGGTTTGCGTCCTGTTTCCTTTTACTTTGGTTTAGGGAGGAAGACACAGCAGGCTTGACAGAGTTTTACTGCTATTTATTTGTCAGCACAAAAACAGAACAAAAACAGTGCTTATCTTCAGCAAATAAAATAAAACCCTACATAAACATGCTTGCTATGACCCGGAACACCCTAACTATATCCGGCCAGCTTCTCTGGTTCCGGAGAGTGCCACCTTGTGGCCAGGATGCAAACAGTCTCTTATTTTTGTTATGTCGCCACCTTGTGGCCAGGAAACAAACAGTCTGATTGAGGGTGAAAATGCCAGCTTGTGACTAGGAAACAAACAGTCTTTCGATGTCTTTTCCTCTACGGCTTCTGCCAATAGTGGGTGAAGCATAGGGCCCACCCTACTCTCCCTTATGCTTCACCCCAGGGACCCTTGACACCCTCTTGTGATGAGGGACGGTTATGCTTGCTTAGCACTCTCTTCTCCCTGGGGCATTTGTAATCCTTTTTCGGATGTGCTCAAAATACATGCAGGTGGCACCAACCTTTTATCCCTTAATTCATCCGGCTTAGCAGGAATGGGGTCTTTTTTAGGTGGCTCCTTCCTCAGCTGGATCTCTCCTGTGTAGAGAGCCGCTCTTTTCTTTGGAACAGTCTCTTAGTCACCCTCCTCCTCAGACTGCTAGGCAGACAGCAAACTTCTCTGAGCAGGCTCTTTAACTGCTCCTGAGCAGGGTCAGGTGTTGGCCTGATTAGGCTGAAGATTTTGGGATTAACCCTCTCTATGTCAGTCCAGGGTATATGGATCTGCTCCATCTGCGGCTTATATATCTTCCCTGATGCACTCTGTTGCAGGTTATCAGGGATTCCTGCTGCACTTCATTACAATATATATATATATATATATATATATATATATATATACACACATATAGAAATTAGTGATGTCGCGAATATAAAATTTTCGGTTCGCAAACCGCGAAAGCGAACCGCCGCAAATGTTCGCGAACCGGCGAACATCGGCGAACCGCCATAGACTTCAATGGGCAGGCGAATTTTAAAACCCACAGGGACTCTTTCTGGCCACAATAGTGCTGGGAAAGTGGTTTCAAGGGGTCTAACAACTGGACTGTGGCATGCCGGAGGGGGATTCATGGCAAAACTCCCACGGAAAATTACATAGTTGATACAGAGTCTGGTTTTAAGCCATAAAGGGCATAAATTACCTAACATTCCTAAATTGTTTGGAATAACGTGCTTTAAAACATCAGGTATGATGTTGTATCGATCAGGTAGTGTAAGGGTTACAACCGCTTCACAGTGACAGACCAAACTCCCCGTTTAACGCACCGCAAACAACCGCAAACAGTCCATTTGCACAACCGCAAACTCCCCATTTGCACAAGGTTGGATACCAAGCTAGCCATGTCCTGTTCCATGTCCTCACTGATGTCATTGAAGGTCTCTTCCTCCACCCAGCCACGTACAACACCAAGGGCCCCCGAAAGGTGACAACAAGCCCCCTGGGACGCCTGCTGTGTTTGGTCTTCCACCTCCTCAAAGCCACCTTCCTCCTCTGACTCCTCTACTTCAGACTCCTCTCACTGCATTGCCTCTCTCTGCATTATTATAAGGTGTGTTAAGTAGTACTACTCTTATCAGTTTAAAAAATGTTACAGCACATATCAGGGGGCGTGTATAAGGCCTGGATTTTTAGAACCGGGAGATGGAAAAAGATGCTTTGTTGGTCGTATCACTTCAATTTTGGGGCACTTTGAGACATTAGCTTCTTACGCTCAAACATGTCCTTTACAGGCACCTGACTATGGGCAAATGAGCAGGAACTGCTCAAGGCGAGAGACGCAGTGGCGGATGGTTGAGAGGGGGCAAGGAGGACAGCAGTGGTTGATGTGGCTGATGATGCTGGACCAGGAGGAGGATGGCGGCTTTGAGTTTGTGTGCTGCTTGTACTCATGTGTTGGTCTGGAGTCACCCAAACATTAGGTCTCAACCTGTAGAGGATAAGGGAACCAGGCTACTCTAGACCTCATTCATCATTACCGGTTTTGACAGATTGGTACTATGCGTCCAAGCTACTGTGACAACAGATATGGAGTGGCACTGTGCACTTGCAGAAGTTGGCAGAGTAGACGCTGTAGGTCTGACACACACGCTTGCAGACAACTAACTGCCATGCAATCTATTACAGTAGAAAAAATGTTTTTTGTTTTAAATGTACACTACTGTTACACCAGATATGAGTGGTGTGTTAAGTAGTACTACTCTTTTCAGTTTAATCCCTGATATGTGCCTTTTTTGGGGGTTTGGTTGTTGAAGGCACAGTGCAGCACCAGAGGCCAGAAAAATTAAGCATGAACACATGCCTGAAAAATTAGGTATTGTTGATCTTGCAGCGAGCAGAGAAGAAGGTAGGCCTGATTCAACGCCCCAGCCCGCATACCCACACTCAGAGATTGAGGGGGGACCTGAGAAGGCCACGGGTCGGAGATATAAAGGGGGGCCATCCCAAATAAGCACACAAGCGGGGACAAAGGTAGTGAAGGGGACATAGAGACCCATGGACTGACGGTCGCCATCTTGGCAGGAAAAGGGCCCAGCAATTAAGCCAAACTGACCCAGCACAGGCAGCTACTTGAGTCAAACGCTGTACAATTACACCTTAATAAAGCTGAAACATGCAGCAGCAGGGATTCTAAACGGCCACACGGGGACAAGGAGGCTAACAGCCCTCACAGTCTCTGCACCACTCTTTTTAACAGATAACCCAGTGGGCTAACCAGGGACCTTGCCCACATAAAAAAACAGAATTTTATTGGAGGAATTATTAGTGTCTTTACCCCCAAAGAGAGGACATAATATACGGTATCTTTAGACTACCTGATGGCCAAACCTCCTTTAGCCCCAATGCTATCCAAAAAACATTTCAAAACTTTATCTGACTGGGGGTCTATAGAGTGACATTAGTACTGACCTTTATATGACTGGGGGTCTATAGAGGGACATTGGTACTGACCTTTATCTGACTGGGTGTCTATAGAGGGACATTAGTACTGACCTTTATCTGTCTGGGGGTCTATAGGTGACATTAGTCCTGACCTCCTGCTGCAGTATTATTACTCCCAGTACTCCCAGGCTTGCTACTATTAGATATAATAACCTCAGTTTCATTTCCTTATCTGTTGGTAACATCAAAATATGATTATTAAATATTTCATATTTGTTTGTTTTTTGTGTGTGTCCCACAGATGTGGTGTTTCCGCTCTGCGTATGTTGGATTTGCACCGCTCAAAAAGTATGAAAAGAGATCCCCCCCTTGAAGCCCATTAATGACATCATCAGTAAATTGTATGTAACAGATTCCAATGTTTAGGGTTTATGACCCAATACTGCGATCATATAATTTATGACAAAAATACGTATTTGTCGTATTATTCAGACGCGCGTGCATCTTTGCGTTACATTTCCTGATACTTTTATTATCTTGATCTTTATATATTTACTAGAGACTTGCCCGTCAAAAAATGGCGGCAATAAGATTGTAAGGCAGGTAATGGTTTGGACGACACATTCATTTTGTTGGCGCTCATTGCGAGGCTGTTGGTTGTATTTTTTTTCTGATAGGCGCTTTTGCTGTTATTCTTTGGTCGGCGGTGATGTGTTTTTTGCGCTTATTGCAATGCTTTGTGTGCTATGAGCAGCGTTGGCGCTCGTTGTGAGGCGCGCAGTGAATGGCTTTTATGTTTAATGTGATAATGTTTTTTTTGTGTATATGTATTTTTGTATGCTAATGAAATAATTACTAAATGAATATACTTTACCTATTTGTAAGTAATATATGCAGGAAGCATTGTGCTGAAGAGCTGACAATCTGTTTTCATGTTCCTGCAGCATACAATGTAGGTTTTCAGTGCTGTGGAGCTGCTGTGTAAGTGTCAGCAATGTGTGCAGTGTGTAGTGTAAATAGGCTGCGTGCGCGAGTGGAAGCCGTTAGGGTAGCTGGGTACTTCCGCATTGTGTAAGTTAGTGTTGTAAAATGGCGGGGAATGTGTATGTGGTAAGCGGGTGTGGATGATTTAGCGTCCTTGTTAATAGTGTATCTTTACCTCGTACGGCTTTTTAGGAAAATCTTTTTAGTTAGCTCTTCAGGTTATTGATCACTGGATATATTAATTACAAATAGGTAAAGTATTTTAGTAATTAATTAATTAATTATTATTAAAATATATATATATATAAAAAATACGCTTAATAGCATATTTTACACTGCGGTTACTTTACATACATTAACGCTTCGCACTTCCTAATACATTTGTTCATTCACAATAGTTATTATCGTGCATTCATTTAATAAGTATTAATTAGTAATGGAAAATAAAAATGTAGACTTTACACTACACTAAAATGTTTTACTTTTTACTCTGCAGTTATATATCTGGATTACTGCTCATTGGCTGCCAGCGATAGCACTCTCAAAGCAGTTACAAATCTAAATCACTCTATTATGCTCTGAGACCTGAATACATTTTTTAATTTACACTGCACAAAAAAAATTATATATTTAACACTGTACTTATATATCTGTCTTTGCGATGAGCGCCGAAGATTGATCGTTGCAAAGCACGAAACATGAAGGACACGAGGGAAGAGGCTCACAATGAGCGCCGAGGGTCCACAGAGTACAAAAAGCATCACATTGTGTGGCAAACAGCATTGCCATGGCTTCAAACTTTTTTATTTATTATTATTGCCCCGTCATTTGTGCCAGGCAAGTCGCTAGTGATATAATATAACATAATGCATTACAATATTATACAGTACACATGGGTGTTGGAACTGGGGGGGGGGGGGGGTAAGGGGTAAACCCCCACCCCCCCCCCCCCGATTTCTTATCGTATGTATGTATGCGTATAGAAGCTAACAGGGGAGGGGAGAGGGGGAGGAAACACAGGGGAGAGGGAGAGGAAGACACAGGAGAGGGGAGAGGGGGAGGAAGACACAGTGGAGAGGGGGAGGAAGACACAGGGCAGAGGGGGGAAGAGAAACAGGGTAAGGGAGAGGTGAGGGGAAGAGACACATGGGAGGGGGGAGAGACACAGGAGAGAGTGGGGGGTAGAGACACAGGGGAGAGGGGGGAAGAGACTAATGGGAGGGAGTGGTGAGGAGACACCGGGGAGAGGAAAGGGGGTAAAGACACAGAGGAGGGGGGAAGAAACACAGGGGAAGGGAGAGGGGGTAGAGACACAGGGGAGAGGGGGTAGAGACAAATGGGAGAAGGGGGAAGAGACACAGATGAGGGGGAAGAGACACAGGGGAGAGGGAAGGGGAGAAAGACACAGGGGAGGGGGGGAAAGAAACATGGGAAGGGAGAGGGGGGGTAGAGACACAGGGGAGGGGGGAGTGACACAGGGAAGAGGGAAGGGGGAAAAGACACAGGAGAGGGGGGAAAGAAACACTGGGGAAGGGAGAGGGGGTAGAGACACAGGCAAGGGTGGGAGAGACACAGGGGAGAGGGGGGGAGAGAGACACATGGGAGGGAGTGGGGGGGGAGAAACAGGGGAGAGGGGGGGGAGAGAGACACATGGGAGGGAGTGGGGGGGGAGACACAGGGGAGGTCTTCTGCTTTATTATTATTCTTATTATTATTACTATATAATGTGTAGATTTACCGGCTGGGCATGCTCTTGTGCATTATTATTATTATTATTATTATTATTATTATTACTATATAATGTGTAGATGTACCGGCTGGGCATGCTCTTCTATATTATTATTATTATTATTATTATTATTATTAATATTACTATATAATGTGTAGATGTACCGGCTGGGCATGCTCTTGAGCATTATTATTATTATTGTTATTATTTTTATTATTAGTAGTAGTATATAATGTGTAGATGTACCGGCTGGGCATGCTCTTCTACATTATTATTATTATTATTACTATATAATGTGTAGATGTACCGTCTGGGCATGCTCTTGTGCATTATTATTATTATTAGTAGTAGTATTTTACTACTAATAATAATAATAATGCACAAGAGCATGCCCAGCTGGTACATCTACACATTATATAGTAGTAATAATAATAATAATAATGCACAAGAGTCCTTCAGCACTGCACTGGACACTGAATAAACTTGCCTAGCTATGGTTTTCCCTATTGATGCAGTATCACCTACACTCTACCTCCTCTCAGTAAGACTGCAAGTTAGTTATGATTCCAAAATGGCTGCTGTTCATGAGGTAGAAGGGTGTGGACGGGAGTGTATGGTGCTGATTGGCTGGAATGTGTCTGCTGACTGTGACATGCAGGGTCAAAGTTTGCTCAATGATAAAGTATTGGGGGCGGGTCGAATCTCGCATATGTTCGCAGTTCGCCGCGAACGTGAACATGCTATGTTCGCCGGGAACAGTCCGCCGGCGAACTATTCGCGACATCTCTAATATAAATATGTGTATATATGTTTGGTCTGGGCATGCCTGAGAGCAAATTTACACTGTTATACAGGCTGTACACTTACTACTTTACATTGTAGCAGAGTATCATTTCTTCAGTGCTGTCACATGAAAATATATAATAAAATATTTACAAAACGGTGAGGGGTGTACTCACTTTTGTGAGATACTGTATTTATATATATATATATATATATATAGTAACTAAGAAGTACACCCGTGTTCACATTTGAATGTCTAAAGCAAGTTAAAAAAAAACTGCTTCCAGCTCAGAGTTACGAGAAAAATAGTTATAACACTGCATTCTGGGAAGTTGAGCTGGGACACACAAATATGTCCACAAATGCCTCGCTCTTCATTCCGTAGCCATTATCAAACATGGCTTCCTTTCAGCTTATGCATGCTGTACTACACAGCTTTAATGCATATATGATAAATGTGTAAAACATACATATAACTCATGTATGAAGCATTGCAAGGAAAGCAAGTACATACAGTGGATATAAAAAGTCTACACACCCCTGTTAAAATGTCAGGTTTCTGTGCTGTAAAAAATGAGACAAAGATAAATAATTTCAGAACTTTTTCCACCTTTAATGTGACCTATAAACTGTACAACTCAATTGAAAAACAAACTGAAATCTTTTAGGTAGAGGGAAGAAAAAATATAAAAATAAAATAATATGGTTGCATAAGTATGCACACCCTTAAACTAATACTTTGTTGAAGCACCTTTTGATTTTATTCCAGCACTCAGTCTTTTTGGGTATGAGTCTATCAGCATGGCACATTTTGACTTGGCAAGATTTGCCCACTCTTCTTTGCAAAAACACTCCAGATCTGTCAGATTGCAAGGGCATCTCCTGTGCACAGCCCTCTTCAGATCACCCCACAGATTTTCAATCGGATTCAGGTCTGGGCTCTGGTTGGGCCATTCCAAAACTTTAATCTTCTTCTTGTGAAGCCATTCCTTTGTTGATTTGGATGTATGCTTTGGGTCGTTGCCATGCTGAAAGATGAAGTTCCTCTTCATGTTCAGCTTTCTAGCAGAAGCCTGAAGGTTTTGTGCCAATATTGACTGGTATTTGGAACTGTTCATAATTCCCTCTATCTTAACTAAGGCCCCAGTTCCAGCTGAAGAAAAACAGCCCCAAAGCATGATGCTGCCACCACCATGCTTCACTGTGGGAATGGTTTTCTTTTGGTGTTGTGCAGTGTTGTTTTTTGCGCCAAACATATATTTTGGAATTATGGCCAAATGTTCAACCTTGGTTTCATCAGACCATAACACCTTTTCCCACATGCTTTTGGGAGACTTCAGATGTGTTTTTGCAAAATGTAGCCTGGCTTGGATGTTTTTCTTTGTAAGAAAAGGCTTTCGTCTTGTCACTCTACCCCATAGCCCAGACATATGAAGAACACGGGCGATTGTTGTCACATGTACTACACAGCCAGTACTTGCCAGATATTCCTGCAGCTCCTTTATTGTTGCTGTAGGCCTCTTGGTAGCCTCCCAGACCAATTTTCTTCTCGTCTTTTCATCAATTTTAGAGGGAGCTCCAGTTCTTGGTAATGTCACTGTTGTGCCATATTTTCTCCACTTGATGACGACTGTCTTCACTGTTTTCCATGGTATATCTAATGCCTTGGAAATTCTTTTGTACCCTTCTCCTGACTGATACCTTTTAACAATGAGATCCCTGTGATGCTCTGGAAACTCTCTGTGGACCATGGCTTTTGCTGTGGGATGTGACTAAGAAAATGTCAGGAAAGACCAACTAGAGCAGCTGAATTTTATTTGGGGTTAATCAGAGGCACTTTAAATGATGGCAGGTTTAGGCTGACTCCTATTTAATACGATTTGGAATGTGATTGCTTAATTCTGAACACAGCTACATCCCCAGTTATAAGAGGGTGTGCAGACTTATGCAACCACATTATTTTGCTTTTTTTTTCTTCTTCCCTCCACCTGAAAGATTTCAGTTTGTTTTTCAATTGAGTTGTACAGTTTATAGGTCACATTAAAGGTGGAAAAAGTTCTGAAATTATTTATCTTTGTCTATTTTTTTTACAGCACAGGAACCTGACATTTTAACAGGGGTGTGTAGACTTTTTATATCCACTGTATATGCCACACATAAGTAATTCATAAATGGGAGGAAGTAATACATATTTCAGATATACAATGCAAACAGTATTTTCTTTTGCTTTCTTAAGTAAATCCTAAAGAGCATGAAAAACTGTCTATATATTATACTAAAACAAATACTGTATATACTCGAGTATAAGCCGACCCGAGTATAAGCTGAGGCATCCATTTTACCACAAAATACTGGGTAAAATGAGTGACTCGAGTATAAGCAGAGGGTGGGAAATGTGCTGCCCCCTGTGTCCCTCTTGTGCCCTCTGTGTCCCCCCTCTCTCTCCCGTGTCTCTTCTCCCCTCTCCCTTTCCTGTGTCTCTTCCCCCCTCCCTTATCACCCTCCTCAACCCCCCTCCTCATTCTCAACCTCCCTCCTCAACCCCACTCCTCACCCTCAACCTCCCTCCTCAACCTCCCTCCTCAACCTCCCTCCTCATCCTCAACCCCCTCCTCTACCTCCCTCCTCAACCCCCCCCCCATCCTCAATCCCCCTCCTCAAGCATTGTCCATTATTAGCAGGGGCCCAAATATTTTATGATAGTGGGGTCATACACTTTGTTCATCCATTCGATGAAGAACTGTCTGGTTACCCAAGCTTGCCGTTTGCGCTCCACATGACACTTACCCTGCCTTTTGTCACATTTTCTTTTTTTTAAACTCTGGGGTTCTCACTGTGATAGACTAGTAGAGGCTTGATTTTTAGATTCCAACTAGCATTCCCTCTCACCGACAGAGTTAGCCTGTTCTTCATTGGCTTGTGCTGTGGTAATGTCTTCTCTTGATGTAGGCTCTGTTAGGCATTTTCTTCCAAAATAAACCAGTCTCGTCACAGTTGAACACTTGTTGGGGAACAAAAGCTTCAGCCTCTGCATACTCTCTGAACTCCCTGACAAAGGTTTCGGCAGCTTCTTTGTTGGCACTGGCTGCCTCTCCATGCCTCACTGCGCTGTGAATGCCATTTCTCTTTTTAAAATCGTCAAACCAACCTTGACTGGCTTCAAATTCTTCACTGCTTGCAGCACTTGCTTGTCTTTTACCAGATCAGCATGCAATTGTTTTGCTTTCTCACATATTAGTGACTCCGAAATACTATCACCCGTTAACTATTTTCATCCAATGTCCTCCAATGTCTGTGACCTTTGCTTAGTGATAGTCTTCACACCTCTAGCCAAATCGGCTCCTATAATAGCTTCCGTTTTTTTGACTATCGTAGAGATTGTTCTAGGCATTTTGTACTCAGCAGCGAGATCAGAGAGCTGCACAGGCTGCACTTGGGCTTTTGCACAGATTGCTCTTGGGCTCTTACAGGCACAGGCTGCACTTGGGCTCTGGCAGGCACAGGCTGCACTTGGGCTCTGACAGGCACAGGGTTCGTGCATGTGGGCTGTTGCAGAGACTGTTCTTTGGCTCTTAGAGGCACGGGCTGCACTTGGGCTCTTGCACATACTGATCTTGGGCTATTACAGGCACAGGCTGCACTTTTGTTGTTACAGGCCTTGCTACACTTGGGCTCTTATAGGCACAAGCTGCTCTTGGGCTCTTGCACAGGCTGCACTTTGGTTCTTACAGGCACAGGCTGCATATGGGCTCTTACAGGCACAGGCTGCACTTGGACTCTTACAGGCACAGGCTGCACTTGGACTCTTACAGGCACAGGCTGTCTCTTATAGGTAATGCTACGCAACAATTCTGACCTTTAATCCACTTCCTGAGATGCAGGGTGTCACAAGCACATCGGCTCTTGCACGGGCTGCTCTTGGGCTCTTACAGGCACAGGCTACACTTGGGTTCTTACAGGCACAGGCTGCATTGGGCTCTTGCACATGCTGCACTTTGGTTCTTACAGACACAGGCTGCACTTGGAAACTTACAGGCATAGGCTGCACTTGGACTCTTGCAAAAGCTGCACTTGGGCTCTTACTGGCATGAGCTGCCCTTGGGCTCTTGAACAGACTGCTCTTGGGCTCTTACAGGAACAGGCTGCACTTGGACTCTTACAGACACAGGCTGCACTTGGGCTCTTGCACTGGCTGCACTTGGGCTCTTACAGGAACAGGCTGCACTTGGGCTCTTACAGGCACAGGGTACGTGCATGTGGGCTGTTGCAGAGACTGTTCTTTGGCTCTTAGAGGCACCGGCTGCTCTTGGGCTTTTACAGGCAAAGGCTGCACTTTTGTTCTTACAGGCCATGCTACACTTGGGCTCTTATAGGCACAGGCTGCTCTTGGGCTCTTGCACAGGCTGCACTTTGGTTCTTACAGGCACTGGCTGCACTTTGGTTCTTACAGGCACTGGCTGCACTTTGGTTCTTACAGGCACAGGCTGCACTTTGGTTCTTACAGGCACAAGCTGCACTTGGTTTCTTACAGGCACAGGCTGCACTTGGGCTCTTACGGGCTGCCCTTGGGCTATTGAACAGACTGCTCTTGGGCTCTTATAGGTAACGCTACGCAACGATTCTGACCTTTATTCCACTTCCTGAGATGCAAGGTGTCACGAGCACATCGACGTCCAGGCAAGCGTAGACTTCTGGGCAAATTGATCAGTATTTACTATAGTTAGAGTTCATTATAATCTTCTACTATTTTTTTTATTATTCCATCTATAGTGACCTATCCGCAACAATCACGTATGGATAGCAATATTCCAATCCAGTGTTTTTATCACACTCCTTTTAACCATACTTATAAATGTCATATCTTAATATGGACTTCTCAAACACATTCTTATAGATAGATATAATAAAAAATGATTGTGTTCCAAGATGTATGATTTTTATTTTCTTAAAGAACCACTGGTCTGAAAATATATTATCAGTTTAATCATTAGTCCACTATATAATGTATTTTTTGTAGTAATATGTTATCAGGAGAGGATTGTGAATAACAAAATAGCTGCTCCCATAGCAGAAAATGGAAAGCCTAAATAATGAGTAAGTAGTGTTATCCCTTTGTTTTAATAACATAGTAACATAGGAATAATGGGGATACTGATATTTTTTCAGACTTCAGTAGACATCAGTGAACATATATTCTGCAGTATATACTTGCGTATACACCTTGAATATCTGTAAAATTCAGAAATGCTACTCAGACTGCTGCCAATATTAGTGAATAGACCTAACACTAGTAAACAGTTTGTTACTTTTCAAAAACATGTGTTTCTATCTGAGCACTTAAAATATTCTTTGGTGTACAATGAAAGCATGTTTAAATTCTCTTTCTTTCGGGTACTGACCATTGACACCTTTTTTCAAGCTACTATACTACAAGAAATGAGATTTGGGTCTTTCCTCTTATGTTACATCACCAATCCGACGCTGCAGTGCGGTGACCAACCGCTAGATGCCACTGCCGATTATTGCAGTCCCATATCATAGAATCAAGGCTTAGGTAAACTCTTAGGGTGAGGGTTAGGGTTAGGATGAGGGTTAGGGTTTGTTTCAAGGGTTAGGCTACCATTTTAAGCTAAAAACTTCCCTAAAATATCAGCAGCGCTGCATAATATCGGCAGGCACAGGCTGCACCGTAACTATAACAGGAAAGATCCGAGATTTGCAAGTACAATGATCTTTTCACACATTCAGTGCTAGAATTAGTGAATGAAGGGTGTTAGGTGAAAATTAACCCCCCAACCATTAAAGAAATTTCTCAACTCAAAGATACTTGCATTTAGAAATTAAAAAAAACTTCTAAAAATATGTGCAGGGTGAGCAGATCACCTTTCTATAACCATATTATAATTCCTAATAAATTAATATCTCTCCTTTACTCCAGACTAATGCGGATAACAGAGGGCCCCTACTCTGTCGAGGGCCCCGGTGCTGCAGTAATAAATCACCACTAAATTTATGTAACAAATAGTAATTGTTTATAATTAAAAATAATGAAAAGCTGACAACAAACAAAGCAACAAGACAACATCTATATTATAGCTCATGAACCTATTTATGTTTATTCTGAAGCATGGACTGCCCTCTAGATGGCACTACATAACCATGGATTTATATATATTTTCTACAAAGCCATTTTTAACAAAGTTGTTCCAGCCCTATTAACGTACAGTACCTGTTAAAAAATAACTTACTAGGTTAATAAATAAAAGCATGAGTTGGCAATAAAGAAGCCAGTGCCTTGAATGATTTTAGTGGTGCTGGGCAGCTTCTTCCTCGCCGTTTTATCCTTTGGGTGCTAGGCTATAGAGCGATGTCAGGCCAGACTACTGAGCTGTTCAAAAGCAAAGGTAAGATATCACCTAAGAACCTCTCATGAGGAGCCCTATATGAAAGTCACATATTGATTTATAATATCTAAGCATGCTGCTGGGGACTATACCAAACCATTGTCACCCAGCTCCAAAGTAGGATGATCATATTTCTATATCAAAATGGCAGAAAGTGATTTATCAGGAGCACAAGCGTTTAATGTGTATGTATGGCCTAGCTGACGTGCTTGAATGCTCTTTCACAAAGCTGCCAGGACCAACGATTTGTCATTTATTTTATGTTGACAAATGCTATGGACTGAAAATATGATGAAATTGCTGAATAAAAAAAATATGTAGTATAGACATATCTTAGATTCAATAACAGCTTGTTCACATGTTTATAGATTGAGCCAATAAGATGCAGCGTAAAGATAAACTATGTTTTAATTGTTTTTAGACACATAATTATATCAATTTAAAAGGACTTGCGAGTTAGAGGTTGGGATTAGAGTTAGGTTTTGGGGTTAGGGATTAGAGTTAGTGATTAGAGTTAGGGTTAGGGATTAGAGTTAGGGTTAGGGATTAGAGTTAGGGTTTGGGGTTAGGGATTAGAGTTAGGGTTAGGGATTAGATTTAGGGTTTGGGTTAGGGATTAGAGTTAGGGTTAGGGATTAGATTTAGGGTTTGGGGTTAGGGATTAGAGATAGTGTTTGGGGTTAGGGATTAGAGATAGTGTTTGGGGTTAGGGATTAGAGATAGTGTTTGTGGTTAGGGATTAGAGTTAAGGTTTGTGGTTTGGGATTAGGTTTCGTTTTGGGGTTAGGGATTAGAGTTAGGGTTAGGGATTATATTTAGGGTTTGGGGTTAGGGATTAGAGATAGTGTTTGTGGTTAGGGATTAGAGTTAAGGTTTGTGGTTAGGTTTCATTTTGGGGGTTAGGGATTAGAGTTAGGGATTAGAGTTAGTGTTTGGGTTTAGAGTTGGGGTTAGGGTTTGGGGATTTCTGATTAGAGTTGGGGTTAGTGTTTGGGGTTAGGGAATCGAGTTGGGGTTAGGGATTCGAATTGGGGTTAGGGATTCGAGTTGGGGTTAGGGATTCGAGTCGGGGTTAGGGATTCGAGTTGGGGTTTGTGGTTAGGGATTTGGGTTAGTGTTTGGGGTTTGTGATTAGAGTTAGTTAGGCTAGTGATAGATAAAACATAGCAAAATAGTAACCCTAACCCTAAACCCTAACCCTAAGACAAAATTCAACAATCCCCTGCTACGCTAGCGGGCAGAAAACAGGAAATATCTGGGACACATATTAATTTGAAGTACTAGACTTTATAGTTTACAAAATGCTTTTAGAAAGCAAATATAACTTGTAAGCACTTAGTCAGCCGTATAGATGGGTGATATTTCAATCAGTTCTGTTAAAAGCAATGATTTTAAGCAACCTACAGATCAGTTTACACCACTGAATCCATCTGTGCATAGAAGCTCCTCTACTATTGGTAGAAACATCTAAACAACAGCAACTTATATTTACATTATATAAACTAAAGATTTTATTTAAAATAGTTTCTAAATATATTTTATTCATTATCAATTTTATTCATTAAAAAAACGTTGAAGGTTTAACAAATATTGCTGACATTGTCATTCACACTTTGCCCACTAGGTGGCCCTCAATAATGATTTCCAGCTCTGGTTTTGTTTTATCTTTTCTAGCCTTTCTGTAAGATGTTCAGGGATAATAGTTGCAAATGCAGACCGTGCAGAGTGTAGAAGACCTGCGTGCAGTCTTCCAGCTCTGTGATGGATTGATTGAGCCTGCATGCACTGACCTTTCTATGCACGTCAGCCCTGGAGCTGTTAGCAGTCTGGTGTTTGCTGCTCGTGCCAGGTGCCTGGTATGTTTTGCAATGTTGCATCATACAAAGCGTGTGTCTGTTATTTAATTGAAGTTATTTTATTAAAATCTTTGATTTATCATTGCTGTGTTGTGTGAGTAAGTATTGTGATGTGCAGTGTTAGTGCTCAGGTCCATTTGCATGGTGCATAATTACATGAATGGGCATGTGTGCAGGAGCATGGTCAGTGCATGCAGGCTATTCATTAATCAACATTGCATCTGGTCAATTTAATTAACATCTAATTAATAGGAAATGTTGTTTTCTGCTCAAAAGTTTGCATACCCTTGGCAGATTAGTAATGTATGTACCATTTTTAAAGAAAACATGAGTGAGCAGACAAAACACATTTTTTTTAATTTCTTACGGGATTCATATTCAACGGGAAGTTATAACAGAATGGCACAATCATAAAACATGGCAACAAAGAAAAAAAATGAAATGACCCTGTGCAAAAGTTTGCATATCCTTAGTTCTTAATACTGTCTATTGCCCCTTTTAGCATCAGTGACAGCGTGCAGTCTTTTGTAATAGTTTCTATGAGGCCCCTAATTCTTGCAGGTGGTATAGCTGCCCATTTGTGTTGGCAAAATGCCTCCAGGCCATGCAAAGTCTTTGGTCGTCTTGCATTAACCGTATGTTTGAGATCTCCCCATAGTGGCTCGATGATATTAATGTCAGGAGACTGTGATGGCCACTCCACAACCTTCACCTTTTTTCTGCTTGGCCTTGTGCTTAGGGTCATTATCATGCTGGAAAGTCCAAGAGCGTGCCATGTGCAGCCTTCGTGCAGAAGAATGCAATGTCTGCCAGTATTTTCTGATAACATGCTGCATTCATCTTGCCATCAATTTTCACTAGATTCCCTGTGCCTTTAGAGCTCACCCCCCCCCCCCCCCAAAAAACATCAGTGATCCACCACCAGGCTTCACAGTGGGGATGGTATTCTTTTCACTATAGGCCTTGTTGATCCCTCTCCACACATAGCTCTTATGGTTGTGACCATAAAGCTCTATTTCGGTCTCGTCACTCCAAATTACAGTGTGCCAGAAGCTGTGAGGCCTTTTAAGGTGTTGTTGGCCATATTGTTACCGGGCTTTTTTGTGGCATTGGCGCAGTAAATACCTTTTTCTGGGATCTTGACCATGCAGCTAATTTTTTTTCAAGTATCGTCGTATTGTGCTCCTTGAAACAACCACACCATTTTTTCCAAGAAGCCTGTATTTCTCCTGAGGTTACCTGTGGGATTTTCCTTGTATTCCGAACAATTGTTCTGGTAATTGTGGCTGAAATCTTTCTTGGTCTACCTGGCCTTGGCTTGGTATCAAGAGATCCCTGGCCTTGGCTTGGTATCAAGAGATTTATGAAGTTCAATTACCTATTTACACAGGTCTTTTGACAGTTCTTTTTTGCTCCCCATGGCTCAGTATCTAGCCTGCTCAATGCATCAACGTGAGAGCTAACAAACTCATTGACTATTTATACACAAACACTAATTGCAATTTAAAAAGCCACAGGTGTGGGAAATTAACCTTTAATTGCCATTTTAACCTGTGTGTTCATCTTGTGTGTCTGTAACAAGGCCAAACATTCAAGGGTATGTACACTTTTTTATCAGGGCCATTCGGGTGATTTCTGTTATCATTATGAGGCAAACAACTATGTGATAATAAATGGCTTCATATGATCACTATCCTTCAATAAAAAACTTTTTTTTTTTTTTTTGAGTGATCAGTCATTTTTTCAAAAAAAAAAAAATATATATATATATATATATGTGTGTGAGTGGACCCAGATCATAATGCTGCCACCACGAGCTTGTGTTCTTCCAACAATGGTTGCAGAGTGTTTGTTCTCGAAGGTTTCACGAACCTGACACACCAACGTTTATTCTGTCGATGGAGCAGAAAACGTGACTCGTCAGAGAAGGCAACCCTTTGCCAATCAGACGACATCCAATTTCTGTACTGTCCTGCAAATTGAAGCCGCTTCTGACTATGAACCCTCATCGGCATGGGTGCAGTGACTATCATTTAGCTTTGGAGCCCCATACGCAACAGGATTCGCTGTAGTGTAATTTGAGACACGTCTGGTAGCTCTCCTGGTTCATTTGGACGGTGAACTGCTCAACTGTAGCGTGTTGGTTGGCCCTCACACACCTTCGCAGCCGACATTCACCTCTGGCATCAGTGGGCACATGGTGCCCTGCAGTTTCCACACTATTTATTCGCAATGGTGCTCTTTGTCCACTCACAATGCACTTCAACCATAGCAGCAAGCAAACAGTTCACAAACTGCACTGTTTCATAAATACTGCCACCCTTGGCCTAAAAGCTAATAATCATCCCCTTTTCAAAGTTTTTAAAATTGCAAGTTTTATCCAGAACAGAGATGGTTGATATGTTGGCAGAATGCCTATGTGTCCTTATATACCCACCAAGCCAGCTCGTGACACATACCATATATCATTGGCCACGCTCTGCTGACAACTAAAGTAGGCGGTGGTCATATTAATGTGGTTGAACCCTATATAGATAGATAAAATTAGTACAGAAAATAAATACTACATACATACACTCAATGTAATATACATCACATTACTCATTTCCATGTTAGAATGTGAGACTAAAAGAAAACAAAATGGAATTTGCACATTGAAGTTTCTAAACCAACAAAAGTTAAAGTTTTCATATATGTATTTATATTGCATCTCCAAGGACTAATATGCACAGAAGATCTGTATGTTGAATATATCACTAGTGTTGCTGCTATTTCTACAATGTTAGCAATATCTTGCACTTACCTTTAAATGTAGAATTATTCGATGGCAAAATCTGATATTGATTATGGCAAAATATTGGTATTCTAGAGATTACATCATGCTCAGAATAAGAGTTTGTATCTAATTTGGTGCAAATTGTCACCTAATATGTAATCTGTGTTGTTTTCAAGATTAACCAAGGTTTGCATTCTAGATTTGGTGAAAGGTTGAAGCCCGACCTTTGATCAAATCCAGTATCTACAGTAATCTATATGTTATCTCCTGAAAAAAACACAATAAAAAAAAAAAATCTATTTAAATGGTGATGATATCTTTTAATAGCTGAGTAGGATTTAAAGTTATCATCTCCACTGATTTTTATTTTTTTTAATTTTGTTTATACTTTTACTTTACAACATGTAAATTTGTAAAGCGTCCGATCCAAATATGCACAGTATGAATTAATGAGAGATGTATACATCTAGTTTTTATAATGCCTCTAGTTGGAAATATCTTTTGAGATACTTTTTATATTGTGCCATTTTGTCTTGCTTTATAAGCTTCCCATGTTTGCAAATACCATTCAGTAGGACCAAAGTGCTTTTCTAAAAAAATTGCAGTGCATATCTCATTTTCCTGAATTACAAATTAAACTATGAAGATTTTGGAGGCAACCTTCTTCTTTCCTGGGCCCCATACACATTTTAGTATGTTAGCTGAGAATACTTGTTAAATTGCTGCTGGTACTGTCAGAATATGTTACCTCCTGCCCACCCAGAGAACCCGGGAACTAAAAAAAAACATATATAATATATATGAATTTATCCACTGAATATACCCATCATACATTTTATTTATTTTGCTATGTTACAGCATATTTTGTATTCATTTTACATTGCAGTATAATTAAAATACATGAATAAATTATAATTTTCTTACATTTCTATTTCTGCTTCCTAAACATAAATTATAAACAAATAATTAAACTTAATTTAATTATATGTTCTCCTTATATAAAATCCACAGTTCCCACATTTTGAGATATATATATATATATATATATATATATATATATATATATATATATATATATATATGTATATGTATGTATATATATATATATACACACAGTCAGGTCCATAAATATTGGGACATCGACATAATTCTAATCTTTTTGGCTCTATACACCACCACAATGGATTTGAAACGAACAAGATGTGCTTTAACTGCAGACTTTCAGCTTTAATTTGTATTTACATCCAAATCAGGTGAACGGTGTAGGAATTACAACAGTTTGTATATGTGCCTCCCACTTTTTAAGGGACCAAAAGTAATGGGACAGATTAACAGTCATAAATCAAACTTTCACTTTTTAATACTTGGTTGCAAATCCTTTGCAGTCAATTACAGCCTAAAGTCTGGAACGATTAGACATCACCACACACTGGGTTTCATCCCTGGTGATGCTCTGCCAGACCTCTATTGCAACTGTCTTCAGTTCCTGCTTGTTCTTGGGGCATTTTCCCTTCAGTTTTGTCTTCAGCAAGTGAAATGCATGCTCAATCGGATTCAGATCAGGTGATTGACTTGGCCATTGCATAACATTCCACTTCTTTCCCTTAAAAAACTCTTTGGTTGCTTTTGCAGTAAGCTTCGGGTCATTATCCATCTGCACTGTGAAGCGCCGTCCAATGAGTTCTGAAGCATTTGGCTGAATATGAGCAGATATATTGCCCGAAACACTTCAGAATTAATTCTGCTGCTTTTGTCAGCAGTCACATCATCAATTAATACAAGAGAACCATTTCCTTTGGCAGCCATACATGCCCACGCCATGACACTACCACCACCATGCTTCACTGATGAGGTGGTATGCTTTGGATCATGAGCAGTTCCTTTCCGTCTCCATACTCTTCTCTTCCCATCACTCTGGTACAAGTTGATCTTAGTCTCATCTGTCCATAGGATGTTGTTCCAGAACTGTGAAGGCTTTTTTAGGTGTTATTTGGAAAACTCTAATCTGGCCTTCCTGTTTTTGAGGCTCACCAATGGTTTACATCTTGTGGTGAACCCTCTGTATTTACTCTGGTGAAGTCTTCTCTTGATTGTTGACTTTGACACACATACACCTACCTCCTGGAGAGTGTTCTTGATCTGGCCAACTGTTGTGAAGGGTGTTTTCTTCACCAAGGAAATAATTCTTCAGTCACAGTTGTTTTCCGTGGTCTTCCGGGTCTTTTGGTGTTGCTGAGCTCACCGGTGCGTTCTTTCTTTTTAAGGATGTTCCAAACAGTTGATTTGGCCACACCTAATGTTTTTGCTATCTCTCTGATGGGTTTGTTTTTTCAGCCTAATGATATATATACCGTATATACTCGAGTATAAGCCGAGTTTTTCAGCCCTTTTTTTAAGGCAAAAAGGGGCCCCCTCGGCTTATACTCGAGTCACTGGGTTGAGGAGGGGGATTGAGGAGAGAGGATGAGGATGGGGGGGTTGAGGAGGGGGATTGAGGATGGGGGGGTTGAGGAGTGGGGTTGAGGATGAGGAGTGGGGTTGAGAATGGGGAGGGGGGTTGAGGAGGGTGATAAGGGAGGGGGGAAGAGACACAGGAAAGGGAGAGGGGAGAAGAGACACGTGAGAGAGAGGGGGGACGCAGAGGGCACAAGAGGGACACAGGGGGCAGCACATTTCCCACCCTCGGCTTATACTCAAGTCACTCATTTTACCCAGTATTTTGTGGTAAAATGGGTGCCTCGGCTTATACTCGAGTATATACGGTGTGTATATATATATATATATATTTATATATTTTTTTTTTTTTTTTTTTTTTTTTTTATATATATATTTTTTTTTTTTTGGGTATGATTGTCTTCTATTTTCCTACATATCTTATCCATTATCATTACATGGTCAACTCTTTGTTTTGGTCTATTCTTGCATGTCGCATGTTACAATCTTTATTACCAAGAAGTGCCCAAAATGGGTTGCAAATTTTGCTGTATAATTGTTTATAACAATTCAAGGTCATCCATTCAAAAAACATTAACATTATTATTATCTAATATTTATAATGCGACAAAATATTCCGCAGTGCCATATGAACACATCCACCACATATGGTAAAAGTCTCCTTTTAAATCACGTCTCCAGCAAGTTAGTGAATCATTAACCATCTTGAATACACTCTGCCCTATGCAGTATTCTGTTGACACTCTTGGTAATTCCTCAACTACAATATACTATATTTAGCCCATTCCTCTAAGTCTTTTTTTAACTCCCTTCCATAAATAAGGTTTGTTTTCAGCTTGTACATTTTCTGTTACATTAACTCACAAATTGTTGACCAGAATTTTGTTCCTATGATACAACCTTTAATTTATTATCTTGTATATGCTATTATGATCGCATAGATTCTACCAATTTGGTTTCAGCAGATCAACTTCCTGAGGTTTAAGGAGCCTTTGAATACACATGTAGTAACTGTCTGCACAATGGAAATGAGGCAGCTACAAAAAGTGCTCTTAGCAGGACTAAAGGGAAAGTCGTTTACAAGGACACATCCATCTGAGAAAGTAATAGCAGGAGGCAGGGAAACTGAATCAATCTCTGATCACAATTATCCTTTAACTATCTTTTATTTTTATTGAAGACTGGTTCCGTGCACTGATCCAAGAAGGCCCTTATTTTCTTCATTTGTCACCTACAACCCACTTATTTTTATTTCCCACCTTGCATGAGCTGGGTTTAGAAACATTGCATTAATAACACTGGTCAATAAAGATTTTGTCTCAGAGCAAATAAGGATTGTGCTATATGTAATTTATCCCACTGATTTTGAAAATGGTCTAAGAATTGTTCTATCACCCACAGTATTAAAGTTATGTCCTATTTGATATAATACGTTGTGCTATATAACACATTCATGCAGCATTAAGATATGTAAATTTTTCATCAGTAAAATCCTAGTATTATTTTTAATTGTTTTAAATTCTACTGCTTCTGCAACGTAAAATGGGCACAGAGTAATAAACAATTGAGTCATATTCTGTCACATTATGCTCTTGAGGCATGATGAGTCACGTGTTTGCTTGTTTACTGTATGAGTCATCGCTCCTGGCCAGTTGGTCGAAAGATTTGTTCTCGAAACATCTAATGCACATTTTATGTACATTTTATGTACATTTTATGTTCATAATACGAAGTTGAACAATGCCAAGAAATTGTATTAATCATCCGACTCATTTTGCTACATTTGCGGTGAGGTGATATTTAAAAATCATAAATGTGGTTTTACTCCACTTATTAAGACGTGTTATGAGCTTTACTTTGGATGCAAAGTCGGTGACCTCCCTCATTTTTGTTGTCGTACCTGTGTCAGACTTCTCACAAGCTGGTCAACGGGTTCTCGGCACATGCATTTTACTGTTCCAATGATTTGGCAAGAACAAAAAGATCACTCCACAGATTGTTACTTTTGTCTTACAAACATTTCAGGTACCAGTTCTAAATCAAAGCACACTGTGACATATCCTAATTTACCACCTGCCATCAGGCCAATGCTGCATAGTGAAAAATTGCCTGTGACAACACCTCCAGAAAAAGATCATGTAGAGCATGGTGATGAGTATATAAGGCTTGATCAAACTTTTAAGACTTCCTGTTCATCGTTACAACCACATTTCCTTACCCACATCGATCTCAATGACCTCGTCCGAGACTTGAACCTATCTAAAACGCAAGCAGTACTTTTAGGCTCCAGGTTGAAAGGCTGGAATCTTCTCCATAAGGAAACTAAATTCTATTTTTTTAGATCTAGGCATAAGGGACTTTAAGGATTTATTTTCCCTTGAAGATGAACTTGTTTTTTGCAATGATGTTTATTCTGTCATGGAAGCACTTGGTCACGAGTACAAAACAGAGGATTGGTGTTTATTTATTTATTCTTATAAAGTTAGCTTAAAAGCTGTGCTTCTCCACAAAAGAAATATGTTTCCATTAGTGCCACTAGCTCATGCTGCCAATATCAAAGAAACTTATGAGAGCATGAAACTCGTGCTTGAAAAAATCAAATATGAAGAATACAAGTGGAATATCTGTGGTGACTTGAAAGTAGTCACTCTTTTGCTTGCAGTACAACTTAGTCACACAAAGTACATCTGTTTTCTTTGTGAGTGGGACTGCAGAGATCATAGAAATCATTACACTCAGAAAAAATGGCCAGAACAAACATCACTAACTCCAGGACAGAAGAATGTTGTCAATACAACACTTCTTGATCCAGAAAAAGTGTATCTACCTTCATTCCATATAAAGCTCTGTCTTATGAAGAACTTTGTCGAAGCGATGGATCCAAGTGGACCTGGATTTACATATTTAAGAAAAAAATTCCCAAGGATCATTGATGCAAAGATCAAAGAGGGGATCTTTGTAGGAACTCAAATAAGACAACGGATTAAATATGAGAACTTTGATAGTTAAACCAGACTGAAAATGCTGTATGGAAATCTTTCAAGAGTGTTTGCCAGAACTTCTTAGGAAATCATAAGGCAGGCATTTCTTGGATTCACACCTTGATTCATTCCCAGCAAATATTGGGGAAGTCAGCAATAAACATGGTGATCGATTCCACCAGGATATTTCCAAAATAGAAAAGCAGTACCAGGGCAAGTGGAGTTTAGCAATGATTGCTAATTAATGTTGGACCCTTAAGAGGTAAATTCTACCTTTTTAGGGGAGTTAGTAATTGACTATTGTATGTATTGTAAATATATGTAATACTGTAAACTTAAAAACACGTCTCTCAAAATCCTTACATAATAGAGAAATTCTAAAAATATATTTGCATTTAGCAAAAATATTACAATAAGGTTTGCTTATTTTGACTTCTGAGACAAAAATAGTAAAATTTTGTTGACCAGCGTAATTTATTGAAATTTTTAATTAAGTCTTGCCCCAATTTCTATGTATATATATTTTTTTCTCAAAATGAGTCATCTAACATTCTGCGCCAAGTAGTATTAAATTATAGAATACTTAAACAAATTTATATAATATTAAAATGTAAAAACATTATTTATGAAATGTCAAAGAACCTGTTTTGGGAGAGGCTTTATGAAGGATGGAGTTGCCTTCAGTTTCCCAATGCCACTGTTAACCCAGACTAGCACTGAAATGATGCAGAATGGAAACTCTAAAACCAGAGGAAACTGGTGTTCTAAGAAAACAGTATATTATACAGAATCATGTGTTTTGTATATGTCCTCTCTCACCTTTTCTATTTTTTAGAGAAAATATGAGTAGCACAAAATTATGAGTGTCACATCATGAGGAGTTTTGGTTAGCATGGTCAGTATATCTAGTTATACAACTTAATGTAATATTTAAATAGTGGGTTTTTTGCTATGATCTTTTAGCATGGATGTATTTACTTTGATTTCAGACACGTTTTTCTTCACTACAATGAGTTTTTTACAATGTCAAATTGATTTATTCTGGAGCACCCACAATCAACTTTAGGTTACTTGAAGTGTCAATAATACAAATATATGAAGACTAAGAACAAAATGCATTTAAATAAAATTCTAATGCAATTGTGATTTTTTTCCCCCCCTTGATTTACAGACATGAATTACGCACGTTTTATTACAGCAGTGAGCGCTGCAAGACAGGTCTCGGCTATAAGAGCTTTCAGTAAGTACCTTATATATGAGTTCAGTAAAGCATGAAATATTCATTACTTTTTCATATGTAAAGATAAAGACTAAAAGATGGAAAAAATAGAAAATTAAATCGGGAAACAGTAAAATGTGCAAGCCAACACATTCCTATAACTGCTATATCACTACATAAAACATTTTACAGAACCACTGTAGTCCCATATTTAAAATATTATTTTTTGAAGAACCACACTTAAAATAGATTAGATGTTTTAAAAAAGTAAAAACAATTACACAGCCTCTAATTCTTAATTATGCTGCTGTGAAATTAAATATTTTGGTTTCCTCAAAACAATTTCCTGAGGTGGAATGGGACTTGGAATGTAGCTTCTGTCTATGCAATGGGAATGTTGCATCTAGAAATGCCAAAGCTGGCAATAGGACTAATGGAAGGCTCAGAACTTTACAAATTTACAAAAACACACGGTAATAAGAAAATGTAATGCTGCCATAAAAAAAATATTGCACAACAAATTGTTGTATTTATTTTTTTATTTTGCTTTATAAAATAAGTTTGCTCATTATAAAGCTTAGATATTTAAAATGTAACATAGAAAAAAAGAGCACAGTGATCATTGTAACCAAAAGCATGATAAAATGTGATGCAACTGTTATTGAACTATATAAATATATTCACTGTTAAGCGTGAACTGTTTCTCTTAACTGTCCCACATTTCCTTCTCTTTTCTTGTTAGTTACCATTTTTATTTTGTTTCATATCTATGTACCTACAGAATATGTCTACTAAGGATGTCAGATTGATTGATAACTCTTTGGCAATAGTTTTATCTGGATTTGTCATATTTCCTTCCATTCATATCAATAAATAGTTATAAAAAAACTTATCACAGTACATTGAAATAAAAATATGTATGACCTGGCTTTGGAAATTGAACCTGCATCGACCATCTGTAGAGATCTTGTTTGGGAAACATTCACCTTTCACTTATCCGTCATCCCAAGAGAGAATTGTGGGATTAGTTGATCAGTCCTACCAGCAAGATTAAGTTCATCATTATTTTGCTCCAGACAAGAGCTCTGCTGGAGATAGAAGACACACCTGTGGTTCTTAAATCCATTTGACTTCAAATTCATGTGCCACTATATACGTATGTTTCAGTACTGGAACCCACCACTTATTCCCTAAAGCAAGATAAACACTGCTCTACTCTCCTATCTTTAATATAGTGAAAAGCCCTCAACTCTAAGAGAATGAGGCGGGTCTGGGGATCTGCCACTTACACACCCCGCCACCAAACTACCAAAAGAAAAAACTAAACTATACTGCGCTCCTATTTCTAATAAACATACACAATATAAATGCCACCTAAACTCAAATCGATTATTATATACCCTTTATTTGGCTACAGGACAACCAAAGTAATAAGCAAATATCTATATATAATGTTTGTCAAAGCGAAACAGGATTTAACATATATCTGGAATGTTAATCAAATACATACATACATACATGAAAGAAGAGTATAATATATCATTGTATGGTGTGGGCGTCCATTACTCTGGATCAAAGAAGCCTTGCTGTGTTTGGTAGCACTGTCCTAACGTACATAGAGAAACTGTTTCTCTTGCTTCCGGGTATCCGGGTGACGTTCCCTTCCAGAGACAATCTATGCGACACTGCCGATGCATGCATTTGCCTCCGGCTTCAACCTTTGGTAGTCCTGTAGAAATAATTATACCACACTCACACTCAACACAGGGGAAGACACAGGAAGCCTGGGAGTGAGGTTGCAAGCGAATAACACCCATATTTGGCGTTTTTAGTCACTCGAAAATCGCCTAAGCAAGGAAAGAAATAACTAACAAAAAACTTAAAATGTCATAAATGGCATGAAAACGATGCTTTAGCAACGCCAGGTTTGCAAAACTTACAACATACACAACGCTGAAGAAAGTAACACTTACACGAACAACGCCAGGCACGCAGGACTTTGAAGATAAAACCGCAGTCACCGCGCATCACGCAAACATTCAGCACACAGAGGGGAAAGACACAGGGAAGGGACAGGGGCATAGGCGCTCATTGTTAACAGGCAAGTTCCTAGTTATTTATATTTAATGTTGCACATGGGTATAACCTTGCGGATGCAACCAGATTTGTTTTTATATTATATATAGATGTGATGTGATTGTGTATGTGGATTATATAAAACTTGCGCATATATAATGACAAAGAATCAGTCCAGCTAGCAGTATCTGAAATATTTACTGCAGGTGTAGTCATTAGTGTCAGGTTATTTTTTTGCCTTAAAGTGACTCTAGCATAAAGGTATATTTGCAAAAATACTACTCTTTTGCTTGTTTGCATATTACTGTCAGAGGGGATTAAATGACCACTGTCATACATTTAAAAGTAAAGCTCATATGTTTGTTTGTTTGTTGGGTGTAGACTATTAAAAAAAGTATGCAGCTTAAAATAAATAAAAGTGATTATTGTTTTATTACTTTTTAAATTGTCAGGGTGTGTGGCCAGCTCTGTCTGGATTTGGACACATGGAGCTAGTGACTAATGAAGCTTGAAAGCAGGCCCTGTGAGTTCATTAGCTCCACCCCACTGCATATGCAGAGCAAACCTCTGATGGCAGCTGCTCCATATGTCCTGCTCAGTGCATGAGCCATAATAGCCTTGTCCCACTTTACTGAGCATTCTCAGTCTGAATCAGACTCTGACTGGTCAGACTTTTTTTAGTGCAGATAACAGGCAGAGCTGGATACACCCCATGAGCTAGGAGGAGATAAGCAGCTCTGCTTGATAGAAAACTGACACATTAAAATGTTTTATTTTTTATTTTATTTTAAACTGCATACTGGTTGTAATAGTCTGTGCCCAATAAATAAGCATATGAGCCTTACTTGTAAAGCATTGCAGTGGTCCTTTAACCTACATATTCAAATATTTTATTGATTTTAGACAGATATTTATGTTTATTTCTGTTGCATAATCTTTATCAGCAGTGCTCAAAATTTGACTTGATTCAAACTGCTGTTAAGATCAAAACTGTTTACAGAGCAATGGTACAGGTCCACCACCACATGTCACTACATATTGTATGTATTAGAAAACAGGAGGTAACTTTTTGTTAATTTATCTGTTTCTAGAAATAATTTTATTTAATATGTTTAAAATCTTTTCATTCCTCATTCAAATCAATAATAATTGCTTTCTCATCTTACCCATCAAGATTGGCAAATTAAGGTTTCAGGAACTAACACAGGTTCCAAGACCAGTTTTGAGAACAACTAGGATATATAGTCCATAGCATCTTCAGTGTTATTATGAAACTTACATGGGTTTTCATGTTGGAATATGATGGTAATACCATTGACTATATACGAGTGACTTGCCCATCAACAATGACGGGTTTAAAATTGTAAGGCTAGCAATGCTGTTTGCCACACAATGTGAGGCTTTTGCTCCTCTGAGCAACTTGAGCGCTCATTGCCAGCCCAGCGCTGAGCGCCTCTGGCGCTCATTGCAAGCTTCTCCATTGAAAATGTCCTGCTTTGCACTGATCACCTTTGGCGCTGATTGCAAGGCTTTCCCGCTCACGGTGCTCATTGTGAGCCCAGCCATCAGCGCCTTTGGTGCTAATCTCGTGGCTCACAATGAGCGCGTTCGGCGCTCATTGCAAGCCTTTCCTTCGTCTACTGTACGGGCCGCACAGTTTTGTGCTTGGGAATGCCAATGTGTCTCTCTCCACCATCTCCCCCCTGTCCCTTCCCTGTGTGTTTCTCCTCGCTGAAGGCCGTTTGTTTTATTTTCAAAGTCCTGCGTGCCTGGCTTTGCTGAGCCTCGTTTTCATCCAGTTTCAGAATTTTGTAAGTTTTTCGTCCGACAATTTTTTCCTCGATTTTGGATTGATGAAAACCCATAAATATGGCTCAAAATCGCTTGCAACCTCACTCCCAGGCTTCCTGGCTCTCCCCCTGTGCTATCTGTGAGTGTGTTATTATATTTGTTAAATGTAATGTTTTGTTTTGAGGGTTTTTAGAGTTACTCGCTTGGCTCGCAGTTGCGACCCTCACAATGCAGTCCGGCGCCATACACGGCTCACCTCGCTTCGCAGATGAGCGCCTTTGGCGGTCATTCAGCCTAAGTACTGCACCGTACATGGCTTGCCTCGCTTCTCAGATTATCGCCATCGGAGCTAATCCAGCCTAAGTCCTGCGCCGTACATGGCTCGCCTCGCTTCGCGAAACTTTGGCACACATCCAGTCTAAGTGGTGCGTCATACACGGCTTACCTCGCTTCGCGAGGCTTGCAAAGCGTCACCAACATCGCAGACGTTCCCAACACTGACAACTATATATGTGACTCGCCACTTGCCCGTCAAAAAATGACGGCAATGTGATGTATATTTTTGTCAAGTTGTTTAGTTATTAATATAGATTTTTGACACTTGTAAGTATTGTGATATGAACGTGTGTTTTTGTAAAATGTTGATGTAATGTTTTTTTAACCTGAAATTTGTATGTGAAGAATTGTTAACTTTAATATACATTGAATGAATAGTAAAGCAAAAAGTAAAAAGGCTTGTTGAAACGTCCCGAATTTTAACATGAAGTTTAAAATATATGTAAGCAATAACCTTCAAAGTATATATTTAGAAATTTGAACTTTATTTTTTATGTAACTTTGGAAGTTGAGAAAACATTGGTCGAATTTGGAACATTATAAACAGGAACATAGTGAATACATTTTGTAACCTAATTTTTTATTAAAAGTATTAACATTTGAATGTAAAAACAGTTGATCTTTAAATTAATCAGTATTAACATGCAATTTATATCAGAATAATTGTTAACTTCAATATACATTGAATGTAGAGGAAGGCATACAGTAAAAACTCTCCTTAAAACGTCCCTAATGAAAGTAATTCCTTACTGACCACATAAACTGGCGATAAACATTAATGTAGGTAGTAATCTTAAGATAACATACAATATTTACATTGTGACTTAAAAGGTGCTTGAGCTCTTAACATGAACTTTGTAATATGTTGAATGAAATAACTTGAAAATATTGTTTTGAAACTTGTAACATTAGAAACATTAACATAGTGACTTAACATGTGTCCATAATTTTTTATCAAAATGCAAGGCAAGTATTTTGTGAGGCTAATCATTCATAAACAGTACTTCCATTAATTCTGACTGAATTAAACAACCAATTGTTATCTATTTGTGAATGCTTTAAAAAACTGTTAGCATGGCTTTAATTTGTATCCTGCCAAGTTATAGTACTTCATAGTAGACAATGTTTTTTTTTTTAGTAAAAATACGTCCATCTTCTAATAAATCACCTTGACTTTCATTCTTTTCAATGTAAACTTTAATAGCCTGTGGATTTTTGCACCGTGACAACGCAACGTACAATTGACCATGTGCAAATACTGGTTGTTCCAAGAAAATACCCACAGATTTGAAAGTTTGACCTTGTGATTTATTAATGGTCATGGCAAATGCCATAATAATGGGAAATTGTCTTCTTTAAAGTATAAAAGGGAGACTACTTTCACTTGGTGCTAAATCTATTCTTGGTATGAAAACTCTCTCTCCTTTATGGGTCCCAGTTAAAATTTCAGCATCTATAAAATGGTCCTTTAATTGTTGAACAATTAATCTTGTGCCATTGCATAGGCCTTTTTTGGGGTTCATATTTCGCAGTAACATGATAATTGCACCTTTCTTTAGCTGCAAAATATGTGGTGGCATTCCAAAAGGAGTTAGAGAGTTTATGAATTCAGTTGAAAAGTTAGCCTGACTTTTCATTGTCATTGAAGTCACTCCGTTCATCACCTGAGTAGAAATGTATTTTTCTCTGTAAAATAGTTTCAAAATAGAGAATTGGAGAAAACAAAAATAATAAAGTTTTATTTACATTCTTAGGAGACAACGTCGATTAAAAACTCTTTAAAATCAAGGGAAGTAGGAAGTAATTCCTTAAAAACATTTTAATATTGAATCCCTTATTTTCCACACTTTTGATAAGTGAATTAATAATATTTGAGGGATCAATGCATGATCTTATTTCCTCTTGTCTTATCTTATTAAGTGTGTGATTTTATTAGGTTTGGCTTCCAGGTTTTTTAGAAATATATCTCTTTTTGTCAGTGTTAGAGATATTGTGTTTATCTCTTGGTGTTTTGTTACCTTCAGATTCTTTTAGATATGCATTCCATTTTATATAATTCTAAAGTTGGCATATTTAACGCTCTGGGTTTTGTTATATAATCTAAGTGCCCTTTAAATCTCTATATCAATTGTAAATTATACTGGTATATTTTTCCAGTTATTATAGTAACTCACTGTGGAGACTATTTGCAATATAGGGGTTTTAGTTAGTAAGAGGGTCTTTTAACAAAAATCCCCCACGCTCTGTTATATCTATAGCGTTTCTTGTGACCCCTATTTCCGGGTGTCACATTAATGTCAATTCTTAAAAATTTCAGTTTTACTAAATGCGTTTGTTGTTGCATATATACATAGGTGCCTCCTATGCAGTACCAGGCTCTCCCATGTACTGCAAATTGGGGCACAAGAAGGTGACTTTGAGCTCCCAATTTACGGAGCTTGGCTGGAAGCGCTACCTATTCTTAGTGTGAGCGTCTGACGTCAGACGCAACCCTGACGCACGTTTCGTCACTCGGGCGTGACTTTTTCAAAGGGAGGGGCGAGGACCTCAACGGAGCCTCCTATTTATAGCGTATTGGTTACTATGGTTACCCTTTAACTCTCACCAAGTGAGAAGGGTATATATAGATATGGTGTGACAAGCTTAAATATAATAATAATATAAGCTTAATAATATCCTTCTTAATTTCTTTACATTATAAAATTATCTATTATCACTTAGTGATTCTAAATTCCTACCCCTACTATCTGTTGGAACCACAGAGAGGTGGAATAATTGTTCTCATTGCGGGCCTCTTTTGATTTCCCAATATTATACTTTATTCCATAAGAGTATATTTAAAACAATGTAAGAGTATATTCAAAACACATATATATATATATATATATATATAGATGTGTGTATGTATAAATACATACATATAAATGTGTCTTCCATTTACTATGTTCAGAATTGACAATCAGCATAAAAATGTTGTGGTTACATAACCTCCTAAATATTCGGTTCATGTATATTCAAATAGGTGGAGATTCCTTAAAACTTATATGTGCATATATTTATAATAAAATGTGTTTAAAATTACAACAGTGTAATTGTGTTCATATTTATACTTAGTGCTGTAAAATAGGCAGTATTTATAAACTTGTAGAAACTTCTGGAAAGTGAGACCGTTAGAACGCAATACGCATGCGCTATTTGCGTTCCAGCTTACAATTTGCGTTCCATCCGCCATTTTGTGCGTAGTACTGTTCAAAATGGTGTTTAATATGATTGTGATACGTTCCGCATAGTATGTGTTTCATTATTGCGAGTAAGTGTAGTATAGTTACGTCTGAAGCCTCGTTTTCGTTTTGTTCGTCGGCCATTTTTTCTCTCGCTTAGCGATTGTATTAGTGTCTAAAGTGTTTTATTTTTATTTAAATGAAGGTGTAACTTGTTTTTTTGAGGTGCTGGATGGTTCCTCTTGCTGTAGGTATTTTTATGTGTGTGTTGTGTGTATTTATTGAGTTTTAAATGTTTGTATGTCGGCGTGTTGCGTCCGATGTTTGCGAGGTCGTAATGTGTGGTAACGTGTCTCGTATGGTGTTTTCGTGTGTAGCCTCGTTTTCGTTTTGTTCGTCGGCCATTTTTTGTGTCGCTTAGCAAATTGTTTAGTGTCTAAACTCTTTTATTTTGAGTGAAATTAAGTTGTAAGTTGCATTTTTGAGGTCCTGGATGCTTCCTGTTTCTGTAGGTAAGGTTTTTATGTATGTGCTGTGTGTATGTATTGTGTTTTTATTTTTGTAATGTTCGCGAGTTGCGTCCGAGTGTTGCGAGGCCGTAATGTTTGTGAACGTGTGTCGTATGTTGTTTGCGAGTGTCGTAATGTGTGTGTCGTGCTCTTTGGGTTGCGACATGAATTTTGCGAGGGTCGCAGTTGCTGGCATGGCGCCTGCGGCGCTCCATGCCAGCAACTGAGACCCTCGCCCAGTGCCCTCGCTTTGCGAGGGCCGCGGGCTCGCTGTGCGAGCCCACAGCGTTAGCAACAACTCGTACGCTCACAACTATATATGTGATTATGTATATATATACATATTTAGTTTATTGTTTTTTGTTTTTTTTTGTTTTATATTTTTATTGTATCTAAGTGTTAAAAAATTAGATTTCTATAAATCTATTTTAGAAGTTTGTGGACTTGTTTATAGAACTTGATTATATTTGATGCAGCCTTACTAATGGTCCTATGCTCTATCAAAAAAATATAGAAGTCTTATGGATCTATGACAACTGTGGAATTAAATAGATTTTTGCATTTAAATAGTATGTTAATTGATCGAGCAAATAATTTATTATATGAATAATAACCTTTATACATTTAACATAAAGCTTTGGCAAGTTATTCTTGAAAGATGGCAATATAAATTAAAATTAACCACTTGCATTTGCTGTAAAATATGTTGCTGACCTCAAGTCTTGTAAATGTATGCAGTAAAAATTGACAATTTATTTACAAATCAACCATCAATCTACTGTAACTGTTGCATGCATTTGCTGTGTAAGAACAATTGCTGATTGATCTGCTCTAGAAAAAATGCACTGCTTAATTTGCAAATAGACACATTTTAAATCAGTGCCACTATATTTCAATAGCCCTTGGAATATGCTAGAATTTTATAGGATGTAATAACTTTTACTGGATGCGCATAAAAATTATATGTGAGCTATCAAGAGATTTGCTGTTATATATATGGAGTGGACATTTAGGAATTGTGGCTTGCAGAAACAGATAATTTCTTATCTTAACTTACAATGAATTCACTGCTGCAATGTCTGTGATTGGAATTTAGCAATTTTATATATTTATTGTATGTGATTAACGTCTGTGGGTATCACTTGATAAGCTCAGTCTGGGATACTTGCCAGAAAATAACATCGGTCAAAATGCTATTGCTTCAGTGCAGAAGACAACAGCCTATCCTCCCCATATCTATCCTCCCCACTCCATAAAACAACAACCTACCCTCCCCACGCCATAAGGCAACAGCCTATACTCCCCACACCATAGGACAACAGCATATTCTCCCCATGCCATAGGACGACAGTCCCTCCTCCCTACGCCATAGGACGACAGTCCCTCCTCCCTACGCCATAGGACGACAGTCCCTCCTCCCTACGCCATAGGACGACAGTCCCTCCTCCCTATGCCATAGGACGACAGCCCATTGTCCCCACGCCATAGGACGACAGCCCTTCGTCCCCACGCCATAGGACGACAGCCCATCGTCCCCACGCCATAGGACGACAGCCCATCGTCCCCACGCCATAGGACGACAGCCCATCGTCCCCACGCCATAGGCCGACAGTCCATCGTCCCCACGCCATAGGACGACAGTCCATCGTCCCCACGCCATAGGACGACAGTCTATCCCCATCCAATAGAACCACAGTAAATCCTCCCCATGCCATATGATAGGTATATACTTAACAGACAATAACTGGGGATTGTGAGAGGTCATAGATATGTACATTTTGAAATGCTTATATTTTACATGCTTGTTGAATTTTTTTTAAATGTATAAGCTTTGACAAATCAAAATTAATATTACACTTATTTGTATGACTAATGGTGATATATTCATTAGACATAAATAAATGATAAACTATAACACAAGCCAGTCCAGACTCATAACTAGAAAAAAGACAAAATTCAGTCTTGACAGTTTCAAAAAGGATTTTATATGTATTAAAATGTGCATAATTTCTGTCATGCATTTAAAAGTAAACGTGTTTACCATTACAGTTGATATTTTATTTCTAAAATATGCCTAAACCTTAAAAAAAATGTACTGATCATACTGCTGCTAACTGACAGGATGCCCCCCCCCCCCCCCTTAGCATCTACAGTGCCTTGCAAAAGTATTCACCGCCCTTGACTTTTTACCTGTTTTGTTACATTACAGCCTTAAGTTCAATGTTTTGTTAATCTGAATTTTATGTGATGGATCAGAACACAATAGTCTAAGTTGGTGAAGTGAAATGAGAAAAATATATATATAAAACTGTTTTTTAGAAATAGAAAACAGAAAATTGGCATGTGCATATGTATTCACCCCATTTGTTATGAAGCCCATAAAAAGCTCTGGTGCAACCAATTACCTTCAGAAGTCACATAATTAGGGAAATGATGTCCACCTGTGTGCAATCTAAGTGTCACATGATCTGTCATGACATACACACCTTTTTTGAAAGGCCCCAGAGCCTGCAACACCTAAGGAAGATGCACCACTAACCAAGCACTGCCATGAAGACCAAGGAACTCTCCAAACAAGTAAGGAACAATGTTGTTAAGAAGTACAAGTCAGGGTTAGGTTATAAAAAAATATCCATGTCTTTGATGATCCCGAGGAGCACCATCAAATCTATCATAAACAAATGGAAAGAACATGGCACAACAGCAAACCTGCCGCTCACCAAAACTCACGGACCGGGCAAGGAGGGCATTAATCAGAGAGGCAGCACAGAGACCTAAGGTAACCCTGGAGGAGCTGCAAAGTTCCACTGCAGAGACTGGATTATCTGTACATAGGATGACAAGAAGCAGTACGCTCCATTGAGTTGGGCTTTATGGCAGAGTGGCCAGAAGAAAGCCATTACTTTCAACAAAAAACAAAATGGCACGTTTTGAGTTTGTAAAAAGGCATGTGGGAGTCTCCCAAAATGTATGGAGAAAGGTGCTCTGGTCTGATGAACTTTTCGGACATCAAAGAAAACGCTATATCTGGCGCAATCCCAACACATCACATCACCCAAAGAATTCTGAATTGAGTTCTAAAATAGCCAAACCATTATATTTAATTTTTCAAGATTCACTCTACTCAGGGTCTCTACCAGATGACTGGAGAAAAGCAGATGTGATACCTATATTTAAAAAGGGAGCAAGAGCAAATCCGCAGAATTATAGACCAGTGAGCCTCACTTCTGTAGTGGGAAGCTTTTAAAAGGGTTAAGAAGCGATAATATACAATAATATGTCTATTCGAACAGGATTATAAGTGGGAGTCAACATGCATTTATGAGGGATAGGTTATGTCAAACAAACCTAATTAGTTTCTATGAGGAGGTTAGTAGGAACTTGGATCAAGGCAACTAAATAGATGTCGTCTATTTAGATTTTGCAGTAAATATCTGCTCATGGATTGAGAGCTGGCTAAAAGACAGGAAGCAAAGGGTTGTTGTAAATGGAATATACTGCGATTGAACTAATGTGGTAAGTGAGGTTCCTCAGGGTTCAGTATTAGGTTCTCTCCTTTTAACATATGACTTAGAGGTGGGACTGGAAAGTGGTGTCTCCATTTTCGCTGATGACACAAAGTTGTGCAAGGTAATTAAATCCGATAATGATGTGCTTTCCCTTCAAAGGGATTTACATAAAATTGAGGAATGGGCATCTAAATGGCAGATGAGATTTATTACGAATAAATGTAAAGTTATGCATCTGGGAAGGAAAAATAGCCAAGCAATTTATAATCTTAATGGAGCAAATATAGGTGTATCGGATATTGAAAGGGATTTGGGAGTGCTTGTGGACAACCACCTAGGCAACAGTGCTCAAAGCCAAGCAGCAGCTGCAAAGACAAATAAAATATTATCATGTATTAGGAAGGGTATAGAAGCAAGGGAAGCAAATATAATTCTGCCACTATACAAATCTCCAGTATGCCCTCATTTGGAATATGGAGTACAATTTTTGACACCACTTCATAAAAAGGACATTTTAGAGCTGGAAAAGGTATAGAGGAGGGCAACAAAACTAATTAGGGGAATTGAGGGGCAAAGTTATGAAGAAAAGACTAACCAAATTAAGCTTATTTTCTCTATAAAAAAGGCATCTAAGAGGAGATATGATTACATTGTATAAATACATCCAGGGTCAGTATAAAGAATTGTCAAGGGAGCTTTTTGTACCAAGAGGTTTTCAACGGACAAAAGGACACCCCTTGAGGTTAGAAGTAAAAAAGATTCCACCTTAAAGAAAGAAAAGGGTTCTTCACAGTAAGGGTGGTTAATCTGTGGAATTTTCTACCAGAGGAGGTGGTGACAGCAGATTCGATAGATTACTTTAAAAGGATACTGGATTTATTTCTAATTAAGAAGGGAATTCTGGGTTATCCTGGATAATTAGAGAGAGTGTATTGATCCTGGGAGAAATCCGATCGCCAGTATCTGGGGTCAGGAAGGAATTATTATTTTTTTCCCTTTTGAGATTGGCTAAGTTTCACTTGGGTTTTTTCTGTTTGCCTTCCTCTGGATTAATTACTAATTAAAATAAATAAATAAATAGTTGATTAATAATTAATTAACAACTAATTAATTAATAACTAATCCTCATATTGCAGATCAGAGGAGATCTTAAAAGTTTGAACTTGATGGACTGTGTTACGCCCGCCAGATTTGGGGGACTACGCTCACCCCAATTCTCTCTCTCTCTATGGGTCGCTACTTTATGTTCAGATCTCGACACCAGCAGACACTTCATATGACAGCATCGTTTCTGAAGAGACAGGCACCATCAGACCCCTTTTCTCAGAATCACACCCCATGTACCTTTGATTAGTACAAGCAGACTCCGACACCACCTTTGTTTAGTGTGTCCAAAATCAAACTGGCACTTCTTTATTGTTACAGAGATATCTAAAAACCCACATGCCTAACCCCTCCTCTTGTGGGCAATAGCTTACTATCCCCCCTTACCCACATGATTTCCAGATGTATAGAGGGGCCTGGGTTTCTTCTCATTACACATATTCTCTCCCATAAAACTAGCTTCCCCCTTCATGACTAAACCCAGAGCAGTCACACGTGGCTGATCGCAGGGCCATATAAATTCTTTAAAATCTTTAACTTTAACCTTTGTATATCCCAGATATGACTGCATTAACTTTATTATCTAAGCATAGCCTACTATCCTATTTCTAATACAGATACAGTATTTAATGTTAACCGATGACAGTGCTATATGCAATTATTCCATCCATGATATAACTGTTAAGCAAGTTGTTAGTACCTTCTAACCACACATATAATAACTGATTAACCCCAAACAGTCCAGTGGGCCCTTCTGTTCATAACAGACTGAAAGTCTTTTTTCAACCTTAATTACTATGTAACACCATCCCCACAGTGAAGCATGCTGGTGGCAGCATCATGCTGTGGGGATGTTTTTAAGCAGCTGGGACTGGGAAACTGGTCAGAGTTGAGGGAAAGATGGATGGTGCTAAATACAGGGATATTCTTGAGCAAAACCTGTACCACTCTGTGCGTGATTTGAGGCTAGGACGGAGGTTCACCTACCAGCAGGACAAGGACCCCAAACACACTGCTAAAGCAACACTTGAGTGGTTTAAAAGAGACATGTAAATGTGTTGGAATGGCTTAGTCAAAGCCCAGACCTCAATCCAATAGAAAATCTGTGGTCAGACTTAAAGATTGCTGTTCACAAGCGTAAACCATCCAACTTGAAGGAACTGGAGCAGTTTTGCAAGGAGGAATGGGCAAAAATCCCAGTGGTAAGATGTGGCAAGCTCATAGAAACTTATCAAAAGCGACTTGGAGCTGTGATTACCACAAAAGGTGGCTTTACAAATATTGACTTTAGGGTGGTGAATAGTTATGCACATTGACTTTTTCTGTTATTTTGTCCTATTTGTTGTTTTCTTCACAATAAAAAAAAAAAAAAAAAACATCTTCAAAGTTGTGGGCTTGCAAATCCTCAAACAATCCATGTTAATTCCAGGTTGTGAGGCAACAAAACAAGAAAAATGCCAAGGGGGTGGATACTTTTGCAAGGCACTGTATATTCCAATTCTGTCTTTTAGTTGCTACAAAAATTAAATGTGCACTTCCCTTTAAGTAATAAAGAAGCTGGCAGAAAATCTTAGACTTCAAAATGATACTGCAGATCTCTGACACAAACTGTAAGCATCAAGAAAGCTTCCAATTGATGGTCCAGCAAGAACAGTGTATCTAGAATGAGATTGTGAGCAACCTGGAATAACCGTGGCCTTCCACCCAACTTATTCAAAATAAATAGAAGAAGCACAGTCACTCTAAAGTAGGCAAAATAAGATAAATATTTATTAGAATCTTTGTCTCACAAGGCATGTAAGCCTCCTTTTAGAACATACACAAGGCTATCAGGTAAAAGCATATTACATGACCTCTGAAATCCCATCCTTACAGTATGCTCTGTTAAGACAAATAATACAGTAATGTATTAACTAATGTATGCAAGTATTCTTTACTATCGTTGGCACTTGGGAGTGTGATCCTTTTGTAAGTTGCATGCTAGTAGGAATACATTTAATTGTAATGTAATTTGCACATTTAAAAAAAAAAAAAATCTTCCAATAGAAGTGAATTGACATAAAGATGTACTGACATATTTTATGCAAAATTTTCTAAAAATATAGCATAATTAGAAAACACAAATCGTTTACCATAATTTAAATGTTTACAGGCTCTCAATTGTAAAAACAGTAGCTGTTTGCTACCAATCAATTTCTGCACTTCTTCACTGAACTTCTTAGTTTGGCATTTTGAATATATCAATAAATTACTCCCTTCATTCCACAATGGGTAACCTGCGCCCTCAGAATTTTCATGCTGCCCCATACTTTCTCTGGAGTGGTAAATCAGGTGTCATACACAGCACAAAGTCATATCCCCTCCTTAAAAATGGAATACCACTCAGCCTTGCTCTTCTTCACATCATTGTCTTCTCCTCTAGTAATTCCGATGTTTTTAAGCAGCTGGGACTGGGAAACTGGTCAGAGTTGAGGGAAAGATGGATGGTGCTAAATACAGGGATATTCTTGAGCAAAACCTGTACCACTCTGTGCGTGATTTGAGGCTAGGACGGAGGTTCCCCTTCCAGCAGGACAATGACCCCAAACACACTGCTAAAGCAACACTTGAGTTAAGGGGAAACATGTAAATGTGTTGGAATGACCTAGTCAAAGCCCAGACCTCAATCCAATAGAAAATCTGTGGTCAGACTTAAAGATTGCTGTTCACAAGTGTAAACCATCCAACTTGAAGGAACTGGAGCAGTTTTGCAAGGAGGAATGGGCAAAAATCCCAGTGGTAAGATGTGGCAAGCTCATAGAGACTTATCAAAAGCGACTTGGAGCTGTGATTACCACAAAAGGTGGCTTTACAAATATTGACTTTAGGAGGGTGAATAGTTATGCACATTGACTTTTTCTGTTATTTTGTCCTATTTGTTGTTTTCTTCACAATAAAAAAAAAAAAAAAAAAAAAACAACTTCAAAGTTGTGGGCTTGCAAATCCTCAAACAATCCATGTTAATTCCAGGTTGTGAGGCAACAAAACAAGAAAAATGCCAAGGGGGTGGATACTTTTGCAAGGCACTGTATATTCCAATTCTGTCTTTTAGTTGCTACAAAAATTAAATGTGCACTTCCCTTTAAGTAATAAAGAAGCTGGCAGAAAATCTTAGACTTCAAAATGATACTGCAGATCTCTGACACAAACTGTAAGCATCAAGAAAGCTTCCAATTGATGGTCCAGCAAGAACAGTGTATCTAGAATGAGATTGTGAGCAACCTGGAATAACCGTGGCCTTCCACCCAACTTATTCAAAATAAATAGAAGAAGCACAGTCACTCTAAAGTAGGCAAAATAAGATAAATATTTATTAGAATCTTTGTCTCACAAGGCATGTAAGCCTCCTTTTAGAACATACACAAGGCTATCAGGTAAAAGCATATTACATGACCTCTGAAATCCCATCCTTACAGTATGCTCTGTTAAGACAAATAATACAGTAATGTATTAACTAATGTATGCAAGTATTCTTTACTATCGTTGGCACTTGGGAGTGTGATCCTTTTGTAAGTTGCATGCTAGTAGGAATACATTTAATTGTAATGTAATTTGCACATTTAAAAAAAAAAAAATCTTCCAATAGAAGTGAATTGACATAAAGATGTACTGACATATTTTATGCAAAATTTTCTAAAAATATAGCATAATTGGAAAACACAAATCGTTTACCATAATTTAAATGTCTACAGGCTCTCAATTGTAAAAACAGTAGCTGAACATTTAGCTATCTCACCTCAAACACATATTGCTTCTGTCAGATACAAGTGTGTGAATGTTCCTAGGTGTCTCCCCATGCAGTGGCTGCTAAAAGACTACAATGTGCAATCACACATTTGCTATGGATGATGAAGTGTTTATTTCCTTGAAAAGTACACATATAAAGAAGCATGTTTGCATTGTATGAACATTTACCTGCTGAGTAAAAGAAGATCATATGTAAATAACACTGTATTGTACATGATGTGATAAAGGGTTTTCTTATAAAAAACGGACCACAGGGTATAACCCCACTTGCTCCTTAACCCTGTTGAGTATCAACTATAATAATTGTCGTAAGTGTGTAACGCTCCAATGCAGTATGCATACAAGTACTGTGCATGGCAGTGAGCGCGTGCACGTGGTGCAGCTCGTGGTGGTGAGTGGCCGCACATGGTGCATGCGTAGCTCGCTGCAACAGCTGAGAGCTGCAGGATAGAGGGGGGTGATACAGGGGAGGGGGGTAGATAGACACAGGGGAGAGGTGTGGGGAAGAGACACAGGGGAGGGGGAAGAGACACAGAGGAGGGGAAGTGAAGAAGAGACACGGGAGGGGGAGAGACACGGGAGGGGGGGCAAAGATGACACAGAGGAGGGGAGAGGCAGAGGGGGGAGACACGGGAGAGGCAGGAAAGACACAGGGGAGAGGGGGAGGTGGCAGAGGGGAGGCTGGGAGAGACACAGGTGAGGGAGGTGAGAGCCACAGGTGAGGGAGGAGAGAGGTGGGGGAAGAGACAGAGTGGAGGGGGAAGAGATACAGGAGAGGGGAAGGAAGACACAGGGGAGAGGGGGGAAAAGACACGGGTGGAGAGAGGTGGGGGAAGAGACACAGAAGAGGAAGTGAAAAAGAGACACAGGAGCAGGGAAAGACACAGGGTAGAAGGAGAAAGATACAAGACGGGGAGATGACACGGGGGGGGGGGGAGAGACGCAGAGGAGGGGAGGGGGAAGAGACACAGGGGAGGGGGAATGGACACAGGAGGAGAGAGGTAGGGGAAGAGACACAGGAGAGATGGGAAGAAACACAGAGGAGGGGGAAGACACAGGGAAAGGGGGGAAGACACAGGTAAGGGGAAAGGGAGGAAAAGACAGGGGAGGTGAGGAAGAGACGGGGAGAGGGGGAAGAGACACAGGGAGAGGCGGGGGAAGAGACACGGGGGGAGAGAGGGGGAAGAGGCACAGGGGAAGCAAGAGACACATGGGAGAGGGGGGAGATACACAGGGGAGGAGAGAGGTAGAGGAAGAGACACAGGGGAGGGGGGAAGAGACACAGAAGAGGGGGAGGAAGACACGGGAGAGTGGGGGAAAGACACGGGTGGAGAGAGGGGGGGAAGTGACACAGAGGAGGGGAGGGGGAAGAGACACGGGAGGGAAAGTGAAAAAGAGACACAGCGGAGTGGAGGGGGAAAGAGAAGTGGGGGGGAGACACAGGGGAGAGGGAAAGGCACAGGAGAGAAGTAGAAAGATATGGAAGGGGAGAGGGGTAGATGAGACAGGGGAGGGGATAGGTGGGGGTAAGAGACACAGGGGAGGGGGGAAGAGACAGGGGAGAGGGGGGAAAGGCACGGGGGAGGGGGAAGAGACACAGGAGGAGAGAGGTGGGGGAAGAGACACAGGAGAGATGGGAAGAGACACAGAAAGGAGGAAGAGACACAGAGGAGGGGGAAGACACAGGGGGGGGGGGAGACACAGGGGAGATGAGGAAGAGATGGGGAGAGAGGGAAGAGACACAGGAGGGGAGAGGGGAAGAAGACATGGGGGAAGCAAGAGAAAGGGGGAGAGACACAATAGGGGGGAAGGAGAAAAATGTAAAATTTTACCGTCATTTTTGACAGGCAATTTACTAGTGATTTTATAAAATAGTATCCAGAAGAGAAGAGAGACAGTGGAGGAGGGAGGAAGACACAGGGGAGAGGTTGGGGGAAGAGACACAAGAGGGGGGAAGAGACACAGGGGAGGGAAGGGGTAGAGACACAAGAGGGGGGGAGGGAGAGAAAAATTATACCGTCATTTTCGACGGGCAATTTACTAGTGCTTTTAAAAAATAGAATCCAGAATTGTACCAACGTAGAAGAAAAAAATAATATACCTAGAGTTCAAAGATAAAGCATATAAAATAATTTACTTTGCAATTGAAATTGACAAAATATATTTGTAAGATATATTTTTACATCATTTTGGTAAGGATAATTATTTAGTTTAGCTGTTTCCCAACAAAAATCTAAAGTAAAAAGGTAATATCGATTAGAGTACAACTTGAATTACAGTCTCAATGTATATGCTGTAATGATTGGAAAATATCATTGCTTAATTAATAAATATGTTTCAATAACTCTTTAAGCTGTGAATAACTGATTAGTTAGTACTTATAAAGAAATAATAAATAAATAGAATCTCCCCGCTGCACGGGGTCAGTGAGCCGCTTGCTCAGTTAAGTTTTTAGTTGTGGACAGATGTGTCAAACACGCAGTATCTTTCAGTATTATATGCTGATCTGTGTTGTGTGTTTGCTACCAATCAATTTCTGCACTTCTTCACTGAACTTCTTAGTTTGGCATTTTGAATATATCAATAAATTACTCCCTTCATTCCACAATGGGTAACCTGCGCCCTCAGAATTTTCATGCTGCCCCATACTTTCTCTGGAGTGGTAAATCAGGTGTCATACACAGCACAAAGTCATATCCCCTCCTTAAAAATGGAATACCACTCAGCCTTGCTCTTCTTCACATCATTGTCTTCTCTAGTAATTCCTCTCTTTAGCTATCTTTAACTTTATCATTCTTACAAATCCATTAAAAACTGTTTAAAGCTATATGGAAGTTTCCTTGTATTTAATATTAAAATAAACCACCTCAGTGTTTGCATACCTAGAAACAATTTGATTAACAAGTGCTTAAAAGCTCAATTTTCACTTACTCAAATTTCATACATGCAATGTTTCTGTTGGTAAGATATGTACTAGCTGGTTACATACTGTCTCAGCAGCATTTAAAAATTAGTTCATTTTAATATTAAAAACAGGGAAACGTCCATTTACCTTTAACATAGGTTGCCACTCAAGGAATGCATACGCCATTCAAAGGAAAACTTTGGCCCATTACTGCCCTCGGGATGGATAAAAATCTAAATAAAATGTAGAAAGGAAGATTTTTATAGAAGCCAGACAGGCTGTTTTTTAGCAGTCTGCAAGGATGACCTACATAGAGATAAATTGGAAAAATATGTCAGAGCCAGCAGTATACATTTTTGGAGCCTAGACTTCCAAATTCCCGAGAACTCTCCACCCCTTATGCCATGGCTGATTTTGGGGCTCCCCTGCACCCCCACAAGTAACTCTGTTTTTTTGGACTCTATCACATCTAATTGTTAATCAAAGGCTATCAAATGGACATGGGATGTGTTTTAATAATGATGTCAATTTGTCTTTCAGTTATGTGTCATTTTTTCCCTTTATGTATTATGTGTAGGTGATTTTGGGTAATTGTATACAGTTATATAATGTATTGGTGCTAGAAGTAGGCCCTGGGATATGCTTATATTATATAAACTTATGGGACAAAGGGTTAAGCCTTCTTCAAGAATTTACATTGTCCCTCAGAGCCGGCCAGGGGTGGATCCTCCCTAGACTCAGATAGCCATAAAGGGGGAGCTTAGTTTATGGTTTCTGTAAAAGGAGAGCTAGCAACTAGAGTTGGGGGTTTGGCTATAGACATGGGGGGTGGTGATTTGTGATATCTGTAAAATGTATCTGAAGGAAAACATAAAGCCAGTCTTCTTGTACTAAGTGTTGTTATTGTGTCCTAACCATTGCTGGGGATGCTGAGATCTTGAACACAAAAAGTCACAGCCTAGAGAGAAAGAGAATTGTGGTGTACGTGGTCGTAAAACACCTGACTACCCTAATGTTTCATTATTGATTTTATCAGGACCAACAACTGTTCTTGTAACTTCTCTCCAACTCGTGACAACATGTACATTTTTTTTGTTCTCCTCTCACCATTTTCCATAAGTGCATGGAAATTTTCCGTAATCCTGAATCTCTGTAGAGGTGGTCCCTGGGTTACAGACAACCTGACTTACAGATGACCCATACTTAAGAACGGGCTCCCGAATCTTTTTGTATGAGTTTGTTTTTATGTTCTGTTTGAATTAAAAGAAAGAGCGCAACAAGTTTCTCTGACTTATTATTACAGTACAGATGTGTCATTATTATAAAAATAAACTGTATTATTAATGCCACATATGAGCTTTTATAGTATTGATATTATTATACATAAGGGATCCGAGTTACATACAAATCTGACCTAAAGATTTTCTAAAGAACGTATCCCATCCAAAACCAGGGTACCGCCTATATACCACAATACAAAGTGTATTCTTCAAGCCTTACCTAAATAAGAATAGACAAATGGGGTCTTCAAGACCTGAACACAAGCCAGGATTTTGCGTGTACAAGTGAGCCAGTAACTGGCAGTAATTACCTCACCTGTGCACAGCAGAAAAATCCTGGCTTGTGTTGGTACTTGGAGACAATCATTGCCTCCACCCTGCCATAAACAATACACCAAGTGTATTATTATAATAAGCATACTGTCCATGCCTCTAAATTGTAAGAGACCAGAAGGCACTACACGTTTTTTTCTTACCTATTATTTCTAATTATTTTGCAGCCAATGTACCTCCATTATACAGCACTGTGGAAGATAGCAATCTGTAACGTGTACATAATTTCCTAAATGAAATGTATTGTTTTTCTTATATTTGCAGCTGATCTGTTGATGAGGTCACCTCCTTCTGTTATATCACTCGCTGGAGGGTCTCCTAATCCAGAAACCTTCCCTTTCAAATCAGCCAGTGTGACAGTGAGTGATGGAACAACCATTGAAATTGGAGAGACTTTGATGAAGAAAGCTCTTCAGTACTCCGCAACACCTGGGTAAAATGATTCACAAGGGTTACATATAGAAAATCAACATTTTAGCTTTTTTAGTTGTTGTTAAATTTATGGATACAGCCTTATTGACTTTCCCATAAACAAGTTACCTTTGGTTTATTTCTTCCATATGTTGTGCCAATGTTGTTAAAGGTGTATCTTAACTTTGTACATATATGTCTAATACCATTATGTGTCCATGAATAACAAAATTGAGCTGCCAGTGTTTTTCAGAATATATATACATTTTTAACTTGTTTTTCCATTTTAGATTTCCTGAATTAGTTTCCTGGTTAAAGAATTTGCAGAAATGTCTGCACAACCCACCAACACTTACTTATAGTCCTGATAAAGGACAAATGGAGCTTTGCATCACAACTGGCAGCCAGGAAGGACTGTCTAAGGTAAACAATATTTTTTTAGTTTTATGAACAATGCTTCTGTTTATACACAAGTCAAATGCATTTACTACTGATCAGTGGAGTCATTAACATTATTTTTTTAAAACAGTTAAAATAAAAAATACAATAACAGTAAAAAATTTGTGTAAACATTTGAATAATAACTTTTTATTAAACATTTTTTTTTTTTTAAATTGTTACATCGTTAAGCTGATGTCTGTTAAGTTGACATAGCTTAGAAATGTAATGTAGTCATCTCTTATGAAGCTCTTGTTACATGAATTATATTTTAGTGAATATGGTTTCTAATGCACCAGATATTAAAAGAAACAAAAAGGGGAAAAGGGAGAGCGCACACCGAATCCTAGAGCAGATCAATAAATGTATTGCAAAACAGGGTTCACATAACAAATGGAAACTCACATGTGGGACCCTCTAGATAGAGGTATAAAAACTCACTCATGAAATGGTTCTTGGTCTTGCATAAATGTGGACAATATGGTAGTCACCAGGCTGTAGATATCTATAGATATGGTTAGTATGGTAGTCACCAGGCTTTCAAATCTGATATACTTAGCTTAGGGGTGCTAGGCCCTAGATATTAAAAGAATATGTAACATTTCTGGATTTTAATAGGTAATATCCCTGTATATGTATTTGCTTTTATGTACTTTATTTTATTAAGAAGCAAGTAAAAGCTCTGGTTTCATAAAATCATGCAAATAGTCCCTACATGGGTCTGCCCGTAGCAGGGTATGAAGACACTGTAGTGCTTGATCTGCAGTATGTACGTCTCAGAAAATATTCTGAAACATCCTGCTGAGTTAATTGCTTCTTAAAAAAACAAAGTACATACAAGTAAAACAAATATATAGGTATACTATATATCTAGTAAAATCCAGAAACCTCTGATATTGTATAAAAATAGCTATGAAAAGTGAAAAGAAATAATGTTGTTTTTTTCCGTTCCGGGATTTGTGGATAACCCTATTGTTTTTGGGTTAAACTAAATTTTCCACAAAATTACGATAGGTATTGGGGTCTTCTTCTCAAATTCATTCCAGTCAGCTGTTCTCCAGTATACTGGAAATACACTGTTTGGTGATACTTGTGTATAAAGTATAACTTTCTTAGTTCAAGTTGATTGGGAAAAATAATGTAATGCAATTCAAGCATGTCTGTGTTTATATATAAAGTTGTCCTGATAATTTACATAGATAGTATATGCCAAGTGGTTCTTCTCTTTAGTACAAATATGTTTCTTATATAATGGAAGAACTAAATGTTCTTGAAGTGTAGTAAAATTTCTGTACTGCCATAGTTAACAGATTTCTATCAGACTTAAGAACAGGCCACATTTATGCTGAGCCAACCAAACTGTTATTAGGAGCTAGGGAACGATATCTGCATGCAAATATGTATAGAATAACCAAAATGTTAGGAGTAAGGATGTCTTACCTCACAGTATTTGTCAAGCCCTGCTTCACTGTAACTTCTGTGGCTGGACTGTAGCCAGGTTGATGAATCAAGTAGGGGTGGCACACAAGAAAAGTGTTAAGTGAAATACCTGGAATCGTAACAGGTAGGCAGCAAGAACAGTCGGGAATAAGCCAGATCAGTAACAAGCAAGCAAAGGGCAGAACATTTTGGATCTGTAATAAGCAGACAACAAGCATGATAAAAACGTATCTGGTCATTAAAGGTATCAGTTTAAGTAGGAGTAAATACAAAATATGCTCTGAAAAATACATTTTGGAATTCAGTGGTTAACAGCATACATTGGTTGTGGGATATCTTCTGCTTTCTGTGGCTAAGCATTTGTCTAGGAAGAGGGGCAAGGATGACAAGCTCAGGAAAATAAGACCTTTTCATGTACTACTCACAGACACAGTGGAGCCACTCCTTACCAAGGTTATATTGCTGTGTCAGGCACATGGGGAAGGGTTGTCCTGAGAGTATGTCACTAAGCCAAGGACTTACCACTGATTGGTACCTTATTACCACAGTATACCCCTGAAGAGGTCCCACATGTATCAATAAAGTGGTGTTGTTGGCAAGATTTCAAGCAAGTGTGTTGCAAGTCCTAAATTGTGTGGGTTCATTTTACACAGCAATTATTAGTATTTTCAGAGGTCAGATTTCGCTAGCAGAGTTGTAGAGAAATCAATTTGATAAACCGCATAGCCGAACACAGCAGCCTGGTTTCTGGCTGCAACTGAACACGTGTCGTCACAAACTGGTTGTAGCTGTGGAATCTACACCTCATCCATCCATCTTTTGAGCATTTTTTGGGCTTGCCTAACTCTTTTAGATTTAGACCATAACAAGGAGGATGAGAAACAGTTGTTACAGACACTATCCGAAGAAGTGGAGAGGGATCTCACTGGGCAGATTGAGTCTTGGAGAAGCAAGTGGGCCTAAATTATCCTATCGTAGCTTTAAAAAGTTAGATGAAGCTATTGAGGATATAGATGGTTGCCTGCAGGATTTTGGGCGGCAGTGAAAACTCCATCATGTTTAGATGCCGCGAATATATCAATATTATAGTAGGGTAACTATCCAATTGGGCCAGTACTATGTCACAGCTTGGACAGGATTAGGTGGAAGTGAAATGAGTCCTCCTAGCTTGATACTTGGTCATTCATGAATCTTATCACAGGTGGTTCAGCAAAATGCAGTAAGCTGCAGGAGATACATTAGTAGAGACTGTCTGGATCTTGCAGCAAGCTTTACACAGGTGGAAGATCAGTGCCATGCATACCTTCCAACAGGTCTTGCAGTTAGTCATTCTTGGACAATTTAAACAATGTATCCTCCTGTACTCAGAGAGTGCATCCAGTATCAGAAGTCAACCCAATGTACATTTTGCAGACCACTTCCAGGAGACCTGCTCATCTGGTGCTGTACAGACTGGGCTACGTTCGATAGTAACCCTACACCGTGGGCTATGTACCTGATCAGCGATCAAACTAATGAATACCGGGAAAGCTACATTGTATAATTTTGTGTAGATTACCTATAACTGAATGTACCATCACCACACCTAAACCCCAAAATTATGACCAATTAGCTACTGTCCTGACAACCCTTGATCTACCCCAGGTGTTCTGGCAATTCACACTCATGCTGAATCTCAAGTAAAGTCCACATGTATCATTATATTAGGGCTATACCAGTTTTTGATGATGCCATTTGTTTTGAGAAATGCTGCTCTCTGGTTTCAGAGGCCTCAGAGTGAATTAGTTAGTTCATGGTTTGAAGAGCCTGGATTACATAGATATATGTAATATAATTTTGGATGCACATGTACAACAAATATCTTTAGTACTTCATAGAATCCAAGGGTGGGACTCAACATTAGTGTCAATTATCTATGGCTGAAGTCACTTGTGGGGCACAGAGTGGTCGGCAGACAAGTTCATCCAGAGCTAGCTAAGATTGATGCCACCCAACAGTGGCATAAAAGTAGTGGTTTTCCCAGGCACTGCAGGATATTACACAAAATGTGTTTTCTCTTACAGTGCCTTTGCAAAGCCACTTAGAGACCTGTGCTCTCACAAAGCTACAACCATACTTGTATGGTAAAAAGTTCACCCTAGTTACCAACCAAAATCTTCTTTGCTGGTTCAGTTGGGTGCCTGTAAATTAAGTTTGTCTGTTGTGAAGAGCCTGGTACTACAATCATTCAATCTTTTCATCCCGTATCACAGGGACGAGCCATGGAAATGCCAATAGACTATCCCAACAGGACAACAGCTAAAGTAGGCTGCATAGTGGTGCTTGGCCAGACTGATTAGAGGAGGTCCTTTTGGGGAAATGTCTTATGGAAATGTCTCCGGTGGGGTAAATACACAATATGCCATATAAAATACATTTGGGTATGCAGGGGTTAGCCAGGTTAAATCAGCTGTGGGATATCTGTTCTGTTCTTTTGGTCGAATGTCTGTCCAGGAGCAGGGAGAAGAATGGCTACATCAGGTCAATCTCCCAGACTTCCAGACATCAGAAATACAGGAAGGCCTATTTATGTACTTCTCACAAACACTCCTCATGGCATTGTTGTTGGCAAGTGTCCACAATGTATTTCAGTCTTAAAATAGGTTTTAGAGGCAAAGATATAGAAAGGGATTAATATCAGAGGAAAATATGCAGTATAAAATGAAGTATAATCACTTTCAGATATTAAAAGTGGTTATAATCTGTAGGAAAAAGTAAGAAGCGGGAATTAACATCATACAAGGCATAAATAAGCACCTAAGAAAAATATAAGTACATTTATGTCTATATATAATGACAAGGCACAAATATTAGGTGGTAGTGGTAATTTTATAATACCTTATATCTATTTGAAATTAATTCATAATGAAAACGATATCCCAGAAAGCAAACAGAATTCACTTGATTTAAAGCACAAAATAAATCACAAACTAAATAAAAAAAAAGTTTTGAAAGAAGAAAACACAATATTGGGGAGTTCACAACTTCTATTGAGAGCTGACTACAAAAGCAACATTTAGAAAAGAAACATAACTTACATTTATACAACCAAATGTTTGAAATTAAGAATAAAGAAAGTAGAAATATACAACAGTTACAAGATTGCAATCATTAAAAGAAAAGGAAAGGTTAGTAATAAGACAAAAACTACTTACCGGTAACCTGAAAATCATTGAATAAGAAAAAATATAACAAATGAGTACTAAGAAAAAGAAATAATAAAGAGCTGAGAAATAATTTGACTATTAAAAGCCATATTGTAGTGACATTTAGTACTGAGCAATAACAGCTCAGTAACTGCTAATGTAGACAAAGCATTCTTTGTATGTAATCAAACATTGCTAATGAGGTTTTATGTTTTTAAATATAAGGAGATTTTTGCAAAAGCTCAGAAATCTAAAAGATAATGTGATACAATATCAATACTGAAACTTTACAGGTTTCGCCAGATTTTTTACAAATGATAATAGGCAAAATAACACACTTGTGTATACTTTTGCATTTCCAAAATAGAGCAGAAAACTTATTTTCAGCTCAAAGTTTTAGGATATAAAAGATTTCCATTGCGATCTTTTGAGGACAATTACATGAGCCCACAACATGCTGTGTAGATTAGCTAACTCCAAACGTCTATCACTGGTCTTCCCACCAGAAGCTGAAAGCATACTGTATGTGCCAAGACTCCTTGCAGCTGCAAAATCAGTTTTTAGTAATATGTTCCATGTGTATCTGTTATGACCGACTTTTGGGGCTAGGGTGGAACCCCACCAAAACCTGATATGGACTTTTTTCTTTGCTGACCACTGGACCATTGTGTCCATTAGCCCATGTAGCCACCAACCTTAAGAGGCTTTATCAGGACTATGCCATGTTGTTCAGTATGTGAGTATGTGGCCTTACCAGGCTCATATATAATATATAACAGACATATAATTGTTTGTTTTGGTTTCTTGAAGAAAATGTAGTTACGGTCATTATTGCATTGTTACAAGATGGTTGACATGATGGTTTCAATAGAGTGTGCATTACAGACCAGAATCAGGTGATGCCCGGACTTGTTTGTAGATTAACGGGACACATACCAGTTCAGACTGTATGTCTCTGTATGTTCCTAGTCTCTAGGAACTTATTACCCCTTGTAAAGATAGAGAGCAGGTAGGCCAATAGAATGGATTAATCTATTATCCAGCCAGACTCCTAGCCTGGAGAAGGGTTATTAAAAACCTATGACCTCATGTAGGTAAGGTGACACCACGTGAAGCATATACTGCCATATTGTGATTAGGCAATGGGTTATTTGCCCCAGGCAGGGGTTCAACCTGATTGGTTACTGTCATACATACATACATATGTTGTGTTTTACCAATAAAGTATGCTCTTGTTCGTATACACATAAAACAATGTGTGAATTTTATTCTGGTCTCCACATGGAAAGGCTCTTTATTATTTTTTATATCCTGAAACTCTGCTGGGTCCTAATGAAAGGGACTAAGATCCAGATGGCATTGGCTGGGCTGATCCTGTTACCTTGGGTTTCTGATCTCCAGGACTAGTGGTGTTCCTGATTTCATGGTGGGTACCGGGAGACCGAAAACCCATACAATTCAGAGGATTTTGCTGAAAACAGGAGGTTTTGGGGTGAATGTGATCCCCTCCCCTCTGGGTCGTGACAGTATAACAAATATAAAAATTAACAAATATCGAGGAATTCCAACAACTTCTAACCTCAAACAAAAACTCTTTCGGCACATCTGTTAAAATGGCATCATCAGACACAATGGTGAGACTTATAACATCAGATGATTGTATTTATATAACTCTGCAAGTGTTGTATGAATAACTTTATATAACAATGGGTGTTATTTTGGTGAATCTGTACACTATGTTGAAAACAACTGTTTGCCAGGTTGGACATCATTTTGAAGGAAGATAATAAGTTACACTGCACTTTGGATTGTCAACCAGGAATACAGAGCTAGATTGTGAAAAGAGAAACATAAATACAAAAGAAGAAGAAAGACACACTGTGAATCCTAAATTTAAATACTGATATAAGAATGTACATGACAATGAGGGACAATGAAAACCCCACATTAGCTTTGTAAAAATGCACAAGCTTGTGAAGTATATAACAAATTAACATGTAATTGTGTCATGGGTACATCCATTTTAGACTGCTAGTCCGTCTGTAACTTGATGCAGTGAGTTATCCTATGGAGTCTAATTCTGTCATTGACTTCTGTTGTCAATAAATTATTTGATGAGGATATTTTTTTAACAGAAGTACATAATCTTATCAGTGTTCATGATCTCTCTCATTCCTCCCAGGTTTATAATCTTTTTCCAAAGACAAAATGTTGTCACAAAAGCAAAACTGAAAATAATAGTTAAAAATTAAAGACTGTAATAATGTGTTTTAATCCTTGTAAACACATTCTTGTCCATTACATGGCTGTGGTCCTTTAAAGAAATATTACTTTGCGATAAAAACAAAGAGGAAGAACAAAATGAATAAAAAATGTTTATGATTGGATTACACATTGAAAATGTAGTAAAATTATGTAATGTAAAAATAAATGTATGGGTCACAATAACAATACTAAATTTTATATTTCAATTAGGTATTTGAAATGCTTGTAAACCCTGGAGACAATGTCTTATTAGATTCCCCAACTTACTCTGGGACACTGGCAGCGGTGAGTACTTCTTTGCAGGTGATTGCCCTATTCTGTACTTTTCATCAGCCCTTTCCTTTAGCTTACAGCCTTGCATTAATGTTATGTTTCCTTTATTTTCCTCTTAATATTTTTTAACTCACTCTTAATATTCACCATGAGTATAACTGTACTTCATATAATATTTAAACAAATACTTGAGGATCATTTAATATTATTATGCAAGATCTATTTTCCTCTACAAAATATAGAAATATACCAAGGCTTTTACAATCATGTGAAGGAACCACTTCACCAAAGTCATGGACATAATGATTTATTGGCTTTTAGAGGGACTGAAAATGTGAGGCCCAGCATTATGTCTCCTACATGTTTGTTGTTTTTTGCCAAAAATAGTTAAAAATGTTACATTTTCCCTTCCTAAAGAGATTCATTATTAATACTGTGTTGTTATTAAGTCAACATACTGATCAGTTGGAATGGGGATAGAGACTGTATTATATTATGTAGCTCTAAATAATGCCTGTAAATATTTATTTACATATTACAGTTTAAAATGTCCCCACAGGAAATATACATGTTCATCTCTGATAAGTCAATCCGCCATTATGAATGATGCACAATTCCTGTTTATAGTTTATAAGGAAATAATATATTTTTGTTTCATGGCTGTTTTTTTTTCTATTTTTAGTTGAAACCATTGGGCTGCAACCTCATTGGTGTTCCTACCGACCAGCATGGTATTATTCCTCAGGCCCTGAAAGACATCCTTTCAAAATGGAAACCAGAAGATGTAACTAAACCAGAAAGGAAAGCCCCAAAACTTTTATATACCATTCCAAATGGTGGCAACCCAACTGGAGCATCTTTAACCACTGAACGGAAAATGGAAATTTATCAGGTAATATATCTTAGTAGCACACATTGAATGATTGGTGTGTAATGACAATATAATCATACAAAATACAGGTATTACTACTTGAGAATGACCACATAAATCGCTTTAAAAAGTGCAGATCTGTATAAAAGAATTGTTAATATTTTTAGAGAAAATAATAATTTGTGAAGACTGTTTATAAATGGACTTATTTATTCTATCTTTGTTACATCATTTCCTGTGAGCTGCATGAAGTCATGTTTTTCATCTACCAGTGGACAGGTTTGGCATTTTTGTTAGATAATTATTCACAGACGTAGGTTGCTTGCAACAATTATTGCAAACATTGCCCTACAGAAATCTAAATGCCCCTCTCACATTTGCAACTTTCACCAAAGTATAACGGATGGCTCCTGGGCCAAGCAGAGGCATCAACATTTATTTTTTTCTAATTACAAATTTATGAAAGGTTTCATTTAAAGATGCAGCAACGGTACTTCACATACAAACTTGCTGTAGAGGAAAACTATTGATGTATCATTTATAAAATCTGATAATTAGGTTAAGAGAAGAGAATTATAGATGGTTAACCTATCTTTGTTAAAGAAGTAAAGGGTGGGAAGTGCATTAATATTCAATTCTTAGGAGGTATGACGATGGAGTCAGATTTGCAAAATGTTTTAATCAGTGGCAAGCACAACAAATTACCGTTAAGCAATAGGAATAGATTATTGAAAGAGCTGAAATAGAGGTTTATGATTTGCAGTATGATATTTAAAGACAAGATAGATTGTTACATGAAACTTCATTAGCTGGTTGTAATGTTTAATTCAATAGATACGTGGAAGACATATTTTTATTCTCAAAAGCACATAACAAATGTTTTACATATGATATAATTTAAAGCTATATATATAGCAAGTACATTGTCAATTGAACAGTTTAGAAATATGCATTTTTATAACTAAAACGTTAAACTAAAGTTTGTCACCTATTAATAAGGCCTTATGATCCGCTCACCAACTTTTACTTTTATCTGAGTGCTAGATTGTAAGGATTGCTGACAATTGCTAATTATACACATTGTTTACAGCCTAAAAGCATTTGCTAGAAACTGTCTGGGCATATACAGACTCTAGGGAGTGATTGAAAATAATTGCTTATGATTACACAAAAATACTTAAATATGTATACATTTTGAAATGAGATTTGGGAAAAACATCATTCTATATGCGTGACAGGTTTTCTACCTGCCCCTCTAATTGCTCGTGCTCGTATTCATTTATAAACTACATACTTATCACTACGCCAGCATTAGGTTATTGCTTATCTGCAGAGTTACATGGTTGCTTATAGGGTTATATGCTGTACCCCACAGGGAAAGCCTAAAAATACTGGCAATGCCTGAGGGTGGATAGGAAGGTTATATTACTTTTAGGTTATATTATTTATATTATTATTTACCCACAAGCATAGTTTACTGTACATAGTACACTACTATTAAATTATTTTTTATGGTTTCTCTGAATTAACAGGCAAATTAAAATACAATTTTGTACTCGATTAAAATCTACAGGCAGTGGGATCATAATAATAAAAAGATGTGCTTTTAGTACATTGTTAAACATTTCTTGATAATAACTATAAAACCACATTTCATTTATATATTGTCATTTTATTTAGTATCAGATACACAGGTTAAATACATTTGTTTATTTTATGCTTCATTTTAATTAAGCTCATAGTTATTAATAAGAAGGACATCAATGCAAGTATTTAAAAAACAATAATGTATGCATATTATAATGCATTAACCAATCAAAAATTAAAAGCAAATGTCTTATCAATTACACGTTTGCTAACTGATTTTATCTTTTTTACTATGTTTCTCTTCTTTGTAGCTCGCACAAGAATATGATTTTCTTATAATTGAGGATGATCCATATTACTTCCTTCAGTACAACAAGGTACAATTTAACATATACTATATTACTCTCGCCTGTAGTGATGGGTCAGATATCAATAGTCTTAATATCCATTATGTTCTTCAAAAGGCTGCTCTCTAGCTTTATCATGGAGTTTACCTTCCATTCCATTGTCCTTATTTAAAATATAAAAATAATTAATTACATTTTTATTTAAACTGAGAAATTACATTTTCAACCAATACAGATCAACATGTGTAATAATCAATATGTGTGATACATTTTATAATCAAGTCTAACATATATAAATAATACAAAGAGGGATCTTAGTGTACACATAGAGACAAACAATACATGTAATCACCAGTATCATAATATATATTGATTCTTGATAATACCCAGGATTGGGATGCAGTACTAATAACAGTGCCTCCAGTAATAAGTAAACAGAATGTATATAAGCAAATTAGTTTATGTTAACAACTTTATAGTAAAAAAAAAATAACAATGATCCTATAAAGCTGTAGTGAGACTTGATGCACATGACACCCAAACATTCAGGCTTTTTACACTGTATTTTTCATTAGGAATATAGTTACAAAAAGCAGTGACAATATTTTTATCATGTTTCACCAGTGACGGTAACATTGGCAGTTCCAGCCCCACCATCCTGTTGCTCATGGTTATAAAATAGAACAGAGAATATTAAACGTATAACATTACAAAGTAATAAACTTTAAGTAATTATTTGGGGTATTTGTTATTTCATATAAATGTTTTTGATATAAAATGTACACTTCACTTACTTTTAAGAAGCTAATAGATTTGACAGTGTGTTGTATTTTAGTTTTTTTAGTTTACTTCCTGTTTACTCCCTTCAGTGCTGCCAGCCTTTACATCTGTGGCCTAGCAGCATTCTGGGAGCTAAGGTTATACTAAAGCTCCTCCCCGAAGGTGGGAGTTCATATTCCCAATGTCTTGTGCTGTCTAAGAGGACTAGCAAAGTGAAGGAAAGAAATTGTCTCTCTTTAGCTTTTTCTTGTGCTTTCAATGAGAGGTTGAAAATCCACATGTTGGAGTACCTTTGCAAAGACTTAGTTCTCATTATATAAGATTTCCAGGCCAAACATGTGAAGCCATCTGATTGGTTGGCAGCTTGCATTGGAGTAAACATGAAATACAGTTCCCCTTCTGGATCGCTACCTTGTTGTGGTAAAGGGGATTATTTACTTCAATGAAGTTGTGAGTTATACCATGTAGTGGCACCCAGGATGGTTAGGTTGTAACATAGAAGTCAGACAAATAATGTGCCACTGGAGAAGGAACTGGAAACCCACTCCAGTATCTTTGCCAAGAAAACATTAAAGGGTCACTAAGAGTCAGACACGACTGAACAACAACAACAAAGGAACAGTTACAAAACTGTTAGTGTTTTGGCTTCTTAAGAGAAGAGTACATTTTATATGAAATACATTTATACTTAGAATCATTTAAGGAAGACTATTCTAGTAAATCACGTGCAAGAAATTAATACTCTTATCTTTTAAGAATATTCTTTATTAAGATACCGCATTTTTATGCTTCAGAACATTTTTTGTTTTTATGGTTGTGAAAAAGATTTATTTCGTTTCCAGAAGCATATGTAAAGCACTGATGTCCAGCTCAGCTCATAAATCACATTGAGAGATCCAGTGACAAAATGGTCTAATATAAAATATGTTCGCAACATCTGAGCTTTCAACACATTTAATTGGAAGCATGAAATATTATTTACTGCAAAATCCTCAAGAGAATGAACCAAGAAGAGCTTTCTCTAGAGAAAGAGGTCATTTAAATTCTGTGACCTTTTATCTCTAATCAAGGGTCTCTCAGGTGAAAACCGTTTCAGATCAATACTAGAAAGAGGAATATGCCAAATTGAGTCTGAATTGACCTACTGTCCCCCAGTGGAGTTTAAAACTGTGATAAATCTAACTTTGGCATCTTCCATTTTACTCAAATCCAAAGCCTTTAAAGGAAATCCCTCTGTGTATCATATGCTGTAAGCCAATCCTTTTTATTGCAAAACAATTGCTGCCTCTTACTTGTAGCAGAACAGAAATTCATTAGTTCCTTTTTGAAAAGCATGCCCATGGGAACACATACTTAAAAGGTTAAAATTGCCGTAGCATAATTCCCTTTCACTTAAACCATTTTGATGCAATTTAAACTAAGTATTGATTCAGCCTTGTAAACAGATGTTGAAATGATAATTTTCTGACACCCTTTATGTATTTTTTATTCATTTATACAGGCTTAAAATAAGCAACATGTAACTTACTATTTGGTAACCAATTGGCAACAATAACAGTTATCTTTATTGTCTTGCAAGTATGTGAAAGGTTTACATACATTTTAAGCTGCAGAAAATCTAATTTCACATTCTATTTACATTTAAAAACCCCAAATAAAACAGATAAAGCTGCAGATCACTGGTCTGATCTGGCTCTTAAAATGTAATGCTCACAAATTGCAGAAATCCATCTAAATAAACAGACTGGTCCAGTAAGTAGGTTATTACATAGCTTTTAATACTGAGATAGACAAAAAAATTTACTCTTAAATAACTCCAGTGGTGTAGTCATTTTTGTGGTAAGAAAAGCATTCTATATTGTGCTCTTGTTTATAAGCAACACTTCCCCTCCCTCATCTATCTACATAAACTCCGTTCCATGGCACGGAAGAAGTTTAAACTATACGTGATCAGAAGTGGGTTTAAATACCCGTTGCCGATCACCCCTACAAGCACTGGGAAACCCCAGGGATTCCCTTCCCCACTCACGCCCTATTGTCTATCCATCAATATATGTCTTCCATGGCTTAACTATTTATCCCTAGCCATGGAAGTCCTTTAAGGACCGCCGTAGCATCTAAAAAATAACTTTATATCATGGCAGTCCTTAAAACACCCCATGTACTACACTAACCCCAAATTAGACTCCCATCATATAGCTATTAAACCCATAAAGGACCCCCATGGTATAAATTAGTAATCCTAAGTACCATGGGGTTCCTTAAAGAGCCCCCATGGTATTAACTTGGTTAACATATGCCATGGAATGCCTCCATTATTAGGTGATGTATAGATGCCACAGGGGTCTTATAAGGACACTCATGGTTTAGTTGTTGTATATGTGTGCCTGGGGGATCCGTTAGGGACCCCCATGGCACAGCATTAATTTGTAGGTGCCATGCTCTCAACAGACCCCCATGATTATAGTTAATAATAGGGATCAGGTGTCAGTGGGGAGGGAATACCTTGGTTCCCTCCAGAGTTGGAGAGGGGAATCACAAGGGCTCCCCATTTACTGTATTGTAAAAACGGGAATCCTGGGTGGGACATTTGTTGACTATGGAGCATTGTTGGCCCTGAGGGAAACCAGAACACAGCTCCTTCCCTTCCAAACTAAGAACATTGCCCAAACCTCTGAATACACAGACTTTGTTTGCCATTTGGCCCCAAGATGAATAATGTTATTACTGATGGCGTGGGCCCTGAAGCTAACATGTCTTCCATCATGGTTATGGTAAGCCATGTTAATTGCGAATAGGCACGTTTTTTGCACACACGTATTATCACCTGAAGTGTTGCCTTGCTGAAGATCTGCTTTCTGTATGCATCAGGCAATGCGGCCATTGTATTTGAGATTTTTATTTTAATGCTTTAGTAATTTGTCGACACTGGCAGCACCAGTACAAAGACTTGGCTGAATATTGTATTTAATACATCTTACTTTTCTCCCCATATTAGCCATGGGCTCCTTCCTTCCTTTCAATGGATGTTGATGGTCGGGTTATTAGAGCTGACTCTGTGTCGAAAATCCTGTCTTCTGGGTAAAATCAGCAACTTTTTTGAAGTTTTTAAAAGAACTCTTTAGGCAAAATATTTTGTTTATAAAACAAGGCTTAATAAATTAATTTAATCTTCCTCGAAGTAATTTTCATATAAAATTTACACTCCCTAAACGACGTACAGAGTAACAGTGTCACAATTTCTGCGCCCCCCCCTTTCTTCCTCTGTTCTCTCCTATGGGCTGCAACCTGCAGCACAGTATTTTGTGAGGGAAGCACATTCACGCAGGGGAAGGGATTCATGCTACCAGTGTCATGATGTTAGACAGCAATCAGACAGTGACATGCTTTATTTTGGAAGCCATAATCATTAAATGTACTCATTTATTACATATTTATGGTATGGAACCTAATAAACTATATGTGTAAATGGGAATATCCTATCAGTGAAGTGTTTTTTAAAGGTATATAGAAGTTTCCTTGATTATGAATACATCTGGAGAATCAGTAGTGTATGCAAACAAGATCTATTTGGGGATTTTTCATTCAAAAACATAATAAACTTACCAACCAGTTTATAAAATTTCTTTTATTTTCTGCCAGTTGGTTTTGAGAAGGTATGCCCCTTAAATTCCTAGCGAAATTAGCATAAAAGTCATAATTTGGTGTGGCCAATCAGAGGCATTTGTTCTCTGCTGCAGGTAGGAAGTGGGAGTATCCAGAAATTGAGAAACTAATACTTTGTTGATCTCTTTCAAATAAGTGAGTGCAAAGTTTATAGGAAAATTACAATGAGAAGCATTAAATTATGGTAAGTAATTGAATGTTGTTAAAAATGAATATAAAATTAAACAAATTGCCCAGAGTGTCAATCTAATTAAATAGGCATTATCGATTAATAATAAATATCGTTCAAAAACTGTCTGATGTGTTTTTCAGTTGCCCCATTTACACATAATAACATGGTGATTTGTTCTGATAAATAATTCTACAAATGATTTGTGTCACCTAAAGGTAGAGATATAGGGCCATGTGTACTAAAGGTAAATTTCTGGCGATAGCCCAGCTTAGAACATCTGCAGCATAGTATATCATATGGATGGAATGGTTCTACAAGAGTTCTCCAATATTTGATTTTAAGTACATCAAGGGTTACTCCAAAGTAAGGATTTTTTTCTTTTGTTTGTTTTTTTCATGGAAATATCGAATTCAACAGTACATAAAACCACAGATCACTGCATAAAATAATATGCAGTAATACTAATATAACATTAATAAAACTACTATTTAATATACAACCACAGTGCAGCTAGGGTCGGCTGTTAGTGCAGATTTGTCACTACTAATAATGTTTATCATTGTTTTGCATTTATTAATACATAATGCTGCTTCATCACTATACTATGGCAAAATTCCTACTTAATTAGGCAGTAGGGTTAGCCAATCTGTTTTTACGTTTTCAACAATGTTTTTAATGATTTTTTTTTTCCAGGCTAAGGATTGGCTTTTTGACAGGCCCTAAACCTCTTATAGACAGAATAATTTTACATATGCAAGCCTCAACACTGCATACAAGCACGTTTACTCAGGTAAAAGAATATTAAAAGAAAAACAAATGTTTAGCATCTGTACATGGGGAGGTGCTCATTTCTTAAATGGTAGAGCTAGACAAACTGAACTGTAAAGAGTATTATGTGTATCTCCACTTTGATAACGTAGTTGCCTCTTTGGACCAGATAATAATAATGTAAATACAATTAAGATAATGTATGATATAGAAAACAGATTATGCTGTTTCTTTAAACTTGGTTAGATGTTTATGGAAACAGCATGAGCAGTGTAGAAATCCTTAAATGCATAAGTCTGACTTCTGTATATGGCATGTCTTGGTTGGGTATAGAAATGTAAAGCAAGTAAGAAGAATTTATATTTACATTAAGGTTAATGTGAATAATCTTACTTATGTTTAACCTGAACCTCCATTTCTGTGTGTGTTGTGCCACCACAAAAGTTCAATTATAAGAAGAAAGTACTACATATGTGAATGCTATAAAAAGCAACAAGAGAGAACTTATTATGTTTGAGTTTAGTTAGAAATTAGTAAGAATATGGCAGGTGGCTCTTATCTACTAAAAAGTATATGTTTCTGTGTTAGAATTATTATTAGAAAACGTAATTGCTAATTGAACATTTATTAAAAAAAACATATCATTAAATATATCTATTATGTTTTGTGATGTAATCTCTATTATACCACTTACAATATTTAATTTGTGCTATGTATTTTTGGAAGGAGCCATATTTATTTTTTCAAATGTCATTAACATAATGATCCTATGCATGCATTTATAGATGATTATAATAATATATTATGTATGTTTGATGCATCTTTTGTATCTGAGTATTGTGGTAAACCTGCTCTTCATCCTCCCAAAGCATTTATATAAAACCATTACAATAATGTGAATAACGAATAATGTATTTGTTTTGTAAAATGAAACATTAGTATTTGTTATACTTTGTAATTATATATATTTTTATCTATTCTTAATATTTTAGCTCTGTGGAAAATTGTTCTCTATACATTTCAACTGTTGAAAAAATATGTAGTATTAGTCAACAGATTGATCTTACTTTCTGTCTTTTTTCAGATTATGATATCACAGTTACTTCACAGGTGGGGAATTGAAGGATTCTTAAAACATATTGAAAGGTACTTGTCAATTTGTACTTACTTGCTGCATTATGAATGCCAGAGTATTCAAACAACGTCTCACTATAAAACTATAGTGTGCATCAGGAGGTCCATCCATGTAATGGATCATCTAAAACAAGCTGGTCTAGTTGTTTACGTATGTTATTATACTTTGGCCTTTTCCATAGCCCCAGCTGTCTCCTTAGACTTGTAGACGCATAAGAAAATGGTTCCACAAACATGGATTCCATAATGTTCTGCCTTTCCAAGATCGTCTCTTGTATTATAGATAGCATTTTATACCCACAACATAAAACTCATTGCTATCTCTTCAGTTTATATTATTTTATTCATATCTATCTTCTTCACCTTCAACAGCCTTTTAAAACATTAAAATGTGCATCCCCTCTCAGAACTTCTAAGTTAAGCATGATGATAATCACTCTGAAAACAGTGTAAAATATTTCATCATGCCATTTAATTGTTTTAACGCACATATTTTGGACTATTAAACCTCTGAATAGATGCTTTAATAAAGTTATTTCTTGCACATTCATCATCTTTTTTTATTTTAGTGTAATTGAGTTTTATAGGAAACAGTGTGATGCAATGCTGGTGTCTGCAGACAAATGGCTAACAGGTTTGTGGACTGATCACTGACATGTATAGCATCATTAAGCCAAGTTGTCTCTGTGTTTGTGTGTCTTATTCCATTGTTTTTGCCACTAGGCTTGGCAGAATGGCATAGGCCCTCGGCCGGCATGTTCTTGTGGATGAAGATTATTGGAGTGCCAGATACACATCAGATGATCATGTTAAAGGCTATAAATAAAGAGGTAATAATTGGCATCATAATGATGACAAAATGTAGAATACCCACTGCAAGTCAAGTGTTAAATGATGCCAACTTCATTATGGAAACTGAACATTTAAACAGTAAGGACAAAACAACTAAACAAAAGGAATTACATTTTTGAAAATGAACATTAAATAATATGTATAGTAAATAATTACTTGATAAGGAGTTTTAGCATAATGGTGAAATCATGAAAACATCAGGGCACATGTAGCCCTCATGGTCACGTAGATTGGACTCAGCTTTTACAGTATAGTTGTTGTTTTTTTTCCTTGTGGATAATGATATAAGTATGCTGCTAAGCAATTCAATGTATACATATTTTGAAGGTAAATATGAATCGGATGCTTCATATCATTCTAGAATGTTGTAATGTTCTTGACTGCATAGCTGACACCCGAATATAAGACTCTCCTGATTTTATACTGTGCCATCCGAAGTAAGTAGCCCAGTATATGTGGAAGTCAAGACAGTTCATTCTTATGGTCAGAAAGAAAATAAGTATTGGTATTTATCTGAGAAAATGCAATGTAAAGAAGCTGAGCTAAAATAGAATATCAGGAATGCATTGCACACAAACTACGATATATACCAACATGTACATAATAATGCATAACTACAGTATTTGTAGCGTCAGGACATATCAATTTAAAAGGAATATTAGACTATACTTACAAGTAGCCTTTACATAGCTATAGTACCACCCATACTATTCTAAACAGGAAATCAGAGCTTTTCCATATGGGGGAAAACTCTTATGGCGTGCATTAACATTTTAGATCCATATTGAATCTGTCTTAAAGCAGTGTCACATTTTTATCTATTGGGTTAACCTCTTTAGATTATAAATATTTGTACATTACTTCTAAGATCAAACAAGAGATGAAACCATAGTGAATGGGGGATACCATTAAAGAACAGTATCCCTGAGAAACTGGAACAAACCAATGGCAGCAGTAGGATTATGGTCTTCAGGAGTAAACTCCAAAATTGCATAAGGAGTAAGCAGCCATTCTGGTTACTGTATTATACACTTTCAAAATAAACCCTGTATAGACAATTATTTTATGCAGTGAGCTTGGTTGTAATGAAGAAGAGACGTTCCTAGGCTAAAGAATTGTAAGATGTTCGAACACTTATTTTAGTTCTATCATTGTTTGTGTAGTTGGCAATTGCTGACCATAAAACAATTTCAAATGTTGATGTCAGTTTTGAATTATCATTTCCTCCTTCCTATAGGTTCTTCTCATCCCTGGATCAGCCTTTAACATAGATAGCACAGATCCCAGCCCATATGTGAGAGCGTGTTTTTCATTATCTTCTCCAGAGCGTATTGATCAAGTAAGATATATGCAGTTGATCAACATAAATAATTCCTGACTGATTTTTGCTACATTCATTAAATGGGTGTAAATGCAATGTACTATACTAACAAACAGTTCCTTATAAATGTTTCATCGTCAGAAGGAAAATTAGCTTCACTGTAGTGCTTGTGGGAAATGGAGAAGACTTACCACAGAACAAACCAAAATTAGGCTTTTATTCTCTGCTGCTGTTATAGTTAATTTTTTTATTTCCCTAGATGAATATATGCATTTTCATCTCCATGTGATCATTTAGAACGTGTTGTACACAGTTGCGCTACAGTGCTTACAAAAGTCAAATTGAACTAGGGGAATTAAAGCAAATTTAAACAATCTGATAATGTATATTATTATTATTATTATTAATAATATGTGCTTACTTTACAGTCTTGGAGTTACCTTTTTTACAAATCTTGGTTGCATCATCCCTTTAATTACTAAAACATTTCAGTACTATAGTTTTTCACAAGCACATTTGAATTTCCTAAAAATTTCCTAAAAAACTATAATTATATTTTTATACTCATGACTCAATTTACCAGATACACAAACTAGTAACATTTGCAGACTACTCAAGTGTATGATAATTCCACAGTATTATATACTCTTTCCCAAGAAGAAACATGGTCAATTACATTTAAAAATGGCTTATGATGATCTGTACTAATAAAATATATTTTTCTGCAATATTTTCTGTGTACCTGTAGATGTACTCAATTATTTTAGGCTTCAATAAAAAAACAAATCTGAAATGTTGAAAAAGTTAATATTTATTTTAATATAATAAATAGTGTAGAATTATGGAGCTTGAAAGTGAGTTTTAACTTGACAACAGTAGTTATAAAGTAGTTATGCGCCAGTAATACTTTTAATCCAAAACAGTTCTTCTTTTGTGCTGTATATGAAATACTCTAGGTAATACTGAGTATATTTCAATATTTATACTAAGTAAATTTCAATATTAATACATTTTATTTTCTTACTTTTTAGGGATTTGAAAGACTTGCATCGCTAATCATTGAAGAAAGAAAATGATTAAAAAACTCTGTTTTACCACAAAATGTCATGAGCTCTGTAAATTGCCTCTGTTTCCTTATTATGACTGGTGTGTTATACATGTAGCAATAGAAATTACTTATTTTACATACAGGTAACAATGTTTTGTACCAGAGATCAATTACCGTATATTAATGATCTAATTTTACTAATTTGTCTTGAACAAGACAATCTACATAAAATGTAGCACTTTATATATACTTTATTATAAAATCAAAAAGGATGATTTACAAGATCCCAATTCTGGTGCTATAACGTCGATTCTGACTGTTAGATTTTTAAGAAAATTTTATTTTTAAACCATAATATCAAATGATGTACAATAAATGTTTTTTTTTCATTAGGTATTATAAAGTTGCGTAGTATCCATGGATGACCTATTAACTCAGTATGCTAGGTTTTCCTGCTTACCAGCAGTAAGAATAAAAAAAGATAAGTTGGTTAGATATTTTGGCTATGTCTGCTTGGTATTCCATAAATAAATGTGACCTCCTTCTGAAATATTATCAACTAGCGAATGGCCCGTCAAAAAATGACGGCAATGAAATTGTAAGTGAGCTAATGCTGTTTGGTGTATAATAAAATAAATAGTAGATTAATAAAGTAATATACTTTGCCTATTTTGAAGTAATATATGCAGGAAGTTGAAGAGCTGACAATCTGTTTTGATGTTGCTGCAGCATCAGTACTGTGGAGCTGCTATGTAAGCGTGATGAATGTGTGCAGTGTAATAGTGAGCGTGCGCGAGACAAATCCGTTAGCGTAGCTGTGTACTTCCGCATTATATAAGTTATTGTTCTAAAATGGCGGCTAATGTGTGGTATGCGGCTGTGGCTGATTTAGCGTCCTTCGTTTTGGATGTCGTCCGACTTTTTTGGAATATCCGTAGCTGTTTGGTGGTGTTTTGCATGTTTAGGGTCCTTTAGCCATTTTTTCTCTCACTTAGGTGATTTTCGGGTGTTTAAAATTTGTACTTAAATCGAGGTGTAACTTTATTTGCAGAGGTCCTGGGTGCACCACGTTGATGTGGGTAAGCTTTTTATATGTTTGTGTGTATTTCTTGTGTTTCTAATGTTTTTGGGGTCGCGCGGGTTGCGTCCTTGTTTTCGAATCTCGTATGTCTTTTTCAGGAATTCCGTAGGTGTTTGGTGGTGTTTTGCGTCTTTAGACTGCTGTAGCCTCGTTTTCGTTTTTTTCGGGCGGCCATTTTTCTCTAGCTTAGAGAATTTTCCAGTCTCTAAACTCTTTTATTTTGAGTTAAATTGAGGTATAACTTCAGTTTTCGAGGTCCTGGATGCCCCCTCTTCCTGTAGGTAAGCTTTTTATGTATTTGTTGTGTGTATTTATTGTATTTTTCATGTTTTGATGTGCGTGGGTTGCGGCCGATTTTTGCGAGGTTGTAATGGGTTGTAACGTGTCTCGTATTTTCCTTTCGTAACTACATAAATTTTGCGAGGTCTGCAGTTGCTGGTAAGGAGCGCCTTTGGCATCGCGAGGGCCGTGGGCTCGCTACGCAAGCATTAGCAACAACTCGCATGCTCACAACTATATTTGTGATACTCCTGAAAAATATAGACCATACACCACACACACACAATATAAATATATATATTTATACACACACACAAAGGCGTTTCCCGGGGTAAGGACGAGATGCGTTCCTGAGAACGTCTTTAAACCAGATTTGTATGTAACTCAAATCCCTGCTGAATAATAACAACAATCCTATAATGGCTCATAGATGGTAATAATAATACAGTGTAATACTGTAATAATAATTCCCCTGTACTGCAATAATAAGTTATTGTGATCTCTATTTTAATTCAAACACACAGAACATACAAACAAACTCATATAAATAGCCTTGGGAGCCCTTTCTTTAGTCGTCTTTAAGTCAGGTCATCTGTAATTCTGTGTATATATAATATATATATATATATATATATATATATATATATATATATATATATAGTAACATAGAAATTGAGATTGAAAAAAATCCATCAAGTTCAACCTTTTTAGATCTCATCAGATCCTTACAATATTTTTGTTAATTGACCCAGAGGAAGACAAACAGGAACACCCACTGAATCATTGGCAATTGACTCATAAGAGAAAAAAAACAAAATTCCTTCCTGACCCCAGATATTGGCAATCTGATTTCTTCCTGGAACAATACTCCTTATCCAATTATCCAGGATAACCCTGAATGCCCTTTTTATAAAAAAATATATCTAACCCCTTTTGTAAAGTTATCTATCAAGTCCGCTGTCACTACCTTCTTTGGTAGGGAATTCCACAGTTTAACCATCCCTACTGTGAAGTACCCTGTTCTTTCTTTAGGGGAAAATGTGACAAATAGTAAAAATGTTATTAACAAGAACCACACCACAACTAAAATAGTAACACCCAAAACATCAGTACAATTGGATGGTGCTGGGACCAATTTACAGGGGAAATACCTATGATCCTCAATGGGATACCTCCTAACTGAAAGGCTTAATCTAAATTGAAGCCCAATTTCTATATAGTGTCCCTACAATCTAGGAGACTGAACCAAAAGGGATAAAAGGATAAATTTAAATCCCTATATAAAAACCCAAAATTGATCCAAATGGAAATGTTAAAGAAATAGGATGCAAAGCAGTTGGCCTAACAAAAAGTACAAGCTACTAATCGCAGCTAAATAAACAATTTATGTACTGCAAAAAGTATGTCTCTTTCTGATTTAATTACCTTGCACAACTTAGTGTCGTCAGCAAAAATGGAGACAATTCTTTCCAGTCCTACTTCTAAGTTATTCATAAATATGATAAAAAGGAGGGGACCTAACAATGAACCCTTAGGAACCCCACTTACCACATAAATGCAATCTGAGTATGTTCCATTTACAACAACCCTTTGCTTCCTGTCTTTTAGCCAGCTCTCAATCCATGAGCAGATATTTACTGCAATTCCTGTATCCCTTAATTTGCAAAATAGTCTACTATGTGGCACTGTGTCAACAGCCTTTGCAAAATCCAAAAAGACTACATCCACTGAGTTGCCTTGATCCAAGTTCCTACCAACCTCCTCATAGAAACTAATTAGGTTTGTTTGATATCACCTATCCCTCATAAATTTGAGCTGACTCCTACTTATGATCTTGTTTAAATAGACATATTCTTGTATATTATCCCTTATTAACCCTTCTAAAAGCTTCCCCACTACATGTCAATAGTTCCGTGGATTTGGTCTTGCTCCTTTCTTAAATATAGGTATCATATCTGCTTTTCTCCAGTCATTTGGTACCGACCCTGGGGTGAGTGAGTCTTATAAGAGTTTGGCTATTACCGATTCCAGTTCCCTCAGTACCCATGGATGTATTCCATCAGGACCTGGTGCTTTATTAACATTTATTTTTTTCCAACCTCTTTTGGATTTCTTCCTGTGTTAACCAAGTATTTGGTGAAGGTAGTGTAGCTGCATTATGTTGTAGTGTCCCCACAACCGGTACTTCCCTAAATATAAAGATATTAATTTGGAAATATAATACACAGTGGAATATTTGTTCCATGTGGCTTTGACTATAAAAGGAAAGGAAGTGTGTATGGTGAAGGACCTATCTTTTACGAAGCTAAAACCTTTTATAGTGGTAGTGAAGCAAAGAAGCACTTGCAGCCCTATTAAATTCCAAGCCCGTAAGTGCAACGTGAGACCCGCAACGGCTGCAGTCTTGAAATTTGTCCGAGTTACAGAGCTATTCAATTCAAGCAGGGCTTCAGATGCAAACCCATAAAACCATTTGTCGCACGTTGGATGCGCGGTCGTGAACATGATCAATTGGTCAAACACGTAGTTACGGGTTTAGATGTAACCAATGGCAAAAGAGATTGTCATAATTACGTCCGTAAAAAATGGGGGTGGAATATAAGAGAAAGTCTTATGGTTTTCAATTACGAGTTACGATCGGAACCACATTCCAGAAATAATGCAATATTGATATAGCTGTAAATATATTCTAGTCCATGCGAGTTCCATTATATATTATAACACATTGATTGCCGGTATAAATATAACACAGAAATTACACATGAAATAAAGTATTTTATATTGCATATTTGAGAGCTCGAGAAGATTGTGCTATTAATTCTAATACCTAACATCACTTTCCCTTTTATTATATATACAGTAGTGTGTGTAGTAGTGTGTGTATATTTGCATTTACAGTACTACGGATTGGACTTTACCCCCTTAACGGGTCCTCTCTAGTACCCATTGGCTTCTTGGCTCCATTTGCGGGTAACAGGCTTGAACACCAGTGATTTTGTTGCAATTTAATAGTGATATTTTAACACAGCAGTTACGGGCTGCACAGAACAAAGGATTTGCAGGCGCACATTTCCTCTTCCCTTAGGCTTTTTTCGCTCATAACTCGCAGCGGCTTGCAGTGCGGGGCGAATTTAATAGCCGCAAGTCTTGCGAGCTACTGTTTTACCTGTTAGGGGAATTTAATAGGACTGTAGGTGTCACTATACTATCAATGTAGCTACAAATATTATTTACCATACACCTATTTAACACTGTGGAACTTGGTACTTTACAAGTAAAATACAATAAAAGTTGAGCTGGTCTTCCCAGAAACTTTTAAACAACAGAATTGATCAAATAAAATGTTTTGTATGATCCATTGATAATTGTTGTTGTTTAGTCCTTCAGTCGTGTCCAACCCTTCCGTGATCCTATGGACCTCAGCATGCCAGGCATAATTGTGGTTGTGTTTATACATAGGGTTATTGTACAAAGATCCTGGAGTGGGTTGTCTGTTCCTTCTCCAATGGAGCACAATTTGTCTGATCTCTGTGCTGTAACCTGCCCATCTTAGGTGATCCTACATAGCTATGAGGTTCATTGATGTACACACACACATATAAATATATATATATATATATATATATATATATATATATTTATATGTGTGTGTATATATATATATATATATATATAATTTATATGTGTGTGTATATATTTATGTGTGTGTATATATATATATATATATATATATCACATATATAGTTGTGAGCGTACGAGTTGTTGCTAACGCTGTGGGCTCGCGCAGCGAGCCGAGGCCTTCGCGAAGCGAGGGCACTGCCCGAGGGTCTCAGTTGCTGGCATGGAGCGCCTTCGGCGCTCCTTGCCAGCAACTGAGGACCCTCGCAAAGCGAGGGACTCAGTTGCTGGCATGGAGCGCCTTCGGCGCTCCATGCCAGCAACTGCGACCCTCGCAAACTTCACGTCGCAACCCAAACAGTACGACACACACATTACGACACTCGCAAACAACATACCACACACGTTCACACACATTACGGACTCGCAACACTCGGACGCAACTCGCGAACATTACAAAATTTAAAACACAATACATACACACACCACATACATAAAAAACTTACCTACACCAAGAGGGAGCACCCAGCACCTCAAAAATACAACTTACACCTCGATTTGACTCCAAATAAAACAGTTTAGAGACTAAAACAAATTTGAAGCGAGAGAAAAAATGGCCGCCGAACAAAACGAAAACGAGGCTACAGCACTCTAAACTCGCAAAACACCACAAGAAACTCGCAAAACACCACAAAACACCTACGGATATTCCGATACAAACGTATACCACACATTACTCGCCATTTTACGCCAATGCGGAAGTACACGACAACGGTTTGGGCTCGCGCACGCACAGTGTTACACTGCACACATTCAGCACGCTTACACAGCAGATCCACACCACTAATGCTGCAGCAACATCAAAACACATTCACAGCTCTTCCACACAATGCTTTAAAATAGGTAAAGTATATTCATTTATTCATGTATTATATATTTCATTATTACACACTGAACAGCATTAGCTACCTTACAATTTCATTGCCGTAATTTTTTGACGGGCAATTCGCTAGTATATATATATATATATATATATGTATACCTCAATTAATCATAATGAATTACATCACAATTTTTAAATTATGATTAAATGTTCATCTTTCTGAATTTCACTTTAATATCATAACTCGTTTTCATTAAAGGTATAAAACTTGCAATTTCTTGTAATCACAACCGCCTTTGCTAGTTCAATTGCATTGGCCCTAACCACATTTGCTATCTCAAACAGGGGTCTACTAGGGGTGTAAACTGCTTACAAAACAGCCTAGCCCTTCAATTGTACAACAACACTAGAAAGGCAACGTCAATGATTTTTCATAGTTTGAGGACCATTAGAGTTATTAATGGGTTTAGAACCTGGACAGTTTGTCATACTTTGACCCAGTATTATTGACCTTACTTTGGTGTCCTTTGACCCATTGGACTAGTTGCTACAAGTCAGCATATACATGATACCCAATAGAGATATACTACTTAGCTGGGGCATGGTTATGTTGTCCTAAGGGATGTTGGTAATAGACAATCAGAATGATGGTTTGATACCGGGGCACTTACTGATTTCCTGAGTTATCTCCCAGGAAGGATGGATCATTCAGAGAACTGGGAATCAAAGTAGGGTACTTGTTAGTTGTATAATTTTTTCAGGCTGGGTAAAAGTTATACATGAGGAGCTTATATGGCATGAAATAGTCCATTTCCTACCATCTATTTTCCCTTATACTTCACAACGTAGTCCACATGTTAAACTCTAATGATTGCTGGCTAGCAGGCTATAGTCCATTTTTATCCATCCCATTGTATGCTGTTCCCTTATTAGTCACTGTGTAAAAACTAATATAGGTTTTGATATATAAATATTTTAAGATTAAAGTGACAAAGAAAAAAAGATTGAAAAAAAATGAAAAGTACAAAGAAAAATCATCTTTACTGTTAGTTGTAATTATAGTCAAGAGCGCTAATGCTTTTTTAAGTGTACTTTTCATTACTGCAATAACGGGGATATTTTCTGTGTGTCATTTTAACATTTTCTCTAAAAATGCTCATGTCACAGCTGCTAATGCTTTTAGTTTATTCAATACTTGAAAAAAATGTGCTTTATTTCTCAGCAGCCACAGAGCAGGGACATATAGATCCATAGAATACAATAAATATAAATATATGAACTATGGCAGGACAATGACAGGTACTTAATGTACTGAAATGCAATATGAATTAAAGGTTTATAGTTCTAAAGATTTTATTATGCTCCCGGGGATAAAAGCTTTTAAGCTAGAACATTCAGTTTGTCATCTTACCTTTTAAGCCCTTCCCAGAAAAACAATATCACTCTATAAAACTCTGCATAAATTAACAGAAAATACTTAGGGCACCAGTTTAATTCACTCAAATGTTTTAAAAGTATGTATAGCGTGTGATTAAGCTGATATGTATATAATTTACATGTTATAAATATACTGATGTTTAATGAATGTATACTGCAGGGATGTGCGTGAAATATAAAAACTAGGAAATTGGCCGTCAAAAATGGGATTAAAATTGTAGGGCTTGCAATGCTGTTTGCCACACAATGTGAGGCTTTTGCTCCTCTAAGCACCTCCGGCAATCATTGCCTGGCTCGCAATGAGCGCCTTTGGCGCTCATTGTGAGCCTCTCCCCCTGTGTACTTCAACTTTCCTACTTTGCACTGATCACCTTCACCACTCATCACGAGCCCTAGGCTGAGCGTATTGGCGCTCATCACGTGGCTCTCAATGAGCGCTTTCGGCGGTCGTTGCTAGCCTCTCCTGGCCGCAGTGCTCATTGTGAGCCCTGCGATGAGCGCCTTTGGAGATCATTGTGCGGCTCACAATGTGCAGCTTTGTCGCTCATTGCAAACCTTTCCTCCCACCTACTGCTGGTTTCATTGACCTGCAAGTTTTGTGCTTGGGAATGCCATGTGTGTCTTTCCCGCATCTCCCCCCTGTCCCTTCCCTGTGTCTTTCTCCTCTGTGTGTCTGCTAAATGTTTGCGTTGGCGCGCACTGACTGTCGTTGGTTTTATTTTCAACGTCCCGCGTGCCTGGCTTTGCTCAGACTCGTTTTCATCCAGCCATTTTTTTCCTCACTTAGCCTTTTTTGTATTGACGAAAAACCCCAAATATAGCTCAAATTCTCTTGCAGCCTCACTCCCAGGCTCCCTGGCTTCCCCCCTGTGCCATGTGAGTGTTACATTCTTTTGTTTGTTTTTTGTGTTTTTAGACTTACGCACTTCGGTCGCAGTTGCAACCCTCGCAGTTGCATGCCGCCACTGCTCGCCTCACGAAGCTCGCAGTTGCGTGAAACTGCTTGCCCCCTAATTCCTGCGTGCCTCAACTGCTCGCCTCGCTTTGCGCTCATTGCCGCCTAAGCTCCGCATGGTCGACGGCTCACCTCACTTCGCGAGGCTCGCAAAGTATGACCAATATCGTAAGCAATCCCGACACTGCCAACTACATATGATGTGATAGTATGTCCTATTGAACATTTATATTGAATATATATTTTAAATTTAGAATTCAGCTTGATAATGTGCAAAATCTTTCACAAAATGTAAAATTAATACTTCCTTTCATTTTTAACTATTGCATTTCAGGATTAGATAAGATTCTATTCAGTTCTTTTAAAATACTTAAAATGTAAATTTTACTTGACAATAAATTTAAATAGAAGCATAAGATGCAATAAGATAACTCTCCCTCAAACAAACTGGCAATCCAAGACAGAAATCCCTCTAAATATTAGATTACACAGGCCAACAAAAATGTATTTTTTCTTGTCTTGGTTTTTACACCTGTTCCTGGGGTTATGTGGGGCTCTGACTCAGAAAATTGCATTGGATAGACCGCATCAGAGCTAGTTTCTTATATATAGGATAGTAGAGCCAAACATGAACATTGGGCAAGAGTAGTTTGGCCCCCGAGAGAATATATGTTGGTTGGAGGACAAAATGTAATCAATGAACCTTTGGTAGCATGAGATAGAATAATACGGCCACCACTACATATAAAGCTAGGCCTGATGAAACAATTTGTAAAGACTTTGAATAAAGACGGTTCGTGCATTAAATAATTTACCTGGAATTACCATGGAAAAACTGGAGGCAGGAATTTTCTGTGGTCCACAGATCAGATAACTTATAAATGACCCGCATTTCATAGCATCAATGAATGAAATTGAATCATGTGCCTGGCCTTCATTTGTTCTTGTTGTTAAACTCTTTTTTGGCGACACAAAGGCAGACAACTACACACAATTAGTAGAGGATATGCTCTTTCATTTTAACAGGCTTGGCTGTAACATGAGTGTTAAAGTCCATGATCTGCACAGTCACTTAGTTGGCTTTCCAGAGAACCTTGGTGGCTTATGTGAAGAGCAAGGTGAAAGATTTCACCAAGACATAAAACAATGGAAGCCAGATAACAAGGAAGATAAGATGCGCACATTATGACAGAATATTGTTGGAATCTTATGCGGGATTGTCCTGGCAGTTCCCACTCTCTGAAGTCTTACAAAAGGAGTTTCTTGTGTGGAATAACTGGAAAGTTTATATCGTAAACCATAGTGGTATATGGCATATGTTCTGTAACTAAAAACCTAGAGCTGATAGGTGAAAACTTGTGCCATTTTTGGAATTGGCAGGTCAAATACACCTAGAAACAGATCCCGAAATGTGTGTTGGCCTGTGTTATCTTTAAAAAAGTTTTTTAAATGCTATATAATTCCTAATGTGGTTAGTTTGTTACACCTCTCACAATCATGAAAATGATCTGAAAAACCAATGATCCTTTGAAAAAGCTATAACCCTGCAGATGAACATTACTCAAAGAATAGAGACACAGTTCTTAACCAGCAGTCAATATACTAAACTAGTGGATACCAGGAAAAATCCATATTGGTGTGTTATACAATTAAGTTTGTGATCTAACCAGAATAAAAAATAGTTGTGGTCTTGTTTGATAAATAGTGATTAGAATTTAACATGTACACCGTTAAACCACTTCTAATGTTGTAAGTGTGTTATATACCTCACAATTATGGAGAAAAGGACGCTACTACAATAGTGTTTGAGATAAAACCCCTTTATATGTAAGTATACATTGCAGGAATATTTGTTTACATGTAGATTAAAGGGACATGGAAGTTCTGATTTTTAGAATCTATTTAAGAAAGTCCATCATTATTATTTAAAAGAAAAATGACAGTTGAATTGTATTATTTTTCCATACCAGAATTATGCTTAAATGCTTATTTATACATATATAGTGAAATGATCCCCCTTTCACCGTGTTATAGCTCTGAGCTTATTTCAAAATGTTAGGATTAGAATTAGGCCCCTGCTGCACTGCAGAGGAACAGGACTACATACCTCATGCATAGGGTTAACATTTACAGACATTTAGTTAAGACTGGATGATTGATCATTTCAGGCATATTGTGTAGAAATGCTGAAAAATGTATAACTTCTTTTAAAAAGCTTTTCATATCTAAAAAATATGTTGGAAGTAAATCTTAGTAACAAAAGTATATAATTGCTGTCAATTTTGCTTTAGAACCCTATATGGTGAGGCTGCTTTGTTTGAAATGTAAACACTATCCAGGAGATGGCAGACTTGCCTTAATAGCAAATTAGTATAAAATATAAAATGAAGCTCATGAAATGAAAGGAAAGCAAATGCAATGTATCATACTATTTTACAATAAATATAATTTTACTTCAATGCAAAATTCCTAGATAATATGGTAACTTATTTTTACATTACAAATATCTTTAAGGACCCCCATGGCACCCTAATTAAAATAACCCTACAGTAAAAAAAAAAAACACTATGCTATTAAATAAAAAAAGCACTACCTGGAGAAAATGAGCAGGGTTACATCCAAAAAACATTTCTGATTGGCTCAAATATGATTTCCGCCAATCATAAGGGTTAAATATTTTAATAAGGGTCCCTTGAGGAGCCCCATTGCATATAGGAGGTTAACTTTATGATACTAGCCAGCCCTAAGTTACCACCATACATTGGCAATTTATATGTTCTATTACGTTAAGACATGTAAAAGGCAACATATCTGATTGTAATTAAGCTCATAGTTGGCTACAAATGAGTAAGATATTGGACACTATAGTGTGGGAATATTACTATAATATATAAAATCACCTTTGATGGTCAGACATATGAAAATCTTGCATTGTTTTGTAAGACAATACTTTTAGCCTATTGACTAATGCGGGATGATAGATGAACTGTGAATCTATAAAAGATAACAATGTTTCACCTTTGTACGACAGCCTGCTATATTTTGCCAGTTCCTTTGAGAACATCTTAATCAGCACATTATTTCCAGTGACTGATTTTGCAGTGTTGGCAGATTTTCCCTCACCATAACATTTTTTTTTTTTTTTTACTTTTTGGAACTGTTTTCTGACTCAGAAATGATGGCAACTTGACTTTTGTCTCAAAAGGGGACACACTGTCTCTCCAAGGCAAAATCCAATGGTTATCTACGCTGTTGTTATTCAAGGTCTACTGTAGTACAAAACTGTCTACCAATCATTTAAAGAATGTTCTCTATATATTACAACCTTTATACATACATTCAATTTTTTGCTTGAGAAATAGATTATATTTGCTTTAGAAAATTATCAGTAAAGTATCACTGTAACATTTAAAACAAAAATGTTTGATCCTCCTTTATCTTACCAGAGGAAGGGTAAACAAGGACTCATAGAGACCCTGCTAATGTTATGTTCTTACCTGATCTTCATTGAATCAAATGGGAATACAGATACAATTTGTTACAATTCCGAGATCGGTAACACTTAATAATGGGCAAAAATTGTTTTTAGGAAAAAAAAGTTATTTTTAGCCTTTAGATACAATTATTATTTCTGGTGTAGCTCTATTTTCTTTCACAGTTGCTTTTTTTTCTCAAGAGGGTGTTTCCTTGTAAACTACTTAGCATTTCATTATTTTTATGGAAAACACTGAAAGTTTGAGATGCCTTTCTGTTTTCTGGGGAAGAAGACAATCCCACTGGGTTGCACTTCATTGTAATTTTTCTACAATATAGACTACCTTTTTCTCATATAAATACCGTATATACTCGAGTATAAGCCGAGGCACCTATTTTACCACAAAATACTGGGAAAACTTACTGACTCGAGTATAAGCCGAGGGTGGGAAATGTGCGGCCCCCTGTGTCCCTCTTGTACCCTCTGTGTCCCCCTCTTGTGTGCCCTCTGTGCCCCTTTCTTGTGTCCCCCCTCTCCCTCCCCTTTGTCTCTCCCCCCCTCTCCCTCCCCTGTGTCTCTTTCCCTCCTCCCCCTCCCCTGTGTCTCCTCCCTCCCTCCGTCCCTTGTGTCTCTTTCCCCCCATCTCCCTTCCCTGTGTCTCTTTACCCCCTCTCCCTCATGCGTATTTCCCTTCCGTATCACCCTCCTCAACAGCCCTCCTCATTTTCCCTTCTTATCCTCAACCCACCTCCTCACTTTAACCCTCTCTAAGTATCTCCCCCTCTCCCTTTCCCCTCACTTACCTACCGTCCACCTTTTTCATATTGTAAATAACGCACATACGGAGATTTCAGTGTCCCTTTAATCAAAAACTGTCTATATCAGTTCCTCATTTGAAGTTGTTATTGGAACTTTTATATTTTGATTGCTAATAACGATATTTATACATATGTATATGTACATTCTTTCAAAATGTTGCTTGATGTTTAGAAGCAAATAAGAAAGATAAATTTTACATAGATCACAGGTTATTAAGTAATATTACAAGAATGTATTATAAGAATGTAAAATTTAAAGGATCACTGTGGTCAAATATGTTCTGTATGGTGTTAAGAATAACTAAACTTGATAATGGGCAAAAAATGTTTTTAGAAAAAACAAACTTTTTTTTCAACCTTTAGATGCAAATATTATTTCTGGTGTAGCTCCATTTTCTTTCACAGTTGCTTTTTTTCTCAAGAGGGTGTCACCTTGTAAACTACTTAGCATTCCATTCGATTTATGGAAAACACGGAAAGTTTGAGATGCCACATTCCCATTATGCAGATAGAAATGTTCTATTCCACTACAGGAAGTTGATCAACAAAAACTAAAATATAGCACTACAGTGGCTATATTTTATATTTATATTTTACAGTGGCTCTTTTTGACACAATTCTACCTGGACTACAGCATATATGCAGCACATGCATGGCTAAACTAAGTTTGATGACTCACTCTGCCATTTTGATTAACACTAAAGTGGTACTTATCACAACAATTTTATATTCGATATGCTTAAGGATTTGAATTAATATATGAATATATTTGTAGTTGTAAGTGCCTTTAATTTACTTAATGGCATTATTGGTAGTTGCTAGGCTGTAGGCAGTACTTAGTTATACTAAACTAGTCCATTTTAGTTCAATTTTTAATTTTGGATTACCAGAGTACTAGAGATAGTGAAAACCTAATTAAAGACAATAAAGAAAAATGGATTTATGGATGAATATTTAATGTTGCAATATCAGTTAAAGGTATATCTAAGTTTCCCTGTTTTTACCTTTTTCTAACCTTTTTCTAGTTGCCCTGTTTTTTCCTTTTTCGAACCTTTTTTTAAGGTGTTACATAGGCATAGTGTACCTACCCCCAAAAAATGCATTTGGGTATGGTTTTAAACACTTTACGAACCTTCAAACCAACAGCAGCATAATCCAGAGATCCAAAGAGCAATTTCTGGGCTCCTCCTTGCTTCCTTGTACAGGGACTACATATTCCATGATGCCTTGCTGCACAAACTGCCATCACAAATTAATACAATGTATTAGTCGCCTGTGATTAGCCAAAAAAAATTATGAATTTTATTCTAATTTTAGCAGGGATTTCCAGGGGTATTATCTATCAAAATCAACTTCTTGCAAACTCAAGAGATGTAGCAAACTTTAGGGTTAGTTTATTCGGGTATTTTTTTCATGCAAAAAAACTCTATCAGATGCATTAATACCGGAAACATAAATATGTCTTTAATAGAATGGAGTCATATGTAGCAATCTGAATTTGTCTATGCAGTGCAGTGCTTTATGTGTGGACACAATTAAGTGTGGAATACAAATAATTGCAGATTTTTGATCACTATTAATTGTGAATTAATCCTAATTAATGGTCACCCCTAGTTTTTTAGTAGATACATATGTTTTGAAGCACGTCATCTGTATAGAAGTTAAAAAAGTGTGACAAAGATCAAAATACTTTAGAACAAACTGTGAGTGTTTCATGTATGGAGCATCTTGGTTTATTGCATGGTCTATAATCTAGCCATGCGTTTATTATCCACTTATATGGTTTATTCAGCACTTTTACCTGTATTACTATATATGTGTGTGTGTAATTAATCCAGAAAATAATGGCCTTTAAGAGAGTTACAGGTACAGTGGTAGAGCTTGTGAATAAGAGAGCCCGGTGACAAAAAATAAAAATGGCCTTTCCCTTGGCACTCATTTGCATTGCACAAAATAAAAATCAACTTTTAGAATACTTTGCTTATGTAATGTGTACTTCCATCATGCACAGCTAGAGTGGCTGGAGATTGAGGGTTATTTCACTGAGTAGGGGCATAGGAGCCAAACATCCAGTGACCATGAGGAGTACTATGCAGGTCTGGCCCCCTCTACCAAAACAGAGTTCATGTGCCTCTACATAACCCACACACACCGCTGAAAAGCCACTATACATTGTATATAAGAAATATGTATATACATGCACCCCATACTTGATCTTGCCTAAGATATCGTTCCCCTTACCCCACTTGTTCTTCTGTTAGACTTCAGTGTTTGTCTCTGACTGGTAGATTCATCTAATGCTCCATTGATCCTTATACTCCTGCTACACAACTGATACCTCTCCCTGCAAGTAATTGTTTGAACATTGGTTATATGAGGTCATATCCCATGGCGAGTAACACCAATTTACAAAATATTTACAAAAGGTGTGAAAGAGTTGGAATAATAAATACAATTGTAATCTTTATTTGTATAATACTAAAATTAATATCTGATGGTTAGTATTAAACTACATAAAAAAGATATAAAAAGTAATACAATCTATCTTGGTATGGTTAAACCCAAAACTAGTTAGATTATCCCGTATAACAAATCTATAATGCATCTAACCTGCATAAGTATAGTGTCTCTGAGCATAAGGACTGTATAAGGTACGTTTCACAACTTAAGTGGCTTCATCTAAATCGGTTTCAAGTTTTCATTAATATAAAGTTGTAACATTTTTTAGAAGCTTGAAACATGGAAAAATACAGAAGGGTGGAGTAAGGGAAAAATAATTGAATGTAGATTGAGAAAGAAGAGGGGTAGAAGATGGTGAAAGATAGAGAAAAATGGAGAAAGAGAAGAAGGGTGAGGGAATGTAGAGAGAGACGGTGGGAGGGGAAGGAAGGAAAATAGTAAAGGGGCAGAGAAGAGTAAGATTTGGGTATGGAATGGAAAAGGAGAAGATGAATATAAGTAGATGGAGGAGGGGGGCATAAAAGGGACAGAGAAAGGGAGACATAGGAGGGGGAAGAAAAGCGGAGTAAGGAATTGAGACGTGAAGTAGGAAGGGAGAGAGAAACATGGGAATAGAGGATTGAGAGAGAGATGGAGAAAATCAGGAGCAATAGGGGGAAGTGAGAAGATGATGGAATAATAAGAGGTAAAATAGGCATAAAAGTGAAAGAGGAGGATAAAAGCAGGAAAATGGAACAAGTGGAGAAGAGGGAAAGAGAGAAGTGAGGGAGAGAGAAGAAAGAGAATGAGGAGAAAATGGTTAAAGAGAGAGGAGAGGGAAAGCAAAGGAGAGGGAGAGAGAAGTGGAACATAATCAGGATAAGGAAAGGGAGAAGGCTACTAATTGGAAAATAGGAGAAGGGTAATGGGAAGGGAGAAGAGAGATAGCAGGTGGGGAGTGAAGGATAAAGGTGTGAGAAGGAGTGAACTTTGAGAAATTAGGAGGAAAAGGGAGAGGAAGGAATGGAGAAATAAAAAGGGGAGAAAAGGCAGAAAGACTAGTGGAGGAGAAGAAGGCTTAGAGAATTGAGACACAATTTAGAAAAAGGGGGCCAGGGGGAGGGTAGAAAGGGAATAGAGAAATAGGAGGGCAAAAGACAAGGTTGAAGGTAAAGAGGAGATGGGGAGTGTAGGAAAGAGAATGGAGGGACAACGCAAGGAAGGCGAGAGAAGAATCAAAGAAAAAAGGATGGAAAATAATGGAGAGAACATTAGAGAAGGGGTTTGAAAGAGTGTCAGGCGACAATTAGACACAGGGGAAAGGAGACTGGGCAGAGATGGAGTTAAGGTTTGTGCCATTCAACTCAGGCACACAGTGTTTCTATAGTACTAGATGATTTTTCTGTGTTTCAGGAACTATTGCTAAAATACTGCTAAACTACAGACTGTCATTGTATGTATGAGTTGCAGAGAGTAGACCTTTGTAGGGATTATATTGGATGTCTCAGTGAGTAAACACAGATTATTAAGTACTTGTTAATAAGTTGTTTAAAGAAACACTTAGATTATTTTAATATTAAAAACAAGGAACCCTCCATGGCCCTTCAAGATCTCTCAAACATTCCAGTTTAAACTCATTTTTCATAAGCTTATCATTTTGCATTAACTTGACATTTGTGTTTGAAATTTTGTATTTTTGGAGGGATTGGGTTTCTGATTTGTTTTTGTTTTCAATTTTCATGAACTTCCATGCAGCCAACAAAATATTAATTTATGTTGAATTTTGGAGTGCTGACATGATGTTTTATCTATACAAATGTTTGCTCAGTTGTATCAAAAAAGGGGGCTAATTTATTATAATGTATTACTTTATTTTGAGCTATAAATATTAAGTCGTGTATATTATTATTATCCTTTATTTGTAACGCATAAATCTTGTTCTGTTTCTATCCATGGTAATAATAATGATGCCATTGCATTACTTGCATAAATCTTGCTGTTAAATACTAGTATTTTATATTTTTAGAGAAGGTTTGGAGGAACGTTCTAAATAAATATAGTCATAACAAGGGATTCTTCTTTAGGACCGCTATTCTCCCCAATTGGAAAATAGAGAATGTAGTCCATTCTTTTAGATTGTTAGTAATTTTAAGGGGAAATTAACCTTATAAAAGCAGTGTAAGAAATGTATGTATTACATAAGAGAAGTTGAGTATTATTTTTAAGTTTTCATTGGCTTTGTATGTGATTTTGTTGTGTTAATTTTTGAGACCTGACAAAAATCTAAATTGGTTTAATAATTCAAATAGATTAGGGATCCATATGAGTGGATTTTTAAGCGAAAGAATAATGTCATCTGCATAAAATGCTAATTTATATTGATTTTCAAAAACCTGAATGCCAGTTAATACATGTTTTGCTTTTCTAGTAGAGTGGAATGAAGAGTTTGAATAGCTCTAATGATCTTGGGCCCCATTCTATTCCCCTATGTCGCAGATTACACCATGTTTATAAGCAAAGTACATCTCCCTAACTTTTCTATTTACCCATCACAGAAACATTGCAAGAGAACTACTATAAGTGACTGCACTAAGAAAAGTCGCAAATAACGCCAAACTTTTCCATTGATTTTTGCACAACAGAAATATTGCGATTTACTCCGTTTTTACACCAAAACCCTATTCTAATCCGACTTTATGGATCACTCACAAAATAGGGCAGTGCCTTGAAAACAAATATCCAAAGGAAATATTATGTGTACTAAACACCACTCACAAATTGTTTTAAAACCATTTCTGAGTGCCCTAGCAGCAGTTAAAGAGTTCATCATTATTTGACACTTAACATTCAGATATACATATATGCGTATTTAAAACATATGATATTTTATTACTATGTCTGTGTCATTATACAACACAAAGTAAGCAAAAATTACATTAAAATACACAAAATAATAGATTTGTCACATATATTTAATTAAAATACATTTAAATAAATAGAAAATAAATTTTTTGTTTATTAACTTTTTTAATAACTTTTATTTGTATTGCACAAACATTTTCCGTAGCGCTGTACAGGGCATAAGAACATGGAATATTACAACAATACAATATTAACAAATTCAGAAATTGAAGGGCCCTGTTTTGAGCTAAGAATCGTTGCAGAAAGTGCTTTTTCATAAGCACCCTATTCAACTATATATATATATACAGTTGAATATTCAGAGTATTGCAGTATAGGGTCAATAACTTTTTTTATTGGACAAACATTTTAATTTATTAGGACTAGCTTTCGAGAATAGACTTCTCTTTATCAAGTCTTTAGCAGTACTGAAATGATGCACCAGGAAAAGTTCATATATATGTTCAGAGTTTAGGATGGGACAAAGACATGAACCATACATAATGTCCTGTGAGTCTTTAGACCAGGTTTAGTTAACAACATAGAGAGCACTAATTAAGGGCAGTACATGTCCCCACAGTTCTACATATATATATATATGTGGTTTCTTTCCGCAGTTTTTAGCGTTTGTTCTCACTCATTATAAAAGTCATGAAGTTCTCATTTTCTATTGGTCCCCAGAGCTGTGTCTCATCCGTAATGCTTGGTGTAATATTCAGAGTGAACACATATTGGAAGCTACAGTGGGATAGAGCGGTAAATAGAAAAGCCTAGTTTACACTGTCAAATGCTTGCTGGGCATCTAATGATAACAGAATGGATTGGACATTGTTATATATTGCATGTTTTTGTAAAGTTATAATCCTGCATACATTGTCTGGGGCTTGCCTTCCTGGTATGAAGCCTACTTGAATTGCACATATAAGTTTTCATATTATTTTCGTAATTCTCATAGATGTGATTCTGGCCTATATTTTCACATCATAACTTATAAGTGATTTCAGCCCAAAGTTCTCTGTATGGGATGGATTTTTCCCTGGTTTAGGCAATAAGATAATAAGAATTCTGAGGATGGGTGGAACTACTTTGCAATGCTAGGTTATAAAGTTTTGTGATACATTAGTTGGGGTCACACACGATCCCCACCACCTGCCTTTGGTTTACAGGAATTCCTCTAGGTTGTGATTTCGGGGTTACCTCAGTGCCCAGCTTAGGTAGTCCGTCCATTAACAACCAGTCACAGGAAAGCAATACTACCCTCAGTGGTTGGGAGCAGAGTTGCAGACAGAGTCCTTCATAATAATTCTCTCCCTGGTTGGAATTAATATCGCCCATCAGAATGAACCACACACCTCAATTGTATTTATGTTCACTGACTTCATTTATTGATCTCACACAGTTTTTATAGTATTCATGGACCAATCACAAGAGGTTTATTACTATTCCCACCATGGGCCTCATTCTATTATCGGCCGTAGGAGATGCGGGCCGCAAGGACCGGCTGCAGGCTATTTGCCTATTCTATTCCCTTCCGGCCGGGGACTCCGGCAGGCTTGCGGCCGGCGCCTTTTTATCCCTTGCGGCCGCACGAGCCAGAGGAAAGCCTTTGATCTTAAATGGCCGCAAGCGTTTCGGCCGCAAAAGAAAATCCCGGTTGCTATTCTATTGCTCCGGGAACCCTCTCTGCAAGGCTAAAACTGGACCGCAGCTTATTTGCAGCAAAAAGGTCCCGCAGGCACACAATTAGGCACATAATAAAGCCTTAATAAAGCCATCCTGCACTCTGATGAGACGATAAAGTGATTGTAGGTGTTAGCATTCATAGCACAACATTCCCCTACACTCAAATCCGTAAATAATTTTTATTTTAATTCATGTCAAATATCCGTGGACAAAGTCCCGAGGGCTTGGAGCACCTCAGACCCACCCACGCTGCGTCCGGAAAATAAACAGTTAATGAAATCTCGGACTTGGGCTGATGTGCAAGCTTGAGAGGGGGTTGCTATTAATCCTTGTGTCCCCCATTATGATCCCTAGCATTTACAGAGCTTTACAGTGCCATCTTGAATTTATATTTGCTTTTAAAGTTTTCAGACCTTGCGGCCGGTTGCAAGATATGCGGCCGGCCGTAAGGGGATATCCTTGCGGCGCCGTCTATTTGAATTGCAGGGTAACGGGAGCCCCGCAAGGAATCGCAGCTTTACGGCAGTTTTACGGCCGATAATAGAATGAGGCCCCATGTCAGGATTATTAATTACGCCTGAAAATTAATCAGATTAATTGTTACTTTCTTTTGAAACCACCAGGAACCAGCATTTGTCCCACCCTCACACCTTCCCCTAGGGAGTTCCTTCCTGCAGGGGGCCTTTTGATGTCTGTTTGTCCAGAAAAAGAAATACTTCACACCTTAGTGTTAGGAGATGTCAGGAAGCCTGCACAGCAGGGAGGCCAGCACTGTAAAAAATTGCTTGCAGACAAAGCATCTATATACTTCCTCCACTACTTCTCCTGGCTAATTTCTGCCCCTCAAAACAGATAATCTTCATAACTGACCTTCCTTTATCCCAGGTATCCCACTAATTACACTCCCTGGGAAAAATGTAACATTCCAATACCCAACATGCCTGGGTACCACCTTTACATCAATACATTTCCAGCATAATTTCTGCCTCTAAAGGCCACACGCACTCTGCTCTGTATAATACATCATAGTGACCCCAACATTAATTATTGAGGACTACCGAACATTACACATAGCAACATTGTATTCCTTAGCCAAATCTCAAAAGTAGCCATCCAGGCCAAGAGCTTAACCATTTTGTAAGCTCTTTTTAGTTTCACTAATCTCTTCTTGACTAATTTGCTTTGCTAAGTTTTCAGTTTGGTCTCCTGTGAGTGTTGGTAATTTAAGTTATTTTTAAAACTGAGATTTGCTTGTTCTTAGCTACTGATGTTTTATTATTTTTATATAAGTTTTAGTATTTTTTTTTAAATTTCAGTGAGGATCTGTTGCTGTATGTAGAGCATATACAGAGAATTTGCTAAATCTCACAGGTTTCCCACTATGATTATCAATCTTCCATTTGTGTCTTTTGCAGTGGATTCTATTTACACGGGAGTATTTCTATCTATTCATAATGCCACCCTAGTTTTTTTAGATCCCCAACAAGCTAATATGTAATCTTTTAATGCAATTTTTCTTTTGATAAGGTTGTAAAGACCTCTCACATTAGGTGATAACATTTTTAACTTAATCTTTTAGATATTTTTTTTTATGTTTTCTAGTGTGAATTTGGGCATTTTCTGTTTATTTTTTTTAAATCATTTGTAGTTCAAGCATAATTAATACAGATATAAGTATATAATCAGTAAACAATAATAACTATATGCATATTAAAAAAAAATGTTAACATTGTGATTCCATTAAATCCAAAGTTGGGAGTCTTTGTTCCAATTGCTAACATCATGCAATTCCATTAGAAAAAACAACTAGGGACTCTGGGGGGGGGGGGGGGTTTCAATTAAGGAATTTTTTTTTTTTTTTTTTTTTTACAAGATTCACTTACTGTTTACTGCGATCATATTAGCTGCAAATAAATGTTCTTTAGCAACATTAAAACCTTTCATATTTATAGTCCAGTCTCTCTCTGTCGCTATCAGTCTGTCTCTTATTCTGCAGAAAAAAATTGTAGAGACTCTATACATCACCACAATGTTCTTCCAATCATGAGAAATTATAGTCTTCCATAATTTTAAATTAATTCATAATTTGTTGTAAATAATTATTAGTATAGATTGATAATTGTTGCAGATGCAAATTCCGTGAAGATAATAGGCCTCCCAGTAGGCATCTTTTAATTTTTGCCGGTAAAGAATACTTGACTCATCAGTAATAAGATATTTATCAATAAAGCCTTTAATCAGATTTGCAATAGATGCATGAAATCATGCAATCATGTTAACACAATAAAGGTGTGTTGAGATCTAACAATCATCCTCCTTGAGTGTTTAAAGGTATGCCCATAATTATTTAGCACCATTCCGGAAATTGTGTCAAAGGTGGGGTGATATGGAAAAAAAAAGCAGGTATAATACATAGCATACATAGCAACTGAAGCAGTTCAGATAGCTCAAATTCAGAAGTATTTATTGAAAAGATTTAGAGGCCAGATGTGGATGAGTGTCTGTTTCGAGTTTCAGTTTGCAGAAGTCAAAACGATTATTAATAAAAGCATATCTCTTTAGTCCAAATAGGGATTATGGAAAATTGTTCAATTCAAGTCATTTACAAGAGAGACAAGTCTTATCTATTAGCTAAAAGTAAATTAGATACAGACATTCAGTGTTTAGAAAGAACACAGAGAAATGTAATAAATAAATAAATGCATACATTGTCAACATTGCCATGGTCTTATTCAATATGGTAACATACAACATCTCATGAATGTTAGGAAGATAGCTATTAATGGACAGCATACATGAAACAGTTAAGTAACCTGTTTATATAATGTAAGTAATGTATATACAGAAGTGTATTTTGTGCTCAAATGAGCCATCTTATAAAACAGAACATATGTAAATCAGTCATTGGGAATTATACTCCAAATTACAAACATGAAAGACTGGTTCGCAAAAGTGTTTTGCTCATCGGCATAATGCTGTCAACTTAATTAAAAACCCAAAGTACAGAAACAGGGTAATGATATGTTGAAGGAAATCCAAGTCACCCTACAGGTTATATGATGACTTATATGATGATTTAAATGTACTATCCAAACATTGGATACAATTGAGATAGTCACTGAAGATTAATTGAATTGTAAAGAAACTACTATTTGTGAGAATTAGAGTAAGTAAGTTACAAAATGTATAATACGTTCTGTCATTGATTAGAATTCATATGTTTAATGAAAATTCAGAAAATTAGATTATTTTTAATGCATCAGTGGCATGCAGACACATTTTTATGTCAGGACATTGTAATTTGATGGTGAGTGGAGCTTTTGATCTGATAGCACCAAATTGAAGTTTAAATGTTTTTTATTATGTGGGAATTTCTCTAGCGTTTGATGAAGGGGATTACAGTTCTTCCCAGAACACTGTGCATATGTTTTATGACTTGGCATTATTTTTAATAGAGAGAGGTGAATCATGCGTACCCACACAAGTTTTACAAGTTCTAAAAACAATGGGTGTGGAGGAAAAGGTGTACTATCTTGCCTGCTAGACATTTTAAAGGTGTATGTTTTAGAATTATATTAATTATTTAAAAAAATCATGTATGCATTTAGTTAGTTTTGATTTGAATAACATCATATTTTCAGTGGTTGGTCCTATCCTGTTATAATTACGGCATCAGTACGCCGCTGCAGTAGGGTGACAAACCACTAGATGGCGCTGCTGATATTCCAGTGCCATATCATAGAGTCAAGGCTTAGGTAAACTTTTAGGGTTAGTGTGAGGGTATAGGTGAGGGTTAGGGTTAGTTTAAGGGTTAGGCTACCATTCTAAGCTTAGAACTTCTCTAACATATCGGCAGTGCTGCAAAAAAACAGCAGGGCCAACCAGCGGTTGGTCGCCGCAGACCTGTGCCGTAACTATAACAGGCTAGATCCTAGTGGTCCTTTAATGTTATCTGTATTTCTGCATATTATCTACCTATAAGCCTATCTATCACTTATATCATATACCAATCAATTAAAAACATTGGGCCATATTCCATTGAGGTTTCGGGCAATCCGTAAGTGAGGTCGCAAGTTAATTTACTATTCAATTGGCGTCTTTCTGCAGGCTCCAAACAGGTTACGAGTTACGGCCTTGAAAATATTGCGATGGTTAAACCCATAACTTACAGCCACCAGAAGCCTTTGATCTATTCAAGTTCTTAATTTCCCCAAGCCCGCAAATGTATAAATGGCAAATGAAGGAGAAAATCCCACGCAAGGGGGATATACACCTATTCGTAGCACTGTACATGCAAATAAAAAAACACTACAGCACTGTACATAACAGGGAAAGTGTTGATAGACATTAGAATTAATTGCAGTCTCAAGCACGAAAATCTGCAGGAAATTAAAATTATTTTTATGTTTCATTTCGGGGTTAAATCAATCTCGGGTATCAATGAGTTAATACATATCAGGCCACCCATATGGACTAGAACATATTGGCATTCCTTTTTATAATTCTTTATTTTGCGGGTTTGCGAGTCTGATCGCATATCGAACCCTTGAACCTAATTGATTGACATGTAACCTCCATGTTTTACTGCGATAATGATGACAGTCTCATTTTCTATTGGCTGATTCGAAAATGGGAGGTTACGAACTTGCTTAATTGATCATGTTCCCGCCATTAACTGCTACGAGCCAGTGCATGGTTAACTTGCGGGCTTGAGCAATTGAATAGCACTGCAATCGGAAACGAACATGAGCCCATCTGCGATCCAGTTGCGGGCTTGGAATTGAATATGGCCCATTGTTCCAGAATACTTGGCTTTTGGCCGCAATTATTAATTAAAAGTGGGAGCATCCCAGGATCTACTTTCCTCTACATGAACACAGCAAGTAATTGGTTAATCTTAGCTAAACCTCCATCCGTGAAGTTCCATCAAGCAAAGTTCACAATCTTAAAATTACTAAAACATGTTTTTGTTTTGTTTTATGGAAAATGCAATGGTTAGCTGATCCTAATCATTGCTGTGGCTCATAAAGTTTAATTAGTGCTTGCAATAGATATAAAATCACAGTACCCATTTGCCCGCACAAAGCTGCAAAGAGGCAACTATACATTACAGTCCGCATAGCATAACACACACTGCAGTACTTCTCTGCTGCAGCACAGACCTTGTGAAGACAAGGTCATTGCACACAAAAAAAATCGCCCACACAGCACAGTGCTACTGGTAGCTCTGATAAGCATGAATCACATAACCAGACAGATTAGCTCATGCAGACTGCAAAACTGCTCTTCAAAGGAAGGATTGAGAGGATTTGACAAACATAAATCCCATTCTCACAAATAATATTCAGAAAAAATAAGCTAACACAAGATGCTTTATTTTGTTAACCCCACTCTTTTGAAGAACTAGACTTGATAATGAACAAAAGGTTATAAAACATAAAAAATACAGCCTTAAATGTAATGTTTGATCTGCTTGATTGAATAGATTTCCCAACAGACAGAAGCCTTATAGGCACAGTAAAGATTGCCACAAGCAGATTAATATGTCTCTGCATTGAAGTCATCTTCCACTTGTAGATGCAAAAATGGAAACTCTCACTATAGAGTAATTGCATATCATATTAAAGGGCAACTGAATTCATCAGATGTGTACTGCATCATCAAATGATAGAAAAGTTTGTAAAATGCTCTTTGCTCTTTGGAACTGCTGCTGAATTTATCACGTTAAATAATTTGTGGTCATGGGATTCAGGGTGATGAATCCATCTACTGTACATTACTTTAAATATAATAAGGCTACAGGCCAAATCTAGTGTGCAGGACTAGGAGCCTAATTCAATTGAGCTATCGTTAGTTACTGGAGCCCGTAAGTGAGTCCGCACGTTCAGTTGCTATTTAATTGTCGTCTTTTTGCAAGCTGAAAATGGCTTAAGTGTTACGGGCTTGAAATCCCCATCTAAGCCTTTGATCTTACAAGTCCGCAGTAGTTAAAATCGCAAATCGCTATTCAATTGCTTAAATTCCACAAGGACACACTTGCGTTTAAACCCGTAAGTGGCAAATGTAGCCCAAAATCCGATGAGTACTAGAGAGGACTCGCAACAAGGGCTTTAAAAGCCCTTGCGTATACTGCCCGTAAACGTCTCCTCTGCTCCCAACCCCCTTTCCCCGTTACTAAAGCTACAGCATGGGGGTTAACACTTGGTGTTGCGGGGTACTTGTAGTAACTCTTTGTGTGCCACAGGTCCTTTAAGGACCTGCTGCGGGTGATTTAAATGTTTAACTGCGCAGGGTCCCCATTAACCCCATGATGCATGGGTCCCAATGTGGGGCCCTGTGGGGGTCCCAATAGGGACCCCTGCAGTAAGGTTTCATTTAGGGAGCCTGCGGGGGTTTGATTGACATCATGCATGCGCAAGCCCTGCACTGCTTACATATGAAACCAGAGTTTACAATTTCGGATATTGGGCAGAGAGATGCGCCCTTACTCAATAGAATAGCTCCGGAATAGGAGACAAATGGGAGCCCACAGCACGCCCGCAGACTTACGGCCATGATCCCGCGAGATGCAGGATTGCAATTAAATCAGGCACTAAGAATGGAAATGGTAAAGGGCCCTAGTGCTATTTTTCTTTCATTTCCCGGACTAATTACATGTTTGCTATTTAGATTTGTACATTTATGTTTAGTTGTGTTTAGAAATAACTTAGAAATAAAGCAATAGTTTCTAATATGAAATGTTGTGAATGCCACTAGTTCCTTAAATAATATGATATTTAGTTCACAGAATTAAAAAAAAGAACATATACACTATGGCCCATATTCTATTAGCTACTTGCAAATGCCTTGACTTTGGGTGTTTATATGCATTCTATTGACTTAAGAATTCATTGGTGCCAGTAAGTAATATTTGTTGAATAGGTAGCAATATTAAGAGTGATTTTAAGTGTGTATAAATTTAGGATTAGGGCCCTATGAGGGATAAGTATAATATCACTATGAGATTTGTAGCATTTTTACAGCTACGGACTTACAGTCTTATTAAATAGCGATTCAGTAAATTTAAAAGGGCTCTATATAAGCACACAGCATATTTTTATTTAAATTTACTGAATTGCAATTTAATAAGGCTGTTAATTTCTGTAGTACAAATCTTGGAAAGAGTAACATTCTAGATTTGCCTAGCAAGGGGAACCCTGTTTGTCACTGACAATGCAAAACAGAGACAATAATTAGCTTATGCACACCCTTTACTATATAGACCTGCTCTTTTTATCTTATGCTTTGAAAAAAAATGATTATAAAATAGGCAATTTGGATTTGAACTAACAACTTATGAATATATAGTTTACAACAAGGAAGAAGGTAATAAACTCAGCTAACATCAACAAAGATTTGGATGCAAGTGACTCACTTGATTTATATACAAAAATAATTTGGTCAAATATCAGAAACTGCAAAACAAGGTATGTACATACTGAGATATGTATTAATCATCATCTTCCATATTCCACATTCTCAAAAATGTTCTTCTATCCATCAAGACTGTGCTTCTTAAGTCCTATTTATACACATGTATAAGTACAACAGATCCAGTGACTCATCACTAAAAATGCTTTATGCTGTTTGAATAAACATACAGTACTGAAAAAAATAGGATTGTGTCCTTATCTTTCTGTACTTCTATCAAAATATTATGTTTTAAATATATTTTCCCTAACTTCTCATACTATTATTTTTGTATTGAATATTCATTACATGTATCATGCGCCACAATGAAATACGATTAGGCTTAATAGGCAATCATATTATAGATCTTGCAGGCCCTGAGTGTCTCATACTCAAATATAGCAGCTTGAGAAACTAGATGCCATTACTCTCACAAACTGCCAGAGAAGCTGTGAGTGCTCAGCAAAATCTGTGTGAGACCAATTTCCTGCACTGATTAGCAATTTGTACTAATCAGTGTTAGCAAGAGCAATAAGCTGCACAAGCAAGTCTTATATTTTACTAAGTCCATTTATTTGCAGATAGATTAGATAGATAGATAGATAGATAGATAGATAGATAGATAGATGGTATTAGGTGTACTCATACAAATATAATATATGTACAGTATTAATCATTGTGTGTAGAGCGCTCAGGTTTAACATTTGCATTTTGTAGCCAATTCTCCAAAAATATAAATTCTATTTAAAAAAAAAATGTCTTACTCATGGACTTTAAGAAATGCTTTAAGGTTCTAATTTTTTATAAATATGCAAAATTAATTTACTTTTTGCTATAGGGCTGATTCTAGGTTATATCTTATTTTACTCTAAATAAACACTAGTAGTGATAATATAACCCCTACATGTCTAACACTCTCCTTCTGGATTGCTACAGTGTCATGGTGAAGGGGCTTGTGTACTTCAAGGAAACTATGAGCTAAGCCATGTAGGGTCACCCAAGATGGGCAGGTCATAGCAGAGAGGTCAGACAAATTGCAGTCCACTGGAGAAGGAACTGGCAACCCACTCCATTTCTTTGCCAAAACCTTATAGATCAGCACAACACATTCCTGTCGTGCTGAGGTCTATAGGGTCATGGAGAGTCGGACATAAATACTAAACAACTAAACAATACTGAAAAGCAAAAGTTTTATATTTCCAAAATTAGCTCTGGGTTACTTATATTGTTATTTTTCACCACTGTATAGTATGTAAACTCATAGTGTAATGGTTCAGCAAAATGACAGATGTGGGTTTAATTGTTACCACAATTTTATTTGTATTTTCTAGTAGCAATTTTGATTTGGTTTGATATGAGACGAATAATTGCAATGTAAATAATGACAAATATTTTAATCTAAAGAAAAAAGAAAGAAAAAAGTTCAAAGGGGGATTTGAACCAAGAGTGTACAGTTCTAAAATCACTGATATCACCTTCCACCCTAACACGCTCATCGCCTCTCTCTCCCTCCTTTATCACACACAATACCTTTATGTTGTAAGTCTGCGAGTTTCAATCTTGCAGGGTGCTTTGGGGAAAGCACCATGGAGACTGGATTCAAGGCTCAAAGACAGGGCCCTCCTTGCTTTGTTATGTTTTGATTTGTATTTACCTTTGCCTGGAACTTATCTTATGTACAGCGCAACAGAATATGTTGGCGCGTTATAAATAAATGATAATAATAATAATAATACTGTCTGTACTCTCTCTATATGTTAAGCAAGATGCACAAAAATCAATAAAGCTGAAATAGAACCACTGTGACACTTACAGCTTGAACCCTATTATCTGTACAGATTCTTTTGGGCTTCTTGATCCATTAACAATTAACCAGTCTTTCCATTGAATCCATTCTCTGACTGATGATGGAAATTGCATATGGTGACTTCAATGTTCTTTTAATTCTGGAATAATTGAAGGTCACAGAATTGTAGAGAGACCTCTGTAACTCACTATCCCATCCCCATGGAAGTTGAGCTCTAAGTCAGCATTATTAAATACTTTGTTTTATAAAGTTGGTGTTTCATCTGTGAATTTCGCTCCAGGGAGGTCATGTAATCATTGCAGTGGTCCTTTAAGACTGACTGACAACTCAAAATGGCAAACTTCAATCTTATTTTACAGTAGGAAATGCATGCTTTAATAACATTCAATCAATGAAGTACTACCTGACTACTAGCAGGACATATTTATTTATTATCTTTTATTTGTATTGCGCCAACATATTCCGTAGTGCTGTACAGGGGATAAGAACTGGGCAAATACAAGTTTAACAAATTCAAAAGATGAAGGGCCTTGTTTTGGAGTTAAAAAATAGTACACACAAAACTGACCCAAAACTTGAAATTAGTAAGTAACACTATTATGTAACTAATATACCCAGGATGAGGAAGGATGTCTATTGTTTTATGTTAGAGAAAATAAACACTGATTTTCTAATGATGTTTCCCCTTTAATGTCCATAGTTGTTAAAGCACAGTTACGTTGAATATTTCACACTTTACGTATTACATGTCCAGTTAATTTGCATAACCTAATTTAGCAATACCGGACCATGGCTTGTTTTTCATGAGAAATCCCAGATATAGAAAGTTCAGCTCAGTGAGTCAGACTATGCTTGAGAATCTCTGGGAAATAATCTGACATGATTTGTTTACCAGCACAATACTCCTACTGACTCGGAGAACGATGACTGATGTTTTCCAAGTATAAGTGGTGAGCTATATTATATTTTCTCCTACTATGGATATCTCAGCTAAGAGGAATATGGAAGGTTTCTGGGTTTCACTAGGTATGCACTATACCTGTGTAACTCTTTACATTTGTGCTATTTATTTTAGTAAGACGTGCTTAAAAGCTCTTTTTTTCTGCCTACACTCTTAGAAATAGTACCTAGCAACTAATCAGGGGCAACATTCTACAACATGTTCCTTGAGAGAGGTCACTGACAGGGTAATTTGAAATGCTGCTTATCACATTCTTTGTATTCATAAGCTGCATGAGCTACAGAAGATAGACCCACACAAGTAAAAAATGTAGAATTTAGGCAAAAAAAATAAATTTGAGCTCTTAAGCACTTAAAAAAATAATAAAGCATATAAAAGCAAATGGATATTGTCAGCCCTATTAAATTCCAGCCTCGTAAATAAGAGGCTTCTACTTAAACCCTACGTACTGCAAAATTTCTCAAAGTTACGACGCTATTACATTAGCCCTGCTGCAAGCAACGTGTTAGCTACGCAGCACGGCTGCGATAATGTACATGAGGAGTGACAGCCTGCGAGATGATCTCGCAGGCTCCCGCACCTCATCAAGTAGTGCAGGGGTCCTAAACGGGACCTCCATGGCAGTCCCCCACATAAGCCCTGTCGTGGGGGGTCCTCCAACTACCCCCCTGCACCTAACACTAACCCCCCTTTATGCTGGGAGTCCCGAGCGGGACCCCCGAAGTGTCCCCACATTAACCCCTTGCTGCAGGGGTCCATAGGGGCCACCGCAGCCCCCCCACATTAACCCCTTGCAGCGGGGGTCTCCAATTGGCACCGATCGTGACCCCGCTGCATTTTTAATTTTTAAATTTCCTACCTCGCGGGTCCTTAAAGGACCGTAAAGGTCCTGACGTCACACGCGTGCCGGCACCCGGTATATGCTAATGACGTGGCGTGTGTGGGACGTCACACGCGTGCCACATCAAAACCCGGAAGGAGCGGAGGCTGGAGCAGGTAAGTGAGGGGGGGGGGGTATTTAGAGGGGTAGTATGAGGAGGGGGGGTTTAGAATGAGAAGGGGGATGATGAGGGAGGTTTAGGAGGGGGTTGTGGATGGGGGGTTGAGGTTGAGGAGGGGGTTGAGGATGGGGGGGTTGAGGTTGAGGAGGGAGGTTGAGAAGGGGGTTGAGGATGGGGGGGTTGAGGTTGAGGAGGGGGTTGAGAAGAGGAAGGGGGCTGAGGATGAGGAGGGGGGCTGAGGTTGAGGAGGGGGTTGAGGGAGGGGTTGAAGTTGAGGAGGGAGGTTGAGGTTGGGGGGGTTGAGGATGGGGGGGGTTGAGGTTGAGGAGAGAGGTTGAGGAGGGGGTTGAGGATGAGGAGGGCGGTTGAGGTTGAGGAGGGGGTTAAGGATGGGGGGTTGAGGATGAGGGGGTTGAGGAGGGAGGTTGAGGATGGGGGGGTTGAGGATGGGGGGGTGAGGTTGAGGAGGGAGGTTGAGGAGGGGGTTGAGGATGAGGGGGTTGAGGAGGGACTTTGAGGATGAGGAGGGATGATGAGGAGGGAGGTTGAGGATGAGGAGTGGGGTTGAGGAGGGAGGATGAGGAGGGGGGTTGAGGTTGAGGAGGGGGTTAAGGATGGGGGGTTGAGGTTGAGGAGGGAGGCTGAGGATGGGGGGGTTGAGGATGGGGGGGTTGAGGTTGAGGAGGGAGGTTGAGGAGGGGGTTGAGGATGAGGAGGGGGGTTGAGGTTGAGGAGGGGGTTGAGGATGGGGGGGTTGAGGTTGAGGATGGGGGGTTGAGGATGAGGAGGGATAATGAGGACAGAGGTTGAGGAAGAGGAGTGGGGTTGAGAAAGGGAGGTTGAGAATGAGGAGGGGGGAAGAAACACAGGGAAGGGAGAGGGGAGAAGAGACACAGGGAAGGGAGAGGGGGACGAAACACAGGGAATGGAGAGGGGAGAAGAGACACAAGAGAGAGAGAGGGGGACACAGAAGGCACAAAAGGGACACAGGGGGCAGCACATTTCCCACCCTCGGCTTATACTCGAGTCACTCATTTTACCCAGAATTTTGTGGTAAAATTGGTGCCTCTGCTTATACTTGGGTCGGCTAATACTCGAGTATATACAGTAATTAAACCTATAATTCATGGGGGTCAATACAGACCCCCATAGGCACTTAATTAAACCGTAACTCATGGGGGTCAATACAGACCCCCATAAGGCCTTAATTAACCCTATAACTCATGTGGGTCAATACAGACCCCCATTAGCAATTAATTAACCCTATAATTCATGGGGGTCAATACAGACCCCCATAAGCACTTAAATAACCCCGTAACTCATGGGGGTCAATCCAGACCCCCATCAACAGTTAATTAACCCTATCATTCATGGGGGGGATCAACACAGACCCCCATAAGCCAATAATTAACCCTATAATTCATGGGGGTCAATACAGACTCCCATAAGCACTTAATTAACCTTGTAACTCATGGGTGTCGATACAGACCCCCATAAGGCCTTAATTATCCCTATAACTCATGGGGGTCAATACAGACCCCCATAAGCACTTAATTAACCCTGTCACTCATGGGGGGTCAATACAGACCCCCATAAGCCAATAATTAACCCTATAATTCATGGGGGTCAATACAGACCCCCATAAGCACTTAGTTAACCATATAACTCATGGGGGTCTATACAGACCCCCATAAGGCCTTAATTAACCCTATAACTCGTGTGGGTCAATACAGACCCCATAAGGCCTTAATTAACCCTACAACTCATGGGGGTCAATACTGACCCCATATGCCAATAATTAACCCTATAATTCATGATGGTCAATACAGACCCCCACAAGCACTAAATTAACCCCTTAACTCATGGGGGTCAAAACAGACCCCCATAAGGCCTTAATTAACCCTATAACTCATGGGGGTCAATGCAGACCCCCATAAGCACTTAATTAACCCTATAATTCATGGGGGTCAATACAGACTGCCATAAGCCCTTAAATAACCACATAACTCAGGGGGGTCAATACAGACCCCCATAAGGCCTTAATTAACCCTGTAACTCATGGGGGTCAATACAGACCCCCATAAGCCAATAATTAACCCTATAATTCATGGGGGTCAATACAGACCCCCATAAGCACTTAATTAACATCGTAACTCATGGGTGTCGATACAGATCCCCATAAGGCCTTAATTATCCCTATAACTCATGGGGGTCAATACAGACACCCATAAGCACTTAATTAACCCTATAACTCGTGGGGGTCAATACAGACCCCCATAAGCACTTAATTAACCCTATAATTCATGGGGGTCAATACAGACCCCCATAAGCCAATAATTAACCCTATAATTCATGGGGGTCAATACAGACCCCCATAAGCACTTAATTAACCTCGTAACTCATGGGTGTCGATACAGACCCCCATAAGGCCTTAATTATCCCTATAACTCATGGGGGTCAATACAGACCCCCATAAGCACTTAATTAACCCTATAACTCGTGGGGGTCAATACAGACCCCCATAAGCACTTAATTAACCCTATAATTCATGGGGGTCAATACAGACCGCCATAAGCACTTAGTTAAACCCATAACTCATGGGAGTCTTTACAGACCCCCATAAGGCCTTAATTAACCCTATAACTCATGGGGGTCAATACAGACCTCATAAGGCCTTAATTAACCCTATAACTCATGGGGGTCATGCAGACCTCATAAGGCCTTAATTAACCCTAAAACTCATGGGGGTCAATACTGACCCCCATAAGCCAATAATTAACCCTATAATTCATGGGGGTCAATACAGACCCCCATAAGCACTTAATTAACCCCTTAACTCATGGGGGTCAATACAGACCCCCATAAGGCCTTAATTAACCCTATAACTCATGGGGGTCTATACAGACCCCCATAAGGCCTTAATTAACCCTATAACTCATGGGGGTCAATACAGACCTCATAAGGCCTTAATTAACCCTAAAACTCATGGGGGTCAATACTGACCCCCATAAGCCAATAATTAACCCTATAATTCATGAGGGTCAATACAGACCCCCATAAGCACTGAATTAACCCCTTAACTCATGGGGGTCAATACAGACCCCCATAAGGCCTTAATTAACCCTATAACTCATGGGGGTCAATGCAGACGCCCATAAGCACTTAATTAACCCTATAATTCATGGGGGTCAATACAGACTGCCATAAGCACTTAAATAACCACATAACTCATGGGGGTCAATACAAACCCCCATAAGGCCTTAATTAACCCTATAACTCATGGGGGTCAATACAGACCCCCATAAGCCCTTAATTATCCTTGTCACTCATGGGGGTCAATACAGACCCCCATAAGCCTCTATTTAACCCCATCAGTCCCATAAGGGTATATTATGACCCTTATGGGGCTGTTAAAACCCTAACATTAACCACATAAGTGCCATGACGGTCCACAAGGACCATCATGACACTAACTACAAACACTACACTATAACCGCCAATAAATCATTAAATATAAACTAACCCCTCTCTACACTAATCTATTAACACTTACACTAGCTACCTACACTACCTACCCCCTGATAAATCTCCCCACCACTATAATTTCAAAAAATAAAAAAAACTACCTTACAAAAAATAAAAAACCTACCTTACAAAAAATAAAAAAACCTACCTTACAGAAAATAAAAAAAACCTACATTACAGAAAATAAAAAAAACTGTCACCAAAAATAAAAAACCTACATTACAGAAAATAAAAAACCTAAGTCACCAAAAATAAAAAAACATACAGTACAGAAAATAAAAAAACCTACATTACAGAAAATAAAAAAATACATTACAACCCCCACCCCACTACAGAAAAATAAATTACATACCTGAAAAGGAAAGACAGACATACACAATTCAATACATACAATACATTACAATACATTACATACAATACATTACATACAATACATTGACTGACAACAGCCAATGAGATGGCGCAGATGTCTTCACCCAATCACTTCGTGGGGGTGTATCCCATTGTGATTGGCTGAAGGCATCTGCGCCTTCTGATTGGTTCCAATAAAGATTTATGGTGCTTTAGCCAATCAGGGTGGGAGTTTGGGGTGTATCCCATCCTGATTGGCTCACACATTGACGACTTCTGATTGGCTGAAATTGATAGACAGCTTTTTCAGCCAATCAGAAGCCGCCATTGCCAATTTCCTTCCGGAAAAGGCTCCGGGAGGCTCATTAGCCTTGGGTGAGGTCTCTGAGTGCAGACCTCCATTAGTTTGTTAATTTCTTTTTAGAGCGCGGATGGTTCCAGGGCCCAGCCCGGGCTGAAGAGAAGGAGGCTGGAGACATCGCAGGGAGGTAAGTTGAATGTATATTTATATGTTTATATGTTTGTTTTATTTTGTGTCTGTATATTGTATTAATGTATTGTGTTTTTTTTAACAGGGCCGCGCCGGAGAAGAAAAGAAGAAGGACGGGACATGCTGTAAAGGTGAGTAGAATATTTAGAATGTGTATAATGTTTATTTATTTTATGTTAATGTTTTGTACTAATTTTTTTGTTTTACCCCTAGGTTAAGGATCTGAAGGGACATCTTAAAGGTAAGTGGTCTTAATTATTTTATTTTATTTTAGCTTAGAGTTAGGGTCTGTTTATGAAGTTAGGATTGTGATTATTTTATTTTAGCTTAGAATTAGGGTCTGTGTATGTAGTTAGGATTGTAGTTATTTTATTTTAGCTTAGAATTAGGTTCTGTGTATGTAGTTAGGATTGTAATTATGTTATTTTAGCTTAGAATTAGAGTCTGTGTATGTAGTTAGGATTGTAATTATTTTATTTTAGCTTAGAATTAGGGTCTGTGTATGTAGTTAGTATTGTAATTATTTTATTTTAGCTTAGAATTAGGGTCTGTGTATGTAGTTAGGATTGTAAATATTTTATTTCAGATAAGAATTAGGGTTTCTATATGTAGTTAGGATTTATTGTATATTAAATAGATTGTATGTTAGATAGGTGGTATTTTATTTGTATTCTATGTAATGTATTGTATGTAATGTATTGTATGAAATGTATTGTAATATATTGTATGTATTGTATTGTGTATGTCTGTCTTTCCTTTTCAGGTGTGTAATTTTTTTTTCTGTAGAGGGGGGGGTTGTAATGTATTTTTTTATTTTCTGTAATGTGGGTTTTTTTCGTTTCTGTACTGTAGGTTTTTTTATTTTTGGTGACTTTGTTTTTTTTATTTCTGTAATGCAGGTTTTTTTATTTTTGGTGACTTAGGTTTTTTATTTTCTGTAAGGTAGGTTTTTTAATTTTTTGTAAGGTAGGTTTTTTTATTTTTTGTAATTAGAGTGGTAGGGAGGTTTATTAGGGCGTAGGTAGCGTAGGTAGGTAGTGTAAGTATTAATAGATTAGTGTAGAGGGGTATTAGTTTTGATTTAATGGTTTATTGGGGGTTATAGTGTAGTGTTTGTAGTTAGTGTCAGGATGGTCCTTGTGGACCGTCATGGCACTTATGTGGTTAATGTTAGGTTTTTAACAGCCCCATAAGGGTCATAATATACCCTTATGGGACTGATGGGGTTAAATACAGGTTAATGAGGGTCTGTATTGACCCCCATGAGTGAGGGGGTTAAATAGAGGCTTAAGGGGGTCTGTATTGACCCTCAAGAGAAACGGGGTTAATTGTTGGCTTATTGGGGTCTGTATTGACCCCCATGAGTGACAGGGTTAATTAAGTGCTTATGGGGGTCTGTATTGACCCCCATGAGTTATGGGGTTAATTAAGTGCTTATGGGGGTCTGTATTGACCCCCATGAATTATGGGGTTAATTAAGTGCTAATGGGGGTCTGTATTGACCCCCATGTGTTATAGGGTTAATTAAGGCCTTATGGGGATCTGTATTGACCCCCATGAGTTATAGGGTTAATTAAGTGCTTATGAGGGTCTGTATTGACCGCCTTAAATTATAGGGTTAATTAAGGCCTTATGGGGGTCTGTATTGACCCCCATGAGTGACGGGGTTAATTGAGTGCTTATGGAGGCCTGTATTGACACCCATGAATTATAGGGTTAATTAAGTGCTTATGGGGGTCTGTATTGACCCCCATGAGTTATAGGGTTAATTATTGGCTTATGGGGGTCTGTATTGACCCCCATGAGAGACGGGGTTAATAAAGTGCTTATGGGGGTCTGTATGGACCCCCATGAGTGACAGGGTTAATTATTGGCTTATGGGGGTCTGCATTGACCCCCATGAGTGACAGGGTTAATTAAGTGCTTATGGGGGTCTGTATTGACCCCCATGAGTGATGGGGTTAATTGTTGGCTTATGGGGGTCTGTATTGACCCCCATGAGTGACGGGGTTAATTAAGTGCTTATGGGGTCAGTATTGAACCCCATGAGTGACGGGGTTAATTAAGTGCTTATGGGGGTCTTTTTTGACCCCCATGAGTTATGGGGTTAATTAAGTGCTTATGGGGGTCTGTATTGACCCCCTTGAATTATAGGGTTAATTAAGTGCTTATGGGGGTCTGTATTGACCCCCATGAGTTATAGGGTTAATTAAGGCCTTATGGGGGTCTGTATAGACCCCCATGAGCGACAGGGTCAATTAAGTGCTTATGGGGGTCTGTATTGACCCCCATGAGTGACGGGGTTAATTGTTGGCTTATGGGGGTCTGTATTGACCCCCATGAGTGACGGGGTTAATGAAGTGCTTAAGGGGGTCTGTATTGACCCCCATGAGTGACGGGGTTAATTATAGCTTATGGGGGTCTGTATTGACCCCCATGAGTGACGGGGTTAATTAAGTGTTTATGGGGGTCTGTATTAACCCCCTTGAGTTATGGGGTTAATTAAGTGCTTATGGGGCTCTGTATTGACCCTTATGAATTATAGGGTTAATTAAGTGCTTATAGGGGTCTGTAATGACCCCCATGAGTTGTAGGGTTAATTAAGGCCTTATGGGGATCTGTATTGACCCCCATGAGTTATAGGGTTAATTAAGTGCTTTTGGGGGTCTGTATTGACCCCCATGAGTTATAGGGTTAATTAAGGCCTTATGGGGGTCTGTATTGACCCCCATGGGTGACAGGGTTAATTAAGTGCTTATGGGGGTCTGTATTGACCCCCATGAGTTATAGGGTTAATTAAGGCCTTATGGGGATCTGTATTGACCCCCATGAGTTATAGGGTTTATTAAGTGCTTATGGGGGTCTGTATTGACCGCCATAAATTATAGGGTTAATTAAGGCCTTATGGGGGTCTGTATTGACCCCCATGAGTGACGGGGTTAATTGAGTGCTTATGGAGGCCTGTATTGACACCCATGAATTATAGGGTTAATTATTGGCTTATGGGGGTCTGTATTGACCCCCATGAGAGACGGGGTTAATAAAGTGCTTATGGGGGTCTGTATGGACCCCCATGAGTGACAGGGTTAATTATTGGCTTATGGGGGTCTGCATTCACCCCCATGAGTGACAGGGTTAATTAAGTGCTTATGGGGGTCTGTATTGACCCCCATGAGTGACGGGGTTAATTGTTGGCTTATGGGGGTCTGTATTGACCCCCATGAGTGACGAGGTTAATTAAGTGCTTATGGGCTCTGTATTGACCCCCATGAGTGACGGGGTTAATTAAGTGCTTATGGGGGTCTTTTTTTTGACCCCCATGAGTTATGGGGTTAATTAAGTGCTTATGGGGGTCTGTATTGACCCTCAAGAATTATAGGGTTAATTAAGTGCTTATGGGGGTCTGTATTGACCCCCATGAGTTATAGGGTTAATTAATGCCTTATGGGGATCTGTATTGACCTCCATGAGTTATAGGGTTAATTAAGTGCTTATGGGGGTCTGTATTGACCGCCATGAGTTATAGGGTTAATTAAGGCCTTATGGGGGTCTGTATTGACCCCCATGAGTGACAGGGTTAATTAAGTGCTTATGGGGGTCTGTATTGACCCCCATGAGTGACGGGGTTAATTGTTGGCTTATGGGGGTCTGTATTGACCCCCATGAGTGACGGGGTTAATTAAGTGCTTAAGGGGGTCTGTATTGACCCCCATGAGTGACGGGGTTAATTATAGCTTATGGGGGTCTGTATTGACCCCCATGAGTGACGGGGTTAATTAAGTGTTTATGGGGGTCTGTATTGACCCCCATGAGTTATGGGGTTAATTAAGTGCTTATGGGGCTCTGTATTGACCCCCATGAATTATAGGGTTAATTAAGTGCTTATAGGGGTCTGTATTGACCCCCATGAGCTATAGGGTTAATTAAGGCCTTATGGGGATCTGTATTGACCCCTATGAGTTATAGGGTTAATTAAGTGCTTATGGGGGTCTGTATTGACCGCCATGAGTTATAGGGTTAATTAAGGCCTTATGGGGGTTTGTATTGACCCCCCATGGGTGACAGGGTTAATTAAGTGCTTATGGGGGTCTGTATTGACCCCCATGAGTGACGGGGTTAATTAAGTGCTTATGGGGGTCTGTTTTGACCCCCATGAGTTATGGGGTTAATTAAGTGCTTATGGGCGTCTGTATTGACCCCCATGAGTGACAGGGTTAATTAAGTGCTTATGGGGGTCTGTATTAACCCCCATGAGTTATAGGGTTAATTAAGTGCTTATGGGGGTCTGTATTGACCCTATGAGTGACAGGGTAAATTAAGTGTTTATGGGGGTCTGTATTGATCCCCATGAGTGACAGGTTTAATTAAGTGCTTATGGGGGACTGTATTGACCCCCATGAGTTATGGGGTTAATTTTAGTTGCCTGGGGTTAATATTTTTTAGTGCGAGTCCTTTCAGGACCTTTACGGTCCCTTAAGGACCCGCGAGGCGGGAAATTTAAAAAATGAAATGCAGCGGAGTGCCGATCTGGGACCCCCGCAGCAAGTGGTTTATGTGGGGACACTTCGGGGGTCCCAATGGGGACCCCCAGCATAGAGGGGGGTTAATTTTAGGTGCCACGGCCAGGATTAGTAATAGTGTGCCGCGGGCCCTTTATGGAGCCGTGGCGTGGAATTTAAATTTTTTAAATGCAGCGGGGGCCTAATCTATGCAGATTGGGTCCCCCAGCTGCAAGGGGTTAATGTGTTATAGGGTTAATTAAGGCCTTATGGGGATCTGTATTGACCCCCATAGGTTATAGGGTTAATTAAGTGCTTATGGGGGTCTGTATTGACTGCCATAAATGATAGGGTTAATTAAGGCCTTATGGGGGTCTGTATTGACCCCCATGAGTGACGGGGTTAATTGAGTGCTTATGGAGGTCTGTATTGACACCCATGAATTATAGGGTTAATTAAGTGCTTATGGGGGTCTGTATTGACCCCCATGAGTTATAGGGTTAATTATTGGCTTATGGGGGTCTGTATTGACCCCCATGAGAGACGGGGTTTATAAAGTGCTTATGGGGGTCTGTATGGACCCCCATGAGTGACAGGGTTAATTATTGGCTTATGGGGGTCTGCATTGACCCCCATGAGTGACAGGGTTAAGTAAGTGCTTATGGGGGTCTGTATTGACCCCCATGAGTGACGGGGTTAATTGTTGGCTTATGGGGGTCTGTATTGACCCCCATGAGTGACGGGGTTAATTAAGTGCTTATGGGGGTCTGTATTGACCCCCATGAGTGACGGGGTTAATTAAGTGCTTATGGGGGTCTGTATTGACCCCCATGAGTTATGGGGTTAATTAAGTGCTTATGGGGGTCTGTATTGACCCCCATGAATTATAGGGTAATTAAGTGCTTATAGGGGTCTGTATTGACCCCCATGAGTTATAGGGTTAATTAAGGCCTAATGGGGATCTGTATTGACCTCCATGAGTTATAGGGTTAATTAAGTGCTTATGGGGGTCTGTATTGACCGCCATGAGTTATAGGGTTAATTAAGGCCTTATGGGGTTCTGTATTGACCCCCATGAGTGACAGGTTTAATTAAGTGCTTATGGGGGTCTGTATTGACCGCCATGAGTTATAGGGTTAATTAAGGCCTTATGGGGTTCTGTATTGACCCCCATGAGTGACAGGTTTAATTAAGTGCTTATGGGGGTCTGTATTGACCCCCATGAGTGACGGGGTTAATTAAGTGCTTATGGGGGTCTGTATTGACCCCCATGAGTGACGGGGTTAATTATAGCTTATGGGGGTCTGTATTGACCCCCATGAGTGATGGGGTTAATTAAGTGTTTATGGGGGTCTGTATTGACCCCCATGAGTTATGGGGTTAATTAAGTGCTTATGGGGCTCTGTATTGACCCCCATGAATTATACGGTTAATTAAGTGCTTATAGTGGTCTGTATTGACCCCCATGAGTTATAGCGTTAATTAAGGCCTTATGGGGATCTGTATTGACCCCCATGAGTTATAGGGTTAATTAAGTGCTTATGGGGGTCTGTATTGACCGCCATGAGTTATAGGGTTAATTAAGGCCTTATGGGGGTCTGTATTGACCCCCATGGGTGACAGGGTTAATTAAGTGCTTATGGGGGTCTGTATTGATCCCCATGAGTTATGGGGTTAATTAAGTGCTTATGGGGGTCTGTATTGACCCCCATGAGTTATGGGGTTAATTAAGTGCTTATGGGGGTCTGTATTTACCCCCATGAGTTATGGGGTTAATTAAGTGCTTATGGTGGGCTGTATTGACCCCCATGAGTTATAGGGTTAATTAAGTGCTTATGGGAGTCTGTATTGACCCTATGAATGACAGGGTAAATTAAGTGTTTATGGGGGTCTGTATTGACCCCCATGAGTGACAGGACTAATTAAGGCCTTATGGGGGTCTGTATTGACCCCCATGAGTGACAGGTTTAATTAAGTGCTTATGGGGGACTGTATTGACCCCCATGAGTTATTGGGTTATTTTTAGTTGCCTGGGGTTAATATTTTTTAGTGCGAGTCCTTTCAGGACCTTTACGGTCCTTTAAGGACCCGCAAGGCGGGAAATTTAAAAAATGAAATGCAGCGGGTGCCGATCAGGGGTGCCGATCACGGCCAGGATTAGTAATAGTGTGCCGCGGGCCCTTTATGGAGCCGCGGCGTGGAATTTAAAATTTTTAAATGCAGCGGGGGCCTGATCTATGCAGATTGGGTACCCTAGCTACAAGGGGTTAATGTGGGGACACATCGGGGGGGGCCCGATGGGGATCCCCAGCATAGAGGGGGGTTCATTTTTTTTGCCGTGGCCGGGATTGTTAATAGTGTGACCGGGCCCTTTAAGGAGCCGTGGCGGGGAATTTTAAATCTTTAAATGCAGCAGGGGCCTGATCTGTGACGATCGGGGACCCTCGCTGCAAGGGGTTAATGCGGGGGTGCTGCAGGGGTCCCGACAGAGACCCCTGCAGCATGGGGCTGTGTATAGGCAGCAGGGGTTAACCTCGCACGGCTGCCTCTGGCTGCTCCAAGGCAGCACGTAGAGGTTTTAGGATCCCTTGCTGGCACTTTTTGTGCTCGTAGGGATTCTTCCGAGATGCGAGAATCACTCTTAGATTTATGGCTGCATGTGACTCCGTAGCTCTCTCGGAGCTTATTCTCAGCCATTTTTCGTAGTCATCTCGCAAAGCAGGCTGCGAGAGATTCGGTACTCGCAAACAGCAAAAAAACTGCCTTTTGCGAGCACCGAGAGAACTACGAGGGATAATTTAATGAGGCCCTATATTACTAGTAAGATCCAAAAATACTTTCATATCCCCTTAATTACTTTCTAAATAAGCAGAAGATAATTTGAAACAGCAAAAGGTCTTGCCTGGTGTCTCCGTATTTACGTGCAACCCAGTTACAAAGTTACATAGTACTTGTAAGTTTGCAAGTTTTTAATCGTGTGTTCGTGTCTTGGAAACAAGCACTATGTACATTTGATTATATGCTTAAAAACAGGGCCCTCCATTCTTTATAAGGTGCTAAGTTTGTACAGCGCTACGGAATATGTTGGCGCGATATAAATAAAGATAATAATAATAATAATACTTGAGGTTGAAAAAAGACTTTTAAAGCCTCATTCAATTGGAGCAATTGTAAGTTACAGTAGCCGTAATGGAGGCCGTAAGTTATTTTGCTATTCAATTGGCGTTTTTTTTGCGAGCCGCAAACGAGCTACGTGTTACGTAATTTAAATCCTTGCAGTTGTTAGAACCGTAACTTACACCCCATCTAAGCCTTTGATCTGTCACGTCCGCAAGAGTTAAAATCGCAAATTTCTATTCAATTGCTACAATTCCTCAAGCCCAGAAATATTTTCACACGGCAAATAAGTAAAAGAAAATCCTACGACTTCTAGAGAGGACCCGCAAGGGTGTTAAAGACATACTGTATCTGTAGCACTGTGAATGCAAATAAAAAAATCAATACTGCATAGTAAATGATGCGGAAAGCGATGAAAGTCATTAGAATTAATTGCACAACAGTCTCAAGCTCGCAAATCACAATCAAAAATCATTTTATTTTATGTTTCATTTCGGGATTATATCTTGGGAAGCAATGGGTTAATACATACCAGGCCACCCACATGGACTAGAACAGTATCGGCATTCATTTTTATTATTTTGTGTTTTTGTATCAGAACTACAAACGCTAATTGATTGACATGTAACCTCCATGTTTTACTGACCTAATGATGACGGTCCCATTTTCTATTGGATGTTTCTAAATGGGTAGTCACGGCCTTGCTTAATTGATCGTGTTCCTGCCCTGAAATGCTACATACAAGTGCATGGTTTACGGTTTTGGCTTTCGGCCTCAAACTTGCGGGTTTGTTCAAATGAATAGCGCCGGAATTGTAGCAGAGTGCGAGCCCGCAGCAAGCCTGCAGACATACGGCCTGCATACCGCGAGATGCCGGCTTCTAATTGAATGAGGCTCTTAGTCCATCAAGTTCAGCCTTTTTAGATCTCTTTTGATCTGCAATATGCGTATTAATTGTTAATTGATCCAGAGGAAGGCAAACAGAAAAAACCCAAGTGAAACTTAGCCAATTGTCTCAAAAGGAGAAAAAAATATAATTATTTCCTGACCCCAGATACCGGCGATCACATTCCTCCCTGGATCAAGACTTCCTCTCTTATTAATCAGGATTACCCTGAATGCCATTTTTATAAAAAAAATATATCCAGTCCATTTTTTAATTTCGAAATCCACTGTCACCACCTCCTCTGGTAGAGATTTCCACAGATTAACCACTCTTACTGTGAAGAACCCTTTTCTTTCTTTAAGGTGAAATCTTTTTACTTCGAACCTCAAAGGATGTCCCCTTGTCAGTTGAAAACCTGTTCACTTGACAAAGTTTTATATTGACCCTGGATGTATTTATATAAGGTAATCATATCCCCTATTAGACGCCCTTTTTCTAGAGAAAATACGTTTAATTTGATTAGTCTTCGTTCATAACTTGGCCCCTCCATTCCCGTTACTAGTTTTGTTGCCCATCTCTGTACTCTGTGCTCTATACTCATCCTTTTTAAAGGGTAAGCATTTGATTGGTAATGTCTTAATTAACTCTTTTTTGTCATTACAGGTGTTCAAACACTGATAATTTCGATGGAGTATGCTGGAAACAGCAAAACAGAAATGTCAGGATCTACCATGTTTCTATACATAAGAAAAAAACAGCAATTTGTTAATAAACACACTGTGTATTTTATTTGTGATTATTCATAATTATTAAATGGCATCCCATCCATTGTGTTTGAGCTGACCAATATCAAAGATACATATGATGCAGGATGTTGCCAATGTCTATGAATAGTAAGCATGTAGGTAATCAATACTCTTTAAGAATATTGCATCTCAGTCACTTAGGACTCACAAAAAATAGTGCTTCAATCGAACATCATAACATTTCATTGATGGCATTATATGTATTTAACTATGGACTAGTTTCCTGAGTGATTTGGTACTTTATTTTTGTCATACATATTTTTTCTTTTTAATCACTAAAGTTTCTACATAAATTGGACCTCCATAAGTATATAGACATCTTAGATTTTGTTCATTTTACATAAGCTTACATAGGCCCTCATTCAATTGGGATTGGGCCAATTAAATAGGGCTCTAAATAAGCACATAGCATTTTTTTTAAAAAAGTTTTTAGTTAGTGAAAACCTTGCTTTTGGATAGATGCTTACTAACTAAAAACGTATTTAAAAAATATATGTTATGTGCTTATTTAGAGCCCTATTCAATTGGCCAAATTGCAATTGAATGAGGGCCATAGTCAGCTTGTGGATATCTGTTATTCAACTCACAAAGAGGGTAACCCATAAGTTCAAGGGCCAGGTTTTCTTGCCATTTTCTGTCCATTAGCCAATTTTTGTACAGATGTCTAATTAATGGATTCATATTTTGTAGGTGCACATATATTTTTTATTATTTTAACTACATCATGATCATGAACTTAAATAAAGTCTAATTTTCCAAATTTAACACATGTTTGTTTAGATTATCTAGACTGGTGTTAAGCACCAACAGTAGGGACCTTTTAGGCATTTACAGCCTTATTAAATTGTGATTTGGCCAATTGAATAGAGCTCTATATAAGCACATGGCATATTATTTTTACAGAAGTCTTTAGTTAGTGAAGACCTTGCTTTTGGATAGAAGTTCACTAACTAAAAACCTCTGTAAAAAGAAGTGTGCTATGTGCTTTATAGAGCCCTATTCAATTGGCCAAATCGCAATTTAATAAGGCTGTTAGTTACTATCATAAAAATGACCCAACAACCACTATCAAGTTTAGCTATTTTCTAGCAATTCCAGTATAATTATAAAGCTTTCTGCAGACAAGGTGTTCTGCAAAGTGTCACATATCTATTTGAACCTTTTGTCAAATGACATTTTAGTTCAGAATTTGTACATGTTATTAAAAAACATTTAATTTCATCCAACTGACACAGTAACATCTAATAAATGGAATGTATCATTGTTTGATTGGGAGGATGGTGGGAAATAGGCCTTTATACCTATTCCTTTTCAGAATTGGGGGCTTTCCATTGGATTAGACTGGGAGATTAAAATATATGAATTTGCAGGCAACATTTTACTTTATTCCAGCAATTCATGTGAATTTATAGCATGCATTATTCATTCCCTGTAGTTTTTTGGACATATATCCTGCTTAGAAACAAATTAAGCATAACCAAACTTCAACAACCTAAATATAACAGAGAATTTAATTTACAGACACTATGTTGTACAGTCTAACAAGTATGACAAGTAAGTATTATTGCCTCCTTCACAAGATTATTCTCACCCCTACTCAAGCACATAAGATTGGGCTCTCAAACCAGGCTCATTATTATATAACTAGTCCTTTGCCTGCCATAAATGACAGGATATTATTTTTTTTTCTCATCCCCTTTCTCCTGTATCTCTTCCCCCTTCTCCCTACCCTGTGTCTCTTCCCCCCCCCCCATTTTCCTCCCCTGTGTCTCTTCCCCCTCTTCTTCCCCTGTGTATCTTTCCCCCTTCTCTCTCCCCTATGTCTCTCCCCCACTATCCCTCCCCTGTGTCTCTCCCCACTCTCCTGTGTCTCTTCCCCCCTCTCCTGTGCCTCTTACCTGGTGTCTCTTCCCCCATCTCCCCTCCCCTGTGTCTTCCCCCCTCCCCTGTGTCTTTGCCCCACTCTCCCCTTCCCTGTGTCTTCCTCCCCCCTCTCCCCTCCCTCTTCCTCCCCCTCTCCTGGGTGTCTTCCTCTCCCCTGTGTCTTCCTCCCCCTTTCCCCTCCCTCTTCCTCCCCTCCTTCCCCCCTCTCTCTTCCTCCCCCCTCGCCCCTGTGTCTTCCTCCCCCCTCCCCTTTTCCAATCCAGCTTGCGGCTCCGCCACACAATGCACGTCTGTCTCCTTATAGGTAATTTCAGCTGTGACCCCAGCAACCATCACTTCCTTTAGAGGTCACACTGTACCCTGCAGGGTACACTTTATGTAAGCTTCCTATGGGTGTGCACATCCACATATCAGTACCTAGCATATAAATATGTAAGTACATTTAACTTTTCAATATAATACATATTTTTCTACTAATCAGTAGCTGTTTATTAGGAAACATTTGAAACCCAGAAAACGTACATATACCTTTACACAATGAAATTAGCTTGAGTACTGAGATATGTCAAATCTCGTATTATGATACCAATTTCTAATCTCAAGATTTAGACTTACTATCCAAGAATGACATCATAAGTCCAAAGGAATTTCCACCTAAGTAAGAATCAAAATAAGATCTTGGTGCTATGGAATTACTGTCTTTCTATGAGAATAGGGATTTACTCTTGATTAATGCTGATTGGCACACAATGGCATCTTAATTATATAGTTGACATCTTTCACCCAAAATAAGTCTTTGCAGCAGAACATCTGTGCATGTGAAAGCTGTCTATGTGACAAAACTCTTATAAGGTTATCAATTGTGAGAACACACCCACATTAGCACTATGGCCGGATAACATTAATAAATCAAAAATGTATATTCTGTCAATTCATCTCAATGACACAAAGTGGCTATAAGAAAATTGTTTTTTATTTTCTGCTTTAACAATGTCAGGACAGCATAATTACCCCAGTACAGTTTTTTACATCATTAAATACAGCTTTTGTGCAGGATGGATACTTCTAATGTTTCAAAATTACATGTTTAAAGGAATATCACATTTGGAGCCACAATGTAAGATTGATTAAGTAATAGATATTCACTTAGCGAAAACAGTAAGTTAGTCTTACATAACTATCACACTGACAGCCCACATATTGCATATTAATCAGCTAATTCAATATTACTACTCCAGAGCCATTTTATTTTGAAGTTTTTTTCTCCCGGAGGTCTGAAGGTGTTAACTCATGGAACGGTTCAATCAAGATACACCTGATCACAGACTTTACAAGTTTGGCCCAGAGAGATGGGTGGGGGCAGGTCATGGACAGCAATTCTGCAGTCTGAGAGGCAAGCTACTTGTAAAGCTTGCAGGCAATTTCTGTGTGAAGCTGCTGGAATTGGCAGACAGAAAGAGAGGCAGAGGAAGGCTTGAAGACTGCATTTGCACTGTATACAGGCAGTTTATATGCAAGGATGCTAGAATTTGAGGGCAGAGAGAGAGAGAGAGAGGGAGGGATAAATTTTTAGCAAACTGAGGAAGTGTGGCTGAAAACCTGACACACGTTTCTAAACAATTTCATCAGGGGCTGAAACTGTTTAGAAACATGGGTCGGGTCGGGTTGCACGTTACGTGATGCCGCAACGCTGACCTATGACGTCAGTACTTGGCGCATAGGCAGCGTTAGTGGAGCTAGGAGCTGTGACTCCAGTTTTTGCATGGGCTTACAGCCCGATTAATAGACTTAATAGACTTTACAAGTCCTCCTTCCTCTCTTCAGATTACAAGTATTTAAACTAGGAATACTATGTCTACTTGTTAAATTAGGAATGTGGATGTTCAGTCCTCTACAATAAACAGCTCCTAAGCATTGGTAGTTCTAGGAGTGGTCTCATATAATTCAAAGGGACCTTGTGCAATCTCTATCAGCATTTATTTTTATTCTATTGGACTTTATTATTTAATACTGAGCACTTAGATATATTTAATACTGGGCACTTTAATATCTACTTTTGGACATCCAATTTTGGTTATATACACTTTTTTGGATATTTTGTATTTTTTGTATCCATCATATTGATTTTCATCATATTCATTATTATGTGATTCAGCATAATCATTATTTGCACTTAGCACTGTTCACTTTTTTATTTTTGTGCAATATTTCTTAAAGCAATTGTTTCCCAGTTGTTCACAGCACTCGGCACTTTATAGCTGGATCACATTTTCAGTGTTCTCATAGGATCATTTATTTAATATATATAGTGGCATATTGAGTCTTTTCCACTCCTAATCCAATTTCACGTGATGTCAGAGTATCAGGATTTTAATTTTAAATTGTAACCATATTATTAAACATTAAGTTTTAGTATTTACTATTCTCTATATTACAATTAGGCCCCTGGGTGTGCCCCATGTAAAAGGGATACCCTTTACTTTTTCTCCTTCTTTCTACTAATATAAATTGTATCCCTAGTAAAACACCATTGTACCCAGTTCCCTTTACACCTGAGCCACCTGTTACTTTGTTGTACTATTTCATTTTTTATTTAATACATTTTTATTAGACAGTCAGTTATATAAATATAATAAATATTTAAGGCAACAAATAAATAGAGATACAATACACAGTGTGATATCTTGATATCTAACACTTATAGTTATCTGTCCTCCATCTTTTCCTTTTTCTATCTGAGGGTTAAACAGTGATTATTTGTAATTTCGACATTATCTAAGTATATCTTACTGTCTTTTTCTTATGTGTTACATTTTTGTTAAAGTAAACTGAATTTGTATGACTACGTTATCTTGTTCGTAGTGATTGCATAACCGGTTTGGTTTCCCTAAATTAAATTACTGTATTTACTCGAGTGTAAACAGACCCGAGTATAAGCTGAGGCACCTATTTTACCACAAAATACTGAAATAACTTAGTGACTTGAGCATAAGCTGAGGGTGGGAAATATGCTGCCCCCTGTGTCCCTCTTGTGCCTATTTCTTGTGTCCCCCTCTATCTCCCCTTTGCCTCTTTCCCCCTCTACCTCCCCTGTGTCTCCCCACCTCTCCCTCCCCTGTGTCTCTTCCTCTCCTCTCCCTCCCCTGTCTCTCCCCCTCCCTCACCTGTGTCTCTTCCCCCCTCTCCCTCCCCTGTGTCTCTTGCCTCCTCACTCCCTCCCCTGTGTCTCTTCCCCCTCTCCCTTCCCAGTGTCTCTTTCCTCCCTCTCCCTCATGTCTCTCTCCCTCCCCTCCCTTATCATCCTCCTCATCCTCAACCCCCCTCCTCAACCCCCCTCTTCATATTCAACCCACCTCGTCATCCTCCACCCACTCCTCAACCCCTCTCCTCATCCTCAAACCCCTCCTCAACCTCTCTCCTCGAACCCCTACTCAACCCCCCTCCTCATTCTCAAACCCCCTCCTCAGCCCCCTCCTCAACCCCCCTTCTCAACCTCTCTCCTCAACACCCCTCCTTAACCCCCCTCCTCAACCCCCCTCCTCATCCTCAATCCCCCTCCTCAACCCCCCTCCTTAACCCTCCCCTCATCCTCAACCCTCCTCCTCAACCTCAACCCCCCTCCTCAAGCTCATCTCCCCTCCTCATCCTTCCTCCTCAACCCCCTCCTCACTTAACCCCTCTCTAATTACCTCCCCCTCTCCCTTTCCCCTCACTTACCTTCCATCAGCAGCTGCTCCTCCGCTCCTCTGCTCCTCTGCGCATCTTCCAGCTGTGTCGGGACCCGGCCAATGCTAATGACGTGACACGCATGTGACATCACGTCATTAGCATATGCCGGGTCCCGACACAGCCGGAAGACACGAGGAGGAGCAGAGAAGCAGCTGCTGATGGAAGGTAAGTGAGGGGAAAGAGAGAGGGGGAGGTAATTAGAGAGGGGTAAAGTGAGGAGGGGGGTTGAGGAGGGAGGATGAGGAGGGGGTTGAGATTGAGGAAGGGGGTTGAGGATGATGAGGGGGGTTGAGGATGAGGAGGGTGTTGAGGATGAGGAGGGTGTTGAGGATGAGGAGGGGGGTTGAGGAGGGAGGATGAGGAGGATGATAAGGGAGGGGGAGGGAAAGAGACACGAGGTAGAGAGGGTGAAAGAAATACAGGGGAGGGAGAGGGGGGGAAGAGACACAGGGGAGGGAGGGGGGGGAAGAGACACGGGGGTGGCGAGACACGGGGGGAAAGAGACACAGGGTGACTCGTGTATAAGCCGAGGGGGCCTTTTTCAGCCTTAAAAAAAGGGCTGAAAATCTTGGCTTATACTCGAGTATATACAGTAAACAATTTCAAATTCAACAAATATTAACAATTTAGTTCACATAAGTATACATATCATTTAAAATAGTGATGAAATTTCCAACCTTGTCAGAGCAGTTTCTCCTCTAGAAATAGAGGGTCTCCTTTCCAGGTACCAGGCCCCCATCGTGATCACCGCGCCCCGTCGTCCTCCACAACAAGATATGTTAATTATGTAAATGCAATGGTTGTCCCTCACTACTCTCTATCCCCGGACCCCAAATCTCTGTGTACCGAGGAATAGAGTCTTCCAGTGTATGAGTTCTTTTTTTGTTTTTAACCGTTGACAGATCAAGTTTACCAGATTTTAAGTTTTTTGCTATATGGCTCTTGGTAGCTAAATAAAAGAACTGTAGGAGCCTGTTTTGAGGGGGCATAAGGGTTTTCACCGGAATCCCTAGTAGCCATACCTCTAATTCCCCCCTTACTGGGGTGCAGAGCAACTTTATGGCTAGTTGTGAAACAGCGCTCCATAACTGTTGGACCTTTGGACAAAGCCACCAGATATGGATAAAGGATCCCGTAACCTGGCATCCCCTAAAGCAGTATGGACTTTCTGTTGTTTTCCAAGCTTGTCTGGTGTTATATATGTTCGGTGCAATACCTTTACTGCAGTTTCCAGTCGATTTTGATTAAGGGACCCTCTATAAATGCCTTTCCAGGCAGTTTCCCATTTCTCCATATCCCAGATTTGGTTCAAATCCTTCTCCTATTCCCTAACATAGTTGTCTTTGGTGTTGCTGAGAGGAGAGTTTTGAGTGTCATATATACCCCCTATTATTCCTTTAGAAAGAGGAAGTTTTTGCCTGATTAGGGACAGACATTTTTTCTAGGAGGGCCCTGGAGCTTTATTAAAGAGTTCACAAAGTGTCTGAATTTACAAAAGTTGCAGTGTTTGAATGGGAGGTTGTGTTTATCCTTTATTATATCAAAAGTGATAGGTCGTCTCTCTTCTATACAGACGCTCAGTCTATCTAGCCCCCTCGACTTCCACCAAATTATGGATTCCCTACTCAGGTCTTTAGGGGCCCGCGGATGGGAGATTATTGATGTCAAATGTGACGGATTGGAGAATAAGGTGGAGTGTTTCATGGCCTACTTCCAGTAGTGAATTGTATGCAGAATCACTGGGTGTTTTAATCAATTACTTGTTCCGGGGCACTATTACGCCAAACCAGAGTATCCCACGAATAGGAATGAATGGACTGATTTTTAATAAACGTCCACGAGGGTTGGTGCAGGGGTGAGTGTATGATAGGGATGAAAGAAAGTTGTGTGGCTCTATAGTATTTTATCAGGTCAGGGCAGGACAAGCCTCCTCTAGTTTTGTGTTTGAACATAGTAGTTTTACTGATTTTTCGAGGTCTGTCTTGCCAAATGAACCTAAAACATTACTATGAAAACCCTTCAAATCCTTTAGATTCAATGAAACTGGAAGAGTTCTGAACAAATATAATAGTTTTGGAAGGGTTTTCATCTTAAATTAATTAATACTCCCTAGCTAGGAAATAGTGTATCTAGAACATTTTGTTATGTCTTCACTCAGAGATTTAAAGAGGGGAATGTAATTCACCTTATATAAGGTGTCCAAACGGGCAGTGATTTTTAGGCCCAGATATTTTACACATTCTTTAGCCCATTGGAACTGATAATCCTCCTGCAATGATTATTTACTCTGTGTTGGTAGCTCTATCACTAACGCTTCTGTTTTATCTTCATTCATAACTAGCCCTGAGATTAAACCATATTCATGTAGGGCTTGCATTATTTTTGATATGGAACAGGTCGGATTTGTCAAAGTGCACAGTATATCATATACGAAGAGGCTAATTTTAAAATGGTGATGACCTATGACTAACCATGTGATTTCAGAGTCCGCTCTAATTGACTGGGCCAGTGGCTCTATTGCCATAGCAAAGAGTAGGGGGGAAAGAGGGCATTATTGCCTTGTGCCCCTGCAGATATTAATTGTTGGCTTTTTTGGTCTCTGTAGTTTTAGGTGGGCCAAGGGATTTTTATAGTATGCCTCGATCAAATTTGTGAATTGACCACTGAATCCGAATTTGCCTAGAACTGCTCGAAGATAGGGCCATTCCAGTAAATCAAATGCCTTCTCAACATCAAGGGCTAGTAGGCACATTTAGTAAAGACAAATTTTCACCTCCAGGTGGTCCCTGCCTTCTTTTGGGAATATAACTGTTTGTGCAAGGTTCATTTCTGGGGGAATTTGTTGCCCTTCAACTATGGAGTTATACAGTTTAGCTAAATCGAGGGTTAGTTGTTCCAGAATTTTTTTAAAATACATGTTGGAGAAGCCATCAGTGCCTGGAGCCTCGCCTATTTTCATACCTTGAATTCCATTCTTCCAATGTACTGGTCAGAGCAGAAAGATCGCAGAAATCCAAGAAGGATTGCATACCATAGTTTGATTTGACCCCTGAGGCCGTGTATAATTTTTTATAGAAATTGGTGAAGGTATCTTGAATTTTCATTTGGTTTGCAGTAAGTTAACCTGGAGAGGTCTTAATTTGGTAATTTTTGTTTTGTGTGTATCTTGCATTAAGTGTTCTTGCCAGCATAGAGTCTTTCTTGTTTGCTTTAGAAAAATATTTATTGATGGCTTTTTCTGTGCATTCTGCCAATATGGAGTCTAATTCAACCCTTACTTTTTCAATTTGTTCTCTAATTTTGTGTGATGCATTCCTCTGGTTGGTTAATTTAAGTTCGCTCATTTCCTTCAACCAAATAAATCTCCCTAAGTTTCTGTTCTATTTTGTATCTTGCTGCTAATTTAATACATATGTCTCTAATGTAGGCCTTATGAAAAGCGCAGACCCACCCAATCTCCGCATCTGGGGTTAGATTAGTATAAAAAAAGAGATCAAATTCCTTAGAGATTTTGTCTCGAAGTGTTGGGATGGTCAGGAGCAACTCATTAATCCTCTCTGTGAATTGGGGTTAACAGTTATGACCTAGATTTATTGAGGCTTTCACTATGGAGTGGTCTGACCAAGTACTGGGGGCAATCTCCACTGCACTAGTGCAGTCTATTAGAGAGGAGTCTATCAATAGATAGTCTATTCTGGAGTAGGTTACATAGTTACATAGTAATTAAGGTTGAAAAAAGACTTTCGGTCCATCAAGTTCAACCTTTTAAGATCTCCTCTGATCTGCAATATGCGGATTAAATATTAATAAATTGTTAATTAATTATTAATCCATTATTTAATTTTTTATTTAATTTTTAATTATTAATTAATCCAGAGGAAGGCAAACAGAAAAAAAAAAACAAGTGAGACTTAGCCAATCGTCTCAAAGTGAAAAGAAAATTAATTCCTTCTTGACCCCAGATACTGGCGATCAGATTTCTCCCTCGATCAATACTGTCTCTCTAATTATCAATGATAACCCTGAATTCCCTTTTTACTGTATATACTCGAGTATAAGCCGATCTGAGTATAAGCCAAGGCACCTATTTTACCACAAAATACTGGGTAAAATGAGTGACTCGAGTATAAGCCGAGGGTGGGAAATGTGCTGCCCCCTGTGTCCCTCTTGTGCCCTCTGTGTCCCCCTCTTGTGTCCCTCTCTCTCCCGTGTCTCTTCTCCCCTCTCCCTTCCCTGTGTCTCTTCCCCCCCATCCTCATTCTCAACCTCCCGCCTCAACCCCACGCCTCATCCTCAACCTCCCTCCTCATCATCCCTCCTCATCCTCAACCTCCCTCCTCAACCCCACTCCTCATCCTCAACCTCCCTCCTCATCATCCCTCCTCATCCTCAGCCTCCCTCCTCAACCCCCTCATCCTCAACCCCCTCCTCCTCAACCCCCTCCTCCCTCACCCCCCTCCTCAACCCTCCATCCTCAACCCCCTCTGCAACCTCAACCCCCCTCCTCAAACTCAACCTCCTCCTCAACCTCCCTCCTCAACCTCAACACCCTCCTCATCCTCAACCCCCTCCACAACCTCCCTCCTAATCTTCAGCCCCCCTCCACATCCTCAACCCCCTCCATATCCTCAACCCTCTCCTCATCCTCAACCCCCTCCTCAACTTCCCTCCTCAACCTCAACCCCCCTCCTCATCCTCCACCCCCTCCTCATCCTCAACCTCCCTCCTCATCCTCAGCACCCCTCCTCATCCTCAACCCCCTCCTCATCCTCAACCCCCTCCTCATCCTCAACCCCCTCCTCAACCTCAACCCCCTATCCTTAACCCCCCTCCTCAACCTCCCTCCTCAGCCCACCTCCTCATCCTCAACCCCCTCCTCATCCTCAACCCCACCTCATCCTCAACCCCCTTCTCAACCTCCCTCCTCAACCTCAACCCCCCTCCCCATCCTCAACCCCCTCCTCATCCTCAACCCCCTCCTCATCCTCAACCCCCTCCCCAACCTCCCTCCTAATCTTCAGCCCCCCTCCACATCCTCAACCCCCTCCATATCCTCAACCCTCTCCTCATCCTCAACCCCCTCCTCAACTTCCCTCCTCAACCTCAACCCCCCTCCTCATCCTCCACCCCCTCCTCATCCTCAACCTCCCTCCTCATCCTCAGCACCCCTCCTCATCCTCAACCCCCTCCTCATCCTCAACCCCCTCCTCATCCTCAACCCCCTCCTCATCCTTAACCCCCTCCTCATCCTCAACCCCCTCCTCAACCTCAACCCCCTATCCTTAACCCCCCTCCTCAACCTCCCTCCTCAGCCCACCTTCTCATCCTCAACCCCCTCCTCATCCTCAACCCCACCTCATCCTCAACCCCCTTCTCAACCTCCCTCCTCAACCTCAACCTCCCTCCCCATCCTTAGCCCCCTCCTCATCCTCAACCCCCTCCTCAACCCCCCCATCCTCAACCCCCTCCTCAGCCCCCCTCCTCATCCTCAACCCCCTCCACATCCTCAACCCACTCTTCATCCTCAACCCCCTCCTCAACCTCCCTTCTCAACCTCAACCCCCCTCCTCATCCTCAACCCCCCTCCTCATCCTCAACCTCCCTCCTCATCCTCAGCCCCCCTCCTCATCCTCAACCCCCTCCTCAACCTCAACCCCCCTATCCTCAACCCCCCTCCTCAACCTCCCTCCTCAGCCCACCTCCTCATCCTCAACCCCCTCCTCATCCTCAACCCCCCCTCATCCTCAACCCCCTCCTCAACCTCCCTCCTCAACCTCAACCCCCCTCCCCATCCTCAACCCCCTCCTCATCCTCAAACTCCCTCCTCATCCTTAACCTCCCTCCTCATCCTTAGCCCCTCTCCTCATCCTCAACCCCCTCCTCAATCTCAACCCCCCATCCTCAACCCTGCTCCTCAGCCCCCCTCCTCATCCTCAACCCCCTCCTCATCTTCAACCCACTCCTCATCCTCAACCCCCTCCTCAACCTCCTTTCTCAACCTCAACCCCCCTCCTCATCCTCAACCCCCTTCTCATCCTCAACCTCCCTCCTCAACCTCCCTTCTCAACCTCCCTCCTCATCCTCAACCCCCTCCTCAACCTCAACCAACCCATCCTCAACCCCCTCCTCATCCTCCCTCCTCATCCTCCCTCCTCATCCTCAACCTCCCTCCTCAACCACCCTCCTCAACCTCCCTCCTCATCCTCAACCTCAACCTCCCTCCTCAAACTCCCTCCTCAACCCCACTCCTCATCCTCAGCCTCCCTCCTCATCCTCATCCCCCTCCTCAACCCCCTCCTCAACCTCAACCCCCCCATCCTCCCTCCTCATCCTCCCTCCTCATCCTCAACCTCCCTCCTCAACCTCCCTCCTCAACCCCCCTCGTCATCCTCAACCTCCCTCCTCATCCTCAGCCCCCCTCCCCATCATCAACCCCCTCCTCATCCTCAACTCCCTCCTCATCCTCAACGTCCCTCCTCAACCTCCTTCCTCAACCTCCCTCCTCAACTTCCCTCCTCATTCTCATCCCCCCTCATTCTAACCCCCCCTCCTCATTCTAAACCCCCCCTTTCTACCCCTCTAAATACCCCCCCCCCTCCTCCCCTTACTTACCTGCTCCGGCCTCCGCTCCTTCCGGGTCTTGACGCGGCGCTCATGTGACGTCACGGCATTAGTATATACCGGGTGCCAGCATCCGGTATATGCTAATGACGTGGCGCGCATGTGACGTCATGGCATTAGCATATACCGGGTGCCTGCACCCGGTATATGCTAATGACATGATGTCACACGTGCGCCACGTCATTAGCATATAACGGTTGCCGGCACCCATATATGCTAATGCCGTGATGTCACACGCTCGCCACGTCATTAGCATATATCGGGTGCCGGCAACCAGTATATGGTAATGCCGTGACGTCACATGCACGCCACGTCAAGACCTGGAAGGAGCGGAGGCCGGAGCAGGTAAGTGAAGGGAGGGAGGGTGTTTAGAAGGTTAGAATGGGGGGGTTGAGGATGAGGAGGGGGGATGGAAAGAGACATGGGGGGGTTAGAGAGACACACAGGGGTTAGAGAGACATGGGGTGGGGTGGGGAGAGTGACTCGAGTATAAGCCGAGGGGGCCCTTTTTAGCCTTAAAAAAAGGGCTGAAAACTTTGCTTATACTCTTTTCACAAAAGCTCCCTTGACAAATCTTTATACTAACCCTGGATGCATTTATATAAGGTAATCATATCTCCTCTTAGATGCCTTTTTTCTAGAGAAAATATGTTTAATTTGGTTAGTCTTTCTTCATAACTTAGCCCCTCCATTCCCCTTATTAGTTTTGTTGCCCTCCTCTGTACCTTTTCCAGCTCTAGAATGTCCTTTTTATGAAGTGGTGCCCAAAATTGTACTCCATATTCCAAATGAGGGCATACTAGAGATTTGTATAGTGGCAGAATTATATTTGCTTCCCTTGCTTCTATACCCTTCTTAATACATGATAATACTTTATTTGCCTTTGCAGCTGCTGCTTGGCTTTGAGCACTGTTACCTAGGTGGTTGTCCACAAGCACTCCCAAATCACTTTCAAAATCTGATACACCTAGATTTGCTCCATTAAGATTATAAATTGCATGGCTAGTTTTCCTTCCCAGATGCATAACTTTACATTTATTCATATGAAATCTCATCTGCCATTTAGATGCCCATTCCTCAATTTTATGTAAATCCCTTTGGAGGGAAAGCACATCATTATCTGATTTAATTACCTTGCACAACTTCGTGTCATCAGTGAAAATGGAGACACCACACTCCAATCCTACCTCTAAGTCATTAATAAATATGTTAAAAAGGAGAGGACCTAATACTGAACCCTGAGGAACCCCCACTTACCACATTAGTCCAATCGGAGTATGTTCCATTTACAACAACCCTTTGCTTCCTGTCATTTAGCCAGCTCTCAATCCATGAGCAGATATTTACTGCAATTCCTGTATCTCTTAGATTGCACAATATTCTCCCATGTGCCACTGTATTAAAAGCATTTGCAAAATCCAAAAAGACTACATCCACTGAGTTGCCTTGATCCAGGTTCCTACTAACCTCCTCATAGAAACTAATTAGATTTGTTTGACATGGCCTATCCCTCATAAAACCATGTTGACTCCTACTTATAATCCTGTTCAAATAGATATATTCTTGTGTATTATTCCTTATTAACCCTTCAAAAAGCTTCCCCACTACAGAAGTGAGGCTCACTGGTCTATAATTCCCTGGATTTGCTCCTGCTCCCTTTTTAAATATAACTATCACATCTGCTTTTCTCCAGTCATTTGGTAGAGACCCTGTGTTGAGTGAATCTTGAAAAATTAAATATAATGGTTTGGCTTTTACAGAACCCAGTTCCCTCAGTACCCTTGGATGTATTCCATCAGGACCCGGGGCTTTATTAACATTTATTTTTTCCAACCTCTTTTGGATTACTTCCTGTGTTAACCAATTATTTAGTGAAGGTAGTGTAGCCCCATTATGTTGCAGTGTCCCAACCACTGGTACCTCCCTTGTGTATTCTGAAGAAAAGAACCTATTTAGCTCATCTGCCTTTTCCTGGTCACTAATTTTCAGATGGCCTGTTTCACATTGTAATGTTCCTATAGCTTCCTTCCTCGTCTTCTTCCCATTAATATACTTAAAAACTATTTTACGGTTAGTCTTACTCTATTTTGCAATTCATTTTTCATTTTCAATTTTAGCCAGTCTAATAGCGCTTTTGCAAGCCTTATTGATTTCCTTGTAATCCTGTAAAGCAGTCTATGTCCCCTCTTGTTTGTATATTATAAATGATATCTTCATCTTTAAATCATTGTTAAGCCACATTGGATGGGATTTACTCCTTTTACTTTTATACCCACATGGTATATGCCGATGTGTATGTATATTTAGTAAGGATTTAAATATTGTCCATTTATGCTTAGTATTTTTACCTATCAGTTCTCTGTCCCAGTCTATACTTTGTATTGCTGCCCTTAGACCGTTAACATGTGCCCTTTTAAAATTAAGAGTTTGTGTTGGCCCCTTAAAATTTTGTTTTTTTAATTCAATCTCAAATGAGACTGTGTTATTATTTGTGATGACTAAATCTAGTGAAGATAGCTTCATTTCTAGTAGGCTCTTGTATAACCAGGGTCAGATAATGATCCCTGAGTGTACTCAAGAACCTGCTCCCCTTAGCTGAACTGCTGGTCTCATTTATCCAGTTTATTTCAGGGTATTTCAAATCTCCCATTATTAGAACTTGCCCATGCTTAGCTGCATTTCTAATCTGTAACAATAATTGTATTTCCTCACTTTCAGCTATATTTGGGGGTTTATAGCATACTCCTACTAATATTCTTTTGGAATTTGCTGCTCCGCTATTTAACTCTACCCACAAACATTCAACTTTATCACTAGGTCCACCATAAATATCTTCTCTGACTATAGGCTTAAATGCAGGCTTAACATACAGACAAATCCCTCCTCCTCTTTTACCATTGCCTCTATCTTTCCTAAATAGGTTATAACCATCCAGATTAACAGTCCAGTCATGAGATTCATCCCACCACGTTTCGGTAATGCCTATTAAATACCATTTTTCATTAATTGCTAATAATTCTAACTCTCCCATTTTTCATGGCAAGCTTCTGGCATAAGCAACCATACACCTTTTGTTATGAGTCTGTAGTTCTGAAGTGCCTGCCACTGTACTTGAGTTACTTAGTACTACCTCCCTATTGACTATACTACCCCTCCACCCATCTCCTCCCCTATGAGTTGTTACTTCATCCCTTACACCCTCTACACTTCCTACCCAATTACTTATATCTAGTCCCCCCCCCCACCTACTAGTTTAAAAACTCCTCCAGCCTTTCTACTATCCTATCCCCTAGCACAAAAGCTCCCTCATCATTAAGGTGCAATCCATCCCTGCTGTAGAGATTGTACCGAAGTGAGAAGTCAGCCCAGTGCTCTGAAAACCCAAACCCCTCCTTAGTGCACCAGATCTTTAGCCATGCATTAACCTCCCTAAGCTCCTTCTGCCTCCTTAGGCAGCACATGGCACTGGTAGTAACTCAGAAAATACTACCTTGCAGGTCCTTGCCTTCAGCTTATTACCTAGTTCTCTAAAATCATTCTTTAGGACACTCCATCTTCCACTAACTTTGTCATTGGTACCGATCCACAACATGAACCCGAGCACCCGGGAGACAGGAAACTGTTTGATTGCTGGGATTTGTGTGACAAATCACCCTGTCTACCTTCCTAATAATAGAGTCCCCTACAACCAAAACCTGTCTGTTGCTCTGCGTATTCTGCCCTCCCACTCCTCCAGTAGAACTGTTCTCCTGGCTGTTAGAGGGAACAGCTCTATCTGGCATTGCCATTCCTGAATGGACATCCCCAATATTTCCAGTCAATCTGGCAAGTCTGTTAGTGTTTGCCAACTCCTGTTCCCCCTGATTCCCCTTCTATCTGTAACCCAGCTACCTCCCTGGACATCCTCACTAGCCCCAGCTCCACCCTCCATGCTAGGTCCAGCTAAACTGTGCACAGTGAGCACCAACTCCCTTTCCAGTGGAGCAATAACACTAAGTGCTGCAATTCTCTCTCCAGATCTCTAATTTAAGCTTTCAGCGAGGCAACATGCTCACACCTCTCACAGAGGTATGGACCCTGGATCATCTGTTCCAATATTGCATACATATTTCAGGATGTACACTGAGTGAGGTTGCCACTGGACTGACTCATAATTATTCTTATTGTCTACAAAATTTCAGTGGGAAAAATAAAGAATATAAAAATATATATTTGTATAAAGTTTTCCTCCTTTGCATTATAAATCTGCCCTCCCTTTTCTTTGAAGTCCCTCCTTTTTTTTAAACTCCTACGCTTTTCCTAGAATTACACTTGATACTGAAAATGTTCGCAAGCTCAAAAGTTCGCCCCTTCTCCTGTTTATGTTAACTTCTGCCTTCTCACCTGGACACAATTAGTGCACTCTGCAATTTATCAGCCTTTACTTGCAAGGAAAATCCACTTGCAAACAGCACCAAAACAGCTCACAAACCTTTTATACTAGTTTAACAGTCAAGCCACACCCCTTTCACCTGGGCACAAGGTCTTATGTGTATGGGAGTAAAGCGTATACTTCCTATCTAATAAATGTTTTTATCTCCATATTTATAGTAGATTTAGCTCCGAAAGCAGGGAATTAATTCTCTTTAGCTTATTTGAATATCTATTTCCTATGTTGCTACTTGATCTGTCCACTGAGGCTTTTAATACTAGGTTAAGGTCCCCTCTTGTATGATTTTGCCTTGCTTGACTTGCATTAGGTGTTTTAGTAGTTGGATCAGCTTATTATGGGGCGTGGTGGTAGGGGAATATACTGAAACCAGAGTGATTGGGACATTTAAAGATTTCCCCACAAGAATAATAGAGTTACCTCTGGGGGTTAATATTTTAGATTCCAGAGTGAATGAAATGACTGTGCCTTCTTTTTTAGAGGGGTTGCTCATTGTGTAGAAGGTTGGGTAATGTTTATGTACAGTAGGAATTTAGGGGCACTGTTTTTTGAAAATGAGTCTTTTGCATGAAAATGACTGCTGGTTTATGTTCTTTATATTAGAGAAAGGCTTTATGCCATTTGAAAGGGGAGTTAAATCCCTTAACGTTGTGCGTTAGGCACACATAGTCTACAGAACTACCCATTGTTAAATGTAGATGAATGTGCTGATGTGAGAGTACACTTATCTGCCCTTGGCTGCAGGGGGCGGACGACCAGAGGGAAGGCCTGGAAGATCAGTTGTGGACATTTTAAGTTCTTTTTCATGCAATACTGGCAAGATGGAAAAGAGATATATAAGTTAGTGAACAAAACACTGATAACAAAACATCATAAACAATAAAATAACTTTGAAGTAAATTTCTCATGTGTGCACCTGAGGTTCCTAGGGTAAGGGAGGACTAATTCCTCCTAGGAATCTCTAGAATGAGTCGAAAACAAATTACACTAATTCAGAGAGCAACAAACATTGATCTACATTTGCAATTAGTATTAATTTGGCCTATTGTACAGCTCCTTCAGATTTATCAGTCAAAAGATTTTTAATTCCCTGGATATATCAAAGAAACTTTAGGTATTTAATTTCGTAAAGCTAATTTCTTCTATTTTATGTTGGTTGAGGTCATTCTTTTGTCTCTTATAAGGAGCTACTTGTTGCATAGAGTGTTGCATAATCTAGTCCACCCCTGTATTTGCAGATTTATCTCCTCCCTCCCTCAGGGATTAATTCCAGAATGGACAACAGATTCTGGCAGTCCTCCGATGAGTTTACAGTATAAGCCTGGTCTTTATAGTGAAAAAGTAAGCTGAAAGGGAATCTGTAGGAAATGTTATGCTTTATCAAGATCTCCAAGGCAGGTTTCATCACCCTCTGTTTCGCCAGTGTTGAAGGAGTTAGATAAGCATAAACTTGCGACTGTGCCCCATCAGGGCCCACAATTTTAGGCAACTTCCTTGAAGCTGCAATGAGTAAGTCTCTAGAGCTTTGACGCGGAAAGCAGATTATAATGTCCTTGTAGTTGTTCCGGGTTTCGCTGGACAGCCTAGTGCCCTGTGGACTTTCTCAATTTCAAGGTCTTGATCAGGATGATTTGGAAGGATGGTGTTAATAACCGCTTTAATGTATGGGAGCAAATCAATGATTTTCCTTGGAACCCCTCTGAGGCGCAAGTTGTTCCTCCTGGGCCTATTTTCGAGGTCCTCAAGCTTGTTCTTAAGAGATGCTATTTCAGAGGAGTTGGCAGTAATATCTGACCTGTCATGTTCTTGCATGGTCACTATTTGATCCGTGATGGTCTCCAATTCCTGCATTCTTTGTCCAAGAGAATGAAGATCTTCTTTGATATCCTTTAAGGCCAGAAAAAGGTGAGTTTTAACAAAGTTTCAAATTTGGCCATGGTCTTATCTGAGAGATCTATAGGAATTTTTGTACTAGCATATACTACCTCCGTTACTGAGCAATCTAATTGTTCAGGGGATCCCCTTTTTGGTGGGGAGCTATTGGTTGGTACTGATTTGAAATATTCTTGTATGCTTTTTGTGGAGATGCTTTTTTTTGCTTTCCTCGTGATTCATCTCACAGTTGCTAAGAATTTGCAGAGTAAGGAGGCCTTTGCAGGGATATTCTGACCTCTTTTAGATGCCTTTTATCTTTTTTGTTCCTTTAGTGCTGTGGTCTTTGAGTTTTTTTTTATCTTTTGTTTTTCAATAAATTGGCTGGTTAGTCACCATTTCCCGGGTACATTTTTAATTTTATTCCTTTACTTGGAAAAGTGTCACTTCATATTGAACCATTCATTATATCTATAGACCACATTGCACCTAGCTTGTCACTCTCTTAGTGAATTTGTTTTGGAGGGGGTTTAGGTTTTAAGACCTCATTTTTCAAAAATGGTAGTTCGAAGTGTACCTGTTATGAGGTTTAATAGTTCACCTCTTTGGTGGGAGAGGTAACGGCAAGGTCTTGGAGCAAGTTTGTAAGGTATATATATTATGTGTAGTTCTGACTAAGTGATAAAAAGAAGGATATACGTTCCTTATGATTTAGTTTGGTTTGGTTCTGGTATTCTATAAGGTATTTACTTATTAATTTATATATAAGCATCCGGCTCTTTCATTATATAAAGTAATCCTTTCACTATTTTGAAGCATATATGCACTTTATGTCGGTTTACTGACTTTAGGCTCTGCATCATATAATTGCGTGGTTTCTTAAGGCTAAATATATAGGGCCTCATTCTATTATCGGCCGTAAATCGGCCGTAAGGCTGCGATTCCTTGCGGGGGTTCAGTTAACTCGCGATTCTATTATACGGCCCCGCAAGGATCTCCTCTTACGGCCGGCCGCATATCTTGGAACCGGCCGTAAACTGTGAAATATAAAAACTCAAAAATAAATTCAAGCCTGCACTGTACAGCTCTGTAAATGCTAGGGATCATATTGGGGGACATGAGGAATAAAAGGAACCCACTCTCAAGCTTGCACATCTGCCCAAACCCGAGTTCAAATTAACTGTTTATTTGCCGGCTGCGGCGGGGGTGTGTCTGAGGTGCTCCAAGCACTCTGGACTTTTTACATGTATATTTTACGGATATTAAAAATGAAATATTTTACGGATTTGAGTACAGGATAATTATGTGCTATTTTTTCTAACACCTAAAATCCCTTTATAGTCTTCTCAAAGTGCAGGATGGCTTTATTTGAGCTATTTTATGTGCTTAATTGGTGCTAGCGAGACCTTTTTCCTGCAAGTAACTGCGGCTCGCTTTTAGCCTTGCAGAGAGGTTTCCCGGAGCAATTGAATTGCAAATCTCTTGCGGCCGTTTTAGATCAAAGGCTTTCCTCCGGCGCGATCGGCCGCAAGAGATAGCAAGGCACCGGCCGCAAGCCTGCCGGAGTCCCCGGCCGTAAGGGAATAGAATAGCAGAATAGCTTGCGGCCGGTCCTTGCGGCCCCGCAGCGGCTGCGGCCGATAATAGAATGAGGCCCATAGTACTTAATCATGCTGGTATATTTCTTTTTTTTTTTCAGATATCTAAAGGAACAATATTACAATAAATATATATAAAAAAAATGTTTTTTCTTTATGCCATTAATGCACTTGTCAGCTCTGTAGTGCTCCGATTGGGCAATTACTGTCAGAGGGATAATGCCATGCTCAAGTTAACTACAATTTAACAGTTTTTCCAAATTGTTACAATTATAGCATTAGCCTGTATAAGTATCATTCATAATTTCTCTTATTAGATGTACCAAATTGTAATACTCTTTTTCTATGTGTCAATTTTCTGGGGTGATATACACTTAACTGTTCTGGCTGAGAACTAGAATTATTATTATTATTATAGTTTATTTATAACGCACCAACATATTCCATAGCGCTGTACATAAATTGAGTTCAGACAAAGATAAATACAGATTAACATGTAGCAAAGGAAGGAAGGCCCTGTCTTTGAGCTAGGAATCCAATGTCCATGGTGAATTCCCAAAGTACTTAGGATAGAAACTCTCAGACTTACAATCTAAGGTTTGTATTGCATTGGTCTGTATCTTGTATATTAGTATTAATACATTTGTATAAATGACTTGCCTTAACATACCATTTTGTTTGAAGTCTTTTTTGTAGATCATAATTGTCATACAATGTCCATAAATTGTATCTCAGACAAATGGGGGATAAAATGGGCCTTTTAGTCTACAATAAACATCATCACTTACTTACCATATAAAGAGCTTCATTGTGACCGGTCACCCCCTAGTTTGAAAAAAAATGTGTCAACAGGGAAACGTGTGTCGGGTGCTTGAGCTAGAAACCACATAGCACGCCATGGTAGTCTTAATTACAACATGAATTACATTATAGTCTTTCTAGTCATATTATACTGTACTCAATGTTATTTTAGCACAGAGAGCAACAGATTTACGGGCACCCATCAAATGGTGTACATTGAGTATGCAACTGATAATCAACTACTTTATTTTTAAGTACACTTGCAGTGTATCTCATAAACAGTCTCAGTTTCTATTCATTATTGGAGTTACAAGTCTGTATCTATGAGAGCATCTCTTACAAATAATAATTATTCAGTGCCCAGGAGAATTTGTCTGAGATAACCACCAGGCTATTTACAGCAAACCTATATCTGGTCTCTCCTTCAAAAATTCCCTCCCCTATGATAGAAAAGCCCAATTTGGTCAGCAGTATAGGGATGTGCTAACAGACAGTGTGGGTTACTACACAAAGGTCCATACCCATACATTATTGAGGTAATTGAGATTGGTTTATCTTTAACTTGTCTGCATAATCTATTTGCAGTGGAAGCTGCAGCATTTACTCTATCTTGGGCAGGGAACAAATGCCTCATTAAGGCCTTATTAAGAAAAGTGAGAATTTTGCTTTGTGTGTGGATTAGAAAGGCTGACTAAGCCTAAAATGGCAAGCTTCAGTGTTAGTTTACAGCAGGAAATGCATTTGTAAATAGCATTCAATTTATAAAATACACTACTATACTTGTAATGACCTAAAGTTTTAAATTACTGCATACCTCCAATGTGTCACTTAATTTTCTTTAGCAATTAGCAATACTGTTTACATACAGTACTAAGTTTTTATCAACTGTTGCATTTACACCGTAGTAACATTTACAGTACATAAATGCAGGTTACATTTTTCTACACTATGAATGCTGAGATTTAATTGGAATTTACAGTACAGAATTTTGTTAAATATACCCAATACATAGTATTCTTATGTTAAATAGTTGTACGTTACACCTGATTTTATACTGTACTTAAATGTACAGTATATTATATAGTGTAATACTTTACATGCCTTGCACCACTTACAACAGTGCAGTAAGTGCAGTAGGAAATTAAATACGTATAGAAGTTCCAAAGACCTTTTGGGATATCATTACCAATATAACTTTATGGACAAGCACAACCAGAGACATAATGAAGGTGCCTACCACATTACTGAGGAAGAGCAGAGGGGAAGCACATGTAGCACAACATTATGAAGTGGCTGGGCTAAAGAGACACCCAGTTGTAGATGTGACTGGAGGGGAAAGGAAAGTTCACTGCTGCAAAAAACAGTTCAGCATAGGAACCTGGAATGTTAGAACTATGAACCAAGGCAAACTAGACAGGGTAAAACATGAGATGTCAAGGTTAAACATCAATATCCTGGGAATTAGTGACCTCAAATGGACTTGAATGGGACATTTCAAATCAGACAACCACCAAATCTTCTACTGTAGTCAAGAATACTGCAGAAAAAAATGTAGTAGCCCTCAGAGTCAATCAAAGGGTGGCCAAAGCTGTATGTTACAACCCAATTAATGACAAGTCTATGCTCCCACCATGGATGCTAAAGAGGCTGAAGTTGTCCAGTTCTACAAAGATATTCAACACCTCATAGATAGAACACAAAAAAGATGTTATTATCATCATAGGAGACTGGATTGCTAAAGTAGAGAATCAAAAGATACCTTGATTATCTGGCAAGTTTGTCCTTGGAGTATAAAATTAAGAAGGTCAGAGAAAAGTTAAATTCTAACAAGACCCTCTTCCAACAGCATCCAAGATGACTCTAGACATGGACATCACCAGATGGAAAAATATAAAAATCAGGTTGACTATCAGCCACATTAAATTTGAAGCTTGTATGTGCAACAAGAGACTCGCAACGGCTGCTTAGTTTGAAGAGTTGCGGATTTACGGTGCTATTAAATTAGAACATGCTGTGAGAGGCAAACCCGTAAAACATTTGTCACTTGTCAGATGATCGGCTGTTCAGGCGATCATTAGTCTAACTCGTAGTTACGAGTTGGGATGGAGCCAATGGCAACAGATATCGTCAGAATTACATCAGTGTAAAATGGAGATGGGATTTGCAAAATCTTACGGGGTTCAATTGCGGGTTATGATCGGACTCACATACCAGATGTAAAGCAATATTGATAAAGCCGTAAATATGATATTCTATCACATGTCAGTTACATTATATGTATTAACACATTGATTCCCGGGATCGATATAACACAAATATTATACATGAAATAAAGTATTTTTCTGGGCCTATTTGCGTTCTTGAGAATGTTGTGCTATTAATTCTAAGACCTTACATCACTTTCCCTTTTATTATTAGTACAGTAGTGTGTTTTTATCTACAGTTAAAGTGCTACGTATTGGACTTTACCCCCCTTGCGTGTCCTCTCCAGCACTCATTGGGCTTTGGTCTCCATTTGCCTTTTACAGGCTTGCTCGCGAGTGACTTTGTTGCAATTTAATAGCATGATTGGAATTGTAGCAGTTATGGGCTTGAGAGAACAAAGGATTTGCAACTGCGAAGTTCCACTTTCCATATGTGGAACGTTTTTAAAGAAATTAGAGTACCAGATCAACTCATCTGCCTCCTGAGGAATCTATGTATGGACCAAGAACCCATGGTCACAACCGAACATGAAAAAACAGAATGGTTCAAGATCAGGAATGGAGTAAGACAAGGTTGTGTATAGTCTCCTTATTTATTCAACGTATATGCAGAGTAAATCATGTGTAACGCCGGACTGGGTGAATCCAAAGCAGGAATCAATATTGCTGGGAGAAATATCCTCAACCTCAGAAACGCAGATGATACTACTCTGATGGCTGAAAGTGAGGAAGAACTAAAGGGCCTAACTAAAGGATGAGGGTGAAAGAAGTGCACAAGCTGGCTTCAATGTAAAAAAAAACAAAGATCATAGCAAACAGCAATCTCAGTTCCTGGAAAATAGATACGGAGGAAGTGGAGGCAGTGACACATTGTATTTTCCTAGGATCCAAGATCTCTTCAGATGATGACTGTAGCCATGAAATTATTAGAAATTTTATTTTATAACAAGCTTGGACCAGCCTCCTTAGAGTTCCTTGGACTGCAAGAAAATCCAATAAATCAGTACTACAGGAAATAAAGACAAACGGTTCACTGGAAGCTATGATCATAAGGCTGAAGTGCAAATATTTGCCCATATGTTGAGGTTTCCCTAGAGGATACTCTGATGCTGGGAAAGATTGAAAGCACTAGAAGAAAGGGAGGCAGAGGGGGAGATGGGTAGATGAGATTATTGAAGCAAAGAACATAAGCTTGATGAAGCTCAGAGGGTCAGTAACTGATAGATGTGCCTGGAGTGCTACAGTCCATAAGGTTAGATACAACTGAACAACTAAACAACAAAAACCAACATTAAAGAAGAAAATTAAAATGTATACTATTCTGCAGTGTTTTTCTTACTATGTCTTGTTTTTTCATTTTCCACCCCTCTAACACTAGTTTCTGTGTTCTCAGACAGAATGGTGGTCCCCTTTGGTCTGATAATCAAGACTCTACTGTATGTCATCAGAATGAGCATCAGGATTGTACTCTTTTTTTTTTTTTTACATTATATTTGGACTCAATAAAAAAATGACTAATTAATTCTAATAATTCAACTAAAAAATATTTCAGTTAACACAAGTAATACCCAACAATGTATCTAGACTTTTGATATGGCTTGAAACAAAGGCAGATTTTGCACAATCCATGAACAGCAGGAAAATGGGTAGTTTACAGCTATTTACTGATCACCATATGTTGTGTGAAAAGCACTGTGAGGAAAAAGAAAACATCTTAAATCACCACAAACTGATAAAACTGCATTGATTGAAATGTATTTTCAAATAAATATAGGTAAAATCATAGAATTTACACAATAGTTTCCCTTGAAGAAATGAGGAGAAAGAATTATCTATGTTACAATGCTACTAATCATATATATGTAGTTGTCATAATTGCGAGTTTGTCGGTAATGCTATGTTAAAAGCTTAAAAGCTTGCTCATGCTCAATGAGCGCCAAAGGAGCTCATTGTGGGGCTTGCAATAAGCGCCAAAGGCGCTCATCGTGAGGCACGCAAGCTTCCGGTTTACAGAGGTCTGCAAAAAGCGCCAAAGGCATTTATCGCAGTAGAAGGGGGGGAGGCTCGCAATGAGCCTCGAAGGTGTTCATTCCGAGGCTCGCAAGGTAGAGGGGCAGAAGGCTCCAAACGGCTTCCGATTTACAGGCTTGGGAAAAAATGGCCGCCATTTTTTTCAACCTCGTAACTCGGAAGCCATTGGGAGGCCGCCAAAAGACGCCAATTGAATAGGAAATTAGCTTGCAACCTCACTTATTGGCAGGTTCTTGAGCACACTCAGGGATCATTCTTTGGCCCAGATTAGGCTATCTTGGATTTAGTTGTCACAAATAATATTGATATAATATCAGTTGTTGAAATAGGGCAACCTTTGGGAAACAGTGATCAGAACACAGTCTTACGAGAGATTAAATAAAATAAAAAACAAGAGACCAACAATTCTCTCATGGGCAGCAATACAAAGTATTGACTGGAACAAAGAACTGACAGGTAAAATACTGAACATGAATGGACAACATTTAAATTGTTACTAAATATACATACTTATCACCATATTCCTAGTGGAAATAAAAGTAAAAGGAGTAAATCACATCTGATGTGGTTTAACAATGATTTACAGATCAAGATATAGAGTAAAACACAGGCATTTACAGTAAATTGTACAAAAAAAAGAGGGGACATGAGTACAAGGAAATCAACAAGGCTTGCAAAAGGGCCATTAGACTGGCTAAAAAAGAAAATTAAAAGTTAGTTGCAAAGGAGATTAAGAATAACCCTATTTTTTTAACATATTAATGGGAAGAACATCAGGAAGGAAGCTACAGGAACATTACAATGTGACACAGGCCGCCTGACAATTAGTGACCAGGAAAAGGCAGATGCACTAAATAGGTTATTTTCTTCTGTATACACAAGAGAGGTACCAGTGGTTGGGACACAACTACCTACCTTCATTAAATAATTGGTTAACGCAGGAAGAAATTCAAAAGTGGTTGGAAAAAATAAATGCTAATAAAGCCCCGGGTCCTGATGGAATACATCCAAGGGTACTAAGGGAACTGGGTTATGTAATAGCCAAACCTTTATATATAACTAGCGACTTGCCCGTCAAATAATGACGGCAATGAGATGTATATGTTTGGAAAGTTGTTTAGTTATTAATATACATATTTGACACTTGTAAGTATTGTGATATTAAACATGTTTAGTTTTGTAAAATGTTCTGTTGGTGAACAATAAGTCTTAAAGCATTTTGTATTAAAAGTATTAACATTTGAATGTAAAAACAGTTGAACTTTAAACTAATCAGTATTGTAAACTTGAGGTAATGTTTTTTTAACATGCAATTTATATCTGAATAATTGTTAACTTCAATATACATTGAATGCAGAGGAAGGCAAACGGTAAAAACCCTCCTTGAAACGTACCCAATTAAATTAATTCATTCCTGACCCCATGAACTGGCGATAAGCATTAATCCAGGGAGTAATCTTAACATAACAGACAATATTTACATTGTGACTTAAAATGTGGTTGAGCTCTTAACATGAACTTTGTAATATGTTGAAGTAAAGAACTTGAAAGTATATTTTTTTAAACTTGAACTTTCTTATCAGTCTAAGTAATGACCTTGAAAATATTGTTTTCAAACTTGTAACATTCGAAACGGTAACATAGTTAATTAACATTTTAACATAATTTGTAAAAATAATGCAAGGCAAGTGTTTTTTGAGGCGAATCATCCATAAACAGTACTTCCATTAATTATGACTGAATTGTTTATTGTTTTGTATTTTTCAATGCTTTTATATTTGTTTTGCATGGGTTTTATTTCTTTAATGAAAAGTTATAGTACTTCATAGTAGACAATGTTTTTGTAAAAATACGTCCATCTTCTAATAAATCACCTTGACTTTCATTCTTTTCAATGTAAACTTTAATAGCCTGTGGATTTCTGCACCGTGATAACGCAACGTACAATTGACCATGTGCAAATACTGGTTCTTCCAAGAAAATACCCACAGATTTGAACGTTTGACCTTGTGATTTATTAATGGTCATGGCAAATGCCATAATAATGGGAAATTGTCTTCTTTGAAGTATAAAAGGGAGATTACTTTCACTTGGTGCTAAATCTATTCTTGGTATGAAAACTCTCTCTCCTTTATGGGTACCAGTTAAAATTTCAGCATCTATAAAATGGTCCTTTAATTGTTGAACAATTAATCTTGTCCCATTGCATAGGCCTTTTTTGGGGTTCATATTTTGTAGTAACATGACAATTGCACCTTTCTTTAGCTGCAACATATGTGGTGGCATTCCAGAAGGAGTTAGTGAGTTTATGATTTCAGTAGAAAAGTTAGCCTGACTTTCATTGTCATCAGCAAGTACAGTACAGAATCAGCACTGTGATAATTTCTTTGTGGTGCAATATTTTTTTTTAAGATTTCATTATTGAGGATTAATGCATCCTTATTTTTACACGTTAGTATGACTTGGTTGGCAAGCTCTGAATATTCCTGGTTATTTATGCTACCTTCAAATATAGCCGATATAATATCTTGGTGACAAATCATATGAGGTGGGATCTCTACAGTGTCGTCAGGTAAATGTTGTATTTTTTCTGTTCTGCCTTCTCCAATTTTAATAAGCCAATCATTGAAGTCAGTTTGGCCTTCTGATCTCATATTTTGTTGCAGTTGAAGATGGGTAAAATGTTTCCATAGTGTGGTTGACTTTATACAGGTTTCGATAATGTCAGTTCGATTTCCATGTACAACGACAGTTGATGTTTGTCTAAAATCGCCACCTAACAACATTACCTTTCCACCAAATGGAAAAGTATTATCCATGACTTCACGAAACAAACGGTCAATACATTGGGGGGCATAATAGACTGACATCATTGTGGCCTCATCTATTATAATTAATTTAAATTTTTTAAATTTCTTTGCTTGTAATGATGTCATGCGAATATCTGACACAGAAGTTTCTAAAATAGGCACTGTCAGTTTAAAGCCACTATGTACAGTTCTTCCACCTTCTAACAAAAGTGCAGCAATTCCAGTAGTGGCAAACGCAAGTGCTATTTGACCTTGTGCTTGTACAGAACTCATTATTAAAATTTTATAGGTATGTTTTTCCTGATGCGCCAGGTCCATCAAGATAGAAATAACGCTCTGTCACCATGTCATCATCTATTGCATTTTTAATGGCATTAAATGCTTGCAATTGTAACGTATTTAAAGTTGCAAGTATTTCTTCTGTTCTTTCTACTTGTAGTTGAATGTCATAGTCTTCGAAGTTTATGTCATCTATAAGACCTTTTTCAGGCAAATTAAAATTTGCACAACTTAATCCATGAGTTAAAAATACTTCTTGGATTTCCATTAACGCTTTTAAGTGTGCAATCGGTTCATTGTATTGTCACAAAGTCTTCAGCCATATTACTTTTAAATGTCTCCCACAAAGCTAATGCATTTGGATCATTTGAGAAGATACAAATAAATGCAAATTGTTCTCTCATCTGCCGTGGCATTTGAAATTGTGCTGCTTCTTCTAAACATCTTTCCCATTCTGTATCATCAGCTAGTAAGTTTCTATGTCTTGCAGCTAAATGGAAGGATTCATATACTATGTCATTAACAGTTCTTAAGTGTTCAAAACTTTGTGCTCCAGGAACATTTAAAAGTAATATCCGTAAGCAAAAACGTTCAACATCTCTTGGACTGACTGTAAATTCTTGGGATTATTTTATTGCCTCTGCTTTTTCTCGGTCTCCATAATCCATTCACAAAAACATAGTGATATGGAATTTCAATATATAAGAATTGTGTTGCTTGTGAATCAGTGGAATTTAATTCAAACTATGCAGTTAGTGTAGTGTAACGATCTTCACTTTGGGCCAATGCATTACTTTCATTTCCAGGATGGAAATACACTAAATGTCTTTGTGGCAAATGTACTGCTAATCTATATACTGCATGTGATCTATCATGCATTTTAAATTTTAAAAGCCGCCACATAGCTTCTGGCGCACTGACATAGCGAGCATCTACATAAGATGCAAGTTCATTATGTACTAACTCACTACTTTCAGGCTTATCTGCACTTTTGACGACTACAGTAGCCACATCATAGCCTTTGTAAATATATTTCTAGACATATTTAATGGATTTGATGGAAGTGCAGGCTCTACATTGATGTGGGCGTTATACTTCATGAGTAAATGTGGATTGTAGGGTACTACATATCTATTGTCAACTTTTTTTCCACGAATAATGGCACTATCGCCTTTTCTTCTTTTATAAAGTGGATAGCCATCACAATTGTCATAGGTTTTTGTCTCTATAATCTTTTTGGAAAAACTTTGGAACATTGATTATTTTCCATACATGGTGATTGTGGATTAAGGTCTCCACAGGGTCCATGAATCATGCGATGAGTAACAATCTCATATAGTCTACCATATAGTTCTGGATCTGGTAGTTTAGCAACAATGACTGCATCCACTTTGTCAGAAGTATCTAATTTATCTTTTTCTTGAAGTATTATGAGAAGATGTGCATGTGGAAGTCCTCTTTTTTTAAATTCAATGGTATATACATAAGCAAGACATTTGCCAAATAAGTTATTTATGGTGATGTTACGTATTCATTCATTTAATTTATTCTTAAAAACTCTGGCTACTAAATCTGGTCTATCGGAAGCACTTTGTCCAAGAAGTAAATTTTGTGTAATTTCTGGCCATTGTGGATTACATGTAAAGGTAAGAAATAAATCGGGTTTCCCAAATTTTTTCACAATAGCCATAGCATCATTGTATCTTTCTCTCATATTTCGAGGAGATCCTTGAAAGGAAGATGGTAAAATGATGGCTTTGCCATCTGTCATGTCTCTGCTTATAGCCACGTCAGCAACATAGTCCATTAGTCCCGAATATTGTTCTAAACGTAGTTTATCTTGTTGATATTTTATAAAGTGGCAATTTGAGCTACTTTAAATTCAAGCATAGAAACATTATTTCGGATTCTGGCTTTAGCATTTGGGTAACTGGGAAGTGTTAATTTTGGTTGCCAACCTGCTTCTCCATGTGGGAAAAAATGGGATATGTCATTGGATCTAAATTTGGACTTAAGATACTCATATTAATGAATGGTTGCTCCTCATTTCTGGGATATATTCTAATGTCTCTTTGAAATGGGGGTTCTCCTTCATCATTTTGAAACACCATTGCAACCTCATTTGATGTTGGCAAGTTATAACAACGTTTATCAGTATGTCTCTCTCTTTTAAGCACCATATTAATCTTTGGCATTGGTAATTGATGTCTTTGTGCATGAAGTAGTTGTTAATTTTCTACTTCTGCCAATTTTTTATAAGCTTTACTGTAGGGGTTATTGTCCATAATGTTATTTAGCTCTATAAAAACACTGGGAAAGCATTTTTTATTTTCTTTCAGCTGCATACGTTGGTCAACAGCTTCCATTGTATCTAGGACATATAGTTGAGCTAATTTTCTTTGCTCTCCTTCCTCTGCATGTAAATGTGAAGTCCGATGATAAATTTGTCCTTGGACTTTAAAACAGTAAGGACAATGTCCTGGTACATTAGCAGCTAATGTTGCCCCCATAGATGCAAAGGATATGGCACTATTGATGGATCTTATATTTGTCTTAAAATTTTTGTAGTTTGGAAAAGTAGGTTCAGTCAAAATGTTTTGTAAATAGATTGGAAATTCTTTTCTTTCTGGAAGTTTGAACTTGCCTTTTTGACAGCAACTAAAAAATTGGCCATCTCTGGGTCTCTCCTGTTTAAAATAATAAGCCTCACAAAACTGACATTGAGTAGTCATGTCCCCAAAACTATGAACCTCTACTGCTAAAGACTTGAGTAAAGGACAATTTGCAAAGCATATAGCAGTTTGACTTTCATATTCATCAGGTGAAATGTCATGTACTGTTTCAACAACAAGTTCTAAATGCTTTGTTTTTTTCGTGGCTTTTCTTGGTGTATCTTGTATTGGTTTAGGTAAAATGTCATGTAATGTTTCAGGAACAGGTTCTAAATGATTTGTTTTTTTGTGGCTTTTTTTGTTATGTCTTTTATTTTTTCAGGTAAAATGTCATCTGATGTTTGAGGAACAGGTTGTAAATGCTTTATTTGCTTTGTAGCTTTTTTAGCGTATCTTTAATTTTTGCAGCTGATAGTCTTTTGCTTGCAAGTCTTTTGCGTTCTTTTTCTCGTCGAATTTCTTTCTCCTCTGGTGTCTGCTGGTTGGCCCATCTCTCTTGTCTTTCTCTAGTTTGACGTCATTTCTTCTCTTGTTTGTTCTCGTTAGTAGCCATGTTAATCTGTAAAAGAAAATAATTTATAATTAGTTTAGTTTGTGATGTTAAGTTTGTTTTGTAATTTTTTTATTATCAACAGTTTGTTTATATGTGCTTGTAGTTTATTGTAGTGGTAAATAAGTTAATTTTATATTTTTGGTCTTACTTTCTGTGGTAGGTTGTAATTTTTGCCTTAGATGAATAGCACAGGGAAGAAACTGACAGTATACCTTCTTCTACATCTAATAGGTAATTAAAATGTATATTTTAGTTGTTTTGTCAATTTATTTTTTTGTTGTACTTTTAACTTACAGACATAGTAGAGGGCAAAGATTAGTCTTTGTAATTTTTAGTACAGGGGATTGTCATAATAGTATTTTGATCTTTTATTTAAAAGCTTATATGTTTGGTCAATTAAATATATTTTTTTTTATTGTGGTGTTACTACTATTTGTTGTACTATTCTATTTTATGTGTGTGTTTAGGTTTTATGCTTAATATTGTACACTACGACTGGTAATTTAGAATGGCAAATTTTATTTAGTCTATGTTTTGAGACTTTTGTGGACTATGGTGTTTTCTTTTTTTTTTTGGCCAGATTGAAGTTTGGATTTACTGTTAAACATTATTGTCCATAACAGACAGATAAGAGGTAAATCAGAAATGTGTCAGTTATATTTTGGTAAAAGTTATAGGCCCTCATTCAATTGCGATTTGGCCAATGCAATAGTGCTCTAAATAAGCAGATAAAAAAAAATTAAATCAGTTTTTAGTTAGTGAAAACCTTGTTTGTGGATAGATGTTTACCAACTAAAAACTTTTTTCCAAAAATATGTGATGTGCTTATTTAGACCTCTATTGAATTGGCAAAATTGCAATTGAATGAGGGCCATAGTTAGTGATTGTTCTTGTTTTGTTTTTTTCTGTTGACATGGATGCAGAGCAAACATGTTTATTTAGTTTTCTCATTTTTAGTTGTTATACTGTACCTTGGTTGAAGTGTGATTTCAATCAGAATCTTTGTTGGTCCTCTGTTGAAAGTCTTCATCCGATGGTCTGGTCCTCTGTTGAAAGTCCTCGTCCGATGGTCTGGTCCTCTGTTGAAAGTCCTCGTCCGATGGTCTGGTCCTGTGTTGAAAGTCCTCGTCTGATGGTCTGGTCCTCTGTTGAAAGTCCTCGTCCGACGGTCTTCACGCAGTGTCTGTTGTAAAAGGAAAATGTTATTTGATTTTAATGTATTTGTAATAAATAAAAAATGTCATTATTTTGGTGTATTGTATCTGTGATGGTGAATTTTTCTGCTATGCTGTTTTTTGTGCAACCTTTTAAAAATAATTTAAATTTATTTGTATATTCCAGTTATTCTTTTTTTATACTGTAATTATTAATGTTTTTCTTATTTTGGATATGATTGCAATGTTTTTAGCATTATCCTGTTTTGTGTACACCACTTTTGGTATACAGATTTAGACTTCTTTGTAAGGCTTATAGCTTGGTAAACAGTAAATAAGAATATTAATTTACTTTGCTATGTGTTTGTGTGATTTTTGGTACAATCCTATTTTGTGTCTACCACTTTTGCTATGCTTATTTAAGCTTCTTTGTACGGCGTATAGGTTCTTAAACATTAAAGAAGAATATTAATTTACTTTGCTATTTGTTAGTGTGATTTTTGGTAAAACCCTGTTTTGTGTCCACCACTTTTGGTATGCTTATTTAGGCTTCTTTGTAAGGCTTATAGGTTCTTAAACATTAAAGAAGAATATTCATTTACTTTGCTATTTATTTGTGTGATTTTTGGAACAATCCTATTTGTGTGTACCACTTTTGGTATGCCTTTTTAGGCTTCTTTGTTAGGCTTATAGGTTCTTCAACATTAAAGAAGAATATTCATTTACTTTGCTATTTGTTAGTGTGATTTTTGGTACAATCCTATTTGTGTCTACCATATGTTGCATACTTGATTTGCTTAATTAGTGTTTTTTATTAAGCTTTAATGTTTTTCTACAGTGCAAATTAATGTTTTTTTCTATTTTTGATATTCTGGCTATATTTTTTAGCATTATCCTATTTTGTGTTCACCACTTTTTGGTTGCTGCATTTGTTATATTGGCGGCCATTAAACATATATAGTTCCTTTATTTTTTGTACTTGTTATACTTTACCTTGATTGAAGTGTCGAATGACAGAGGGTTCCCTCCTGCCAATCTTAATCCGCCGGTCTTCTTGTAGTGTCTGTTTGAAAAATAAAGGGAAATGGTTAATTGTATATTTCTTCTTTTTGATTTAGCAAAGCATGGTCTTTTTCAGCATGTAATGTATTTTTCTATCTTACCTCTTCTTCTTTCTTGGTGTTCTTTAAAAGGAATTGTAGTTCACAATGCACGGTGCAAATTCTTGAGTGACGCTGTTGATGCAGAGTCTGTTTGAATAGTAAAAAAAAGGAGAAAGATTGAGCTTTAGGTTGTATATTGAATTACAATAAATTAATGTCATTTAAATATACTTCTTTAATTAGTTTCAATCAACATTAGTTTGTTTTCGGGCCTACACACATAAATGTGCGTGTGACATGTCACTATACATGATACACATATATGTGTGTGTCACATTTCACTATACATTAATCATATTTTAATAGTTAAAGTAGTTTTTTTTTAATGTCATTTAAATATAGTTGTTTAATTAGTTTGTTGTAGGGGCTATACACATAAATGTGCGTGTCACATGTCACTATACATGAATGACATTTTCATAGTTAATTTATTAATTTTTTTGTCCTGTCTTGATAATAAAATGTAATATATTATAGCTTACCTCTCAGTTCTAATTTGCACAATGTAAAGTAGGAAATTAGGAAACAATTCTCTTCTCAAGTAACAGCAGCAGTTAACTATCCAGTCACTCCGTTCATCACCTGAGTAGAAATGTAGAATTTTCTGGAAAGTTGGCAGTATTTATAAACTTTCAAGTGCTTCAGACCGCTAGAACGCAATACGCATGCGCTATTTGCTTTCCAGCTTACAATTTGCGTTCCATCCGCCATTTTCTGAGTAGTAGTTTTCAAAATGGTGGTTAATATCAGTTTAGCAAGTGCCGCATAGTATGTGTTACGTACCTCGTAAAGTTGACTGTAGCGTTGTTTCAGTTTTGCGAGTCACTGTAGTATAGTTACGTCTGTAGCCTCGTTTTCGTTTTGTTTGGTGGACATTTTTTCTCTCGCTTAGGTGATTTTCGGCAGTTTAAACTCTTATTTTTGCACTTAAATGGACGTGTAAATTAACTTTTCGAAGTGCCGGATGCCCCCCCTTGCTGTAAGTAAGCTTTTTATGTGTTTGTTGTGTTTATTTCTTCTGTTTCTGATGTTTTCATGCGAGCCGTTGTCGGCCTGTTTTGCGTGTTGGGAATGGGTCGTTTCGCGGCCGTATTTTTTTGCGAGGCGGCCGTAATTTTTTTGGCGGGGGACGCAGTTGGTTTTTACGTGTACGATGCAGAGTATTTTTTTCTAAGTCGTGCGTATGTGTGTTAACCGTGTGTGAGGCGGCTTTCAGTTTTTTTTTTTTTTAAAGTCGTACTTGTGTGTGTGTGTTAACACAGCCGACGTTGGACCTTCCACCACCGCAAATGCGGCCCCTCGCTTTGCGAGGGTCCGCATTTGCTGACAAACACAGCCGACGTTGGATCGCCCTCCACCGCGAATGCGGCCCCTCGCTTCGCGAGGGTCCTCATTTGCGGACAAACACAGCAGACGTGGGATGCTCCACCACCGCAAATGCGGCCCCTCGCTTTGCAAAAACCCGCATTTGCGGAGGTGTTGGGATGCTCCACCACCGCAAATGCTGCCCCTCGCAGAGAAAAGCAAGAGAAAATCTAGGGAACTATACACCTGTAAGCCTCATATTTGTAGTTGGGAAAGCTTTTAGAAGGGTTAATAAAGGATAGTAGATAAGAATATGTCTATTTGAACAGGATTATAAATAGGATTTAACACAGATTAATGAGGGTTAGATTATGTCAAACAAATCTAATTGGTTTCTACGAGGAGATTGTTAGGAAAGTGGACCAAGGTAACTCAGTGGATGTAGTCTTTTTGCAGGAATTACAGTACATTACAATAGTTGCTCATAGATTGAGAGCTGGCTAAAAGCCAGGAAGCAAAGGGTTGTTGTAAATGGAACATACTCAGATTGGACTAATATGGTAAGTGGGGTTCCTCAGGGTTCAGTATTAGGTCCTCTCCTTTTTAACATAATTATTAATTACTTAGAGGTGGGACTGGAAATTAGTGTCTCCATGTTTGCTTATGACACTAAGTTGTGCATGGTAATTAAATAAGAAAATTATGTACTTTCCCTCCAAGGGGATTTGCATAAATTAGAGAAATGGGGATCTAAATGGCATTTGGGAAAAATCACCATGCAATTTATAAAGGTATCAGATATTAAAAGGGATTTGAGAGTGCATGTGGACAACTACCTACGTAACAGTGCTTAATGCCAAGCAGTATCTATTTATCCAAGGAGGTATCAGATTGCCAGTATCTGGGTCAGGAAGGTTTTGGGGTGGTTTTGTCCCCATTGAGACAATTGTCAATGTTTCAATGTTTTTTTTTTTTCTTTCTGTTTGCCTTCCTCTGGATCAATTATGAATTAACACTTAATCCACATATTACAACGATCAGAGGAGAGCTTGATGTGCTACAAGTCTATTTTTTTTTAACTCAATTACTATGTAACTATGTAATGTTGTATAGAATTGTATTATATTATGGCAGTATGATATTATTTCTGAATAAATTAACCATAAAGAACAGTGAACAGCTTTTGCCGGTATTTTCTTCTAATGGGAAGCAAATAGTCCTCATTGTACTGTATGTGAAATCATTCATGTTTTCAAATTATAGTACAAATACAACCTAAATTATTGATATAAAATCATATTAAGCTAAAGGTGCATAGAAATGATGGAAAAATAATACCTCTGTCTTCTTTATAAATAGTGGGGTAAGAACAAATAGCAACTGCATACCTCACAAACAAAAGTTTGTATTTGTGCAGTAACTATTTTAAGATACTCATAGAATGCTGCCAAATAATAATGACAAATTGCATTCATTTGTAGAGATGAAACAGAAAATCAATGGTAGAGCCGTTGTCATTTTGTATACTGTAAAAATAGATATTGATATGGAATATGAAGCCCAGCAAGTTTGAACAGAGCAGATCATCCAAAATGTCTCAATAAAAACGCATGATTTGTAGTTGTGCACCATTTTTACTGGAGAACATAGCAGGAGCAGATGCACGTAGCACTAGGGCCCACTACCGGCTGGGGGCCCACTGTAACAAACAGCAGCCTAAAGTAAAGGGGGAGGGAAGATAAATGGACATTTTGTGGTATTTGTTTTTATTAACTGCAAGGGGCACCTAAAATTAAGCACGCTCTCCATTCACTAGCTCCACAACTTCAATTGAGAACTATTTTGCTAAATTGTATGTACATCCTTTATTACTGGAAGTTGTTGTATACATTCCTCATATAATATACTATAAAAGGATCACAAAGTGGAAATGAAATGGGAAATGTCCCAAGCTGTCTCAATTTCATTTTTGTACACAAGTATATCTGGTGAAATTGAGAATGGGGAAAAAACACATAACCACCACAACACCAACACACAGTTTATTGTTTCTTCTGTTCTAAGGTGGGTTCACTGTTCTGGCACAATTTTCCTTGTCAGAGTGTGGTAGTGTTCAGACATTTTGGCAGCACTGTTCCTCTTTCTATTTGAATATCAAAACGATGCATAAACGTCAAGCCTTACAAATGTTTTCAAAATCTCCATGTCATCTGGGAAATCTTTCATGGTCTCCACCAGGCACAACACTGGGAGAGTAAAAATGAAATGCCTAATCTTTCATACGATCTATAGTTGAAGCTGTATTCACTCACCGACGACACCGAGTAGATATAGACCAGATCCAAGCCAGATGCAATTTGAATTTATCTGAAACATTCCAAATGATGGCAAGGAACATCAATGTGCCTTTATTGATTTGAAAAGGCCATCTTGTCCACTTGTCTGTTAACATCAGTCCAGCGTTCATGTCCTTTATATAGCAAAGATAACTATTAACATATGTTTAATTTACTGTAATTAAAAAATTATTGATCTTTAATTTTTTTGCAAAAATCCCTGCAAATGCTTGTTTACTGCACAGCTTCCTGGTAGAGTTTGGGGCAGCACTTTTTGCCACCTTGGCAAATGTTGAAAACCGGTCTGTATTTTGAAAATTACTTTCTTTTGGATATATTCCACAAAGTGTCAAAACAAAGTTTGACTTAAATATGGGATCCAGAGACCACAACAACTGTTTTTGTCTCAAATGATATCAGTGAGCATTAATTATATATAGTTAGCGTACTGTCTAAAAAGACTTAAATTATATAGGAGTGAAACAGACATTTTAGGAGTCAGGGAGGTTGTGCATTCACAGAGATACATTTGTTTTGTTTTTTTTCTTACAGGATTAAATCTATGGAAGAAACCTTGGATTCAAATAGGATCTCAATTCAGTTTTATTGTAAATTATTATTATTATTATTATCTTTATTTATATCGCGCCAACATATTCCGTAGCGATGTACAGGGGTTTAGTACATGGCAAAAAACAAACTTAACACCTTATAAAGAATGGAGGGCCCTGTTTTTGAGCATATAATCAAATGCACATAGTGCTTGTTTCCAAGACATGGACACACAATTGAAAACTCGCAAACTTACAATCTAAGGCCCTCATTCAATTGCAATTCGGCCAATTGAATAGGGGTCTAAATAAGCACATAACATATATTTTTTAAATAAGTTTTTAGTTAGTAAGCATCTATCCAAAAGCAAGTTTTTCACTAACGAAAAACTTCTTTAAAAAAAATATGCTATGTGCTTATTTAGACCCCTATTCAATTGGCCAAATCCCAATTGAATGAGGGCCTAAGGGTTTAGGTGTGATACAAGAGGGTGACAAATACAAGATGGCAACGTGAATGCAATTTGTTTAGTCAATTGGAGGGGTCTGTGTGTTGTACTGTAGAGTGTGGGTGGGAGTGTTATTAAGCTGTGAAGTGTGCAGTTGTAATTATAAAGGCTAAAGGTGATAAGATTTTTAAAACAGGTGTGTTTTTAGTAATTTTTTTAAGGTTTTGAGGCATGAAGATAATCTAATGGAGCGAGACACGGAGTTCCAAATAGTAGGGGCAGCACGAGAAAAGTCTTGAAGACGGGAGTGAGAGGAGGTGATGAGAGAGGAGGAAAGAAGAAGGTTGTTAGCAGAACGAAGGGGGCGGTTGGGAGAGTATTTTGAAACAAGAGTAGAGATATAAGGGGGTGCATTGTTGTTGAGGGCTTTATGTGTTAGGGTCATGATTTTAAATGTGATTCGGGAAGCTATGGGAAGCCAGTGGAGTGATTGACAGAGAGGAGCTGCAGACACTGATCGTTTGGTATTGAAGATGAGTCTAGCGGAGGTGTTCATTATGGATTGGAGGGGAGACAGACGAGAGATGGGGAGGCCAGCAAGGAGGGAATTGCAGTAGTCGAGAGATGATGAGAGAGTGTATTAGAATTTTAGCTGTGTCTTGTGTAAGATAATGATGAATTTTGGAGATGTTTCTTAGGTGAAACTGACATGATTTTGTTATTGCTTGGATGTGAGGAATAAAAGAGAGGGCGGGATCCAGTAGAACCCCAAGACAACGGGCCTGGGAGGTAGGGGCGATGATGGTGTTGTCAACAGTGAGAGATATTTGAGGTGTGGAAGCTGTAGTAGAGGGTGGAAAGATTAGGAGTTCAGTCTTAGACATGTTGAGTTTGAGTTGACGGGTAGACATCCAGGAGGATATGCTAGAGAGGCAGTTGGAATCATGAGCTAAAAGAGAACGGGATAGATCGGGTGCAGAGAGGTAGATTTGAGTATCATCTGCATAGAGATGATACTGAAATCCAAAGGATTTTATGAGGGTGTCAAGGGAGGAGGTGTAGATGGAGAAGAGGAGGGGGCCTAGGACTGAACCTTGGGGTACGCCAACAGACAGAGGGAGAGGTGAAGAAGAGGTGCCAGAGAAGGAGACGCTAAATGTACAATATTTTAGATAGGATGTGAACCATGAAAGAGCTGTGCCCTGGATGCCAAATGAGCGAAGAGTTTGGATTAGAAGATGGTGGTCAACTGTGTTGAAGGCAGCAGAGAGATCCAGGAGAATTAGATTGGAGAAGTGACCCTTTGATTTGGCAGTTAGCAAGTCATTGGTGACTTTTGTGAGGGCTGTTTCTGTTGAGTGTTGGGCACAGAAACCAGATTGGAAGGGGTCAAGAAGGGAATTGGAGGAAATAAATTGAGTGAGGCGATTGTAAACAAGCCGCTCAAGCAGTTTAGAAGCCTGGGGAAGTAGTGAGATAGGGAGGTAGTTGGAGGCAGAAGCTGGGTCAGATGAGGGCTTCTTGAGAATGGGTGTAATTATGGCGTGTTTTAAGGAGGATGGAAACCTGCCAGTGTTTAGGGAGAGGTTGAATAGATGTGTGAGAGCTGGGATAAGTGCGGTGGATAGGGGAGGGATTAGCTGTGAAGGAATAGGATCATGCCACTGTCAATAGGACTAACTGAAACTGCAACACACAATAGAATCACCATCCCACTCAGATCTGAGGCCAGCAAGCAGTGCTTTAGAAATATTACATGAAAGGTAACAAGCAGAGACTGCAAAAATGAAGATTTTCTCTAAAATGCTTTTAGGCTGGCTTACATACTATTCGTTTTGATAGTTTGTTCCCAAATACAAGATATTTAAAAAGATATGCAACAAATTATAATGTAATGCCAAACACAATGTCACAGATTTCGAACACACTCTTTTGTGATGCTGTGTTCTGGATGGAGTGAAGGAGAAGTAAATTGATAGATACTTAAAATGACAAAATGCACCTGGACATTTGTTCAAGAGATAGCTAATATTTATTAAAGGGCACTGCAATTCAAGAAAAAGTCAAGTTTTTATCAAGTATGTACTAAATCAACAATATTAGTAACTGTGTATGCCATGGACATAAAGCATTTTTTTGGAAAGTCTTCATTTTTGAAGACTCTGTATATAAGTACAGCCATCTTGTGTTTGTTACATCACTTTCTCAAAGTTGAATATTTTTTTAGTTATCAGTGGAGAGAGGGGAGTGAGAGAACAGAAAGCCATTGTAAAGACACTTGGATAACACTGAAATAGACACAACACCCATTGCCTCTCACTGGTCCAGAAGCAGGCACCTTGCATCATTTACTGCAGCAATGGTTCTCCAAAAATGTAACCACCCCTCTTACACACACAACTTCCATCAACGTATCATAGATCTCTTCAACAGAGGCATCAACATTTATATTTTTTTTATTAAGAACTTGATGTACAACTAACCCATAAAATGGTAGACTTCTTGGTTTTCACTGGTAATTCTCAAAGACAACTAGCCTCATCACTAGGCCAGTGTTTCCAAGATTAGTTCAGTCATGCACAAAACAGAACTACTCAAAAATCCAAATGGCCCAGGGCATCAAAATCCTTCTCACAATATTATAAATGTTCCCTGGGGCACTCTCAAGGAAACCACAAAGTTTTCAACAGAGAGAAAATTGGGTATCATTTTCTCATGGAACCCTTATAATATAATACTAACAAATATTTTTAGAAACACTTCACTGGACAATATTGAACTTGGCTTTCCTAAACATGCTTAGATAGGGAGGCTTTATTTGTACTGAATTAATATTAATGCAAATGGTATTGTTATCTATTGTTCTTCAATACTGTATACTGTTGACCATATATTATTCATACTGTATACTGCTTGCATTGTACTTCAAATGTAAAAATAAACTGTTAATTAAAAATAAAAGATAAGCTGTAAACGAGCTATCCAATTGCTAAATTCATATATTTTTCTGTGAATTTTATTTATTAAAGTTTGAAGTGGCCTAAGACATTTAATAGAATACCATTGAATTGTAGGGTTCTCATCTGACTGTGGCAAAAGCCATCACATTAGCTAATAGTACCCAAAATCATTTTACAGTGTTAGATTCTCTAGGCTGGCATGCCTCACAATAGAAAAAAGTAGAAGAATAACAGAAATAGATTTTTTGCTCAAATTAAATGTCAGAACGTACAGATTATGCAAACCGGCCAGACATTTGTGCTGGCAGAAAAATGATGGTAGATAAAATTATAATTGGATATATTGAGATTTTACTTGAATACTGTGCCTGAGTCATGAATTTCTGGAGAGGAAAATGAGCAGATAATGTTATTATTTCTGCTTCTCTGCTGTTTTTTTTTCGTTGTTGCTTTATTACCACATCAACTGCAAACACACGTTTTCACTCAAAATGCTAAACAAGCGTTAAACCCTAAAAATCTTTCAAATAATTATTTTCACCGGTATCTGCATTGCTATTGTTCTTTATCCAATATCCTCTTAAAAAAATTGTAATATTGTGTTTCACAGGAAATTTGTCTATTTGTCAGAAATTTAATTTTAACAATGTAACTCTCCATTTAGTAAGATCACCTTATTATTTGTTTTAATAATCAGCAAATAATATCAAAGAATGCATATGGCAGTAAACAGTAGGACATATTAACGCTGAGTACCTTCAGAGTAGCACTATATATAATACTATGGTTGTCCAACCTAAGGCAAGGGGACTGCAAAGATGCATTTAATGTGGTTCCGCCTGCTGCAAATTGTAGTGTATATGTCTGGAACAGTATGTTGTAACAAACTGCTTAAACAAATATTATATACAATTATTCCTTATTCTGAGCAATCATTGCCTTGTTTGAGTTGTTAATTTCAGCTGCTTCTGAGATTTCCATTAGTCTTAGTGAAAGTACTGACACTTTGGATTACTCTAGTTCTATTGTAGCAGTTGAAAACCTATCGGCATACAAGGGCTTTGATTCAATTGAGCTATTGTTGTTTACAGGGGCCTGTAATGTAGCCCGCAAACTAATTTTCTATTCAATTTTATCTTTTTGTGAGCTGCAAATGATCTACGGGTTACAGGCTGAAAATCCCTGTGGTTGCTACAACCATAACTTACACCCCATCTAAGCCTTTGATCTTTCACATCCGCAAGAGTTACAATTGCAAATTGCTATTCAATTGCTACACACACCCGTAAATGTCAAATGTAGAAGAAAATCCTATGAGTACCAGATAGGACTCGCATATTACTGCACTTTTAAAGATGGGAAAAGCGATGGAAGACATAAGAATTAATTGCACAACAGTCTCAAGCTCGCAAATCTGCAATTAAAAAAAATACATATCAGGCCACCCACATGGACTAGAACATTTCCTTCATTAATTTTTATTATTTTGTACATTACTGGTCTCGTTTTCTATTGGCTGTTTCTAAATGGGTAATTACTGCCTTGCTTAATTGATCTGAAATGCTACATACGACTGCATGGTTACAGTTTTGGCTTTTGGCCCGTAAGTTGCGGGCTTGTTGAATTGAATCGTTATGTAATTGTAGCAAATCTCAAGCCCGCAGACTTACGGCCTTGCAATTGATTGAGGCTCAAGGTCTTTTACCCTGTAGAAGCAAATCAGCAAAAAAAGTGTTCTGCAATGTTTCCACATAATTGTGGATAGATAATCAAGTCTATATAATTTTTTAAATAGTACAAAATAATAATAATTTATTTATAAAATAGAACAAACAGTGAACACAGAACTTCTCAAGACTAAAATCAAGATATGTATATTGCCTTATGTAATTCCGAAAAAAAACATATATGGCATAGTATTGTAACCAGGACTTGCATAATAGTAACTAATGGATACAGACAATAAAAAGAAGGTAGGTCAATGTCTGAGATATAATGCATGGCTCGCTGACACACTAGTTCATTAAGGTACAGATTTAAAAGTTACGATATAAATACAAAACCAAAAATGCAACATATTGGTATATTGAGCAAACACAGTTACGGATATTGAGCTCTATTGATCTGTAGTGCGAAAATCACTTGATCCTGAATAAATTAGGACTCAGTAATCAATAAATTAACCAGTGAATCAGAATTATTTTCTGATTTAACCATTGATGCTTTAGAAACACTAAGGGGAGATACATCTATGGTGGTTTGCCATTCAGAAAACAGCAGATCTATTGTACAATTACATTACCAACAACATAGTGCATATACATACATGCATTTTCAAATAGCTGGAAAATTATATTTTCATTTAACATATGATCACACCGGAGAGACCATAGACATGGTAAACTCCTTGGTGGTATTAAATGTTCTAGGGAAAAACCTAATTTAGTTTTTTACACTATTTTGCAGTTGACACTTTATTAGGGACATCATGATTTTTAAGTAATTGTCACGTGTATATATATAGAGAACAAGATGTGGCTGGTGACCAAACATTACTCTAAATTACTCTATATCACATCCTTTCATGATGACAGTAAACGCAGACATAGTAAAATGTTTGTTTACAAAGGTTTACGTTCTATTTATTTATTTACATTTGTATGTAGCGCCTTTATCCAAAGCTCTTTACATAGTTATAAAACTGTACATACATTTTTAGATATGTTTGTTCGACAAACATAATAGACAGAGCATAAGGTTAGAATCTGTTGCTGAAAGGCAATGGGCTAGAGTAGGGGTGGGCAAGTTCGGTCCTGTAGGGCCACATACAGTATCTCACAAAAGTGAGTATATCCCTCATATTTTTGTAAATATTTTATTATATCTTTTCATGTGACAACACTGAAGAAATGACACTCTGCTACAATTAAAGTATAACAGTGTAAATTTGCTGTCCCGTCAAAATAACTCAACACACCGCCATTAATGTCTAAACCGTTGGCAACAAAAGTGAGTACACCCCTAAGTGGAAATGTCCAAATTGGGCCCAAAGTGTCAATATTTTGTGTGGCCACCATTATTTTCCAGCACTGCCTTAACCCTCATGGGCATGGAGTTCTCCAGAGCTTCACACGTTGCCACTGCAGTCCTCTTCCACTCCTCCATAATGACATCATGGAGCTGGTGGATGTTAGAGACCTTGTGCTCCCCCACCTTCCGTTTGAGGATGCCCCACAGATGCTCAATAGGGTTTAGTTCTGGTGACATGTTTGGCCGGTCCATCACCTTTCCTTTCACCTTCTTTAGCAAGGCAGTGGTCGTCTTGAAGGTGTGGTTGGGGTTGTTATCATGTTGTAATACTGACCTGCGGCCCAGTCTCCGAAGGGAGGGGATCATGCTCTGCTTCAGTATGTCACAGTAAATATTGTCATTCATGGCTCCCTCATTAAGCTGTAGCTCCCCAGTGCCAGCAGCACTCATGCAGGCCCAGACCATGACACTCCCACAACCAAAAGTACATCTATACTGAGGAAAGGTAGTTGAAATAATCCCTAAATGACAGATAAATTGATAAGGCAAAAAGAGCACAAAAACACTGATATGAGATGAAACCCTCAGTTTGAACGTAAACAGCGATGCAGAAAGAGTGGAGGCAGCATCTGACATCAGCAGGTACATGCATATAGGGGGAATCAGCAACATATTATAGAAAACATATATATATATATATATATATATATATATATATATACACATATAGAAATATGTGTATATATGTTTGGTCTGGGCTGCCGGCACTGGGGAGCTACAGTTCATTGAGGGAACCATGAATGCCAACATGTACTGTGACATACTGAAGCAGAGCATGATCCCCTCCCTTTGGAGACTGCGCCACAGGGCAGTATTCCAACATGATAACCACCCCAAACACACCTCCAAGACCCCCACTGCCTTGCTAAAGAATCTGAAAGTAAAGGTGATGGACTGGCCAAGCATTTCACCAGACTTAAACCGTATTGAGCATCTGTGGGACATCCTCAAATGGAAGGTGGGGGAGTGCAAGGTCTCTAACATCCACCAGCTCCATGATATCATTATGGAGGAGTGGAAGAGGACTCCAGTGGCAACCTGTGAAGCTCTGGTGAACTCCATGCACATAAGGGCTAAGGCAGTGCTGGAAAATAATGGTGGCCACACAAAATATTGACACTTTGGGCCCAATTTGGACATTTCCACTTAGGGGTGTACTCACTTTTGTTGCCAACGGTTTAGACATTAATGGCTGTGTGTTGAGTTATTTTGACGGGACAGCAAATTGACACTTTTATACAGGCCGTACACTTACAACTTTACATTGTAGCAGAGTGTCATTTCTTCAGTGTTGTCACATGAAAAGCTATGCAGTAATAATAATAAAATATTTACAAAAATGTGAGGGGTGTACTAACGTTTGTGAAATACTGTACATGCCTGGATTTGATGATATCCCTGCTGCGCACAGGTGAGTCAATCACATCTTTACTCAAGCTGATTTACTCACCTGTGGACAGAAATGATATCTTCAAATCCCGGCATGTTTGTGGCCATCCTTGCCCACCCCTGAGCTAGAGACAAGTTCAGGCTCATGGACGCACCAAGATATTGAGAGAAGTAGGGTGGGAGAATTTAAGTTGTATCATGATTGCAAAGATAAAGGAAGTGGGTCTTCAGGCATTTACTAAATGTTTCTAGGTCAGGTAGACTGTCTTATATGAAGTCGTAATTTATACCAGTGAAGGTTTGCAAGGAGGAAGAAAGATCAGAAATGTGAATTGGGCACAAGGTGGGAATGGGAGTGCTGAGATGCATTCAGTGTTCTTACTTTTAAATTTGTTCACCAGCTATAATATATTTTTTTTTTTAGAGACAAGACAATTCATTCACATGTGAGAGGATTTTCTTTCACTAGATATTAGGGACATTGAGTTTGATATATGGAAGATTTATTGATGATTGTTTTTACTTCTTAAATTATTAGACTCACTTATAAGGTTTGCCTAGCCAAGGTTGTGCCAACATTTAATGATGTACAGATATATCAATAATGAGAATAATTGGTTGTACACTATTTCATGAAGAAACAGGACTAAATGTTTCTCTTTATACCTCTAGTACTTATCCCAATACCATTAAACATGCTGTACAATGCATTAAAATATATAGGGTCCACATTAACCAATCCAGTGAAACAAAAGTATTCATTCAAATTGATGAACTATCTGTACAATTAAAGAAAAGCAAATAACACAACAGCATGGAGAAGGTCTCATCCAATAAAAGCCACTCCTAAGGGTAAGTAATATTTCATTATTTTTATGAAGTTTGAGTGGTTTACATATGGTAAAATGGGGCATCCTAATTTGTGCCACATGTTGGCTTCTGTTAATTAAAAATAAATCTGCTGTGAGTTCTTCATACAAGATGTTGAAATTGTAAAGATTTGCTAGTAAAAATAGATCCAAATGATATGTTTCCCCAAATCACAATCATGGTTACAATCTACATGCACTTGTTGCTTTATGAATGTTGGTTTTAGATGTGTATCTGGAAATTCACATGTCATTCTCATTTATAGCAGAAAATCTATATATCTAGCATCATGTTGCCTGCAATACTGAATAGTTGGTATATTTCTTGTTACTGTGGCTTGGCAATAGATCAGCAAGATCAGAGTGTAGCTTTTTGTGTTCAGTATCATAATAAACAGTTCACTTTCAGATTTAGAAATATAGACAATGTGGCCCTAATATGGAGAAGAGAAAATACTAATAGGACTTTATCGAATTCAGAGGCATAATTAATATATAGTTTGAATAAAATTAGTAGTAATGCATTCAATAAACAATTACATTTGCATTATTTTCATAGAAATAGAACATTTATAAAGTTATAAATGGTGCTTTAATGCAATGCACTGAATAACCTATGGATTTTGAAACAATAGATGATGGGCTTAATGTGAAAGGCCGGAGGCTGATTTGATATTGTGCCATTGATGGCACAGGGAATATTGAAGTCTTGGAGCAAGTGGATATTGCTCAACTCAACATAAATCTTGCACTGGGTCAACAATTTCCTGGGTTTTTTTTATAAGCTCTTGCCTAAGTGGTAAAGATACATTGATAAAAAGTGGTTTAATGATGAAGCTGAGAATGGCATCCTTATGAGTATCAAAATCGACAATTGTAAGTATCTCCATGTGGCCTCCATGATAAGTCTCAGTTGTTATGCAACCATTATACTATGAGGTACAAGGTTGGAAGTCAGTAGAAGAGAGGAAAACCGATATTATGAAGTACAGGAATGGGACAGAGGCAAAAGCTGACCCAGAAAACAATAGCCAAGGTCAGGGAGTAGAAAGGGCAGTGAAATACAAAGACAGTAGAAGTCAAGGTTTGAGGAGCCAAGGAGTAGTAAGGTCAAACAAAGCCTTGGTCACAAAAGTCAGAAGGTATCACAGAGATAGGGCTTAGAAGCTTTTAAAATAGAAAATAAAATAATCCAGCCTCTAACACATTACATTTAAATGCAATTATGCTGCTGTGTTGGTTTTTGGTAGGTTGGAGGAAGCATTGATTAATGAGGAAGTTTGTAGCCACACAATGTTATTTTGGCATCTACAGCTGCCAGGGTTTTTGGTAGCAGTAATAGAAAGTTCACTGAGCGAGTAACTTACAAAACTAGCAGATAAAAGTAAATTGTTGCCTGCATTAAAGAATCATTTGGTATAAAAGAGAAAAGTTGCAAAGGTTGTGTTTGTATGTTTTTCACTATCTAAAAAACATTTAATCCTTATCAAGTTTAGTTATTCAAAATACCATATATAAGAAAGGCTCATAATGTCCCTTTAATAACTGATCATTGGGTATAGCTGGATAATGGAAGATGCCAAGGTTTTAAGCTATTAACCTCTATTGGTTTTCTAAATACTTTTGTGATTAATTCATTGTGAACAGATTTGATTTTGGATCCTGTTTTGGATTTGCTAAAAATAAAATATAATAATAAATATTTCATAAATAAATAATGTAAGTTGATTCTAATGTTCATCACGTTTTAATTTGAGATTTAAGTTATTATGATTCAAAATAGTTAAAAAAAATGTATTCAAAGCCTATATGGCACCTGTCCAAATACACAGGGCATCATCAATATAGTATATCCCTACATCAATAATGAGTGAACTAGTCAGAGAACACTACTGAGCTCTCCTACAATCCCAAGTATACAGTTGCAAAACCAAGCGCACTGTGGGTATCACTTGCAGCCCTCCCTGATCTGGTGGTAAAATGTGTTATCAAACAATAAATATTTATGCGTAAGGAGAAACTCTAAGCGTTCCAGAATAAATGAGCTATGAGCAAGTGCCCAAAATGTCTTAATTACATTCACGCCTATATCATAGATGATGCTTTTTTAAAGCTACTATATATCAAGGCTCACTAAGATGGCTTAAGGAATGATGTAGCTTCTTTGAAGTCTTTCAAAGCATGTTTTATGTCTTGTATACATGATGACATTGTAAGGACAAATGGATGTAAGATTTCATCAACATATAAACTTAAATTCTGAGGAAGGTTGTTCATACCCCAGATGAAAGGTTTACTATGTGTAGCATTTTGGTTCTTGTGAACGCTGATAAAGTGGGTGAGGTGTTTACTCACTTTTACTGAATAATTCCTGACAATGCTTTATACAATATCTTTTAATTAATTGATAAAATAAGTTGTGTGATTTAAATGTTATTTTTATGAGAAATCAGTCTTTTCCTGAAGTCTTCAAATTCTCTGTTACAAATGATGGAGTGCCCCATTAAATCCAGCTGCTGATGTATCAGTTTATTTATGATAACATAACATACCTTTCTTAAATGCTGAAATGATAGATACACAGCTCTGTTTTTAGCAAGATTGTGTAAAAATTTGGACAAAGACCTTTCACTGTTTGGAAACACTATAAATTTGATATAGCCTCAATTTCACGCTGGAGAGACCTTAAATAAACTACAGAAATGAATAGGAGTTGAAGCAATTCCTCTACTCATTAAAGATAAATGAGGAGTGACCCTAAAATTCTCTTTAGGCACAACAGAAGTTGATGCAGATAACGGAGATTCTAGACAAGTTCCTCACAGAGTTCCAGGTAAAATCCACCAGGGGGAGTTATTGGGAAATTAAGGACATTAAACTTTACTCCAGAACCTAATTCATTCCTTCAGTAATGACAAATGAATGAAGAACCTCCCCAATCCCTAGTTTATTTTTATAGGCCTATTAACAAACATGTATAAAGACTGTTGAATAGACTGCACAGAATAATAAACAATAAATAAATAATAATATCATCCTAATGAGAATGGCCCAATCAATTAAGACTAATTCAACAGTTTTTTTCTCTCATTTTGAAGGCCTAGAAACTGACTGAAACATTTAAGATCCAGCAAACCATTTTCACTGTTCAAGCTGCTAAAGACCATAATTCAATTGTTGCCCAACTAGTTACTCAAAATATGAAATTGAAACTCAGCCTTCCCAACTAGATAGCTAAGAAATGAGTAGCACAACTCTTGATGTGGAGGTTCTCCTCAATGTGCCTGCTCATCAGTTTGATCTCTGACTATGAAAGGGTGCACACATGACTCGTAAGGCATTGGTCTTTACAACAGTATACATAATGAGAATAGGGCAAACATCACAGTTACATCTGCCACTCATTTGACACTTGTTACTGCACTCCTAGTGCTAAATTGTCTAATTCTGCATGAAGAAATCTGTCTATAATATTTGGATGATACAGTATAATGTGGTTATGTGTGTGTCTGTGCGTAATTAGAAATAGATAAATATATGCCATGGAAGAGAGCATATAACTTTACCAACAGCAACAGGATCCAAAATCAGATGGTGATAAAAGAGTTACTGAGTAACAAGTACAAAGAGGATAGGTGTCCATGAACTTATAAATCTCTGACTTTATTCTTATTTATACCAACTGGTAAGTTCTCCCCACTGTCCCAACAAAATACCTCAGATGTTAAAATGTTAGATTTTACCTCAAAAAGAGAATTAGTAAGAGGATCTTCAATAGTAATGTGAACCTAAATGTAAAACTTCCAAAGTCAATTATTCGCCACTAATTGTGATTTTTTTTAATAACAACCAAATGTGATTAACCTTATGTATACCTAACATTTCCTTTGTACCATCATTGGTATATAAATAATGTTTTGTGTATAGACGCACCTGTCTCTCATTCATAGTGAATTGTTACATTTCCATATGTATCCAAAAAAGGTTACAATGCCTTGCAAATGTATTCACCCCCTTGACTTTTTACCTATTGTGTTACACTACAGCCTTTAATTCAATGTTAATCTGAATTTTATGCGATGGATCAGAACACAATAGTCTAAGTTGGTGAAGTGAAATGAGAAAAATATATACATAAAACTATTTTTTAGAAATAGAAAACAGAAATTTGGCATGTGCGTATGTATTCACCCCCTTTTTTTATGTCCACCTGTGTGCAATCTAAGTGTCACATGATCTCACATTACATATGCACCTTTTTTGCAAGGCCCCAGTAGCTGCAACACTGAAGCAAGAGGCACCACAAACCAAACACTGCCTTGAACAGCAACAGCAAACCTGCCAATAGATGGCCGGCCACCAAAACTCACAGACCAGGCAAGGAGGGTATTAATCAGAGAGGCAGCACAGAGACCTAAGGTAACCCTGGAGGAGCTGCAGAGTTCCACAGCAGAGACTGGAGTATCTGTACATAGGACGACAATAAGCCGTACGCTCCATAGAGTTGGGCTTTATGGCAGAGTGGCCAGATGAAAGCCATCACTTTCATCAAAAAACAAAATGGCACGTTTTGAGTTTTCGAAAAGGCATGTGGGAGACTCCCAAAATTTATTGAGGCAGGTGCTCTGGTCTGATGAGACTAAAATGTAACTTTTCGGCCATCAAAGAAAACGCTATATCTGGCGCAAACCCAACACATCACATCACCCAAAGAACACCAACACCACAGTGAAACATGGTGGTGGCAGCATCATGCACTGTACATGCTACTTCAAGTCTCAGGTAATACTCTACCCTTGTGTGTCACTGCTATATCTGGAATTACTATTTTATATCTCTACCGCATTACTTTTTACCATGAATATCAACTTTGTCCTTCAAACCTAAAAATATTTTCTATACGTTTATTAATCTGATCCCATGTATTACCTGCAATTCCACCCCACACACATGTACAACAAACTTCTAACATCCAGCCTTTACACCTATCCTATCCACAATTGACTCATTTCATCCTTTAACTGAAGAGCAGATATCTAAATTTCTATAATTCTCTAATTCAGTTAGCCCCCTTCATCCCATCCCATAACAGTACACTGCAAAGTGTTCATCATCTCAACAAACCTACAAATGACACCATCCTATCTAATTCCTGTGACTTCAAAACTGCTTGAGCAGCTTGTTACCAACAACATCACCCACTTTGTCATCTCAAACCCTCTACTTGACCTTGTCCGGCCTAGTATACTCTTCAATCTCTAGCACACCACAAATGCAGCCCTAACTAAAGTCCAAATGATTACTCACAGTAAACAGACCACCTCTCTCTTCTAGTTATATTCCATCAATCAGTTGTTCTTGATACATTGGCCTTTTTATTTTTCGCCACATCTCTCCTGGGTGCTTTGGAAACCTAAGAAATTATTTTGGATTTCAACATCTGTCTATATGAAAAGAAAACTCAAATCTATCTTTCAGCACCAGATCCAACCCAGCCCCACCACCCAGTATCTCTTGTCACCAACTGCCTATCACATATAGCCTCCATTTCAAGCTCAACATCTCAAGGAATGAATGTCTACATTTGCACTCTCTATCCCAGATCTCCTGAATTGATGACAATACCATAAACACACCAAACCCTCAGGCCCAATGCATTTGGGTTATTTTGGGGGTTCAATTGAACTCTATTTTCTCCTTTCCTTTTCATCCCTTAACAAAATATTAACATCTCTACTCTCTCATTACTACAGTAGCTCATGGCATGAACACCTCTGACAAACATATCTACTTTACTCAAACCTCCATGTGTATAGCACCCCTTTGTCATGTATTTTACTTCTCATAGCCTCCAGAATAAAGTTTAAACTCCTGACATAAATGCTTAATAACAATGAACCCCATATTTTTTACCATTGTCTCCAAATACTCCCCTAACTGCCCCTTTCACTCTGCACGTGATTGTTTTGTTATTGTTGATATCTCTATGGAACTCCTTGCTCTGCTCCATCACCTTGTTTCCAAACCTGCTGCTAAAATGCATATTTAAAAAAAAAAAATCCCATTCATCCACCTGCATAATCTGAACACCGAGCTAGCCAACACATAGTCCACTCCCACTGACCACAATCTACTAAAACCATCACTGTCCATTGTATAGCTGTAGATGGTAAACTGTTGCAAGTAGAAACCTCACATCTATTGCATCAAAGTATCTTATTGCCTTGTCTTAGTATTTCCTTGTGCATTGTGTTTTCTCTCTGTATTTGATATACCCACGTTACTATACCCCTGTAAACTGTGGAAAGTGCTGCTGCTGCTGAGAACAATAATAATAATAATAATAATAATAATAATAATATGATGAATACCAGGAAGAGCATGCAGTTTATCTATGATTTCATGATGAGCAGTTAGTGAAGAATTATTACTACTGTTCATTTTCTAACATGTATGTGCAAACTGAACTATACATCACATGCTTTCAAAATATTTTCTTCCTATTAAATGATCAACAACTATGGCAATCTACCTTAAGAGAACAAAGGGGCGTGATGGAGTTAGAGAGTTAGGGGAGGGGTTGGCACTAAATCTACTTTCAGGAGAGTTGCATATCTGGGCACCAATTCTGAGTATACCTTGAACGAAAAATTAGATATTTTTTTCTTAATTCGTGTATTTTTAGTTGTCTTTATTACTTTATTTTTATGTCGTTTTTTTGTTCATTTACTGACCAGGAACTTTGTAAATCCACCTTAAGTGATGAAATGGCAGAGAAGCTGTCGTAGAGTCAGGGGCGGGGTTTGCAGCTGAATGCTGGATCATGAGTGTGAGAGGGATACATGATCTGCTGGGGATAAGGAATCAGCAATGACACCGGGATGCAGGTGAGTGCAGGGCTGCTGCACCAGCCCATATCACTGTGCAGTAGTATCACACCTGGATGTGCATCCTCTGAAGGATATCACTGCTGTCCTCTGTGTGTTATATCACTGCGGATTAGAGTTATCTCACTGTGTGACACAGGACTGCAGAGTTATCTCACCCACTGCATGAGTCTGTGACTGCAGAGTTATCTCACCCTGTGATACAGGACTGCAGCGTTATATCACCCACTGCATGAGTCTGTGACTGCAGAGTTATCTCACCCTGTGATACAGGACTGCAGCGTTATATCACCCACTGCATGAGTCTGTGACTGCAGAGTTATCTCACCCTGTGATACAGGACTGCAGCGTTATATCACCCACTGCATGAGTCTGTGACTGCAGAGTTATCTCACCCAGCATGTTCTATATCACTGGCATTAGAATTATATCACCCTGCATGTTCTATATCACTGGCATTAGTTATATCACCCAGCATGTTCTATATCACTGGCATTAGAGTTATATCACCCTGCATGTTCTATATCACTGGCATTAGAGTTATATCACCCTGCATGTTCTATATCCCTGGCATTAGAGTTATATCCCCCTGCATACTCTATATCACTGGCATTAGAGTTATATCACCCAGCATGTTCTATATCACTGGCATTAGTTATATCACCCAGCATGTTCTATATCACTGGCATTAGAGTTATATCACCCTGCATGTTCTATATCACTGGCATTAGCGTTATCTCACCCTGCATGTTCTATATCACTGGCATTAGCGTTATATCACCCTGCATGTTCTATATCACTGGTATTAGAGTTATATCACCCTGCATGTTCTATATCACTGGCATTAGAGTTATCTCACAATTTACCTGTGTGGTTTAGCTACAGTATGTTCCTAGTGATAGTTTTATTTACATTTTCTTATCTCAGTTTAATGAGTGTAATCTTTTACTTTTATGCGCTATCAGACTATGTAGATACACTCCTGTTATGAGGTGATCGCTTGTATATTATATATATATATATATATATTTTTTTTTTTTTAAACTGCTCGGGTCTCGCATTGTTAATTGTATAATTTAGTTTTTGTGTTGATGTGTAGTTCCGCGTGTCGTTGGGATGAGAGCCTACGGCGCTCATCTCCACCAGCGCAGTGAGCGCCTTTGGCGCTCCCTGTATAAGTCGTATGGGGTCGTAGGGATGAGCGCCTATCGCGCTGATCTTCACCAGTGCATGGAGCTCCTTTGACGCTCCTTGCCAGCAACTGCGGCCCTCAAGTGTTAGCAACAACCCGTATTGCTGAGAACTATATATGTGTGATATATAATTATACGATTTGTTCTTATATGTACTTTTAAACGTGTTCTGTAATGTATAGTGTGCCTTTAGTTCATGTTTTGGGTTATACAGCAGCTGGATTGTTGTAATAACTGTAAGCCGGGCAATATCATGTTTGCACAAGCTTTGGTGTTTGAAGCTTTCTTGGCACGCATCTTTAGGAATGTGCCTAATTTGGAGCTATGACAGCGTCAGAATAATTTTCCATAGCCCTTTTATGTATTTTTATACTGGCACGTTGTGTATTGTTGGTAAAATGTAGAAAGTATTTAAATAGTAAATTCTCAAATTTCCTTACAAGTATATAAAAGTGAAATTTGTTGAGAGGAATAAAAAATAAACGTTAATAAGGAATCTAAAAAAATTCTCTCTGCAAAGATGTTATTTTAAAGCCAAGCAAAAAGAGTAGAGGTCCTCATCTGAGAACAGTCAATACCTAAGTAGGTTTGTCCTATATGTCTGGTTACCTACTCAGAGAGCATCCTCTTTTAGCCACTTCTGCCCTTCACAGAGAGAAATATCCTGTAGTATATCAGTCTGGTCTCACTCAGAAGATCCAGCCCCGAAATACCAGGCAATTCCACCCTGAACAGGAGAAACAGCAAACCCCAGACTACATAGGTATTGTTCTTTTCAGATGAGCACCTGTTTAAATATTTTAAAGCCACTCTTCTGCCACTCATGGCGGGTTTACAAGTACAGCCAATCACATGCTGCACAGTCAACCTAATGAATTATTTACTCCATTCAGTCCTTTTCTATGGGAAACAAAAAAACAAAACTATATAAATAAAAAACAGATATAGTAGTGATCTCCTTCTGGATCTCTACCTTGTCGTGGTGAAGGGGCTTGTGTACTTCAGTGAAGCTGTGAGCTATACCATGTAGGGTCATAGCAGAGAGGTCAGACAAATCATGGTCCGCTGGCGAAGGAACTGGCCAAGATAAATTATGGATGAGCACAACCAGACACAAGATGTGATTTTGTTCATACTGTGGTCCATCGGTTAGCATAGAGTCAGACACGACTGAACAACAAATAGTAGTGATACACAGGTACATTCTTTAATCAGAAAAGAACAACCCTCTTTGTAAATATTTTGTAAATAAATAGTATATTTAATCCAATATCACTCCTTATAACATATGTCTGCTGTATAACACATCTTCCATGCATAGATGAATTATGCACAAGTTAGGAATTTGTGCTAATCTATCCTATCCAATGCGATGCTTCGTAGGAGCCATGTATAAAGTGGTTTTGGTTTAAAGAGTGAAAATATATTGTGTACATTTGCATTTTCCCGCCCAGTGTGCAGTGCAATAACTGTATGAGCAGGAAGTATGTTTTTTTACTTATTTTGAGCCATGCAAATGTGAACACAAATGTAATATTTATTTAATCTACTCTATACGGTGGAGGGCTTCTGTCACTATTTTGCCCACTATGAGTTACATTTTAATGAGGGAGGGTAACTCTGTGAACAGTATATAGCAGTTACCAGCTGCAAAATTTCAAAACTTCATATAATTTGTTTGTTTTATTTTTTTATGTTTAGATTAGATTATTAAATGCATGATAAGAAAGTTAACACTTAAATGTATACAATTACAGTGGTACCTTGGTTCACGTTCTTAATCCATTCAGGACGCAGACTGAGAACCAAACAAGCATTTCCCATAGGGATCAATGTAAACTGAAAAAATCCGTTCCGGAACCCCGATTCACAGATTCACATTTTATTTTAAACTAATGGTCCTGTTTTTGGATACAAAACCTTAAAACTAAACTGACATAAATAAAATAAAAAAAACAATAATTACATCAAATAAATTAGAATGTATCTTCATTTAAACTGTACTGAGATGACTTGAGGACCCAATGAGATGGTGGCGATGTAGAGGAGGAGAGAGGTTATTGCTTGGAACTTTGGCTCCTACCGGCGCTGGCTGCAGATTGGCTCATACAGGCACAGGTTATAGATTGGCTCTTACAGACACAGGCCTGCCACTTTGGCACTTACAGGTACAGGCTGGGGCACTTTGGCTCTTACAGGCTGCAGGACTTTGGCTCTTACAGGCACAGGACGCAGCACTTTGGCTCTTACAGGCACAGGCTGGGCACTTTGGCTCTTACAGGCACAGGCTGGGCACTTTGGCTCTTACAGGCACAGACAGGATCCGTGGTATTGCGATCGTGTCATCTTCCCAGCAACACGATAAGTCCCAAGCGCCGAGTTCCTAGCATTTTTCCCCTATGTGAGACAGGAACCAAGGAACTACTGTGTATTTTTTCACTGATGATATTATTCTGTACCTCATGTTCGCAGTAAAGCAATTCTATCAGGACAGATGAGGCGACTCTCCTATAAATCAGTCCTTCAGGTGACATTTGCCTCTGTTTTCTGATGATATCTGCTCCCCTGCAGAGGGAAGGAGACATCATCCTAGCTCTGGTAGATTCACTTTAACAATGAAATATGTTTAATTAATTAATCTCCTGCTAGGTCATCTGAATGTCAGACTGCCTAATGTTGTGGTAATAATTATTTCTTTAGCTTAAGCAGGGATCAAAAAATGACAACTTGGGAACCACTGACTCCTATAATGTCATTTTTGACTCATAACTGTCATTATTCTACTTATATCTGTATTCATGCACTGTAAAGAAATGTTCAGGGGAATCCTCATTAACATGACTCCCAGGTATGGAATAAATGTATCACCTTCTGGATTATTACCTTGTCATGGTGAAGAGCTTGTGTACTTAAATGAAGCTGTAAGCTATATCATGTAGGGTCACCCAAGATGGGCAGGCCATAGCAGAGAGGTCAGACAAATTGCGGTCCACTGGAGAAGGAGTTGGTAACCCACACCAGTATCTTTGCCAAGAAACCCTTATGGATAAGCACTACCAGACACAAAAGGTGCCTGTAATGCTGCAGTCCGTAGGGTCACAGAGAGTCTGACACGACTGAACAACAATATGTGTCCACTCTTGAACTAAAAATGTTTAAAGAACCACTGTATTGGTTCAGTTTCAAGCCGTAAAGATCTTTATTGTGATTGCTTATTTATAGATGTTTATCTTCTATTGAAACTGTGTAATATTTCTTTGAAAACATCAACATTTTTAAAGACTTCAGTTTTTTTTCCTCTGATCTTCAGATTACAGTCCTCATCTCTTTTCAGGAGATAGCAGGAAGCATTGCCAGTAAAGCTCTGCAGTATATAGGCAGCTGTAGGGAAACACACACAATCTTCCTACACCCATGGGACAGGGTTACCAATTATTTTCATGGAAGGAAATGAGGCCTAAAATATAGTTTTCTCCTCCCTGATATTGACAGGTTTATTATTGTATGTTCTAAAAGAAGTCTGAAAAAACTATTTATGTTGGGGATAATGTTCCTATTTAATTGTAATTAATGTTATATTGAGGAGGGTAGGTGGGACAGCATAGTGATTCAGTATCCTACTTTAAAGAAGCACAGTGGTGGGTGCATGCCGGCTGTAAGGAAGCTCCCACACCACCTCCATGGAGTGGGAGAACAGATTCACAACCGATTAACACATTTGATTCACAGCAGAGAATAATGTGTTTTGCTGTCGGTTTCCCTTTTTAAAGTATAGGAAGAAATGTAGCAGCTGAGAAGTGTGTTGCTTTTTCCTTTACATAACTGTGACTTGGCATCTCTGCCTTACTCCCTCTTTGCTGTGTATAATTGAGTAGCTTGTACTGATGTTGGAAGGGGAGGGTGTTTAAGCAGCTATTGCCAAGAGACTCACCAGGATCTGAGCTCTTCCTAAATGTTACAATTGCTTTTGTAGATTCAGTGAAGTGTTACTTTTCCGCATCTCCTAAACTCTATTGGAATGGATTAATTCGTTTTTTTAATTCATATGACTTATTTAAACTTTAGATTAGAGTTTCTGCTGAATGTTTGATTGTAAACTAAGCTTATACCCACTTCTGGATTGCTACCTTGTCATGATCCCGTGTCAAGTATACATATATATATATATATATATATATGAGATCTATACAGGTGGTGCCTATAATTTGGGAGTATAAATCTGGGGGATAAGCACAACCAGGAACATAAAGATTGTGCCTGGTGTGCTGAGGTCCATAGGGTCATGGAGAGTCATAACACACATAAAACTACAGGACATATTTATGCCATTTTTGGCAATATGAAAACGGCAATTATGGAACACTGGCCAAAAGTAATTTTTTTGACAGAGAACACATAAAATTGGGGCATCATTTAAATATCAAAACTCATAATATCTTTGTATTCCTTGGAGAGAAAAGGAGTGATCTGATATGATCCAATTGTGTATTAAGGGGATTAATGTAACTTATTAGGGAAGCATCTTTCAGAAAAAAAGGTATATTAGAACAAGAGGTTATGAGTTAAAGAGGGACGGCAGAAAAATAGGAGATATAAAAAAGTGCAATAGTAAGGGAATTCAAAGATATTTGGTATTATTAATATAATTTATTATCACTTTTTTTATATAGCACCAACATGTTCCGAGGTGCTGCGGTGCGAAAATATATGGGTGTGACAATACATCATTTGACAGACTGATAGAAAAGGTGTTGCCAACCCTGCCCCTGAGTTAACAATGATACACATGACACTTTTATACTAAGCTCTTTGCAAGACTGTGCGCTCTCAAGCTTGCAGACTAAAGGACTCATGAAACCAAAGGTGAATGGATTAAAAGGGAATAATAAGGGCTTGGCAGGTAATTGAAAAGAGAGTAGTTGGTTAATTAGTAAATATATCTTTGGGTGTAGATGCTATGAGACATAGGGGTGATAGGGCATTTACCTGCACTATAAAGTAATACAAATCACAGGTTGGAGGTCATGTTAGATGAGTTCAGAGGCAGAAGAGAAGGTGGTGGTGTGAGACTCTCTAGGTCTGGGGGTAAAATAAGCTAAGGTAAATGGAACTGGGAGGTTGTCTGCTCAGCTTGATGTATGGGGCCCAGTGTCACAGGCTGAGGATTATTATGGTATTTGCATAAAATTAATTATTCTGACCTTTTTCTGTAGATATGATGGACAGACTTAGTGGGCCTGTTGATCTATCTGCCATCAAAATATTTCTTACTGAAAGTGCCACTTCCTTTAGTTTGACACGGAGAACTGTTATGTTTGTGAAATCCTGGAGCAGTGCAAAATATTATAAAGAAATGCATCATTTTTAATCAGGTTTACCAGTGAACCCCTTATTTACTGATGATCATTTCCAACATAACAACATCAACTTAGGCATTCTACTGCCCCATGGAAATGTTGCTTCACTTGGTCTTGGCCTTGTTAGCCTAGGCAAAATTATATGAATTAAGGTGCTATACATATAAGCTGCTTTTATGCCATGACATTTATTTTATGATCATGCATCAAAATCCAGTCCTTAGTAAAATTATTTGTAAAGTGGATAAAAACCCAATTTTTTTTACCTTTTTTGTTCCAAACTATTTTTATTATCCTTTATTTGTAAAGCACCAACATATTCCATAGTGCTATACAGGTGTTAAGTAGAAGGCAAAAACAAGTTTAACACATTGTAAAAGAATGGAGTGCCCTGTCTTTAAGTTTAAAATTTAAATGTGCATAGTGTTTTTCCTAAAGCACCTTACAAGACTGAAAACTTGCAAACTTACAATCTAAAACTAATTTAGTTGAATGAGTCGACCATCATGACACTGCAGCACATACTGTTTCATACTGTGCGGATTCAGAGAAATTGGTTTTAATGCATAGATGGAAGAATTGAGAAATTGTTACATACAAACCATGTGATTGTTTAGTGGTCTGGTTCCCCTCTAGCACTGACAAGGTTAATAGAGCCACATGTGTTTCTTCTTCCATATAGCCGCTACATCTGTGCCAGCTCAGAGCCATTCTCTGACATAAAAGGGCATTGCAGCTGCTGTGCTCAACATTGCAATCAACTGGGGATACGTAAGCAGTCAGGCAAAAGAGAGCTTACTGCACATGAAGGAAGACACATATAGCTAATGCTTATTTACCATGGAACATTTACACATTCTAGTGATATTGTGTAACAATTCATTGGTTTCACGCTGGACTTTAACAGCCGAACCACCAAACTGGAAAAGACGGCAAAAACACACAAATATGTCTCAAATTCACTTACACACTCGCACACAGTACAGGGGGAGAGACAGGGAGCCTGTGAGTGAGGTTGCAAGCTAATTTGATGCATACTTTGCCTTTTTTTCACAATCGAAAATTGCCAAAGCAGGGAAAAAATGGTGGCCGCAAAAAACGTAAAAATTCTGAAACAAGATGAAAACGAGGCTCGGCAAGGCCAGGCACGCAGAACTTAGAAAATACACGACAGCAAAAGACAGTAACACTTACACCAACAACGCCAGGCATGTAGGACTTTGAAAATAAAACCAGCAGCACTCCGAGGGCCGCACGCAACGATTCAGCAGAGACACATGGAGATGGTGGAAAGAGACACATGGCAAGTTGGCGAGGCCTGTAATGAGCAGTGAAGTAGATGGGAGCACAGGCTCATGATGAGCGCCGAAGGTGCTCAGAGGGGGCAGAACATCGCATTGTGTGGCAAACAGCATTGCCAGGCTTCAAATTTTATTGCCGTAATTTTTGACGGGCAAGTCGCTAGTACAATAATAATAATAATAACAGTAGTAGTACAAGATTCACTAAAAATATTTTACTGGATAACTTTTTTGTTCTGTGGTTTCAACTACTTTCCATTCATTTCTGGGATTTGGAGCGGAGTATAATTTGCCCATGGTCTCCTGATTTAGGTCAGTGGCTCTTAATGTTTTTGATCTATGGACCTGCTGATTAAACATCAGGACTGACTTTGAGGTCCAGAACATTTTGAACAGCGAGTTAACTACACATTAAATGTTCATCTAGTTTTACATTTATTTGGACAAAGTGCATTGTAACTGCAGTTCAATTCCTCTGTAATCTATAACTATTGTTAACAGTATGTTTAAAGTGTTACGTTCTCCTTTGTCCTTAAGGACCGGCAAAATACCAGAGCCACTTGTTTAGATGAAGTTTGAGTTATTTTCTTTAATGGTATACAAATATATTTTAGAGCAGGGACTCCCAAATGTATTCTTTAAAATTTCTGAGGGTCTTAGCAGATCACTTTTTCTATCTATTGTTTTACGATTCCATGTATCATAATGGAGCTGTCATGGGTATTTATAACAAACACAATCTAGTTCCCATGGTGCTTCTGAGATTCTTCTTTATGCAATTCTATTCAATTTTTTTATTTTGTTTCATAATATATTTGTAATCTCAGCGATCCATAGACCACCCAAGTAAAGATTGGGACCACATTTTGGGAACCTCTTTTTTTTACCACATAGAAACTAATATCTACAGAGCAGCAAATATGATACACCCTCATTTTCTGCAGCTGCTATGCATTCTTTTTTAATTTAGTAGAACAATTTATTGTTAAAATTACTTTGTTGCACACAAACTAAATTGACACCAAATACGTTTTACAGCACTCGTTTAAAGGACAGAAAAAAGTGCCATGATGAAAAATATAAAAAAAGGATTTAACAAAGTGTAGGATGGATATATCCTTCAGAAAGGTAAAATAATACAGCGCAAGAGGCCACAACTTCTAGCTGGATAATGGAAGATTTAGACTTAAAACAGATTCCAGTGGAAATGTTAGGGGCAGACACATAAAGGAATTAAAGAATCCCTAAAGTATACATAAGGGTATACTGAGGATTTATTAAGTCAAACTGCTTAGGTAGAATGTACAGAGTAGATGGGTCTGTTGGGTCAAGAAGAAATGGATTGTCTGCCTATTAGATGCTAGTCGTAGATGGTGCCCAGGGCAGAGCTACTAGTGATACAGCTGGTGCAATGCACCAGGACCCCACTCCGGGGAGAGCCCAGTGCTGTGTTAGGCCCAATTCATCTTCCTTGGTCACACAACCCCCTAGCCAGAAATTGGTCTGTGTCTGTTTTACAACAAGCATTTCTACTGAAGCTCCAAGAGGTGACAGTGTGGAGCAGTTCAGCATGCTGGGGATATGTATCAGGAAAGAGCAGAGTACAGAGGGGGATGAGGTCTGTGAGGGGGAGCAAAGCAGATAGAGATGGGTGATATGTGAGGTGGGTGCTTAGAGGGGTTGGGGGCTATGTGGGGGTGGATGCTGATGTGAAGATGACTCCTGAGAGGGACTTGCTGCTATGTAGAGATAGTAGACATTTTTGTAGTGTAGTGTAGGGCTCCCTCACCATGTAAAGGATGTCACCAGAAAGTGAAGAGCTATGCTGCAGGCAGAGGAGCTTTGTGCAGGCAGGATGTTTGGGAATGAGAGCAGATATGAAAAGGGGTCTGGGAGGAGCAGCAACAGCAAAAGGTCTTAAGAAGGGGAGCTGTGATGGGAAGGGGTCTTGGGTAGTGGCACTGAATAAGGTGGTATCTGAGTGGGGGGGGGGGGCGTGCATAAAAAATGTAAAACCTCAAAAATGTTTTTTCACCAGAGCCCTCCATTCTCTAGCTCTACCACTGATGATGCCTCTTGTACAATGGGCTATATATTAAAGGATCAGGTATAATTTTAATTGCATGCAGCCAGTTGATTGCTTTGCTAGTGGATTGGAACAAATCATACTGGAGTGTATCCAGCACTGCACAATAATGTACTTTCATATCCTGGCTGGGACTTGGGACAAAGAGGCGTTTATTGAGCTTCCTAATTATGGGACTGCTCTCGTTCTGAAGCACACTATGTTGCGATTTATAAATCGCAAAACACAAGCATATAGCAAATGAAAGTAGTTTTATTTTTTCAAAGACCAAAAAATATATATTTTTTTTAGCTGCAGTTGTAAATATTTTTTGTTTTTACTTCAATTGGATAAGCAAAGAATGGGTGGAAGATGTATAATTGGTACTTGCAAAAAACATACGGCACAAGTAATTTACTCAGTGCTGCTGCTTAGTTACAAGCATCTTTGAAGTATTGTTTCCTTAATGTAAGATGGAGGTGGGAGGCAGCAAGTGTAAAATGTGGGATGTCAAGAGCGCCAATAAACAGGTGGTGAAATAAGAGACAAAGCATCGCTTATATAAATTGCTAAGTCTCTCTTCGCAAAATATGCCTCTGCCAAGATATTTTAATTATTTTCACATTTTATACTAATTTACTCATTATGACTTAAAAATCACATCTCACTTCAAAATTGACCACTGCATGAGCCCTTGCATCTATTTGATTGTATTTATTTATTTTCTTATTTTTAATAGCTTATTTTTTATTTTTAAATAATCATCTTTTACTCCGTGTACCTTTGCGAACTATTCAATTGGCAAAAAAATCCTCCAAAATACTTTTTTAAAATCATGTCTTTGCATTTCTGTCTTCTTCTTCTCAAGATACTCCCACAACTATCCCTGTCATGTATCTTAGTACCTGCACCTCTTCTCTCTTGTTACTTCTGCTCACTCACTTTTTTTTTTTTTAAGTGAGAGTGACTAGCGTTTATAACATAGTTCTATAGTTAATTGCCATTTTCAGTCTTTTTTCTTTTTTTTTTTTGCTGGTGGTCTTAATTTAGCTTTTTTTTAAATTAATGAATACTTCCTTTATGGCCTCGTCAATGCTTCTAACTTGTCCAAAAATCAGGGACACAAGCAAGTGGTCACTGGAAGACTCGCAGGAAATAGTTTCAGCACCAGAAACATCTTCACATTTTTACCTTCGATTCTTTAAAGGGCCACTTAATTTAGCATAGTTTGAACCACATCACAGTATAAAGATCTCCTAAAAGTATGTTGAAACATGTTTATAATTTTTTAAATACATGCATTCAAATAAATTAAATAAGTGTTTACATGTGTCACTGACTGTCCTCTCCCAGACCTACTGCTACAGCTCTGTGTAGCGAGCAAAAGAAAAACAGTCCGATTAAAGCTTATCACATCTATCTGTGCAGAATCCACTAAACAGACCAGTTATAGGTTAGCGTAACTCACGCATTGCTCGGTATCTGTTATTAATAATCGAGTGGGCAGGCTATACTTTATGTAAACAGACTTAAAAACTTTAGATTTATTAGCTGTTATTAGTGTAATAAAAAAAAAATGATAATTTTAACATACAATCTTATGCTCTTTCACACCATGATAAGTATCCTAGTGGGATAAATGGCCTTTTAAGGATGCTCAATTGGAGAAATAAAGTTAGATCTGTTCATCCCCACAGATTTCTCACCATTTAATGTAAAAGTATCTTCTTTCTAATGTAGTGCTATTAATTGTCATGAATTATACGGACAATGCTATTTCTTGTTATTTATATGCCAAAATAACAAAGACTGGGCCTTTTTAACGAGTAACTTGACTTGCTAAATTTACATAGCCACGCACTGAAGTCATTAAAAACAAGTGGACATTTTCCTTGTATGTTCAAATCATGGAAGTACAGTCTCTTGAGAACCAGGGTGTAGGAGATTTATAAGTAAATAATAAGTGCTATTATAGGCAAAGTATTTAATTTAACATGACACATGAATAGTTTAGTGGAAGAAATAATATAATATATGTCAAGAAAACAAATATTTTCTAACTATGTTTTGTATGATAACCTGTTCTGCTTCCTCAAGACACACAAGTATTATTCAATATGTTTAGTGCTTTTGTTGGATACCCAGCAAATTTGATGAATTTCACTGTGAACCAAGAACAAGGGGAACCTTTTTGGGCCAGAGAGTGTGATGCTAATTGTAGGAGGAGCTGTAAAAGAGAAATAAAATTCCCTTTCTAGAGAAGAGAATGATCTCTCCAGGAACCCTGCAGAGGCGTGGGAATTTTATTATTTTTTCTAATTGAAAGCAACTTTTCTTTGCGTAACTTATGTACTTAGACTCAAATTTTTCACATATTTTTTTTTTTCACTGTGCACTGGTCCTAATTCTTAAAATATTATAAACATTTTATCAGTTTATAACTGTTTATCAGTACCACTTTACCGATCCACGCTGTACTCTGTAATAAAAAAATAAATATATATATATATACAGTGTGTGTGTATATATATATATATATATATATATATATATATATATATATATATATATATATATATATATATATATATATATATATATATAAAACATACAGTGGGCTTTGTCTTATTACTACATTGATAAATGGTGCTATTTAGTTTATAAAAATGTTTCACTGTATTTTGCATGTAATGTCATAAGGAAATATAAAAGAAGCTTAAGTTTAAGAGGAGCTTGCCCTATGTGATTTTTTTTAATACACCATAATGTTGTTAGTGAGATTGAGTAACCAACTGGAGTTGTACGAAGGCCCAGGGGGAGCATTACAATTCAGCACCGGCACTGCATCCATGCTCCTTGTTGCAGGTTATTCACAGTTGTCCCTTTTCAACACCTTTTCCTCTTTTTGTTATCTTTCCATTACGTTGTTGCATACCTGTTGAGCGTATTTGTATTTCCAAGAAATAAAGTAGAGCAATAGCATTTACCCTGCGGCTATTTCATCAACACTAAACTATCAGATTTATTAAGGGACGGAGCCAAAGCAATTTTATGCTTTATTATGAAATATGGTTTTGTGCCTTCGGACAGAATGTCGCATCCGAACACTACATGTTATTTATATTCAGTAGCTGACTTAGTACCTTTTATAATATTTAGTTAAAATGTGTGGCGTGCATAACTGATTTGGAGAGAAAAAATATCAACGTAAAGGGACACTGAGTGTTTGTAATATTAAAGTAAACAACCTAAATGTTTCTTTGCATATTTAAACATCATTATATTAACAAGTGCTTGAAAGCTCTGTTTTTGCTCACTGGAATTTTCCAAACATTCCCTGCAACTGTTACATCCTTTATATCATGCATACAGTGTTTTGCTAGTAATAGATGTACTAGCCAATCACAGACTTTGTCTCAGCAGCATTTCAACAACATGCTTCTGTGACTGGCTAGTGCATGTAGTACTACAGAAGCATTGTATGCTTGAGCTACGGGAATTGTGAGGAACATTTCAGTGAGTTCAGTGAACATTTTATGATGTTTTTGCATATAAAATCTAAGTTTCTTATTTTAATATTCAAATATGCTACCTCTGAATGTCCTAGAAATATAAATGAATAAATCACAGTTCTCAAAACATTTTTTTCATTTACTAAACAGTTTAATGCTGTACCTGCTATATTCCCCAAGGAGTTCACCATTTAAACCTGCACTTTGTCCAATGGGAAGCAAACATGCTGGGTTCATGTTGGGAGATTAGAAACGGCCATAAACTCAAATCACTCGGCTTTTGTTGCTGCATATGGAAAACAGATAGAGGCCTGAAAGTCAACCTCAGTAGACCAACTGAGGGTTATCCAAAAATAACAAATGGTTAGTACAGGCAGGTTTTGCTCTCCATGTTGGTTGGTACCCAGTTGTAACTACTGGCAAACTCACATAGCTCTGGATACACACATTCATTTTTTTTTTTAAACTAAAATTATATATATTGCAGACATGTTAACAAATGTTTCCAGAGGTATATAACCTGTTTCTTACAAAAACAACAGAATTGTCAATGTCTATAGAGTAAACATGTTCCAGGGAGAATTAAAGGACAGGGTTTGTGATGATTTCCTTGTCTCCTTAAAACAATATTATTGTAAGAATAAAGCCTTATAAGTACCCCTAAACATAATCTTGTGTTTAATTAAGTGCTTTCATTAATGAAAACACTAATTCCTTGTTTTTTTATTGCATTTGTTGGTTCTGTATAAATGAGACCATGACATCACAAAGGGCTCTGAACAGAACTTTTAAGATCTTTTGTGCAAAGCCTTCACGATTCCATAGAGGACAAAAGGAAACTGTGGCATCCACACAATCTTCATTAAAGCTGAGAGGTTAGGTCTCACTTTGTAAACTACAGTAGAACAAAAGCTAATAGAAACCAGTATAAATAATTACATTGGAAGAATATTTCTGCTGAAAGGTAATTATTTAAACTTACACATAAATAATATTGCCTAATGTTCAATTTCTTTTAACATTAGACCATTGACAGTGTTCTACATAAACCCTAGATATGGTCAAATGTTATGGTTACATACACAAGCTTGGTTTCCTCATCTTTGTATTTCCTAGTATTAATCCTCATCTTAACCTTGACTTTATTAAAGGAATTGCTGTTCTTTTTTATTTTTATTTTAAAAGAGCATGGTTTTAAGATTTAGAGCCTTATTTTCTCATGAGAAAAAAAACTGAGCAGTAGTTGTGAAGATTGTCAAGATATGGGACCTTCTGGATTAGGAAGTCCCTCCTGGTACCTTTCGTGGGTTGTTTTTCTCAACACTCAGGTGTATTCCACCAAGGTAGTGTTGTATTTTTGCCAGCACTAGTTTGTCATATATCTATGTTTCGTTGTGCCTTATGAAAGAATCACCGCTTACATCTTATAATTTAACCAAAGGAGGGAATGCTTTATTGGGAAATCACAGGGGCATTTATAACAATACGGTAAAGTAATTCAGTAACTAAAATGTAAACCTTTGTTCAAGGTTAGGTCACATTCAAACATTTCCTCCTCTGCTCTAAAACGGGCAGCCAGGGTGGTGTCCATTTTTGCAGGGTGTATTATGGGACCAAAAAATGTGAATTCCAGAAGCTCAGTACCTTGCCCAGGGTGACAGGGGATAGGGATTTTTCAACCACCTACCTGACCTACAACCCCAGACTAAGAGAAGGTAGTCTAATGCTTGGTCAACCACTGGTGCCAACCTTTTCGAATAACGCCATTCACATAACGTGAGGGGGACATAGCTCTATCAGGAGTAGCTAACACCAGGTGGCCTAAGTCTTGACAAAAATGCACATTAAGGTTAGTACTGGGTGAATGCCAGGCCTGAAAAATGCTGGGCTCCTAAAGTTTTATTTCTGGCTGCTATTTTTTGTTTTGTTTCTTGAAGTGTAGAAGTATCTCTATGAGTGAGCTAAATTATTCCTGGCCCCTAAGTAGTCTATTTATCCATCCTCTGAGTTGTTTAGTTATCTTCAGTGGCAAAAGATCTAAGGATATGTAGCATGTGGTGAGTTATTACCATTCTTTTGAATGCTTTTTCCACTCAATTACTAGTAACTGGCTTTACAGTCACTTGATCAGACTTGCTTTCAAATGTTTATAATTCACAAGTGAAAGTAGCTACGGAATGTGCCCGTTCATATGGAGCTATATTTATGCTGTTTTAATGTTATTTAACTCAAGTTTCAAGCCTTTATTAAAAAATGTGAAAAGGCTGTCCATTGTAGACAATAGATCTGTTGACTGATTCACATGAATAGAAAGCCCAAGTTTGAATGTCTATAGTGTAAACATGTTGCAGGGAGATTTAAAGGACAGGGTTTATGGTTACATTTTTTGTCTCCTTAAAAGAAAATTATTATAAGAATAAAGCCTTATAAGTGCCATTAAACATAATCTTGTGCTTTCTTTAATAAAGAAAAAAACATTCCCTTCAAATTCCTTGTTTTGTTCCTCTGTAAAAGAACAACCTTTGTAATGAATAAAATATTTTGTTTTAAACATACAATAGAACATTTGGTACTGTGCTGTTATGTCCCTTTTAATAAAATGTTGGTTATTATTAGCCTTGTGTTGAAGTTCTGCAGAGGAAAATATTTCCTGTTACATAGTCCAGAATGAAAGTCTTGTGTGAAAGTTGCTGTTGATCTAACTATTTTTCTCCTAGTACAAAGCTCCCTTCATGGAATTATTTAGTGCGGTCTCAGTGATATTTTGGAACATAATGCAAGTTTGTTTATTTTTAAGAATACTTTCGTAAGCTCTGGTTGATTTTATTTTCCACAGTGCCCAACTGCTGATAGGATATTCTTTATATACATGTTTCTAGAAGCTTACATAGTCTTGGTTTGTTCTTTTTATTGATAGGCAGTGTTTGTTTGTTCTTGTGTTTTTAAATATTTTTTCTTGTGATCGTTTTAAGATTATTTGTTGGAACATGTTTGCGAATATTTAAATTGTGTGTTTCATTAAAAAAAAAACACTTCTTCATTAGATTAAGTCGGTAAAGTATTTATAAAAAGAAAAACATACAAGTATTTGTTATTGGCTTCTTATTCTTTATTTATTTACAGATGCAGCACTAATAAAGAAAATAAGCAGACCATCAAGATGACTTAAGATGCATAGAAATAAAACCCTATACTAAAAAGTAAGCAACGACTTCATAAAATATTAATTTGTTCTGTTGAAGGAGCACTGCAGTTCAAGAAAAGAGACCATTGTTTGCCTCTTCATAAAAAATACAGATTTTCCCTCAAAATTGTATACCCATGGCTTATATATCTTCTGTTATTGTTAGTTTGGCTTGACAAACATTTGTTTATGAAAATGCTGTGATACTTTAAGTATCTTTTTTAATTGTATGTTCCCCTTTTGAGACAATTGACAAAGTTTCACTGGTTTTTTTTCTGTTTGCCTTCCACTGGATCAATTAACAATTAATCTGCATATTTTGCAGATCAGAGGAGATCTAAAAAGGTTGAACTTGATGGACTAAAAGTATTTTTCAACCTCAATTACTATATAACTATATAATCAAGAATGAGATTATATTGGTATGAAGGACGGTGCTGGATAATGACTGTGGATCTGGTGGCTACTACAAATGACTGTTAATAAATGAATCAACTGTTTTCCCTGAACAAAAAAAATTATAATAAATAAATTATGTAAAATATGAGATGCCTGACACAGAATTTCAAAGATGTACAAAGACATATGATTGATTTACTGCTTTAAATATATGTGTGGCATGTGAAAAACTTTGGCCACGTGCCCTTTAGGAGGTATCACAACTTGCGAATAGTCTTTCTATTTTTTTGGGGGGGAATTTCCCCCACTCTTCCTTGCAAACTACTTCTGGTTTTATTATATTCTTGGGTTGTCTTCCATGCACAGTATGTTTCAGATCTACTCGCTGATTTTCAATGATGGGGACTGTGAGGGTCTTTCCAAAACTTGCATCTCTTGGAGTAATTCATGATGGATATCGAGGTGTATATTGGATCATTGTCTTGTTGTCATGGTCCGCCTCTTTTTAGCTTCTTGAATTTGTGACATTTGCTTCCAGAATTTTTTAATATTTAGTGGAATCCGTTCTTTCCTTTACAGTATGCCACTGACTGCCACACAACCCCAATGCTTAATAGATCCACCACTATGCTTAAGATTAGTCAAGGTGTTCTTTTCTTCAAATGCTGCTCCTTTTTGCCCCCAGATACCTTAGGTGAAGTGTTTTAGATAAGACTGCAGGTAATTTTTCCTTCTGATGACTCTTCCATGCAGACAATGTTTGTGCAAACACTGAACAGTGAATGACCACTAGTGTGTCAGCTAAACCTTCCTACAGGTCCTTTTTAATTTGCATTGTCTTTCTTTCTCAAAGTTTTCTTGGTCTTGTAGATCTTGTGTTAAATTCCACAGTTCCCCTTAACTGCAATTTCGTAATGACGTTTCAGACGCTGGAAGATCTTTGATATCTTTTTATAGCCATCATCTGCCTTGTAGGCATCAGTTAGCTTTATTTTCAGATCCTCATTCAATTGCTTAGAGGAGCCCATGTTTGTTAGTGTTAGCACAAGGTTTTAAAGAGTCAGAGCTTTTGGAGTTGTCCGCAGCAATTCCTGATGACAATTTTTGACCTGCCTAAGGCCTAACAAGTTAATTATGTTATGACCCCTAACAACTGGAAGGTTCCCAAAATGTTGAACATACTACGATTACTATTTTGGTAAAACGAACACTATAGCTATGCTCTGTAATACCCTTATGTTTGTTGGTTTGTATGTTTTTTGGTTAGAAGATGAAATGTTAATGTTATTATGTTTAAAAAGCATCATGTGATGCTAATGTATTAAGGGCCTACCATGTAAATTGCTGCTTAAAAGCTGCTGTGACTTATAAATAATTAATCACCACAGAGCAGACAAAGGTACCTTTCCACACCTGTCTATCAAAAACCCATCATTTTAAGAACATTGGTCGGCTTGCCATGTTTTCTAAAAATAAAAAACACTGAATAGAAACCTTGTTTGAATGACGTGGGACATTCTCAGCCACGGTGAAAGTCTTTGTTCTATGAGAAATACAAAGTCAAAGCTGCTTTGCACGTTTTTGTTTATGAGAATAAACATCTGTTTCCTTTTTTGTTTTTTAGGTTTAAGTTCCTGATGTGAGCTCTGACCACCTATCCTATCCGTTTTCCATCATTCTAACAACGGAGACAATATCACTATGGCAGAATATTATTCCTACTGGCTTCCACTATTAGTGGCTACCCTTCTGTTGTCTATAATAATGGGGGCAAGCTGTGAGAAGACTGATAATCAAACTTCAATCTTCCCTGAACCAGTGGTGGAATCCGTGCCTGTGATCCTGACCAGAGTAGATCATATTATTGTGAGGGAGGGACAGAGTGTTACAATCAACTGCAATGTTGATGGACATCCAGGGCCTCACTTTCAGTGGTACAACTCAATTGGACATCTGCTGGATGAAGAAAATGGTAAGTTGGTCATACAGTACTTTTTTAAAAGATAATTTCATGAGTAGAAATTCTTCTAGGAACACATCTACAGAGTTAAAAGGGGTATGCCTGTATTTATATTCAAGTATACCCTGCTTAACGCTACACCTTTTTAGCTTTGTTTTGCTATAACGCTATTTTGACCCGTAATTCCCTGTTTAATGCACTGCCTTACTAGAATACTGTTTTTGCTGCCAAGTCCAGTTTTTTAATGCTCTGCTTCTCAAAAAAAAAAAAAACAGAACTTAAGATGACCCAGAAGCTTCAACATCACAATGTAAAGTTTATATTTCTGCTAATGTTCAGTTTGTGTTAGTGTTTTTGTTTGCTGTTTGTTTGAAGTTCATATAAAACAAAAAAATTTGAATTGCAATTCTGTATCTATCTATCTATAGCGTTAAACGAGGTATAGCTGTAATGACTTTGATTAAACTTTATAAAGCACTAACGGTTTACTCAACACTGTATATACAAGTAAAATAAAGGGCCAGTTAACTCAGCACAATTTAAACCAAACCAGCGTAAAGATCTCATGAAGGCATGGTGAAATACTTTTAAAATGTTTGAAATACTTGCATTTTTCATGGAGATATTGGATCAAATAAAAAGTATGATTTTGTGTTGCCTGATAGCCCGCCTCTGCTCTGACCTGCACTAGAACAGTGAATGTTTGTGACAGCAGCAACCTGTGGCAGAGAACTGATCTCTGCAGGGACAACCTGTCTCACTAGGCAAATAAAAAAACAATAAAAATAACATCAAAGTATGTGAACATTTATAAGAATATATGGTTCTATATATTAGCTTCTAATTATTTCTACTTTTTTAAAATATATATATATATATGTATATATATATATATATATTTTTTTTTTTTTTTCTAAGCTCATTTGCATGTCAGAGGCTCAGCTTCCCAGAATGCAGTGTAATAACTGTTTTTCTTGGAATTCTGAGCTGGAAGCAGGTTTTTAAACCTGTGTTCACATTTGTATGTTTAAAACAAATGTACTTTTCATTTACTGTACTACTCTACGGTGGAGTGCTTCTATTGCTCTTTTGCCCACCATATTAGAAATGATTATGAGTAGGTAGTTTACCACAACAAAGTCCACAACACAAGCTGAGATCCGGCTCCATGCTGATGATAGCCAGTAAGGTTTCTGTGCTGTAAAAAATGAGACAAAGATAAATCATTTCAGAACCTTTTCCACCTTTTAATGTGACCTATAAACTGTACAACTCAATTGAAAAACAAACTGAAATCTTTTAGGTAGAGGAAAGAAAACATATAAAAATAAAATAATATGGTTGCATAAGTATGCACACCCTTAAACTAATACTTTGTTGAAGCACCTTTTGATTTTATTACAGCACTCAGTCTTTTTGGGTATGAGTCTATCAACATGGCACATTTTCACTTGGCAAGGTTTGCCCACTCTTCTTTGCATAAACACTCCAAATCTGTCAAACTGCGAGGGCATCTCACCTCATAACGTTTTAACTGCCAGTTACTGGCTACCTCATAACTGCTAGTTAACGCCTTCTCAACTCGACACAATTAAACATGCAGTAATTAACATACATATGGTAATCGGCTTAATATAACATTAAATAACTATAAAACCTACTGAGCCGCAACCACATATTCCCAAGAGGCAGTCCTGATAGGAGTCTTTAAGCAGCCAGGGTAATGGCCATCCTCAAAATCCTAATCATCTATCATATTAGTCCCAAGGACTGGTGGTCAGGGGGATCATGACAGGCTTGCTTACCTTTTCTTTTCAGGTTTAGTTTAAAGGTTGCTATACATGTATAATTCTTTTTGGGGCTTGCCCCAGTCAGTGGGCTGGTTAGCACCAAAAAAGCTGTATTGCTTATGGACTGACACAGGCAGATTGTTTTTTTTTCTTCAAATTTCAAGTAAATAATCTTTACTTCATCAGGTACACATTATTATTTAAGATGTTAGGCCAAACCAAGTTACCCAGGGCTGTGTACTTACAGTATATACACGTAGAATTGCGGCAATATGTTTATGCTAAGAAACATGTTTTTACCCATTTACATTTAGCATTTGCATCATAAGGCATACATACACGGGTTCATTTTTTCTATTTTTGGGCCAGCATTTGAATTACCTGTTTGTCATGTATGTCATACCTGTTTGTTAGGCATATTTGCATACTGAAGGTGCAGGGCAATTCAAATGTATACTCTTCTATATAGCTATGGGAAGAAAAAGCCATCCTGAGTACATCTACATATGTCAAGCAGGCTAGGAGAACTGTTTTGTTTCTGAATTATGTTATGCCCATTGTTTCTACTGTCATTAAAGAGCCAGTATAAGCACTTTTCTTGTTAAACAAATATATTTTATAATTCACTAATAATTATTATAAAAAATACATGTGCAAACAGCAAAAAAGAAAAACTTTAGCCACTAAATATAATTTAAAATCACAGTTTACCTTCTTAATGGCCACTGCTGTACTCCTTGTAATTTCTTTCATTGTCCTGAGCACTACTGAAAGCAAGATAACGATTTCAACGGAGATAACATTATTCAAACCTTACTGAGACCACCTATCCTTTTATTTCATTTCAGTAGTGCTCAGAACAATGAAAGAGGTAGGAAGGAGTACAACAGTGGCCATTAGTGTGTTTTAAATTATATTTTACAAGTGAATCAATCCTGGGAAATTTCATGTTGTATTTATATGCAAACCAGCAGCTCATGCATATTAATTAGCTGCTTTGGTGCTATTGGTGCCCATCATTATCTGGCAGTTATACCCTTATTAAGTACACATATTAGCATAAAGAGCTACACATTAATATACAGAACTGTAAAACCAATATTTTAGAAATGTTTTACTGTATATAAAAATGGTTAGTACAATGCATAGCCAGATTTAATGCTTTTTAAATTAACTTCTTGTTGGGGTGACAGAGTCCCTTAAACAATAATTTTATTCAGGTATATTATTTATTGATCTTGCTTGTTTGGCTAGCGCAATGCTATACCCCTCCCACTGGCCTGTCACAGACTCTGTTGTGTTAAGGTGGATTACTGCAGTTAGCAGCATATATATGAACAATGATATAGTTACATAGGCCCTCATTCAATTGCAATTTTGCCAATTGAATAAGGCTCTAAATAAGCACATAACATATTTTTTTTAAAGAAGTTTTAAGTTAGTAAACATCTATCCAAAAGCAAGGTCTTCACTAACTAAAAACTTCTTTAAAAAAAAATGCTATGTGCTTATTTAGAGCCCTATTCAATTGGCCAAATCGCAATTGAATGAGGCCCATAGTATTTAAGGTTGAAAAATACAACCTTTTAAGATCTCCTCTGATCTGCAATATGCGGATTAACTATTAATTAATAAGTTGTATAAAAAAAATATATATAAAAAAAAAAAATCAATTCCCTCCTGATCCCAGACACCGGCGACTGGACTTCTCCCTGGATCAATACTGCCTCTCTAATTATCCATGATAACCCTGAATATATATGAACATTGATATAGAAAGAGTGTTATACAGATGGGAGACCTGGGGGGTAGGAGATCAGAATGGGGCACTTGTGGGGTGATAGGCGATCAGAATGGGGCACCTGGGGGGTGGTAGAAGATCAGAATGGAAGACCTGTGTGTGGTACGGGGGTAGGAGATCAGAATGGGGGACCTATGGTTGGTGGGGGGTAGGAGATCAGAATGGGGAGCCTTGGGTGGGTTGGGACCCCCTCAAGGTCCCCCATTCTGATCTCCTACCCCCCCCCCCCCCCAGGTGCCCCATCTGTATAAAACTCTTTCTATATCTATGTTCATATATATGGTGCTAACTGCAGTAAACCACCTTAACACATAAGAGGCTGTGACAGGCCAGAGGGAGGGGTATAGGAAGAGGCTGTGACAGGCCAGTGGGAGGGGTATAGCGTTGCGCTAGCCAGACAAGCAAGATCCCTATTTACAAGTATAAGAGATGCTGTATCAAAAATTAACACTGTTTAAATAAATAGAACCTTTCAGAGGCTCATGTCCCCCCCCCCCCCCCCAAATGATTCCCCTTTAAGCACCTAAGTCTCTTACTGCTGTTTTTCATTTAAGTCTCTTACTGCTGTTTTCCATTTAAGAACAAACCTTATCTGTTTCATTTGATTTTTTTTTTTTTCTTGCAACTCTAAACTACTGTTTTTTTTTATATATTTGATTAATTTTCTATGTTGAATCATTTACACTTCAGTACACAGCTGGTCTGATTCATAACTACTAAATCCTATATGCACATAGAGGGCCTTTCTGTTTGGGTCACACCCAGTCTGGACATTCTCTGCCAGACACATCTCATGATCTTCTGTGCCAAGAGCTCTAGCTAAATATAGCTAATTATTTAAATAGGATGTAATTAGGAATTCATCACCCGTCGGGTGGCAAGCATGGGAAATGTGTTCTGATTGCACATAGTACAGTTGTGTTGGGGTCTTTAGCAACTGGAAAGCATATATAGACAGATATCGGGCTGTGCACCGCTGAACTCTTCAAGAGTCCTTCAAGGCTAGGTTAACTAAGATGCGAGATGTTTCAGTGTGGCAGGCTTTAGCGAGGGTTTTTAAGTAAAGACCAGAACAACCACACATAAAGAATACTTTATATATCACTTGGCCTGGCCAAACCAAATACCTCCTTTCCTGGAGCCTCTTATATTTGCTGCACATGCTGTACTGTGTGATTCCTGTATCAGTTAAAATGTGCAGCAATACATTCACTGTTGGTGCAAGTTCAATAAAAATGCAAATATTATTAAATAAATTATGTCTGTCTCTATTGTATCATATGTAGTGAAGTAGACACATATTTAGTAGGATTTGTGAGCACTTACTGGTTTAAAATCTTGTGTAAACCCATTGATAGTATCTTATAGGACCTTCTTAAATTAAAACATAACCTTTATTGTAAAGCTATAAAAGGCATAGTGGTGATGATTTGAAATTATTCCACTGTCAGACCCTAGTGCAAAAATACTAAAAAGGGGAACCAATATAGTTAATTGGTCAGAACACCATTTCAGAGTCTATATCGGGGGTCCACTGCCTCTGTTCAGTCGTGACGTGTGCTTTGACGAGCATTGGCGGATCTATCACTGGTGTCTCCCCCCAGGGTCTCTTCAGCAGCCCCCCCCAGCCCCTTTCAGATACCTCCTCTTACTTGTGCACTGCGATCAGTGGTTCGGTTCCCATTAGTTAGAGGCTGCATATCCTTCCCCTGCTGGTGCAGTAGGGGAGGGGGCTGAATGGAGCTGCTATTGGGCGGTTGTGGGGCTTGTGCTGGGGGTGAATGGAACTGCTGTGGGTTATGGGGCTTCTGCGGGTTGGGGGCTGCTGCCGGGGGTGAATGGTGCTGCTGGGGGGTCTTTAACCAATTTAAAACATGTTCTGTGTTACTTTGTTACTTATTTCACTACATGTAAACAGTGTAACATTTGTATATATTTTATGTTTTCTTTATTAAATCATCTAAATGTATTTGTTTTTTAACTAAACATTAAAATTCCCTTAATTTCCACTACTTTCACACATTCTTATGCCCAACTTGGTTTATACTATTTTATAACCAAAGCTGCTATACTACCATATAAGTATCATATGTACTTTTACGTCTGTCATGTTTGTTCCATATCAATTATAATATCTATTTTGTGTTCAGTGTCGGAGAAGAGCTTTATCCCACACGAATGCAACTGTTCAAGCTGAACATTTTTTATGATTACTGATCATATCTGTTTTTAGTATTTAGAATTATGTGAAAAACTTTTTATTAAAACTTTTCAATGGGAGGACGTTGCTACTGTACATTCCTATTTGAAAAACCACAGGCTATTTTTTATATTTTCATCTACATTGTTAGAATTTTGTTTTTTACATTTTATGGATAAATACTGTATATACATTAGCAGTAAACAACTTCTTTACTGTTGCTGTAAAAGTAATTTTGCACACACAGTTGGCTTCCATTGTGCTGCATAAACTTGAACAGCTGTGAGGTCTTTCGGAGCCTCCAACACAAAGCAGTAAGTCACAGAAGCAAACTCATAAAAAATATCATCTGAACAGCCATCATGCGTGACTTCTTTTACTGTTTCATCAGTGCATTAAATTTTAACCTTATGAGTTGTTCGTTTGAAACTCATAAGGTTAATTATCTAGTGAATGGTGAACTATAGCTTTCTTTCCTCCCCCATTCTCATGTTACAAGATCAATAAATGTACAAACCTAAAATTGCCTGTGGGGAGGGAAGGAAGGCGACTGAAGTGGAGTGAAGGCACAATCAGGCTGTGAAGGAACCATCACACTGCTTATAGTGGTAATAATGGAGAAATGTTGGGTGCCATTAATATTAGACATAGCTGCACATGTCATGATAATAATGTTAAAGAATACGGTTTGTGTGATTGAAGCAAGTGCGGATCTAAATAAAAAAATATAGCATTAGACTTTATCTGATGTAATAAAAATTAAATTCTTCTGTTCCTAAAATTGCTTGTGAACTGTAGTTAACCATTACCTGTAGATGAACACACTTAATGTCTAAAGATTAACATGTGTATTCCTTCAGAATATAAAAATCATTTTAGATTTGAAACACAGTTTCCACTCCTGCACTCCGAGTACTCTAAAATATAACTTTTTTTTATTTTGTCATGTTGATCTTCATTTTATTTTACATGTGACAAACACACCACGGGAGAAAAAAACATCTTAAAAACACAAAGGCCCCTCCCTATTCAATTGCAAGCCCGCAGATTATGTTATACAGACCATATGTCTGCAGGCTTGAAATTTGCTATGATTACAGAGCAATTCAATTGAACAAGCCCGCAACTTACGTCCTGAATGCCTAAACTGTAAACAATGCTCTGAAAGGCTACTTATGATTGCATGATCAATTAAGCAAGGCCGTAACTACCAATTTTAAAAAACAGCCAATAGAAAATGAGAGCGTTATTACATCTGTAAAACATAGAGGTTAAACGTCAATCCGTTAAGAGGTTCCATATGCGATAAGACTTCAATTCGGCAATGTACAAAATAATAAAAATGAATGGCGATACTGCTTTAGTCCATGTGGGTGGCCTGATATGTATTAACTCTTAAAGGTATATGAAAGTGAGGCGGCTTATGAATACATCTTGTAGAATGCATCGTAACACACATAGCAAAAAAAAAGTGTTTGCATGACAAAAAGCAAACATTATTTTTCAGAAAAGAAATAAATGTGCTGGGGGTGATGTAGACACCCCCAGCAACTGAGATTTGCATATTGGATATCTCATATTTTTTAGGAGATATCCAATATGCAGCGCATGCTGATGTCACTTCCACCAGTAGGGCAGACTACAGGTGCTAACTCAGCATGCCTGCCCAATCCCCAGGCCAAAAAGAAACCTTATATAACTTTTATGCTAATTATCCCTGGGAATTTCAGGGGGTGTCAACATTGAGAGAAAACAGTTTGCAAAAGCAAGAGATTCAGCAAACTTCAGTCTTCAGTTTAACTGTTTACTTTGGAATTTTTTCATGCAAATTTTTTTTTTTTCAAACACTATAAATTCTCCTCAGTCAGATGCATTAATAACCCACCTCACTTTCATATACCTTTAACTCATTGATTCACAAGATTGATATGACACCGAAATAAAACATAAAATAAATATATTTTCTATTGCATATTTGCAAGCTTGAGACTGTTGTGCAATTAATTCTAATGCCTTTCATTGCTGTCCCCATCTTCAAAACTAATTTTATATTTGCATATTATATTTACAGTGCTACGAACAGGTGTTTAACCCTCTTGCAAGTCATATCCAGTACCCCTAGGATTTTCTTCTACATTTGCCATTTACGGGTGTGAAAATTTTAGCAATTGTAACTTTTGCGGGATTGAAAGATCAAAGGCTTAGATGGGTTATAAGTAAAGATTTTGACAACTGCAGGGGTTTTCAGCCTGTAACCCGTAGATCGTTTACAGGTAGCTAAAAGACGCCATTTGAATAGCAAATTTGTTTACCGGCTATATTACGGGCTCCAGTAGCTCATTTCTCAATTGAATAGGGTCCCATGAATGTATATAACAAGATGAATAATAGTTTTTTTTTGTGCTGTGCACTGATCCCCTTGGAACCTTGTTCATTAAAAAAAGATAATATACCTTTTTTTAACATAAAAAATAACTATGGGTTGATTTCTTAGGTTGAAAAAATTTGTGATTCTAATCTAAAATTATTTTTAAATTGTCAATTAATCACAGAACCTAGGACCGGAGTTGATATATAAGGAAAATAAGTGTTGATATCTTTACTAGATTTTTTTCTCTGTGCAACAGAATTTTAGTAAATATTCCTTCAGAAAACCTGAATATTACTGTCTTTGCTAAAGCCTCCTCTACAAATTTGTATTCAGTTTGTGTTGATGGATGGCACATCATATTTCACCTATGAGCTTGATTTACTGATGTGTTTCCAACATGTCTTGGCTATAACAATATGCATCCATCAGCATTTGCTTGACATTCAGTATATCTAAAGAAGAGATGTAACTATTTATATGCAGGTCATTCAAAAAAGTCTATAGTAATTCTGAAAGGATCATAAACTGTAGTACATCTGAGTGGAATAATGAACCCCTTCTCTACAAGACACTTTCTTTTTTGAACCATTTATTATCATTCATGAAGATTCCAATTTTATACTGATTCCATAGAGAAAAAATAATCATGGAATCCCTTTAGACATTCTCTTTAAAATAAATAATCTCTTCAGTATATCTCTCACAACTATATTGACACCAAATCCATCCTCTTAGTATATTTCTTATTTGCCATCATACATGCACCTGATTCCAATAACCCTCTATCCTGTTGCAGACATCTTTGAAGTAGCTCTGAAATTGTTCCACTTGCCTCCATTAAGCTCTAGTTTATTCACAACCTTCCCTAATGTGGCCAACTATGTAGCTTGACAGACATAACACTTGTTAATAGAGCCAGCTAGTTGACATCAACATACATCTACCTATGCATCATGTTTGTTTGTTTTTATATATATATATATATATATATATATATATATATATATATATATATATATATATATATATATATATATATATATATACATATACCTATACATATATACCGTATATACTCAAGTATAAGCCAAGTTTTTCGGCCCTTTTTTTAAGGCTAAAAAGGGCCCCTTCAGCTTAAATTCAATTCACTCTCCACCCCCCCTGTCTGTCTAACCCCCCCCGTGTCTCTTTCCCTCCCCCCTCCTCACTTTACCCCTCTAAATACCTCCCCCTCTCCCTTTCCCCTCACTTACCTGCTTCTGCTCCTTCCGGCGTCTTGACACGGCCAATGCTAATGACGTGGCGCGCATGTGACTTCACGTCATTAGCATATACCGGGTGCCGGCACCAGGTATATGCTAATGATGTCACATGCGCGCCACGTCATTAGCATTGGTCGGGTACCATTTAAATATCATATGATTTTATAGTCGAATTATAGTATTATCTCTAATTCAAAAGAGTAAAACGTTTTTTTTTATTACAATGATCGTATATATTAGATTGCTTTAACAGCTGATTTTTGTGGTATTTAAAAAAATTAATTTGCAAATTATACGTCGACTTATAATTCATCAATTATAGTGGTATCACATATTATAATTGTCAATCTGCTCAGCGCCTGCGAGCCTCGCATAGCGAGGCGAGCAGTTGAGACATTAAAACTTGCAGCACTTAAACAATGAGCTCGTCTGCGAGCTTTGCATAGAGAGGCGAGCCGTTGAGGCATTGAAAAACACGGGTCTTAGCCTCCAAGCACTTAGGAAACGCAGGATCGTCTTATCATTGGATATAAAAGGACGGTTATAATAGGAATATCATATTATAATAACACAATAAGATTGGATTTTATTCAGAGTAAAAATCCTGACAGGAGATTCTATTACCAATAGTCTAACATTCTATGTGATTAAAACATGATTGCCCAGTACAGCTATGGTATTATTGTTTTCAGTAAATATGATCAAATAGACTGTCCTCTAAAATGCATTGTACAACAGCAATATTATTAATTTTGTACAACAGCAAAATTAAGTTGCACAGGAATGGTGTCACTGAAAGACACAACTTCTTTTCACTCCACACTTCCAGGTGGTGTCGCTCAATAATCTGTTTTTGGACTCCTGCTTTTCTAACTCTATACTTCACCCATTAGAGCCCTTATTTCCTACTTTCTCTTTTAATTTCTTTGATGATTGTATCTAAACCTTATTGTTCCCTTTAATTTAATTTATCTTGCATCTCTTCATGCCTCATGGCTATTCTGTCTTCGATGGCATCCCTCTTCTCATTACTTTCTTTTAAAGTGTCCTTCTCATATCACCTGACCACAAACCCCCACTATCCCCTCACACACTTCTTCTCCCACCACCCCCTATAGCTCTGAACCTTGGTGTCACTTTCAACTCCACCCTCTCTCACACTAACCACATAACCCTGATCATTTGCACTGTCATTTGCCCTTGTACAGCATACACAAAACTTGCCAGTCTGTATCAATGTTTGACAAAATGGTAATTCACTCTGTCTTGATTAGCCAGCACTACTGCAACTCACTTCTCATCACTCCAGTCCAACCAAACCAAAATATCTCTGCACATTTAAGTTTCAATTTTCTCTGAATGACTCACACCTCCACCCACCTAGTCCAGCTCCAATGGCTTCCTGTCTACTACTGCTGCTTTTCCAAGTACCTTTCCCTTGTCTACAAATTCCCACATGGCCTTGCCCCTCCATTTCTTGTCTTACAAATCCATGATGCTGTCTATTATCCAAATCGTTCATTGCTCTCAATCCCATTCCAACCCTGTGCCCAGCCCTGCTTCTTTTCTTCCACCTTGCACGTCACTACTGGAATAAAGTCCCTCTTCATTTTAGGCGGCAATTGAGGTGTGTGCTGTGATGTCACAGGAAGAAGTGAGAGAAATAAAAGTTTTGAGGTTAGGAATGATGAAAAAAGTTTACATAGCCACTCAAGAGTAACAACTATAATTAACTATCTTGTTGTCAGTTTATGTACCTTGGAACATTAGATATCTAACTGACGACTTCTATGTATACGATTATAATATGTATTTTGTAATCGCGGCTCCAAATTTTAAGTGGATGCAAAAATAAAATTATGGGCGGTTATGGAATGTATTAGCTCAATTATGATGTTTTGATGCATTTTTTCCATTACTCAAAATATTTGACATATTTGTTACTAAAAGTAAGCTATTGCATATATATATATGCTGTTTCATTAAACTAAACTTACCAGTTTGACATACTTCAAGATTTCCAACCTATTCTATGAACTAGAAAAACGTTTTGGTAAATATATACAACAAGAAACTTGTCTGTCCCTCGGGCAAATCTTCATGTTGTCGTTTTTATAATTACACATTAGACAATGGGGTGCATTTATTTTTACAAATATTGTTCATATAATGTTTACTTATTTTTCTTTTACTGTAATGATCTGCACCTTTTAAAATGACCTGGAATTCCTAAAGTTGAGATCATGCATTATGTAACATAGTATATTGTAAGCATTACAACAGGTAAGCCTAACTAATATCCTTGACTGAAGGGTATTCTAGAACACCCACTCCCATTTTTTGTTTTAATGGAAGCTTGATTTATCTAGAATATTTCAAAAAATGCACTCCATGACTTTATGCAGGTTCGGTTTGGCTAAACTTAATTGCTTGAAGGGAGAAAACGATATATAATAGCCCACATTTAAAAAAGTTTCTTTTTGAAGAACTACATGGGAAAAAGTACAGGTTTTTAGAACGTACAAAAAATATACAGCCCGGACTGCTCAAAGTAGACTCTGAGTCCGCAGCTCAGTAGTCTCCATAGCAATGCTGCAGATTCGTATCCACTGCGTTAACACATTGCATTAGCTTTAACATCCTCCCTTTCCCATATATATAAACACATAAACTAATGCAGGCAGTTTATGACCCCTCTGGATATGATCAAATACCCACATGAGCCTGGAGATCCCCCAATACCCACTATAAACCATGGAGGTGCTATAAGGACCCCTGTAACATCTCAAATTAATCCTTGCCACAGAGGTCATTAACGGACCCCCATGGCACCTAAGGTTAACACCATTTGATCGGGTGCTCAAAGGACCCCCATGATAACATTAACCCTAACCATGGCACTCTACCTACCACCATAGGGGTCCATATGGGACACCCATGTAAACTACCCCCCCCCCCCCAATACTCCCTATGTATAAAGTTACATAAATACAACACATTCAAATAAAAAGTTACAATAATATAATTAATTGCATGAAATTAACCATTTAAGGAGGTAAAATATTTACTTCTCTACCTTGCAAGGCCATCCAGTGAGGATCAGTGATGTTCCGGATAAACGCCCTGTCCATGTTGATAGCAGATTAATGTCCTCCTCTATCTCAACAAATAAATTAATATATTTATATGTATTGTATGAAATAACTACACATTTGGTAGTTTATATAAATAATGTTTGAAGTATTTAAACTATTCCAAATGATTTATCTTAATTTTAGGTTTGTGAGGACATTCTCCATGACAATCCGTGAGCCACAGAGACATTAGGTAGGCTACATCTCACAGGTTGTTAGATAGACCTAGAGCACAAATGGTCCACGTAGATGTATCAAGCTTTCCATGGTAAAAATAAACATGATAAATTTATTAAAGTCAACATGTGCAAGTACCTGTGACGGTAGTACAACAAGCATCTGTGGTATTCGTATGTGTTATGTGACAGGCTCAAATGACACAAACCCCTAAGACAGGAATCCTATGCCAAGACTCTGGCTTAATACAAGACTGTTGTAATAAGCACAGAGTTTTTTTTTCCCTTTCACTCCTCAGTACACCTGTCTACCACATTGTCATTACACACACTAATCGCTGCCATCTTGCATCTGTTACCCCCCTGTCACACTCCCCACCCTTAAATTCTAAATTGTAATATTGCACCAAGCTGTCTGCTATTTGTATCATATTTGATAAGTATTGTAACTGTGCGTGTAATTTGCTTTTTGTACCCACTGTACTTTTATTCTACTTTGTAATTAGTGCTATGGAAAATACTGATGTTTTATAAATGGAGTAATAATAATATGTATAATCTCACACGAAATTAAAAAACCCACACACGATGGCTGAAAAGCAGTGTTACCTATGAATCCTGCTAGTGTTTTATACTTGTTCAGACTCTGAGCTGCTTCCATCTGCACGTCCAAACCATACATTCTTTAAGACGTGACCATGTCACATACAGCAGCTTTCATATCTCCTTAGATAACAAGAGCATTGCCTAGCAACTTGGAGAATTCTAACATTAAAATACATCACTGATAGAAACACTTGATAGCATATGGAAGCATATTGAAATCAAACATCCCCTCCTGTTGCCAAATGTTCCCTATAAAATGCATAAATAGCAACAAAGCGTGACTATGTATAGATGAGATATGCAGCACATGGAGAAAAACTAGAATAGCTTTTACTACATATGCCTTAGCTTCATTATTTTGAGCTTTAGCTCTGTACTGTAAAAAGCAGTAACATTTTATTTATTTGTTTATTTGTATTTAACCATGCAAAAAATAATTGTTGAAACCTGAATGTTTTAAATGACTATGGTCCTTTCATAAAAAGCTATTTGCAAGATTCAGAGCTTGCTAGCTTACATCCTAAAGGAGATATTGAAACAAAAGTTGAAGAAATGAAAGGCGAGGGGAAGGATCCAGGACCTGTCCGTGTAGCATGTGTGTCTGGGTAAATCTGGGAGCAATTTTTAAGTTCCTGATCCTAGTTGTGACGTGTAAATGAGATATAGTGTGAAATTAACTGAATGCTGATGGTAGTGTTTGAGAAATGAAGAGAGTTTAGGAGTATGAAGTATGAGAGGTCAGTAGAGAATTTGTTATTTGTAATGTCTATGTGGAAGCAGCTGTGGGAAATGCAGGTGATAGAGCAGACACCGGCAAAATAAAACCAGGAAAATAGGTGGGTGGGAGGGCATTTGGCTCCAAGTCACAGGCAGACAAAAGAGATGTCGTGAGGTATGTGTCTTGGATCTGGAAGTTCTAGAATGCTTTGGGAGGATATTCCTCAGTCTTACTTGCCTTTATAGCAATATTCTGATTAGGCATAAAAAATATGCCTTCTTAGGAATCACTGGTTACTGCAAGCATTTTCCTGTTACCTTATTAGATATCAACTGGCCAGACAAAATTCTTTCAGGATATTCACCTTTTAGAGCTGGGAATCTCAAGAGTTAATTTTGAAGTTTGCCGTCCCTAATAACCCTGGCAGCCGTGTTCTCTGTGATGTTTCTTCTATCCTACACTGTTATGTATTCCTCTTCATTTGTTTAAACGCATATTAGCAGTTCTCTATCATTTGACATGTTTGTTTCATGTGATTATCAGTTTATATGCTTCATATGTTTGTTATTTCACTGATTTAAGACCATAATTAAACACTCATTTCTCAGCTGTGAAAATAGCCTATGCTTAAGCACCTGCCAATGTGAAACTGGTCTGTACTCATTAAACTACCTGTTTCCTAATGAATTGCCAGGAAGAAAAAAAATATATATATATTATATATAATATATATATATATATATCTTCATTTGGAGTACAGATTCCATCTTTTAATATTTGGTCATGTTTTTTTTGGTATTTGGTAGAATTATCTTGATTTGATCCTCCTCAATATTCTCATAGTTGCTGATTTAAATCTGTGTTTCCTTCTTTACAATCAAATCTGACAGCGCCTTTCTATTCTAAAGGCAGTATGTATAGTTGTGAACATAGACAGCTCTTGTTTGTGTTCTTTAATAACACTAAGTTGTGTCATTCTATCCTGCGGGAAGCATTGTGAATGGTTGATTTGCAGTGGCAACAAGTTTCAGTTCTTTAATTTTTGCTTTAAATTTTTCGTTTCTCTCTAGTCTTTTTTTTTCATAGTGGCGAGTAATGTTTATGGACAAGGCACTGATTTTTATTTATGGAAGTAGTTGGGGAAGCACCCTTTTGTTATACCCACAGCAAAAATGGTGAAATCAACAACACAGAGAGGTGTATTCATGTGAAAGTGAAATATAAATAGTGAAGGAAAGTGATATGCGAGTTGTTGGGGGAGAGAATGGACTGTTGGGGTCACTGATGTGGGACAAGTCATATGTGGCTGCATGGGATGCCTTTTGCCCAGCACCACTCTATATGCTATCCTTTCTTCCCTTCTTTATTTCCTCTCTCTAAAATTACTTTTATTTTATAATAATTTATTTTACATTGTTTATTTATTGTACCTCTCTTTCTTCCTTTATCATTTGCAGAGTACAGGTACTCTCCCCATTTCAGAGGGGGGGGGGGGGGGGGGTGGAGAGGATAGTGAATCCTGAAAAACTTTTTTAGCTTCAAAATTAAACACTTAATTGTGCATTAAAGAACATCTTCAGTCCAAGAAAAAAACAACACACACATATGTACTAAACTAACAACATAAGCAGCTGTGTCAGTCATGGGCATTGGACATTTTTAGTAATATCTGAATATTTGTGGACTGTTTATAAGTACAGGGATCCATTTTGTGTTAGGGGTTTGTGTTGTGTCTGTCAGTGGGGAATGAGTGAACAGAGAGCCATTGTAAAAATAAATAAGAATGAAATTGACATAATACCCATTCCCTCTCCCTGACCCAGAAGCAGACCTCTTGCATCAAATTATGCAACACACAACTTTTTATGGTATATTTAAGGAAAATGTAAATGTATTTAAAGTATTTGTGGTTAATTATTTTAGTAATTTTTTGTTGTTTTTAGATCTGGTTTGTCCAACTTTCAGCATTTGACCCTGTGATAAAGGATACTCCATAATGATGGATGTACTGGTGGCTCAGGTATATAACATAAGAACCATGTTTGGCGGTCAGGGTGCTCCTAAGGATAAATTGAATATTATATTTAGAGAGAAAAAAGATCCTTGTGTAGGGCACACCTGATTATCCTAATCTCAGAAAAGAGAATAAATGGAATAAACTAAATTATAAACTAAATTTTAAAACTTAACTTTTATTAAATGGTAAGATCCATATTAAAAATGTGTGAACATAGGATTCAAAGGTTAGAGATATTGAATTGGCTAATATAGAATCTCAATAATGAAGGGCCCGTAGCCCACCTCAGGCTTGCCTGGGGTTGGGGGGAGGGGCCACCTGACATGGCAGGCCCGGGTAGGGGCGGGGTGGTGGCTAGCTGAGGGAGGTGGAGCAATGTAGGTGTTTGCCGCCAATTTTCTCCAGTCCGCCCCCAGCTAGCCATGGGAGCAGATGTGCTGCTGGGCAGCCCCTGTTTATGGCTTCCAGTGTTAGGGGCTGGCCCATAGCTAGCCATGGAAGAGGATGGAGCTGCTAGTGCTCCTTGTCATAGTGTATGTGAGTGCTGGGGGGCACTCATGTGAACACTGCTGAGCTGGTTCAGGCCACAGACCTGGTTGATGCAGCTGTGAGGGCTGTGTTGTCTCTGGGTGTGCAGGGGAGGGTAAGCTGTGTCCCTGCTATCAAGGCAGCATGTATTATGAACTGCATTATATAACTCTGTAGTAGGCTTATATATTATACACTTATATTGTGTTTGGGTATGTTTTTTTTGTTGTTGAGTATTTTATTTATGTATGGATATGTATATGTATGTGTGTATGTTTATATGTATATATATATATATATATATATATATATATATATATATGTATATATATATGTATATGTGTGTATTTGGATATATGTATGCTTTTGGTTCTGTGTTATGTATATGGATATACATGTGCTTGTTATTATCTATATGTGGATCTAATTATATATGTATGTATTTGGACATATTTATATGTATATTTGTTTTGTAGGTATATTGGTTATGTATGGGCTTTGTTTGGTTCTTGTGCATTGTGTATATGTGTTGTGTGTATTTCTTATGTGTATTGTGTTTTGTTGTATGGGTACATATGTTTGTGTATTGTATATATGTTTGTGTATAGATTATGTGGGGTGGTCAGAGTGCACATTATCATATTAGTGAAGGCTGTGTGTACCATTTTGCTGTGTGCTGGGACTCCTGGTGATGTCCCCAGGCCTTCCTTCCCTCTCAGGCTGCCATGCTGTCTGGGAGCTGCAGTGTAGGTAAGCAGCACTTGGTTACATTAATAGCAGTATTCTCTGTCAATATGATAGTCAAGTCTATGGGACTGCTGTTATATATATTGACATATTCTGTATACTGCGGTTTTCATCCGCTATAAATCTATTTCATATTATTATCTACGAGTCTGAGGACGTTGTGTGATTATTTAATACTTACATAATTTTCCCTTGCGTTATTTGTATAATAGTGTGTTCATAACTGGAGTACGGGGGACAGATAGAACGTTTAATTCTGGCGGTGGCAGTTGGCTTCTCCAATTGCAGTCTAAGGGGTTGAACACCAGGCGATTTATAGTGAGATTGGACTGTAGCAATTGCGGTCTGGAATGATTATATGATTTGCGGTTGTTCTTGATGCAACTGCACTAGGTACAGCGCTTAGTGCTGTGCCTTAAGGATCTATTGGGGCCATAAGCCTATATATCAGGTTACCAGGGGCTGTCTTAAGGGGGAGCAGGGCAGAGAGGCCTTAGAAAGTTATAGGGCCAATTCCTTCCCATAGTGTCCTCCTTAGACGGGTTGGTGCCCAGGTTGTTTAGTGACATTGCGCGCTTATTATACTTATCCGCCTTGACATCGGGGTATTGGGGCTGTTTATAAACAGTCTACTTTATAGAGGTCCATATTAAGGGATAGTGGGGAGTTTGGGGTCTGATGGCTTGGGCATAGCAAGTATTTGTTGTGTAGGTTCCTGCCAGGTATGTTTGATATAGTTAGGTTTTGTGCTGTTGGTCGCATCTTGGGATCGGTGTCTGCACTGAGTTCCCTTCATAGGCGGTCCACCGGGAGGTTAGTTATATGGGGTAAATCTATTTGCCTGTACTCGTTCTCCTTGGTATCATTTTCATCTCGGCTGTCTTGCGGGGTCATTCCTGCATGTTCCTGGCAGGGTTGTCCTTGTGGTTCTAGGGTACGTTAGGGGTATAGGCCTCCCGGTATGCTGGGAGGCTTTACCATTTTATCGCATTACCGTTCTGTGCCGTAGGTTCTCATTCCCCGTTCATCATCTCTATCGTCGTGGGTTCCATTGATCAGGTAGACAGTTCTCATACCACTAGTTTCAGGTTTGTAGTGGGATTTGGAAGGAGGCCGGGTGGCATTCCAGCAGAATTATCCCTTTTTGGGTATGTCGTATACTCCTCCACGGTTTACTCTTATGCCTTATCCGCTATGGTCTTGGGTGGTTATATTGACTCCTGAAGGTGGGTCTAGGGTAGGTGTTTGGTACATTCCTAGTTATAGTAGAGGTGTTTGCGTCTGATAATATAGACATAGGTGCTCTAGGCTACCGATGTTAAAGGTGGACAAGTGTTTTTTATATGTAATTTTTGTCTCAGTTGTTTTCTGCACAGGCACGTTTTTCCATAGTGTTGGCAGGATAGCTGATGGATTAGATCCGCTGGTAGCAGTTTTTTCTTTTCATATACCAGCTCTTTTCAAATCTGGCTGTAACGGCATCTGGGGACCTGCGTCGGGCCCCTGGTCTGTCTGGTTAGAGGTAGTGTAGGTTATGCAGCGAGATGAAAGATTGTAAGCCATGATTGCGCCATTTGGTGGGTAGCGGTGTGCGTGTTCAGTGGGTCTATCACATGTATATATTTTTTTTATTTTGTATGGTAATTGAGATATGTATAATGGATTGTCAGATTTTGTCTCGGATTAAAAAAAAAAAGTCTTAGGGGTCGTGCTGGCGGGGCGCTAACGCTTGATATCCGGTAATAGTCATAAAGCAGAGGGTATTATATGCTTTTCCAGGTGAGTTCCAGGATATAATTAACTCTTTGTACCGGGATTGGCAACGTGCAGACTGAGGAGTATATATGGGTTATTACAGAGGTGGTTTTTTTTGGTCTCTATGCAACAAGGGCTGTCACTCCTGTCGTCCCCGGCGGTTGTATCACGCTTTGATACTTTATTAACTTTTATTTGTAACACGCCAACATATTCCGTAGCGCAATACAGGGGATAAAAACAAGGGAAAATACAGCATTAACAACATTCCAAAAATGGAGGACCCTGTTTTGATCATTCAAGGTGGTATCATAAGCTATTGTGATAGGTATGTGCTGTAAGGTATTTGGCTTTGTAGATCTTGCTAGAGTTATACACGGATGGTTGGCAGTGGATCGAAGGGCAGTAAGTAGAGTAGGCAGTGATTGCAGTGGTGGTGCAGGCTGTTTCTCAGTATGTAGTTGCTTGTTCAGGACAACGTTGTTGAAAACCCTGTGCTCAGTACGGATAGAGGAGCATATAGTATTATGAAGATACAAGGTCAAAAAGACAGGATGGAGGACGGTTCCTTCTCAGGTGCGAGCCTCAGACTGCAGGCCAGGGTGGGAGGTTGGACAGTTTGGGCACTGGGTACGCTATCCGTAGGCTCAGAGGAGGAGTCCCCCAAAGGTGGGGGGGGGGGGGCAAGTAGCAGTGTGGCCCATCGGAAATCAAGCTGGGTTAATGGGTCCTGACGTAGGAATGGATAGAGAAAGCAAGGGGTAAAGGCGAACAGGAGGTATGGCAAAGGGACAGCAGGCGACGGGTAGCCTTTTCCCAAGGGCCGGAGATACCACTGTTCGGGAAGTGATCGTAAAGGCGAACAGGAGGTATGGCAAAGGGACAGCAGGCGACTGGTAGCCTTTTCCCAAGGGCCGGAGATACCACTGTTCGTGAAGGGGGTCTGTGATAAGGGCGAAGCCTTGTGGGCTGTGCAGCCATCTCTCCTTCCCACTGGTGTGCCGGCAGTGAGAGTTTGGTTAGTATACAGGCAGGGAGGGCGACCTCAGGTGCCTAGTCTTGGGATCCAAAGGGTGATCGTAAAAGGCGAACAGGAGGTATGGCAAAGGGACAGCAGGCGACTGGTAGCCTTTTCCCAAGGGCCGGAGATACCACTGTTCGTGAAGGAGGTCTGTGATAAGGGCGAAGCCTTGTGGGCTGTGCAGCCATCTCTCCTTCCCACTGGTGTGCCGGCAGTGAGAGTTTGGTTAGTATACAGGCAGGGAGGGCGACCTCAGGTGCCTAGTCTTGGGATCCAAAGGGTGATCGTAAAGGCGAACAGGAGGTATGGCAAAGGGACAGCAGGCGACTGGTAGCCTTTTCCCAAGGGCCGGAGATACCACTGTTCGGGAAGGAGGTCTGTGATAAGGGCGAAGCCTTGCGGGCTGTGCAGCCATCTCTCCTTCCCGCTGGTGTGCCGGTAGTGAGAGTTTGGTTAATATATACAGGCAAGGTGGGGAGACCTCAGGTATGACCATATGGCTGGTTACTGCGGTTATGGAAAGAGGTCTGTGACAAGTTTAAATCCTTGCGTTTTTGTGCGGCCATCTCTTTCCGCTGGTCGGATGGTAGCAGGAGGTTGGTTGGTAAACAGACAAGGTATGTCGACCTCAGGTGACTGGTCTGGCGATCCAGGGTGATCACGTGACCATGTGGCAGCGGCAGCCAGTTGAGCAGGTGGGAAGGAGGTAGTTACAGTGTGTTGGGCACGCTGATTGCTCCCCCTTCCTGGATTACGGCTCTCTTGGTTCAGCCAATCACGAAGTTGGTTTGCACCTTCCCTTGATGAAATGGGACTGGTTCTATATGAGTGATTCTACGACGTGGGAGATTGCCAGCAGCATTTGGGCATATTCCGCATGGAACTTGCTGCCCACTCGCTTGGTGCAGAAGCAGATGCAGTAACAGCCCTATGGGCTTTTGGAGAAGATGGTCTTGAGAATTGGAAGGTATCGGGCGGAAATAGCATGGGCTATTAGTAAAGCAGACCATGCGGGCGAGTGGCCTTGGAGTTAGGTTTTAGGAGGGTATGTGGCTGGCCATGGTGTTTTTTGTTGGTGGGGGGAGTCGAATCCGCAAAGGTATTATGCGATCTTCTCTGTGGCGGGTGGTGAGGGGAGTCGCCGGGACAGTGGAAAATGGGGGAGATCCTACCCTACGGTGGTACGGATGTTCCAACACGGTAGGCCCTGGATGAGGCTTCTGGGCGTAGGGTGTACTGTCTCTGTCCAGGCTCCTCCCCTCGGGGTTATGTTTATTTATGTATTTATCGTTATGGTTATTACATCATGTTGTGTTTACCAATAAACGCTGTGGCCAGTTATCTCCCAAGAAATGGTCTGTGTCTAATCTGTGTCTAATTTTGTATTCAATGGGTGATGGGGTATAAATTCTTATATGCACCTACCAAATGGGCCTTGCTTAGGTCATGAAGGGCCCGTAGCCCACCTCAGGCTTGCCTGGGGTTGGGGGGAGGGGCCACCTGACATGGCAGGCCCGGGTAGGGGCGGGGTGGTGGCTAGCTGAGGGAGGTGGAGCAATGTAGGTGTTTGCCGCCAATTTTCTCCAGTCCGCCCCCAGCTAGCCATGGGAGCAGATGCCCACCCACCCATCCCTAGAGTATTGTTGTTAACGTGTTGTATATATTGTACTGTAAAAAAAAAAAAAAAAAGCAGCTGTGTATTAAGTTGTTGTCTATGTATTCATTGTGGTAGATGTATCTTTTAAGTGTATATTATATGATATCAGATGTTTGTTTATTTTGTCACAGCGGCGGGTGGTGAGGGGAGTCGCCGGGACAGTGGAAAATGGGGGAGATCCTACCCTACGGTGGTACGGATGTTCCAACACGGTAGGCCCTGGATGAGGCTTCTGGGCGTAGGGTGTACTGTCTCTGTCCAGGCTCCTCCCCTCGGGGTTATGTTTATTTATGTATTTATCGTTATGGTTATTACATCATGTTGTGTTTACCAATAAACGCTGTGGCCAGTTATCTCCCAAGAAATGGTCTGTGTCTAATCTGTGTCTAATTTTGTATTCAATGGGTGATGGGGTATAAATTCTTATATGCACCTACCAAATGGGCCTTGCTTAGGTCATGTAAGGTCAGATATTCTGCCCTTCATAGACAATTAATACTAAAGTGCTAGAGTGACAATAAGATTGCAATGATTAAATGGTGACACTAAATATATAAAGTACTAATGGTCCAAAGCTGCTAATAATAAAAAAAGTGACAAGTGCTATTGCTCATATAGTTATATAACTACATGATTGTATTGAATATGAATTAATCCTAATATAAATTGCTACAAGGGTACTTTATTAGCCAATTCAATATCTCTAACCTTTTCATCCTATGGTAACATATTTTTAATATGGATTTTACCATTTAATAAAAGTTACGTTTTATAATTTAGTTTATTCTCTTTATTCTCTTTTCTGAGATTAGGATGATCAGGTGTGCCCTACACAAGAATCTTCTTTCTCTCTAAATATGATTTTCCTTAGCTGAATTTGTAAACCCTATAGGCGATCCCAATGGACATTTCTCATTTAGTTACAGTGTGTTGTTACGTCATAAGCTGTGACTATATATGCCCACACAAAGCCCTCGCTACACAAAACATAATGTGCTTGCCCTGATACTGTATGTTATTCCAGAACGCTGTTATTTCCTGCTTTTCAGATAACGTGTCTAGACTCAGGAAATTGCACCCTGAATATTTTCAAACAACTTCTGCCCGATACTGCCCTGCCAGCATTTTTGTATTATCATATATAGGAGCTTGTGACCTGAGAGGTTGGGGGGTAGTAAATCTTATATTAATAAACACATTTGTCATTTCACATTGGTTTTAATGGCCTTTCACTTTAATGGTTCGGCATTCACTAATGACTACAGATTAGCCTCCATTACTGCCAGTTGTTATTGTTATTATGCTTAATAATTGTATCTAATGAAAGTAAATTGTTTAAAAAAAAAGATTTGCTACCCAAACTAAATTTGCTCTAGAGAATAAGGTGAAGTATTTTTGTGACTAACAAAAAGCAAATTTTTAATTCCATGCTGCTAACGTTTTATTGGTGTTGGCACTACAGTGTGTTTTTCCTAATAATCTCTTAATCTCTACCCTGACCTGATATTTTAAATTTAAATCCGAGAACATTTTTTTGTGGCAAGTGTATCTGGTGTTATTTAGACATATCTCTGTTCAGCTGAAATGTCATATTACAGAGATTATAAGAAGATGACACTAGCAGTTTCTTTTATCTTTTTTGACAATTGTCCAGTAATTGAACTTATTATCCAATATTATTTTAGACTTCATCACTCAAGGCAACATTAAAACATTGAAATTTCACAGTATACTATTCATACACAGTGTCTATGATCTGAATCGCAAAAAAACTGTTTTAAGGTTCCTCCGCCTGCTACAGGATACAACACTATTCTAGTGAGAGATTGATTCAGACATGTCGTATTGGCCTGAAAATAAGCAGCACTTTTTATCCAAATTTCAATTTCTAAAAAGTTAAGGTGCAGCTTAAATTTGTGATCCTACAAAAATTGGCTTTTACGACATTTCGTTATATTGTATGCGGTTTCAAATTATGCTAATTTCTCATTTTTAACCATGACTCCTCACACCAGTGGTGTAGCTTGGGGGAGTCCGCCATAATCATCACTTCTTTGGGGTCGGCACTCCTGTGCTCTCCCCCAGGCTCCCTCCTACCCCCTTTTCTCTCCCACCCTTCTCTCTCCTCCAGGGGGCTCCCTCCTACCCCCTTTTCTCTCCCACCCTTCTCTCTCCTCCAGGGGGAGGGGAATAAAATCACAATTCTGTTCCCTGAATCTAATTGACTTTTTCACCATCAAATTTTAAGAGAGCGGTCTATATTTGGGTATTCCCCCCCCCCCCTATTTCTAGGTGCGGCTTTTTTTTGGGCCAATACAGTACTAGTTGAAGGGTTCATTTTAACATTGCTGTAAAATCATGACACAGGTAATGTGGTTGCAAATTCATGCGTCGCCATTGATACGAAACACATAAAATTAGTCCATGAGGACCATTTATATTTTGTTTTTTTTTATAGTTTCATTTGTATTGTTTTTAATCTTGTACAAGATACTAATGGGGTTTTCAAATGAGTGACTAATTGTCATTTAAGAATTCCACATATTTCAGAAATCTATTTTTTTATCAGATCTAAAGTCATATTGAAAGAGGTTAAGTAGGACCCACCACCCACTATGGAAAACAATGGAGGATCACTTGCTACACCCCTACACATGGGATACTCTGGTCTGGCTAGACAAAGTACCAGATAAAGTGGGAAAGATTAGACACCCGGTTATCACCAACACATTACAAGGTTGGAAATGGGCCTTAGAACATACAAACCTCTTTAAACATCCCGCCCCAATGATGTCAGTACTATATCACTCACAGTCACCGTTGGGACTGGGCTTAGAAGCTAACTGGTGGTGGAAATCCAGGGATCTAGATAGACTGGGGGCATGGATAGGAACAGAGACCCCCATAACATTTGAATATTTAAGGGATCGTTTCGATATTCCCATCAGCCAACACTTCAACTATTGTAGAATCAAACACCTGGTGAATAGGATTACTAGAACACTGGGGACCCCTAAGAAAACTTGGCTTTCAACAATCTGCCAGAAAACCCCCTTAGCAAAGGGAATTATTGGGGGAATATATGAAACATACAATACACCCCCAGAGGAAGCGAAAGACAAATATATAGTTGAATGGGAGAAGGATCTAGGAGAACAATGGGAAAGAGAGAAATGGGAGAAAACGTGGAGTAGTATAAACAAAGGCTCGCTAAACCAAACACTACTAGAAACAGCCATAAAAGTACTCCATAGGGCCTACCTGACCCCAGAGAGGCTAGCAAAATGGAGTAAAACAGAGGGGAGAAACTGCTCTAGAGGATGCTGAACCCCAGGAACTTTTATACACATGTGGTGGGATTGTCCCAAAGTAACACAGATTTGGAGAACAGTGTCAGACCTGGCCTCTGAGACTTTGGGAACCCAAGAAGTGGCACAATGGAATCCGGCTTACTGGGAATCCCGGTCTCGGGGCTTTCCCCTTCTCAAAACAAGCTACTTCAGTATATGTACTTAGCCACCAAATCACACATTGCAAAGCAATGGAAATCAGACATTCTGGAATTCCATGCAATAAGGAGCAAAATAAATTATATAGCGGTGAACGAACACATGACACATATATTAATAGATGCAGTCCAGAAATACAGGGACATCTGGGATCCTTGGCTAGCTAATAGGGGATGAACAGGGGGAACAACGAAAGGAAGAAAAAAGGGGGATGAAAGGTAAAAAGCAAACAGAAAGAAAAAGATCTTTTTCTTGTATTTTTTATTTTTTTTTCCACCAGGATGGATAATTCAAAGGACCAAACTGTATAAAGGTTTACGTGTTATCGGAGGCGAAAAGATTAACTAAAAAGGGTCTGAAAAAGGGCAAAGAAAGATAAAGATGAGTCTCAGGCTTCAAATTGTAATAGGTCATTATATGAGGAGTACTCAAAGAAGAGCTTAAAAGACAAATATAGCCCTAGAAGAGAGTATTAGGCTCAAAAGGGGAAAAGAGGACTATATACTCCAGAATACAGGCAAAGTTACTTATTGTTATCGGTTTAGTTAAATAAAGCTAGGTGCTTTAGCTCAAAGGGTTAGTGTGAGTATGAAACAAGGAAGTGAGGAAGAGGAGAGGTTTTATGTGAATCGGCCTGCACTGACTGGGGGATGACACACTGAATAAAATGTAGGCCTTGCAAACCTAGCCTGCGAGCTGAGGACTACTGAGACGATTATTACATAAGCTTTAAGGAAGAATCCATTAATGTTTAATATTTAGAAAACGGAAAAGATTGCGGGAGAGGTCGCTTAACTCACTAAGTTAAAGTATGCACTTATACAAGTTGTTAAATAGAAAGATTTTGCCTGACCTGCGTGTCATGGCTTACTGATAAGCTGTGGAACAATTTTGAAAAGTGACCAATAAAAAAATATATTTGAAAGAGGTTAAGTAAATGTGGAGTGAGAGTAACATTTATATTAAAGGGACATGGAAGGTTTCTGTATTTTACTAAGAATATAACATACATATGTTTCTATTTATTTTTATGTCCTTTAATTTATTAAGAAGGTCTCAAAACCTCTGTTTTTTTCCTGTGCAAAATCATATAATTTTCACTTGTTTGGATCTGCCCTCTGTAGCTCATGCGACTACTGAAGTGCAGTGTTTCAAATTAGCCAGTCTGTGCCCTCTCTCAAGGAGCATACAGTTATTACACTGCACTCTGGGAAGCTGAGCAGGGACATGCAAATGTCAGCTTTCCAGAGTGCAGTGTAGTAATTGTATTTCTCGGAAATCTGGGCTGGAAGTAGCTTTTTTTTACTTGTTTTAGACATTCAAATGTGAACACAGATGTATTATTTATTTGCTGTACGGTGGAGGGCTTCTATCGCTCATTTGCCCACCATATTATAAATGATTGTTGTGGTGAACTACCTACTCATAATTTCCAGAACACAGGCTGAGATCCCGCTCCATGCTGATGATAGCCAGTAAGCTTGAAACAGCTGTACATGGATTGGATACTCAGCCTGTGTTTATTCCAACCTTGGCTTTGCATTAAAGCTGTGTAATACAGCATGCATAAGCTTAAAGGAAGCCATGTTTGATAATGGCTACGGATTGAAGAGCAAGGCATTTGTGGGCACATTTGCATGTCCCAGCTCAACTTCCCAGAATGCAGTGTAATAACGTTTTTTCTCTGAACTCTGAGAGGCAAGCAGGTTTTTAAACTTGTTTTAGACATTTTAAATGTGAACACAGATGTACTTTTTATTTACTATATATATATATATATATATATATATATATATATATATATATATATATATATACACTAAGGTTGATGTCATACTCTATTAAGGTAGGTATTTTAATTGGACTATTAAATATTGACTGGATTTTTATGGTACTTCCAATATTTACAACTTCTGTTTCTCTACAAACATGACTAAATTTTATAACCATAACTTTAATTGATTGTTTAACTGTGGCTATATTGTTGTATAGCAGGCTTATCCAGCATTATCTTGTCTGGCTGGATCCAGGCCAAATTTTCACAAATTTCTGGGTCAATGCAGGTAATCTAATCAAAATATTTGGGTCACTGATTAATCCATCTGCACTCTAATATATTATTTAAATGTGGCTGAGGTTTAATGCTAGATAAGCATTAAGCATTATTTCTTCCCTTTATCCTTAAATGTCTCATATTTTGCTGGAAGAATGTGAGTGATGAATTGAGAAGTTAATTTTCTAATTTTTTTGTTTGTTTCAGATGGAAAATGGTGGATTCTCGATAATGGCCTTTTAAATATAACTAGTGTGACTTTTGATGATAGAGGCAAATATACATGTGTTGCTACAAATTCCCACGGTAGTGTGAATAACACAGTGACCTTGAGAGTGGTTTTTATCTCCGGTGATATGGGCATCTATTATATGATTGTCTGCCTCGTAGCATTTACAGTTGTGATGGTGCTTAACATCACTAGACTCTGTATGATGAGCAGCCATCTGAAGAAGACCGAGAAAGCCATCAATGAATTCTTCCGAACTGAAGGTGCAGAGAAATTACAAAAGGCTTTTGAGATTGCAAAGCGAATTCCTATAATCACATCAGCGAAAACTCTTGAGCTTGCTAAAGTTACACAATTTAAGACCATGGAATTTGCTCGGTACATCGAGGAACTTGCAAGAAGTGTCCCCTTGCCCCCTCTAATCATGAACTGCAGAACTATAATGGAAGAGATCATGGAGGTTGTTGGTTTAGATGAGCAGGGGCATGCATTTGGACGGCAAGGAGCTGTTGGCCAGGAGGTTTGTGATGTAGATGATGTATTTACAATTCCAAATTCTTTGCAGAGGAGTGAATCCCCAACGGCTGATTCAGATGCCTCTTCCCTTCATGAGACATCGCGGCAGATTGCTATAACTGTATCTGTTCACCCATTAACAAAAAAACAGTGTTTAGATACACAATCCCAGGACAGTATACAGTCGATTGTAAAGGAAGAAGCCACATCTTTAGCCACACCAAATGCATGTGCACAAACTGCTGAAACAGAAGCACTTTCACCAGATAGTACTACAACATGCATAATTTATGAAAGCCATGTGTAATATTAGGTGTAGACCTATGCAGACCACTAAAAAAGAAATCTGGAGCACCTTATTGAGAAAATATATTTAAGAATTGCCGCTTAGCCTTACTAGAGGATCATCTCTATCACAAATCCAAACCCATTCTGGATTGAAGAGTAGATTTGTTAATTTTTGAGCCATATAAGAGGATCTAGAAGAATAATGGTATATATACTGCGTTTTGACTTGTTTGGTTTTGGTGCATATTTAGGGTGTCATCTCAGACACTCCAAGGCAAATAAGTAAAATATGCTTGAATTACAGGAAATATCTATTTATTATCAATCCCTTAAATTATTGGTTTCATTTTGACCAAAACACATCATTTTATATTTGTAAATATTTATCCTATCCCATTCCAAGTATGTAAAACAAAATTTGAATATTGCTACAAAATTCTAGGAAGCAATATTCACATAGGAAGCAGTCATGTGTTAATTGTAATCTGTCACAAATTAATTTGAGGAATATAAAAAGTTGTTTTGACGTGCACCTCTATGGGGCTCCAGTATGAACAACAGAAGGACTTCAGGAAAAGTTTGAAATACAGCTATATATATATATATATATATATATATATATATATATATATATATATATATATATATATATATATATATATATATATATATATAATGAAAATATATACACATATACTTTTATATACCTTTTTTTTCTTTTCTTTTTTTTAAAGCTTAACATAACGGGACTTTATTTGTTGATAGGGATTTTTTATTTTTATTTTAACCCACTTGGAGGTGATAAGTCCTATTCAAAACTGCCATGTTGGGTCCTATAGATGCTGTGATGTAAGTGCCAGACAGCCTTTACTTACACAGTGCCAGAAGCAAACCTTTCTCATTTGTTAAGATGCTCTCTGCAAAACAATGATTTTAAGTAAACTATACCAAAATGATGTTTTAAAACTCAATATTCAAATATATATATATTATGTATTACATTCCAGCCCTGATGACTTCAAAGTGACAGATCCCTTTTAATAATGACTCTTTTTTTTTTTTTAAACCTAAAAAGGAATAGTTGTTTAAGGATTGTTCTGAATATATTTAAAATCCCTGGAGCCTTGTCTTGTGACAATCATTAGAGCAATCTTCTTGTAACCTTGAGGGTGAGATCAATATACCAAGTGTTGTTCTCCACTCTATTGGACGTAAAAGCCTTCAAGGTCAGGTAAGAATCACATTTAAGCAAGCATTTTATCCACATTAACAGGCAGAATTGTTTAGAAATTGATGGTAATTCAAGAATTATACAATCTCGTGAAGCAAATCTTATCCCTGTGTGAGAAATGCCAACGTAAAAAGGTCTTTATTGTACATTTACCGGCAACTGTATTATTAATTCTTTCTGAGACACACCCAGAAAGCTGAGCAGAACAGCCTCAATATAGACCTGTTCTATTTGCTGTCAGACAGGACATTCATTATATATTCTGGTCATTGGACGTGAAAACTGATTGTGCAGAGCTGTACTGTGCTACATTACAGTGCATTAAATAGAAAGAACTAAATACATTTTAATAACTGAATAAGCATGCAAAGAAAATCAAAATGTCATTATGCTGATACTTCAAATCCAGAACACCTCCAGGATCGTCTATAGGAATTTTAACAAAATTAGGGTATTGTCATAATATGAAGTTTGCATATGGATATATTTACTGAAAACGGTTTAGTTCTTTAATGAAAAATTAAAAAATTGTTTATGTACTACAGGTTGTATATTTTACACTTTAACATGAATATGAACACTGCACTGCAAAGTATATTTCATCTAATTTTAAATTACTTGTATCACTGCCATTCTATTATTTTTGTACATGACAATTTCTTGAAACTATTGTTATCTTGTCTCCAAGATGATCATTTGAGCATTTGCAGGCACTTAGTATATCAGAAGCAGACTCTGACAGCTCAAGTAATATATGATAATACCTAGACATTATTCTTTTTTTTCCCCTCACAGATATTCATTCCCGGCAAATCACTGTTCAGTTTACCCCCCCCCCCCCCCAAAAAAAAGTGAAAAAACAAGAAAACTCCATATTTCCCATTTGTTACAAAAGAACCTGTAATTAAAGCTTTATCATTGTTTAGGAAGCAAAGCACATATTAAATTAAAGTTGCAACAAATGTGTCCTTTTATTATCTGTAGTTAATTTTCTGTGTGTTTGTATGTATGTATGTATGTATGTATGTATGTTTGTTTGTTTATTTTAAAATATATATATATATATATATATATATATATATATATATATTGTGACAAGGATGGCCGCTCTGGCCTGTTAATCAATAATATTTTGGACACCAGGGGGGCCTAATCGCCTTTGGCGATCCCTACTCCCATAGAGAATTGCCAGAGCCTTTTTGGCTCTGGTTTATACAATATTTTTATTTTTTAATATTTTATTGTTTTTTACATGTAAAATTGACAGAATACACAATACAAAAGTACAAACAAAAACACTCGCATAGCTATCAAAACAATTCATACTACACACGTGTGAAATAATATAGAGAACAGCGTTGACACTGTCATACTTTTGACCAGGCTATTATTGCCCACCGCCCTGTATTAAGATAAGTATTGCATATTATTTCCACCTTTTTAAAAAAAAAAGCAAAAAAAAAAAAAAAGAGGGAAGTCTAGTGTGCATACGCTTCATATCTAAGCTTCCCATCTAGACAACCCCTGGGAAAACTTCCCCATAGCCCAATAATAAGGAAGGATAGGTAAGGGCTTCCATCTCATTTTGGTCCGTTGCTCCAAAGGGAAAAGGAAAAGCAACCCATTATGATCTACAGTAAATTCCCAAGGGCATCATACTGAAATTGCCAACTACTATTCTAAGATTTAAACGAAAACTAAACACACTACCATTCGCACTCCTACCATTCATAAATCCGGGTTCCTAGTGAGGGGTTGGGAGGGGGGAGCAAGAGGGTGGGCCCAAGAAACATGGTCAGAGTGTCCAAGGGCAAAACGAAGGCTTAAGTAATTACTTAGTTAGGGCCATGTTTATTCTATAATGCCCAGGCAAGGTTGCTTTTTTTTATAACCCCCAATTCAGTAAAGTTTGTTTCTAAACTACAATTTTTATCCACTTTCATTTTGACCTCATTCCAGGAAGGTACACATTTTTGCTTCCACTTTGAGGCTATCAGTGATTTTGCTGCCATCAAAACCTGCAATAAAAGGGCTTTAACTTTTAAGGACAGTGGAGGAAAAATGTGAAGTAAGATTATTTCTGGGTGTGGAGTTAATTCTACTTCACATATTTTTGTCAGCTGGGAAAAAACTTCCACCCAGAATTTATAAATAAGTGGGCATTGCCACCAAATATGTAATGAAGACCCTATATGACTACAATTGCGCCAACAATATTTCTCCTGGTTTAACCCACTGAACATTGCTATCTTAACCGGCGTATAATGCCACCTATTGCAGATTTTAAAGTGAAGTTCTCTAAAAGCAGGATTTTTAACAAATCTATCCGTAATTGCAAATGAACTGTACCACTCATCAATCGTCCAACTATGATCCAAGTCACCTTCCCAATCATGCATACAGTTTGATTTTAACTCCATTTGTAGCTTTTTAATGATATCGTAACATTTTGACATGAGATGCGTTTTAGGTTCGACCATAATCAATTTCTCAAATTGGGTTAAGTCTCTAAATGATGTCAAATAGAACTCTGACTTCTTCAGAGCCTTTCCCAGCGTAAGAAAATCTAACCATGAAATGTTTAAATGGGGGGCTTTTACTTTAATATTCTCCAATGAAAATATTTCTCCACGAAACAAGTCGGACAACAGGTTAACCCCTGCTTTAGCTATCTTCCTTAGAATGGGGGAGTCAATATGTGTAGCTAGGTCCAGTAATGGGGTGATAGGCGAGGGGAATGGGATCAGTTCATATTTAACATTCAGTTTGTTCCATATATTTACCTTTCCTCTAAACATAGCTTCGCCCCTCTCCATAGATTTAAGATTAATCTTTTTTTGAAATAGAAGCATTTTTATATTATTTAAGCCCATTAGCTCTTGTTCAATTTGTACCCAATTCTTAACATTTGGAGGTTCTAACCAATCCAGCATATTTGCCACTAGAATAGCTTCCTGATAATCCTTAAGTAGAGGGTAGGCCATGCCCCCATGTCTAAATTTCCCTCCCATTCTTGATTTTTTTATTCTTATTTTTTTCCCCTTATGGATGAAGTTATCGATTTTATTTTGTAGTTGGTTTAACAGGTATATAGGGATTCGGCAGGGAATATTACGTAAAATGTAAGTAATTTTTGGTAAAATTACCATTTTTATGGCGATAATTCTGCCTGACCAGGATAAGTTCAACCCTGACCAGGTATTGATTTTCGCTGTAACATTATTAAACACTTTTTTATAGTTAATTGTTATTGTCTGCTTCAAGTTTGTTTCCAGTATTATTCCCAAGTGTTTCAAAGAGTTTTGCCATAAAAGAGGAAATCGGAGCTTTAATTTAAGTAGTAATTCCCTAGACATGTTAATTGACATGGCTACTGTTTTGCTAATATTTAACTTAAAATTTTAAATTTTGCTGTACTCATCAATCAATTGTAGCAGTGCATCGAGAGAGACTATCGGGTCTTCCAATGCTACAAGTAAGTCATCCGCAAAAGCTGATAGTTTATGTTCTAAAGAACCAACCTTTATCCCTTGCACCTCATTTTCCTTTCTAATCGATATTATCAAAAAGGTTCAATAAACAAGGCAAAAATCGCTGGAGAAAGAGGGCAACCTTGCTGTGTGCCATTCGTAATATCAAAGCTAAATGAGCTATATCCCAGGCCCACTACTTTTGCTGAGGGGGCGGTATATAGTGCCCGAATGGCTTTTGAGCCAAAGTCCCCCAGCCCATATCTTTCAAACAAAGATTCTAAGAACTCCCACCCCACTCTATCAAACGCCTTTTCTGCATCTAATGATAAGAGCACGGTGGGAGCACCCTTTCGCTTGGCATAAGAGATTAAGTTAATGATTCTCTTGACATTGTCGGATCCTTGCCTCCCTGGAATGAAACCTTTTTGGTCTGAGGAAATAAGATCTCCCAAAATTTTATTTAGCCTAGTGGCTAAAATTTTTGCATACATTTTTATGTCCGTATTTAATAGGGAGATTGGACGAAAATCCTTGCATGATGGTTCTGTCGGCTCTTCCTTGGGGATTGTTATAACCGAAGCCTCCAGCATTTCTTTCGGTGCCCTACCCGTAATCTTAATTTCATTTAAGGCGTTTTTGAGAGGGATTAAAATTTCTGACTTGCAGAGTTTAAAGTAACAGTTTCTAAACCCGTCTGGACCAGGAGAGGGAAAGTTTTTCAAACCATCTATAGCTTCAGAAATTTCTGTGTCAGTTATTTCCTTTTTTAAAGTATCTAGATCAGCTTCCGAAACTATCGGAAGATCAATTTTATCCAAAAATTTAGCTATATCTTCTTTAGATGGTTTGATAAAGTCTTTATCGTCCTTCAAATTATAAAGGTCTTGATAGAAAAGGCCAAAGGCATTCCCTATATCACTGGGCTTCATCACGGTCACGTTTTTATACTTTATACAGTCTATTCTTTTACTAGACGTTTTACTCTTTAATTTATTTGCTAAAAGTCGCCCTGAACTATTTCCCATATGATACAGCCGTTGCTGTAGTGACCATAGGGATTTATCTACCAGTTCTTGTTCTATTTTTTTAATCTGAGATCTTATTACTTCAATGCTTTTTAAAATCTTGTCATTTGAGCCGATTTTGTTAGCCCTATTTAAGTTTGTCAGATCAATATATAAGTCACGTAAAGGTCGACCTCTGAGTTTTTTCTTCATAGCTTGCCAGCTAATAAGCTGACCCCTAATAGCAGCTTTATGGGCGGTCCAAATTGTGATTTTAGATGCAACAGATAAATTATTTACCTTAAAGAAATTATTTAGTTCTTCTTTTAGCAGATCTTTTATATGTGGGTCCTGTAATTGGGAAATGTTTATTTTCCATGGAGGTCTAACTGTTTCAATCTGTCTCATTGATATGTTTATGCCGACCATCCCGTGATCCGACCACAAAATTGGGCCAATTTCAGTTTTGATCACTCTTTTTAAGATTCCACTGTTAACAAATATATAATCCAATCTCACATGCGTTTCATGACGGTGGGAATAAAAGGAATAATCCCTTTCCCGGGGATGAAAAGTTCGCCATGAGTCATATACCTGATGTTTCATTAAAATGTTATTAAAAAGATTAGATTTTTGTATAGCGTGGGTATCTAATACTGTTCCTTTATGAGATTTCCTATCTAAATCCGCGTTCAGGCATAAGTTAAAGTCACCACATATAATCAGAGCCCCAGAGCTGTAGCGCCTTATTAAATTAAATGTTCGATTGAGAAAACTAATTTGCCTTTGGTTCGGAGCATATATGTTAACTATCGTGAATTTCTCGCTGTTGATTAGGCCTCCCCATATTATATAGCGACCATTAGGGTCTATTATAGAAATTTCTTCCTTCATATTTAGTTTATAGTTAAACAATATTGTGACTCCCCGGGCTTTTTTTTTTTTTATAAGTAGAGTTAAGAGTCAAGCCTATGTTTTTCATTTTAAAGTAAGGGATCTTTCCTGTCTGCCAATGGGTCTCCTGAAGGCATACTATGTCGGCTGACCCGGAACCGAACGACCTATAAACCATTTGTCTTTTTACCCCTAGGTTTAAACCCTGGACATTCTGACTACAAATTCTCAGACTGCTTCCTTTATCCATATCAGTGTTGATCATCATAAGTTAGGACCCTTAACACAAAGGCCTCTATGCTCTCCCCGAACTCTCCCCCCCCACCCTCTCCGTAACCCGACTTCCAGCCACATCCCATACACATTCCTCATTCTTTACCCATACACTCATACCTGGTGAAACAATCTCCATCACCCAGCCGGCCAAACCAAAAAATAGAAAATGGTTTACCGTGGGTAAGGAAAAAGTTGAACTTCAATAAGTTCAAAAACTGGAAATCCACTGGCTAAGTTGCACCCGTGGCTACCCGTAGTGACCAGAGCAAGATGGACAGCCCTTACTAACCAAATTTACAAGATTCAAATTTCTCCAATAAGAGACTCATTTTAATCTCTGCTTTTGCATCCTAATTCCACAATTATGAGAAAGATTTAATAACTTTCCCTTAAATACCCAAAAAGAGAGAGGGAAGCTCCCTTTCAGAGGGCCTCTTCCCCAGATCCAGTATAGCAACCCACCTTAACCCTTCTAATCCTATATAGCTTGTCGATTACTAGGGAGGGACCAAGTATAGGCCTGGGGCCCTTATAGTGATTTAAAAGTTCTTATTCTAATTTATTCTATAACATTGCTATTCCATAAGAACAGAGAAAAAACAACAGTGTGTTCACAGCCCTTGTCCTATAAAAACAGGTAAGTATAAACAGTGATAAAATGTACTACTTCTTGTGGTCAATTTGTTTGTGTACCATTATTTAAAACATAGTGAAAACTAATAAGTCTTTATAAAGTGAAAATTAACACTCTTGCCTTTTGGGGCTCTACCCATTCCTTATTTACTTTCAAAAATTTATTTCTCCGTAATAATCTCTATCAAAAAAGGTGATTATGAAAACAGCTCCTACCAGCTGTTTGTCTTATAGTGCAGTGTTATCAATATTTTAATATTAGAACCTAGTGACATTTAAATACAATTTCTCATTACCTTAACAAGATAGCAACAGAGATATAATAGGAAGTGGGGAGGGAAAGTTTTGGGAAAATTACAGGAAGCAGGATGGATAGAACGGAGAATTAGTCGACCTGATTACAGATCTTTCAGGATTGCTACACCTTCATGGTGGTTGTTTATTATTACTGATTTATTACCCAAAAGAGCTATTAGTTTCGTGGGGAAGCCCCATTTGTACTGGATATTTTTTGCTCTTAAGCTTTTGGCTATACCTTTCAATTCCATTCGCTTCATAATGGTTTCCCTTGAGAAATCCCGAAAAATCTGTAAATTTTCATAGGGCGACGGGAATAATCTTTTTTCAAAAGAATATCTCATAATTGAATCTTTATAAGCAGCAAAATGGATTTTAAGGATTACATCTCTAGGGCAATCCTTAGGAGCAGATTTGGGGAGAGGCAGACGATGTATTCTATCGATCAGAATAGATACCTTAAAGTTAGGTTTGACTATACTGGACAAGAATGTACCTGCATAGTGCTTTAAATCCGTACTACCAACTTCTTCTCCAATCCCCCTAATTTTGATGTTGTTCCTTCTAGAGTAGTCATCTAATTTAGTATTGCGAATTTTAAGGAGGCCTATTTCTGTTTCAAGTTGTTGATAATTATATTTTAAGTTTTGCATTTCCTCTCGAATCAATTTAAGATCTTTTCCTAAATTATCAGTCTTAACTTGAACAATACTTATTATTTTTGCGTTTTCAGCAATTTTTCCTGTTAATTCAGATATAATGGAATTTTTAAATTCGAGGAAAAGCCCTTTTAGGACAGGCAATGTTACACCACTATCTTCTGGTTCTGAGACTTTACTAGAAGCTTCTGACCTCAGTGTCTCATTGGGGGAGGATTGAGCCATACTTAAAAAATTGGCTTCAGAATTAATATCAGGCTGGATCGACTCTGCAGCTTTCCCTTTATTAGGTGGTGAAAAGAATGAGCTAGATGAAATGGGATTTTGATGGAGTATATCCCCTTTCGGTTTATTTTTTAAAACTCGGCCTTGTTTCTTATTCATGTTTCCCTTTTTATACCTTAATCCCCTTAAGGGATTAACACTGTAAATAGACAAAATATAAGAAATTGAACAGTACACACAGTTCCTTCAGAAAAGGTAGAGTAAACAATTGTCCCAGATGCTGACGGATTTGCTGACAGCTTTGTTAGGGTGGATATAACCAATTCTTATATGACCCATATATACCGTACTGTTCTTAACCAATCCAAGCCAGTAGCTACCAATTCCCATCAAGGCTTGGGGAACAGCAAAAAAGTGAGCAAAGGACCAGACTCTTTCTGAAGTTAGACAGACTTCACCACCAATCTTAATGAAAGCGGGGTTGTATTCCTTAAAGTCCAGTAGAGTGTGTGACACTTATGCCAAATAAAGTCAGAAGTCCAGATAAATTCTTCAGCAAATTATTGCAGCAAAAAAAAGTTGGTATATTTAAGGCTTAGATATGGCTGTGCACAGCTATTCAAAGCCTATGTTAGCTTCCTGATTTTAGGACACAATGAGGAGAATCAAAGGCAACCAGGGTGGATAAGCATTAAGCTCCAGGGGCCAGCATCAAATTTTACAGTCTCCCAGGCTGTTTCTGCTGACGTGATGTATTGGTAGTTGTCAGGGGGTACCCATGCGGTGAACTCTTAGGGATCTTAGAGGGACTTATTATAGTGGCCTTGTGAGCTAACACATAGCTGATTATAAGAAGCACACTGCTTCTAAACAAACTCCCTGCCTCTTCACCCTCTCCTCCCTCTTCACAAATAAAGCATGGCTCTCTCCAAACCCCCTCTCCCTGAACGGGCTCTTATGCACCCGCCTACCGCCACCTCCAGTGTAACGCCAGCTCCAACGTGCAGCCTCACAGGTCCTGTGTGCAGCCTCACGGGACCGCCCGAGCGTCTTCCACCTCTCCTATACTCTGCCCACTTTGTTCCTCATTCCAGGAGATCCGTCCCGCCGGGCACGTCTCTAATAGGGCATGTACCGTTGGTTTATACAATATATAAATGAAAATAACTTAATGCAGCACAAAACAAAAATCTACTTAAACAGACTTGCTCACAGCTTCGTTCCCTCACTAGCCCTAAAAACCGCTTCTCCGTTCTCAGGTAAAACAGTCCTTTGTATTACTCGCACGGAGGGGTGGGGTCCTGGCCCACCCGCTCTCCAGGAACCCCAACCTCCAGGGACCCTTGATACACTCTTTTAGTGGAGTTGATAAAGTCTTAACTTTGCAGACTTCTCCCTGGGGTATATGCAAAAGCCTGGAACAGTACCTTCTTTCTTTAGTCCCTCTCCATGCTTTTCTCCAAACTCTGGTGTAGTCCAGACTTTACAGCAGCTCGTCTGAAAAATCCTTTTATTTCAATGGCTATAATATACTCAGTCAGACTCTCTCTCTCTCTAGTCTCCTTATTGCAAGCAGCTTGCCCTCTGTGAGACTATAGTTACTCTGCAGGCTCCAAAACACTCTCCTCCTCTGTAGTCTACCTCTGGCAGCTCATGGCAAACAACTTCCTGTGTTTCAGGCTTTCTGAAATGCAGAAGGACCTGTAACTTGTAGCTCCAGGAAACAGCAGTGCAGCACTCCATACACAGCTGACATCTCACTCTGCTAGCTATACTTTCCAGGCTCCTTGTGGCCTTGGCTAGGCATCAGAGCCCCTGGCTGCAGCTTCCACACTCTGCTTACATCACTTAGGCCAGAGCCTAATCAGCCCTCCTTTCCCTGTTTGTGTGTTTGAAAAAAAGGCTTATCACACCTGCAGCTAAATTAGCACAGCTCCAGGGATTTAACTCCAAGTTATCTGGAGCGGATTACCTTAATACTGTGTGAATTGCACCATCCACCGGGGGGCAGTACACCAGTATGTGTATTTGTATACACACACACCCCAAGGAAACCGAAAAATATTCTAGAATTGACAATATAGCAAATACAAGGTGCCCTTGTCTTGGAGCCTCATCCAATAGCAAGCCCGTAGCTTGCGGCGTCGAGATTTGCTACAATTACAGAGTGATTTATGTCAACAAGGCCGCAACTTACGGCCTGAAAGCCTAAACCATTCTTCCACAAAATAGCATTCCAGAGCGTGATCCAGATCAATTAAGCAAGTCCATAACTACCAATTTAGAAACAGACCATAATAAATGAGACAGTCATTATTACGTCAGTAAACCTTGAAGTTTACACATCATTCAATTCAAGCGTTTAGAAGTCCTATATGTGATCAGATTTACAATCCGGCAATGTACAAAATAATAAAAATCAATGAAGGAAATGTTCTAGTCCATGTGGGTGGCCTGATATGTATTAACTCGCTAATTCCCGAGATTGCTATAACCCCAAAATAACACATAAATTTTTTTTATTTTTGATTGCAGATTTGTGAGCTTGAGACTGTTGTGCAATTAATTCTAATGTCTTTCATCGCTTTCCCCGTCTTTAAAAGTGCAATATTGATGTTTTATTTACATTTACAGTGCAACGAACAGGGGTTAACCCCCCTTGTGATTCCTCTCTGGTACCCGTAGGATTTCCTTTTACATTTGACATTTACGGGTGTGAAAATGATTTGCGGGCTTGAGGAATTGTAGCAATTTAAAAGGGATTTGCGATTGTAACTCTTGCGGGCTTGAAATATCGCAAAAAGACACCAATTGTATAGCAAATTTGTTTACGGGCTACATTGCGGGCTTCCGTAAACAACTAGCCCAAATTAATCAAGGCCATAGTTTGCCTAGAGCCACTGGATCAGCTCCATGTGTGTATTTTACATAGTGTGGGGGCTTAGCACTAAGATCAGGTGCTACTCATACTTGCCCTCTGCTTTTCCTCACTAATGTGGTAGGCACCTTCTGACCTGAGGGGCTCAACTCCTGGGGGACATATTGTTATGTCTCTGGTTGTGCTTGTCCATAAGATTGTCTTGGCAAAGATACTAGACTGGGTTGCCAGTCCCTACTCCATTGTACCACAATTTGTCAAATCTCTCTGTTATGATCCACCCATGTTAGGTGATACTACATGGTATAGCTCAACAAGCCCCTCGCCACGACAAGGCAGTGATCCAGAACAGGGGTTATTTAATTAACTTAGGCATATACATACAGGGTGAATATGAAGTTTTGTCAGGTAAAATATTCCTCTTAAGAAGTTTACAGCGGACAAGACACCATGCAGTAAGGCTGGAGAAAAGTATATTTCACCTACACCTGGAAAGGAAATCTTCCCAGTAAGCGTTGTGTTGTGGAACTCATTACTCTGTAATTGCAGATTCAATAGATAACTTTGAAAATTAGTTTTATAAATTATAGGCATAAAGAACATAAGGTATCATTTACTGGAACAGTTTCTGGCCTAATCTATTTAAATTGTTATAATACAATTACAGTACCAATGTTTGGGGCCGGAAAGGAATTTATATTTCCCAAAATGAAACAATTTGCATTGTTTAATTTGGTTGTTCCTTGCGGATAAACTAGCATAAAACTCAAAACGGAGACCACAGCAGACATACAAACTTTGGGTTTGAAGGACATGTTTGTTATATCGTGAACAACTGCTATGTAAAGTAAATGAGATGCATGTTCCACAGTGAATGTTGTTTTAGCTAATTGCATTAAAATTGCAAATTTATTGTAGTATCACAACATTCTGCCTTCCACCAGATAGGCATTGTTTAGTAAGTACTAATGCAGTGCCTCTTCTGTAACTCATACATTGAAAAGGACATAAAAAATAAATATAAGTAAACAAATGTAGTATTTTGCATCACAAAGGTGCTCAATCAGAGAACGAACAAACCTTAATAGGTTAGTTCTATGGACATGATAACCCACTCAGAGAGCAACCTCTTTTAGCTCACTTGTACCCTTCACAGGGAGAAATATCCGTATATCAGTCTCACTAGAGTTGACAGAAAGGTTTGGCAGGACTGTTTGATATTCCCTGACTAGTGACCCAGCCCCGAAATACCAGGCAATTCCACCCTGAACCGGAGAAACGGCAAAACCCAGATGTAAGTTTCGGCCTTCATTGGGCCTCGTCAGTAAGGTGTATCTGAACTCCCTGAGTAGGTAACCAGACCTATAAGACAAACCTACTTTAGGTATTGTCCGTTCTCCGATTGAGCACCTCTAATTTTGTTGTTGTGTATGCAGATTACCTTTTAGGGGTTTTTCTCACCCTAAGGGTGATGGGGGAACCAGACATGGACTCCTTGCTCACTGTGCCTAAGGGGGTACAGCGGCACCTCACTGACGAGGCCCACAGAGGCCGAAACGCTGGGGTTTGCTGTTTATTCTGTTCAGGGTAGAATTGCCTGGCATTTTGGGGCTGGGTGACTCTTTTGAGTGAGACCAAACTGATATACTACATGATATCTCTCCCTGCGAAGGGCACGCATGATCTAAAAGCTAAAAAAGGTGTTCCTTGCGCTAGTGGAGATGAGCGTCATAGACGCTCATCCCTACGACCCCCAATGACTTTCGGACCGCATTTGCGGAAGTGGAGGCTCTACAACGACGAAAACGAGGCTACATGACCGTAAAGCCGCAAACCACAAACGGCTTTTACAAAAACCTGTACAACCTACAACATACACCATTAGCAAGGGCGCTAAATCATACAAACCCGCCTACCACATACACATTAGCCGCCATTTTACAACACTAATTTACAGAATGCGGACGTACCCAGCTACACAAATGGCTTCCCCTCGCACACGCAGCCTATTTACACTACACACTTCACACATTGCTGACACTTACACCTCAGCTCAACAACACTGCAAATCTACATTATATGCTACAGGAACATCAAAACAGATTGTTAGCTCTTCAGCACATTCCTTGCTGCATATATTAATTACAAAGAGGTAAAGTATATTCATTTATGATTTCATTCATTCATTTGCATTAAAAAAAATAATACACAAAACAAAATGAAAATAACACCACACTATCGCAAACCACCACAAACACCTTTACCGCGCCACCCACAAGGTGCCCCAACGGTGCTCATAGGACACAAACTTCACCGGGGGGAGCCTTGCAATAAGCGACAAAACGAGATTACGGCGGACCTTACAATAAGCGCAAAAGCGCCTATGATAACAACAAATACACCAACCCAAAGGTGCTCATTGCGAGCCTTGCAATGAGCGCACAAGGATCTCAGAACACCAAAACAGCATTACCTGCCTTACAATTTTATTGCCGTCATTTTTTGACAGGCCAGTCGCTAGTCTTTAAATATTTATGAATGTTTACCATAATATGTAGCATGGCATTTCAAGACCTACTTTTTAACACTTGGGTTTTGCCAGAAGAAAGCAACATACATTTTCAGTTGTCATTGTCTAGGACTTGAAGCAAAGCAAATATATGCCAACCAGTTCATTGTTAAAACGAGCAAGCGATGGCCAGTCTTGTGACAGATTTAATACAAAATAAGGATCAATACACGGCACTGAATAGGAAGTTGAAGTTTCCAATAACAACAGGTATGTTTGCTGGAGACCATATTTCCAAAAAAGGAATAACACTTTTTGATACACAACATATAAAATGGTACTTAGTCTAAAATGTATCCAGAAGCACTTAATACACCTCGTGTGTATGACATATTCAACAATGTGCGGGTGAAATATTTCAAAGAATCAAAGGTTAAACCAAGAAGCCCTGACTCCTGCTTTAGAGTGGACAGAAAGGTTTGGCAGGACTGTTTGATATTCCCTGACTAGTGATTTCTAACATACATTTTTATTTTAATCTTTGGTCACAATAATGATAATTTTGTTTCTTATTTTATATCCCTAAAATAAGATTAAGAAATATTTTCAAAAAATTAGGGAATATTATTGTGCATGAGACTTTGACCCACCATGGGGACTATTTTTTTATTTTTCTGCTAATACAACAGCTTGATGATGGGCTATCTGAAAAGAACATGTATGTAACATATAAAGAATGATGTGACTGGCCAGAGCAGGGTAGGGATGCCTGTTAAAGGGACATGGCATACAGTTATTTTTTTCATGTAGTCAAAGGAGCATGTTTTAAACATTGCCAAAGTTGTGTTTTGCATGAACAGGTATTAAGTAAAACTTGTTTTAAGCTTCATTGAAATGAACAAAAAATCATACTTATCACTGTAGATTTCATTGGCAGACAAGTATAACTCATACGGCTACATTACTGACCATTGGCTGACCGGTACAAGCTGCAAGATCATTTAAACCTTTGAATTATTTTTTTCTGCATTGAGAGCATCGTTTGAAAAAAGAAATTGCACAGGTGTACATTTATCAAATATCTTCTTGCAACAAAGAAAGAAATGCTTTCAACTTCCCTTTAAATTGATTTAAAATGTACATTAAGGAGCCTCTACAGTTTAATCCAATGAGTTAGAAAGCATCACTTAATGTGCCACTAGTCGCACACTTCATCACAAGAATTATTTAATTTAAAATTGGTACTGGTTTGAAAGATGGTTTATTGTTTATGACCTCTGCATGTGTGACTTGATCCGCCTAAACTAAAATCCCAGAACCCAATAAACACACAACACCAGATGTATGGGTAAAATACAGGCCACAGCTTTTATTAACATAACCTGCAGGTACCATAACCTGCCCAAAACCTGGGGCTGCATACCTTCCCCAGGACAGAGCTCATACCCAGCCAGAGGCTCTATGGAACCCCGTGCCCAAGAGACCTCTGGCATTGGCCCATACCGGATACCTTCCCAGCTAATGAGCTCCGCCCTAAGGTGACGCAGCACCCCCGCCAAGCTGTGACAATATAACATTACACATATGTAAACATATACATAAACCATATAAATATAGGGAGGGAGGGAGGGAAGCTCTGCTCTGATTAACGGTTAAGTGCTCCCAGGCGGGAAATTACCCCCCCTATATAACCTGACAAACCCCTCCCCCAAATTTAACCTATCCAATGGCTACCCAGCACCCAGCCCGGTCAAAATGCTCCTGTAACTAGGCAGTTACAGGGTGCTGACTTGACCTCTGCATGTGTGACTTGATCCGCCTAAACTAAAATCCCAGAACCCAATAAACACACAACACCAGATGTATGGGTAAAATACAGGCCACAGCTTTTATTAACATAACCTGCAGGTACCATAACCTGCCCAAAACCTGGGGCTGCATACCTTCCCCAGGACAGAGCTCATACCCAGCCAGAGGCTCTATGGAACCCCGTGCCCAAGAGACCTCTGGCATTGGCCCATACCGGATACCTTCCCAGCTAATGAGCTCCGCCCTAAGGTGACGCAGCACCCCCGCCACCCGCAAGCCCTACGGGCTAAGCACCGCCAAACGAAACCATGGCCTGTATAATACCCTCCTTCAAAGTGTAATTAAATAACTGAAGGCCAATTTCATTTAGGTGAACCCCATCTTCCCCAAAAAACGTGTGAGCCTCCGGGGTCTCTAGGTCCTTGTGTCTAATGGAAAACCCCCCCAAACGCCTGACAAAAGATGCCATGATCTTATTTATTCTTTTCCTGGCCTTGTCCAACCTGGCATGATCAAATGCCCCCCGCCAGCGTAACCTTGGCGTTATGTGGGACCAAATAACCAATAAATCTGGGAACAATTCCCGAAGCCTGAGGACATCCCTCTTCATTATCCGAATAAGCTCCCGCATGGGCATGGAACCTAAATCATTACCCCCTGCATGGATCAGCAGTATCTCCGGCGGAGGAGATGACCTAGCTAGACTCGATACCGTTAATAACACCTGCTCCCATCTCAACCCCCTAACCCCAAACCACTTAATTACTACTGCTTCCTCTGGGAAACCCAGCTGAAGGCCCTGATCAGTTATTCCTGCTGCCCTTCTGGCCCAATAAATGAATGAATGGCCTACGATCCATAACTGTATGGGGTTTCCTGCAATAAAACACATAATATACATATCACAAACTTTGATTTTCACAATAACCAACATGTTACGGACACTGAAGCAGTTCCTACTCCGTGCCCATACTTTAAATATAATTTCTAACTTTGTTTGCCGGCAGATCTCTTCAACTCATCCACAATACTCATACCACTCACCGCCGTAGGGGCAGTCCTCTATACCCACTACAGCTTTTTGTTGACATCTGGGCAGTCCTATTACCCAGTGCCCCAGCACTGTAACTTTTTCTGTTCGGGCAGCTGACCCGTACCCCTTTTTCTGCCAGGTCCTGCTCATAGGATCAAATTCCACCACTCCATTTGAAATGGTGTTTGCTCCACCTTAGCTAACGGTGCTTCTTTCCTAAACCGCTGCCATTCAAACCTTGATAAGGAATCTGCAATCACATTTTTAACCCCTGGTATGTGCGATGCTCTAACTAATATATTTAACTGAAGACACTTCAATACCAATTGCCTCAGTAGCCTCACTACTGGAGGCGAAGAGGCAGTAATAGAATTAATTGCCTGTACCACGCTCATGTTATCGCAATTAAAGATAACATGATGATTTTTTAACTCATCACCCCACAACAATATTGATACCAGAATAGGAAACAACTCCAGTAACGTCAAATTCCTTGTCAAACCACTCTCCCTCCAGCTAGCGGGCCACGCCTGCGCACACCAACAACCCCTAAAGTAAGCCCCAAAACCCAGAGATCCTGACGCGTCGGTAAACAACTTCAACACTTCATTGGCAACTGGTTCCTTCATAATCATATTACGCCCATTAAAATGCTCCAAAAACTCGAGCCAAATGCGTAGGTCTGCTTTATGATCTGCTGAAATCCTAATGTGATGATGTGACTGATTTACACCCGCCGTAGCCAATGATAATCTCCTGGAAAATATCCTCCCTATTGGAATAATCCTACAGGCAAAATTAAGTTTTCCGAGCAGGGACTGCAAAGACTTCAACGTAACTTTCTTAGCTCCCAACACCACTGAAACACTAAACTTTAAATCTGCTATTTTATCTCCCGGAAGACTACACTCTAGTTTGACAGTGTCCAGCTGGATACCAAGCAAACACAAAATGTGAGACGGACCTACAGACTTATCCTCTGCCAATGGAATGCCAAAGTCCCCCGCCAACTCTTGAAAACCTTGCATTAACCGGATGCAATCCCGGGACTCAGCAGAACCGATAAAAAGAAAATCGTCCAAATAATGCACGACCGAAGACAAACCCGTCTTAACGCAGATGACCCAATGTAAGAACGAACTAAATTTCTCAAAATATGAGCAGGATATACAACAGCCCATCGGAAGGCACTGGTCCACAAAAACCTTACCCCAAATCTGGCATCCCAACAAATGAAAGGAATCCGGGTTGACCGGGAGTAACCGAAAGGCCGACTTTATGTCAACCTTTGCTAACCAAGCCCCTCTACCAGCCCTCCTAATTAACTGAACCGCCTGTTTAACTGAAGCGTACGAAACCGAGGATAACTCCCTGTCAATCCCATCGTTAACTGATAGGCCCCTGGGGTATGATAAATGATGAATAAGCCGAAAGGAACCCGGCTCCTTTTTAGGAACCAGGCCCAACGGTGATATCCTCAAATCTTTTATCGGAACCTCATCAAAAGGACCTGCCATTCTACCTTTTTCAACTTCACTGATTAACTTGCTCCAAACCAACGAAGGATTCTCCCTAGCAGATCTTAAATTCCTAGGCCACCCCAACGGGGCCGAAAACAACGATGGGATAGAAAAACCTACCGAAAAACCCCTAAGCAACAACCTAGCGTCCTCTGATGAAGAAACCCTACTGGCGTAGCGCCTTAACCACCACTCCATCCTTTCTAACCGGACCGGGCTCTCCCCCTTTTTGTCCAAACTCACCCGCCTTTTGACCTTTTGATCTCTTAAAGCAGCGAAAAAGAGGATGACCCGTGCCACATTCAGAACACTCATGTCTAAACTTACAAGAACCACCCCAACTGCAAGATCCTTCATTATAAGCGAAACAATACCCTTTTTTACCACTAGCAGCTACCGCCGGTTTTGGGGCCGCCCCAACCGCCGGCCGCAAAGGTGTTACTATTTTTAACCAACTACCCATATCCCTATCATCCCACTGCATGGATGGCCTAACAGCCAACTTCTGACGGAATTTTTCATCATACGCCCACCAAGCTAAGCCGCCGTTAGTCCTATGGATGCCTTCAATTTCATCCAGGTAACAAAACAATGCTGAACAACATTCCGGATTACGCTCCCCCACTATACTGGCAAATATAACATAGGCCTGTAACCAATTACTAAAAGTCTTGGAAATCTTCCTGTATCTGCGCTTACGCTCATCCTCCTCTTTCTTTCCCTCATCCTTCTTATCATCTGCCTTGACTTCTATGAAATTATCCAGCGGGAGAAGCGAGAATATCTCTATAAACTCCCGCTTCCAAATCCTTTCCTTCAATTCTTTAGCTACATACTCACCAATAGGACCAATTGAACACAGTGCTGATTTGTTCATTACTGTGTCAGCTACCCTAATGCCTGCTGTAGAAATACCTTTTTCCTGCACTCCCTCACCTCCAGTAACCTCTGGCCCCACACCTGTACCCGTTTCAGTAATACCTATTGATGGAGCCGCCCTTATCCCTGTATTTATAGCCAACTCAGGACCTACCCATGCTACCTCGGGTCCCCAGTTTTTCTCCTTTCCCAACTGTGACAATAAATTCTGTAATTGATCTACCACCTTTACTAAGCTAACTTGTGTGTTGTCAGAATGTGTGTATAGCGTATCTATCAATTCACCTGTGGTACGTGTGTTGTCAATTGCTGACACAGAGGTTGCCGGGACCGCTGAAGTATTCGTCTCATTCCTTTCTCCTGTTTGTCTGGAGAAGGGAAGTTGCTTGCTCCTGTTTGGCGTCGCCTCCTTTCTTGTGCTCTTTTTTACCCTCCGGTCCTCCCCGGAAGGCAGTCTCTGGTCCTTTCGTTCTCTTGTATCCTTATTGCACCTGGAACGAGGATAAACAGATCTCCTCCCTCTTTCATCCCTTTCATGCTCACCTCCACCTCGAGCGTGCGGTGGCGACCGCTGTCTTGACCTTGACCTCCGCCTGGGGGAGGGCGTTCCTCTGTTCCTGCGAGTTGGTGAAATATATCCTCTCCTCTGCCAATATGTACCCGCCGGCGACCTCCTATCTCTGCTGTCAGATGGTCTACTTGCACTCCTTTCTTTGTCCACTCTGCCTCCTGTTGCTTCTACCCGCCTCCTCGGGACTGACGACAGGGACCGGTCAGGTGCCAGTGAAGACCTTACGAAATCCTGATGCCATCTGCTCTGCACGCCCGTTTGTGACTTGCTCCTGGCGGATGTCCCTTCCTCCGGATCAGCATATGTGGAAACAGGACACAACAAAGCAGGAACAGCAGCCGTAGACACAAACCTAACTTCCCGCTGAAAATCCTCTTCCTCTTCGCTCTCACTTGACACTTCCTCCATACTATAGGCTAATTCTAAGCTGCCAGAAAAACTACATCCATCAACCCCTGTTTTGCTGGAATCCCACAACTCTGCGCCACCTGCAACCTCCATAAATTCCCTAGCTGGCAAGTCTTTATTAGCAGGGAGCCCCTCTCTACTCACACTGTCCTGAGCACTAGACTGCTCCTTCCCCTGCTGTGCTGTCTGCCTACTGCCTGTCTGAATCTTTCTTTTTGTGCTTCTACAGCCAGCTCTCCTCTTCCCAACCACTGGCTCCTCTGAACTATCCCCTGTGTGCCACTCATCCCCCCCTGGCTGTCCCCTGTCTGGGCTTATGTCCTCCTCACCTGGCTTTCTCCTGCCTGGGCTTATAAAACGCCCTGCAGACCTCAGCGACGCCGACCTTGTCCCTGCAGCTGCTCCTTGTTCAGACCTCCCGTCAGATGCCTGCGCCAGCTCCTTACCCGCTGGCCGCCTCCTCCCGATGATGTCACGGCGGCTCCTCGTCGGCGCAGTGATCTCCGCTGCCTCTTCTCTCCTTGCAGCGTGTTCTTCCGCCGACGCAGCTCTTCTGGATGCCTCCTGGTGCTGCAACTGCTTACAGGAACCTGTTGACGCGCCGGCAGGACTCTGGTAAGTACCTCTTCCCTTCTGCTTCTGTCTTGGGGTTTTCACTGCAGGCTGCGCCCCTCTTGTCCTTGCGACCATCTTCTTCCTTGCTCCATTTCTCCCCCTCTTCCTGGGGGTCGCCATGTCAGGGCTGAGCCTCATGGGAGGCCTTGCTGATCTTGTTGGGCGCGACCTCCCCTGCCACCTGGACTCCTGGTGTCCAATGCTGCACTGATTTCTGGGCCACTGGCGGGGCCACTCTCATCTAGCCTGGCCATCAGCTCCTCCAACCATCCCTGGCCATTTTCTTCTGCTTGGCTCCTAAGTTGGGCTATGAAAGAGTCCACACTTGGTGTTGCCATAGTTAATCAGATGCAAGCTCTGCTCTGATTAACGGTTAAGTGCTCCCAGGCGGGAAATTACCCCCCCTATATAACCTGACAAACCCCTCCCCCAAATTTAACCTATCCAATGGCTACCCAGCACCCAGCCCGGTCAAAATGCTCCTGTAACTAGGCAGTTACAGGGTGCTGACTTAAGTTGCTTTAATATTTCCTGTGAATATATAGTAACATTGTATGCTGTTTTTTTAACAGCTACTCTAATTATTATGGACAATGCTAATTAAGACATATTTGGTAGTAGCCTGGCTCTGATGCCAGCCAGAATATTATGACCCCAACAATTTTGAGTTGAGGGAACTGACCCGATTCACATCAGGTTTATTTCCCAGTCAGCATTACTGTTCCCAGACTTGGTGCATTTGCTTTCTGTGCGATTTTGATTCCATATTTAGTCAATGCTCCATTTGGCAGGATTCCTTGTGACTAATTCACTGCATTATGTCAAGGACACTAGAAAAATAACTACTGTTTGGAGTAGTTCACTTGCAAGAAATATGCAGTACAATCTATGAAATAAATCACGTAGAAGCTGCACTGGTTGTGGCTTGCTGGGACTTTATCAGCATATGTGTATACACAACAATGTGCTATGTGTAATGGAAGGGAGTCTATTTCTTTCCTAAAAATAGGAACTTGCATTTTCTTTTTTATACGCATGCATTTAAAAATTATTTGCACCAAATATGAACACATTTCTTCTGGGTTTCTGCAAAGCATTGCCCCAGTACTCCATGGAGACTGCAAATCCCACTGCTAATCCCCAACCCATTTTTTTGGATTACTGTTTTTGTCTTTTTCCTTATTTAAATGTTTTGTTTTCTTCTTGGAAAAATGTGTAGGTAAATAATATTTTATACAACACACCATGATACTATAGGAACAAAGACACATAAAACATTGTATTTGCCAGAAAATGTATTGAGAATGTGTAACAATAATGTTATACAAAACAGAAAAAAGGTAACGTATAAAAATTATAAAAGAAGATAATTAATGAAATGTTCATATTGTAACTTGATATTGTATCTGGAATGTTTCAAGAGATAATTTATGGGGCTACACTACCATCACTATATCATTGGTTAATGCAGGAAGTAATCCAAAAGAGATTGGAGAAAATAAATGTTAATAAAGCCCCGGGTCCTGATGGAATACATCCAAGGGTACTAAGCGAACTGATTTCTGTAATAGCCTAACCATTATATCTAATTTTTCAAGACTCACTCACCACAGGGTCGCTACCAGATGACTGGAGAAAAGAAGAGGCGATACCTATATTTAAGAACGGAGCAAGAGCAAATCCGTGGAATTACAGACCTATGAGCCTCACATCTGTAGTTGGGAACCTTTTAGAAGGGTTAATAAGGGACAGCATACAAGAATATGTCTATTTGAACAAGATCATAAGTAGCAGTCAACACGGATTTATGAAGGATAGGTCAAGTCAGACCAATCTAATTCGTTTCTGTGAGGAGGTTAGTAGGAACTTGGATCAGGGCAACTCAGTGGATCTTTTTAGATTTTGCAAAGGCTTTTGATACAGTGCCACATGGGAGACTTTTGAGTAAACTAAGGGATACAGGAATTGCAGTAAATATCTGCTCATGGATCTAGAGCTGGCTGAAAGACAGGAAACAAAGGGTTGTTGTAAATGGAACATACTCCGATTGTACTAATGTGGTAAGTGGGGTTCCTCAAGGTTCAGTATTTGGTCCTCTCCTTTTTAACATATTTATTAATGATGTTGAAGTAGGACTCGAAAGTAGTGTCTCCATTTTTGCTGATGACACTAAGTTGTGCAAGGTAATAAAATCAGATAATGATGTACTTTCCCTACAAAGGGATTTGCATAAATTAGAGAAATGGGCGGCTAAATGGCAGATGAGATTAAATACAAATAAATGCAAGGTTATGCATTTGGGAAGGAAAAATAGCCATGCAATCTATAATCTTAATGGACCGAATCTAGGAGTATCTAATATTGAAAGGGATTTGGGATTACTTGAGGACAACCACCTAGGTAGCAGTGCCCAATGTCAAGCAGCAGCTGCTAAGGGAAGTAAATTATTAGCATGTACTAAGAAGGGTATAGAAGCAAGGGAAGCAAATATAACTCTGTCACTATCAAAATCCCTAGTACGCCCTCATTTGGAATATGGAGTACAATTTTGGGCACCACTTCATAAAAAGGACATTTTAGAGCTGGAAAAAGGTACAGAGAAGGGCAACAAAACTAATAAGGGGAATCGAGGGACTAAGTTATGAAGAAAGACTAACCAAACCATCTATGAGGGCATATGATTACCTTATTTAAAAAAACATCCAAGGTCAATATAGAGCTTTGTCAAGTGAACTTTTTGTACCAAAAGATTTTCAACTGACAAGAGGACATCCCTTGAGGTTAGAGGAAAAAGGATTTCACCTTAAAGAAAGAAAAGGGTTTTTCATTGTTAGGGTGGTTACACTGTGTAATTGTCTACCAAAGGAGGTGGTGACAGCGAATTCGATAGATAAGTTTAAAAAGAGGTTAAATATATTTTTGAATAAAGAGGGCATTCAAGGTTATCCTAGATAACTAACGAAGGAATATTGATCCAGGGAGTCTCTGGGGGTCAGGAAGGAATTTCGCTATTTTTCCCCTTATGAGACAATTGGCAAAGTTTCAATGTTTTTTTTTTTTTTTCTGTTTGCCTTCCTCTGGATCAATTAACAATTATTAACAAATAGTCCACATATTAAAAGGATCAGAAGAGATCTAAAAAGGTTGAACTTGATGGACTAACAGTCTTTATTCAATATATATATATTTCACAAAAATGCCACCAAGTTAAAAATATAAAATATGTGAACATTTACAAGGATGTGTACGATTATCAAAGGCAAATATATATTTTTTTGTATTACCCTATTTTCTGTATTACCCTATTTATAGATAAAAAAAATTTAAAATCTTTTCTAGAAAGTATAATTTTCTCACTGTATATGTTAGAATTGCTATTAATACAGTATACAAAATTGTGCATATCTTTAAAAATGTTAATCTTATAGGATCTTTACTGTAATTAATATATATATATATATATATATATATATATATATATTTATGTATGTATATGTGTGTATAAATATATATATATATATGTGTGTGTTTTACAGCAACCAGTTACTTTTAACCTTTTTAGTATGTGATTACAGGGCGTATCCTTCCTATTTTATGAATAGCCATGTTCAGATTAACAGGGAGCTGCCAAATTGTGCTTCCTCTTGCTAATGAGCCAACAAGACTTCAAAAATGCAAAAACATTGTATTATATTCTCAATCATTAAATGGTTTTACCCATTCTCTGATACCCTAGCCTGATCATTGTCGTGTTTCCCAAACAAATTGAAACATGGGGCACTTTTCTGGGAGGCCTGCAACAGTATCGATAGGAATTTCTGGATCTCAAAATGTGTTTGTAAAATCCCATAATTCTTCACCAGAACCATAGCATTCTACTTAAGTGCCCAACACAAAATTTCAGGAAGTCTCTGGACTTTGAAATTATTTTTAAGGAGATCATAGCCATTCTCCAGGAGATTCAGGAACAAATCTCACTTTGGACATACAGATTTTGGAGACATTTTCTTGGGCAATCACTGGTCACATGAAATGAAATCACATGGCTCCAATAAACAAGGATGTAAGTATATAATGGGAAATACATTTTATTTGCAGGGTTGCATATGTCCAATTCAATTTATCAAAGCAGCCTCACTTATATTGTAATAAAAACAAAAGTGTTACCTAATTGATTGTGTAAGAAATTGAAGAAGGCTGGAGAAGTATGAAGTGGATAGGTTAAGTTAGAGAATGAAGAGTATATTGTGAGTGGCAATAGTTTAAGGTGAAAAAGATGGGATACGGTGCAATGCGATAAAAATATGCTTTTGTGTTTCTGAAGAGACAACCTGTTTCTCATTACTTATAATCGTCAAATCCCTTAAACAAATCCCTGCTATATTATTTCTTCGTGCTCCCAGACACTGAATACATATTTATCCAGGATACATCATAAAGTGCAAATTAATATAAAGTCAGTTTCTCTGATTGTCTGATGATTGCATTACAATACTAAAAGATTTTCATTACTGCCTTCACAACACGGCTACTATAAGTCATAGTACATTTGTGTGTACCATAGGTTGCTGCGCTCTTATGACAGGAATATCTGCACATAATATAAATATTTGCCAGTATGGGGTCCACTCTTCTAGGGCCCCCACAGAAGTATCTCTGCCACTGTCAACAGCCCTCATTGAATATGCACTTACAACTTTGATACCATACATTTAAAGGAGCTGGTTACAGACCTTACATAGTGGAATGCAGGATTTCAAACGCAGTTTTAGTATGCTTTTAAAACAAAATTAGAAACGCCTCCTGATGAACACTACATAGAGTCAGGACACTGCACAGACTAAGTTATGGAGAAATCAGTTGCACACTCCACTGGCTGATATATATATTTTACTTTTACGTATATTTTGCCAGATGTTTGTTTAAAGCAGAGTGTCAATTACTAGACTTTCTATGCTGTTTCAACGTCTGGACTCCCATTTTGTAAAAAGAAAAGTGTGGCATATAATCCCAATGAGATTGCAATGTGAAATATAAGGAATTGGACACAACTAGTATGTTCTACAATACTGCTTTACTGTACTACTGTAGCGTGAAACTAGTAACCCCGCAGATGGGAAAAAGCTTATTGTAAACAGGGTTACTTTACAGTCAGCTGTTCTCTACTGCTAGCAAGTAAGCGTGAGAGTGCATTGGGGCTTCTAGTAGGCACAGGTGCACTGATGTGCATTCTGGGGAGTCCTGGTATAATCATGAGGAAATCACAGCAAACAAGGTCAATAACCATACATTGATTATATACTGAAAGCTTGAAGTTTTAAAGGGCCAGGAAAACATATTCTCATATACAAATGTATATATTTCCATACATAAAAAAAAATTATATATATAGATATATATATCACATATATAGTTGCCAGTGTGCATCACGTTACGATGTTGGTCACGCTGTTGCGGCCCATGAGGCGACCCGTCGACCACTCAGAACTTAGGCTGCAATGATCGCTGAAGGCGCAAATTACACGCAAGGCGAGCAGTTGAGGGACATGGGACTTAGCGAGGTGAGCAGGTGAGGCGCGCAGGACTTACGCCCCGTACGACTTAGGACCGAAACACATAATTACATAGTAATTTAGGTTGAAAAAAGACTTTAGTCCATCAAGTTCAACCTTTTTAGATATCCTCTGATATGCAATATGCAGATTTATTGTTAATTGATCCAGAAGAAGGCAAACAGAAAGAAAAAAAAAGTGAAACTATGCCAATTGCCTCAACAGGGAAAACAATATGAAATTCCTTCCTGAGCCCAGATACTGGCGATCGGATTCATTTATTTATTTATTTATCCAGGATAGCCCTTAATGCCCTTTTTATAATCCCTTTTTAAAATTATCTATCGAATCTGCTGTCACCACCTCCTTTAATAGAGAATTCCAGAGATTAACCACCCTTACTGTGAAGAACCCTTTTCTTTCTTTAAGGTGGAATCTTTTTCCTTCTATCCTCAAGGGATGTCCTCTTGTCAGTTGAAAACCTCTTGGCACAAAAAGTTCCCTTGACAAAGCCTTGTATTGATCCTGGATATATTTATATAAGGTAATCATATCCCCTGTTAGACACATTTTTTCTAGAGTTGATACGTTTTTAATGTGATTAGTCTTTCTTCATAACTTAGCCCCTCCATTCCCCTTATTAGCTTTGTTGCCCTTGTCTGTATTTTTTCCAGCACTAAAATGTCCTTTTTATGTATTGGTGCCCAAAATTGTACCCCATATTCCAAATGAGGGAGTACTAAGGATTTGTATAGTGGCAGAATTATATTTGCTTCCTTGGCTTCTATACCCTTCCTAATACATGCTAATATTTTATTTGCCTTTGCAGCTGCTGCTTGGCTTTGAGCACTGTTACCTAGGTGGTTGTCCACTAGTACTCCCAAATCCCTTTCAATATATGATACCCCTAGATTTGCTCCATTAAGATTATGAACATGTACATGCACTGTGCGCCTCGCAAATTTACCGTATTTTTCGCCGTATAAGACGCACTTTTTCTTCCCCAAAACTGGGGAAGGAAAGTTGGTGCGTCTTATACGGCGAATATACCTTTTCAAACTGCCTCTGTCCTCTTGATCTCACCCCAGCGCTTCCTACCATCATCGCGTCGGCCGGTGCGTCCTAGTGACGTCACACACGCAACGCTGCAGTACACGAGGAGTGCTGGTAGGAAGCGCTGGGGTGAGATCAAGATGGCAGAGATCAGAAGGAAGGTGAGGATCAGGAGGGTCAGGGAGGATCAAGGGCTCCCAAATGCTCCCAAATGCTGCAGTATATGTATGAATGTATGTGTATGTGTGCATGTATGTGTGTGCATGTGCATGTATGTGTGTGCATGTATGTGTGTGTGTGTGTATGTGTGCATGTATGTGTGTGTATGTATGTGTATGTATATTTATGTGTGTATGTATATGTATCTATATATATATATATATATATATGTATATTTATGTGTGTATGTATGTGTATATATATATATATATATATATATATATATATTTGTGTGTAATGTAGGTGTGTATCTGTGTGTAAAGTGTATTTGTGTTTGATTCAAAAACATTTTTTCTTGTTTTCCTCCTCTAAAAACTAGGTGCGTCTTATCTGCCAGTGCGTCTTATAGGGCGAAAAATACGGTACAACTTTAACGGGCGAACCACAAAACGGAAAAGACATGAAAAAAACAACAAATATGCCTCAAATTAACTTACGCACACCACAGTGGGAGAGGCAGGGAGCCTGTGAATCAGGTTGCCAGTTAATTTAAAGCATATTTGCCGTTTTCTTATGATCAAAAATCGTTTAAGCAAGAAAGAAAATGGCTGCCCAAAAAAAAACGCAAAGCAACGAAAACGAGGCCCAAGGACGTAAAAGTAGCCCAAAGGAAGTAAAAAATAGCACTAAGCAGTAACACTTACCGAAAGCCACTAACACTTAATCCAAGCCACTAACATTTAACACAAGCCAGTAACACTTCACCCAAAGCAGTAACACAACCCAAGAGAGTAACACAACCCAAGACAGTAACACTCAAGCGCCAGGCCTATAAACTACACAGGGGGAGAGGCTTGCAATGAGTGCCAAAGGCGTACATTGCGAGCTACACGATGAGCACCGAAGGTACAGCATTCCCAGCCTTAACATTTTATTCTCGTAATTTTTTTGACTGTCAAGTAGCTAGTATATATATAAACATCACTGACAATGTTTGCATTGGGATGTCTTTCAGGGGGAGGATGGGACCAATCAGGCATTTTATGTTCTTTGGTTTAATATTATGAAGCTTCAAATTATGTTTGTTTCTGCCATCATAGTTTTTTTTAGATAACTTCGACATAGATAAAACCCTTCACATTCAGAGTCACTTGTTTTTAATGCAGTTATAATTTATAACTAATTGTTTAAACAAATTCAGAATTTTATGTTACCAAATTTAAAAAAAACAGTTGTAAACATTAGAAAAATATAATATTCCATTAAAGATTGCCTAGAGTCCTACAATATCCTTTAGCCTACAACACAGCTGTATTTCCATTAAATTTAAAAAAATAGTTGGTTTCATTTTTACAATCAGATTATGCAAAGCTTTTTGTAAAGGCAATCATCTTTGTCAGTCAACCATCTTGTGTACAGAAGGTCAGATATTTCATCATCAGCCACATACTTTTTTGGAGGGATTAGGTACATTTCCTGCTGAGATCTGCAAAGCATGTCTTAAATAATATGATTGCTGGATTTCAGATCATTTATTTTATGCAATTAAAAAAATCTAACCCTAATATTAAATTCATATAAAAGTCTGGCAAACATTGTATTGAGATTAATTTATCTGCAGCCAGTTAGATAAATGTGTGCTGTTATAGTATATGCTCAAGCTGTGACCAGGAAGTGATATCCCCAGCACCTATTCTGGTGTAAGGATGTATTTCAGCATGTTAGGATATTGCACAGCTGCTCTCCTCTCCAAATGGAATACTATAATTAGAAGTGCCAAGGACAAGCATCATTTGTCAGCGTCTGGCCTCTTCAACTCTATCAAACAATACCATGAGGGTGGCATGGATCACAATATTTTACAAGCAGTTAAATCACAAGGAACATTCTGCCACAACAGTGTCCCATCTGTCCTGGTCCTCCTCAGAGCGGGATTCCCTAATTGTATACTGCTGACTCCATTAAACAGTTGTTAGAGCATAGAATTGTGAAGTCCCACATTTTCTAAAATGTATTATTATGTATTATATTACTAATTTCGGTGTAAAAAAAATAACACAGGCCAACACTCATTTCGGTGTATGACCTGTTTCAGGGTATATTTGACCTGCTGGTTCCAAACATGGCACCAGTGTTCCCCTATCAGCTCCAGTTTTTGAGATACAGAACATATGCCATATATCACTTTATGGTTTATGATACAAACTTTCCACACAAGAAGCTCCTTTTGTAAGACTTCCAAGAGTGGGAACTGCCAGGACAATCCTGCATAAGATTCCAACTGCCATCAAGTGTGCATCCCATCTTCCTTGGTATCTGGCTTCCATTGTTTTTATGTCTTGGTGAAATCTTTCACCTTGCTCTTTGATTAAGTCACCAAGGTTCTCTGGAATGTGATCTAAGTAAATTGACTCATATTCACACAATAGGGATTACCTTTCTATCAATTTATGTAGAAATTGCAAATTGGTTTGTGTTATTGTTATGTTTGTGCATAAACTTTGAATAATAGAAAATACATGTTTATTACTCACAAGACTAAGCATCATTTTATAGTGGCTGGAGATGTTGAGCAATGAATTTGGCTTGTGAGATTTTAAATTGAGCAACTTAAATGCTTCCCTGGTTCCACAAGTGGAAAAGTAGATAAATGGGTACAAAAACAGACTGAAACCTTACTAACAGCCTTATTAAATAGCGATTCAGTAAATTTAAAAGGGCTCTATATAAGCACAGAGCACATTTTTTTTTTACATAAGTTTTTAGTTAGTGGACTTCTATCCAAAAGCAAGGTCTTCAAGAACTAAAAACTTCTATAAATAAAATAAGCTGTGTGCTTAATTAGAGCCCTTTTAAATTTACCGAATCGCAATTTAATAAGGCTGTAAATGTTCAAAACGGGGCTATGGACAAGAGGTTTCAGACATATGTGCATAAAGAAACAGATATGTTTCCAAAACCCATTTTATATTAAGCATATTTATCATTTTATATTTAATGTTGGAGAATCAGGACACATCGCATAATGCTAAGTAATGGGGGTTTTGTATGCAGCATTACAGTACCCAACTGTATTCAATTGATAGCAAACTCCCTAATGAGGAGGCACCAGTAACCAGCTCAAGTACTAGAGGTCACGGAAGTCACATGAACTGATATCCTCAGCATTGCTGCATTCATCAGATAAACTGGGACAATTCTTTTTGACAAACCTCTCAGAAAGTAATTGCATGACTGTCTAAAAGGCCTAAGATCCATTACTTCAGGGCCATCTCATTCCTATAGCTTCAAACACTGAGAAGCTAAGATAAGCAAATTGAAAAACACACAAAATATTGGCAGCAGCAGGGCAGAAATACAAACAAAATCAATCACCCACATAAACATGTCACCAAACAGAAAGGAAAATGACATCTCAGAAAGCGAACTTATTTTTTTATGAGTAATAAAACGGGCAGCAATTTGTGTGCCAGTGTTGGATATTTCCTCTTTTCTCTTTATCAAAGGGTGACCAAATCTGGGTACCAGAAGTCCTGTAATTAAGGTAAGTGCCAGCATACTGACTTTAAAAATGTTTTGTCCTTTTTTGAATGACCTATATCCAAGGGATGAAGATGAGGATTTCAGGGCTTCGACTAACAAATTGTGGGATGAAGAATGTATTTAAAGGTATATGGCATTTTCCTTGTTTTTAATATTAAAATTAACTACCTAAGTGTTTGTTTGCATATCTAAACATAATTTTATTAACAAGTGCTTAAAAGATCTGTTTTCACTCACTCAAACCTTCCAAACAATCTTTCAAATGTCTGCCCCCACATCTCATGCATACAATATTTCTATTAATGGTAGATTTACTAGCCAATGAAAGGCTGTTTTTCAGCATCATGTTTAGATATGCAAACACTTAGGTAGTTTATTTTAATAATAAAATATCCCTTTAGGGTTATTTTTTTCCCTTACATTTTTATATTTAGTATCAAGCGACACAGAAACCCAGTCCTTAAGATGGTTGGTGCATAATCCATCACTCATTTGACAAGTAGCCTTTACCATTGGCACCACGTGTTGGTCTGTGGACCCAATGGTCCCCTATTATGGGGAGGAGAGTCCATTATTTAATTGATGACTGGGGGTCATTTTTATTGAGATCACGAATTTTGGAATGTTGGTTGCGGGGAAAAAAATTACATTATCAGAAATGTATTTGACCTGTGAACTTTTTTAAGCTCGGTTATGGTATTGCCTAAAATCCAAAATATGGTAATATTTACAATTAAACTGAACAATAATAGTAAATCCTATTTTCAATATAATATTTAAAATGTAGATGAGCACATAATTCTATTTTTACTAGATTACTAAACCAGATATTCAAATATTGTTTGTACTTTATTAAGGATATAATATAATCATTAAAAGCAAATGTATTTAATATAAAAATAACTGCATTGAACTGCATTGATTCATCATACTAAGAATATCCTCCAATTACCATGTTAATATTCAGAAAAGGAAATATTTTGGAAACATACATTTTTTTTACATTTTGAAAAAAAAAATTAAGCAAAGTCACAAAAAATCCAAAACATATAAAGAGAACGTTTAAATTACTATGCTGACATTTCAATAAACAGTATGAAAAGCAGTTATATTAAATGGTCCAGGCACATTATTATGACCACCAGTGAATATCACAAATAACCGCCATGTACAGCACGGACAGTAGCTAGACGGAGTTGTAGTGAGTCAATAAGATGCTGGAAGGTCGGCAAGGGTATCTGGAGCCATGCAGACTGCACTGCATCCAACAGCTGCTGAAAAGAGCATGGCGGAGGATCCATACGGCAAACATGGTGGTCAAGGTGGTCAAGATGGTCACACAGGTGCTCAATGTTTAAGCCTATAGAATTCTGAGGAAGTTCTTGGAAGTCTTCGTTGTGCTCCTCCAACCACTCCCGGACAATTCTGGCCATATAACATGTTGCATTGTCCTGTTGGAGGATCCCACCTGCTCCAGGGAAGACAGTCAATACGTAAAATAGGACCATTAAAGTATCCCATCAAAGAAGCAGCCAAGAATGTAATGTGCAAATGGTAACACATTTTTATTATTATTATTTTCATTATTATAACATTTATATTTTAATCATTTGAAAATACAATTGCCAATGAACATTTATATTTAAAAAATAACCCTTTTGTGCCTTTTATTCTTGTACTTAAATGTTCTTAGTTTTTATATGAAAAAAACAGGTACGTTGAATATTTGATAAATGTAAAAAAAAAAAAAACTTTATTAACAATCAATAATAATATATTAAATTATATAAACAATATATTTAAACCACACTTGAATGATAATAATAACCATGACACATTTAACCTGACTGGATATGTCTTCTCATTATAGAATCAAACAACGTCTCATAAACAGGGATATGGAAATATCCATATTAGAGATATATATGTATACCTGTTTATAATGCATCTATTGATATATCAGATATAAAAAGTGAAATAATATTGGATTTATAACCTATGTTACCAGACATGAATATTGATTGATAATTTGATTTATTGTGATTACTGTATTTGTATAAAAAATATGTAAAATTGATTGATTTTTTTAAGTACTATCTCAGGTTTATCATTCACAAACAAACATTAGTTTTTGCAAATGTACAGTTCTTGACATTTTAAAGCATATATATCTGGCATGGGTGTAGTATCTGGGGGGGACAAAGGGTGACAAACCCCCTCAGGTTTTTCAATGTGTGTGTTTATGGGTAGAGAAGCAGTTGTGTGCTACTTTTATACTATATGAGGTCCCCCCCCCCCCCCCCCCCCCCGAATTTCTCTCCTACACCCATGTCTCGGGCTCCAATGATATGTTAAAATGTATCTTGTTTTACTTCCTAAAAATGTCCAGTACAAGTATGTTTCTATTTGATTTTATTTGTGACTGTATGTTACTGGTTATAGATGCTTGAAGTCCTATTCAGTAACTAATTGCCAAATGAACGGTTTTATACTAGAAACATCTGTGGTATTTTAATACCTGCTGTGGGCCTTATGATAGCAACACAGCCGGCATATTTGATCACAAGTTTTCACGTATTGAAAATACATTACTTTATTTAATGAAATAATACATGCCAATTAAGATTAAATGTTTGAACTCCTCAAAACATTAGCTTTGTGAGAACGTAAAACATGGCACACTGAAGTATATATTGTATCCAGTTTACACATAAATACAATTAAATGAGAGCATTCGCTGGAGTAGCAGTGGTAAGAAGAGTGAGCAGATGTCACGATTTTCAGGGGAAGTCCTCTGAGTGACACTCTTGTCCCCAGATAGCAGGATAAGCAGCAGAAGCGTTTGTCCTTAGCCGATTCAGTTTTACTTAAAGGCATATCTAAGTTTCCTGGATTATGATTGCATCTGATAGAGTAGACTACGTATTGTATGAAAACATTATTTTGCATGAGCACATCCCAACATAAACTTTAATTAGCTTACCTTGAAGTTAGCAAACTTTCCTATGGTTTTGGCATTTGTATTTGAAGGTGTACACCCCTAGAAAATCCTTATTCACTCCTCACTCACTCACTCCTCACTCACCCACTCACCACTCACTTACTACTCACCCACCACTCACTCCTCACTCACCTCTCACTCTCTCCGATGACAGCTGCAGGTCTCTCTCACACACAGCAGCTCTGTCTGTGCTGATCACTGATGGGAGGCAGGTTCAGCAGTAGAAAGCAGCTGGGTGGATCACATCCCAGCAGTGACTTCTGGGCTGACATCAGTGCTCTCTTATTGGCTGAGGAAGACACAGCAGGTGAGTAATGGGTTAAAATTGGTTCCCAAATGCTCCATGCTGATTGGGGGATATCAGGTGCCTATGTAGACACCTCTGGAGGGTCAACATAACCATTGGAGGGATTTTTAGCTATTAATAAAAAATAAAATGTTTTATGAAACGTGCTGCATATATCAAGGATGCTTTTTGCCTAAGGACTGCAGAAATGTAATTATCCAGAAAACTTATATACACCTTTATTTTTAAATAGAGTTTCCATTTTCAGCAGACAGCTTTAAAGATGGGCTGTTATTCATTCTCCCTTACTCCACCTACAAGATGATCTATGTAGGTGTGTATGTTTCAAGTATTGCGCTCATTCAGTTCCTGTGTGTATGTGGACTGTGCTCAATTGACTTCACAGTGTATGTGTCCAGTGTGTGTATCAAGTGTTTGTGCTCAGTCCACCTCATTGTGTATATATTCAGTGTGTGCACAACCTCTGTCCACTTTGTGCATGGGATATGTGTATGCTCAGTCCAGGCTATGGTGTGTATGTTCAGTCCAGTCTACTTTGTTTGTATCAAATGCATTCTACAGCATTATACAGAATCATTATAAACAATTTGTCTGTACCTGCAAGAGCCCAAACAGCCTGTGCATTTGTGCAAATTTATCCAGCCTGTGCCTATGAGCCAGTGTGCCCAGCCTGTGCCTGTAAGAGCCAAAGTTCCATGCAATAACCTGTGTCCTCCTTCTCCTGCTCTACACTGCCACCATCCCACTTTCAGTACAGGTAAAGTGAAGTTAAATTAAAAGTTATTTTATATAATTATTATTGTTTATTAATTTCTGTTTAGTTTTAAGGGTTTGTATCCAAAAACAAGACCATCAATTCAAACTAAAATGTGAAAAATCTGCGGTCCGGAATGGATTAATTGAATTTACATGATTCCTATGAGAAATGCTACTTCGGGTTGCATCGTTTTTGGTTTACACCGTCCCATCTGGATTGGATTAATGGTGTAACCCGAGGTACCACTGTATGTTGGAATCATGATATATGTTTCATGAGCATTTCATTCTTTCTTGCCGGTAATATTTAGAACATATTTGATTTGATGTCCTTAAAATAAACATTGTTTTATTTTGAGAATTCCACATCCAACCTGAATAGTCAATAGAGTGGCATATGTGTGTGTATGTAATTTATTTCATTATTATGTTGTTGACTATTTAAATATAATAATAATATCAACATTTCCGGTGCACCCATGCAAATAACCTGAACATTGTGAGGAAACATTTAATGGTGCTTTAAAATACCTAGACCTCTGGATGCCCTGGTTGAAAATATATAATATACTGTATTGTGTAATATGGCATACATAAACTGAATTTCCATTAACATAAATATACGTGCAATATCTCTTTTCTAGACCCATATATTTCCAGCTAAAAATGTCCATGGCTTTCATAAAAAATGTGGTCAGCTTGTATGGCTGGGTTTCAGACATATGCCTTCCAATTTACAACTTGCATGTTCAGAAAGAAAAATGCCTAATTCTCACAAGAAATATTCTGCCAGCAAGCTTATGATAGGTAAAATTTCACATTAAACTAAATGATTTTTCTATTATTCATATAAAAGGATATTTATGCATAACCTTAGCAGTTTAGAATAAGACGTTATTGTGATTCTAACCTTTTTAGAATATATTTTATATTTCTACTAAAATGACCTCCAAGATCTCTACCAGCTTTATAGGGCAACTTTTATCATTGCCACTGAAATGATTTGTTAATTAAAGAAGTTAATTCATAAGAGTTTCTGGCACAAACTACTCCATGCTACTGCAAGCATTTGGCTGACTTTCAGGAATGAAGCCCTGTGGCTTATTTGCAGTTCAGTGGATAGCAATAGTTTCCAATCAAGACTAAAACGAGGATGCATGATTTCATCTAAGAAAGTAAAAAAGATGTAAAAGACATAGCAACTTTGGAAAATCGTCTTTGTTGGAGAAAATTAGCATGCTGGTTGCTCGGCTGGTTTGACTATGAAGTATACAAGCCGGTAATTGTAGCTTGCCAAACTTAGTAATGGCAAAGCCTAATTTAGTCTTTATTTAACATCTCTTTCTGAGAGGTCGGCACAGCATCCAAGAGCAAGGACGCTTTATATTAACCACACCACAACGTGAAAAGGGTGACAGGAAACTATTTAACAAATCTTAATGAATGCAAAAGCTATAATTAGCAGACCCGAGATCTCTTACAGTTTGATGAGACATAAAATATATTGGGAGAGTAAGTGATACATTTAACCGTATAAAATAAACTGTATTGCTCAGATGGTGAAGATACTGTAGGATATACGTTTTTAGGAGGGAGGGTAGAACGTATTTTGTTAGGACTAGTGCAGGACAAAAACCGAAATACACATTTACTGCTATCCTTCCTGAAGCTCCAACATTCTTAAATTACTGGACACCTTCAATATTTCAAATTTTTGTACTATGGTCCTTTTGAACACAATTAAATTAAAACTAGCGACATGCCCGTCAAAAATGACAGCAATACGGGGGCGTGGCCAACCAGGGCTGAACTAGATGTGCATATCTATAGCTCCTCAAAGATATGTACCAAAGTGAAAGTTTGGCTTAAAATATTTAATTTTAACAACTTTTAATGTGGACATCATCAATCACGGGATCACCCGGAACACCCTGACACCACGTTTGAGTGGTTTTGTGAACTTTTGCCTCCCATGAGGTTGCGGCCTGCTGGCCCTCCCAAGCCAAACTAAAGTGTGTTTCCCTGTCAGCACATCTAACAGAGACAGCAGGGAGCCTACATCTGCAGAACTGCAAGACACAGCAGATATTTACAAAAAGACTGGGCCAGCTGGGGGAGAGGCATCACCAACCCACCAGAAAGGCATCAACTCAGGGGTAAGCCTAAGAACATATAGAAGGTGCACTGCTAGTGTACAATCAAAGCATGAAAAAGGCCCCTCTAAAATAGCAATACTATAAAGGAAAATCTCGTTCAGAGCATTATAAGAGAGCTGTGAACCTGACAGGGGACTTTCTTATTCCCTAAATTAAGCTTATATTTGGCTCTGGACTGTTTATAAGACACTAAGAGGGGAAATTAGCAGCAGGAGCCATTTTGTTTATTGCCATGAGGTGGAGGAGCAGGGGGACACAGCAGCCATTTTAAAATCAGAAACAAGGAGCCCTATTACAAAACTTTATCACTGAAACCACCCAAGGTCCCCACCCTGGGGCAAACACACTCAACCAGGCCAGATTGCATGGTGCATTAGCCTGCCCTGACACCCTGGCTGCACAAAGGGAAAATGGACTTAAGCACCCCAAATAAATAAGCCAGTCAAGAATTAAAAGTGGACACTTAGCTATTCAGCAGGATACAAGTTGAAAGGACTATCACAAGCTGACTTTAAACTCCCTGCCTGACTGCAGCACAAATGTAAAAGCATAAAAAGAGGTTCAAGCACAGCCACCCAGTGAACTCAGCCTGCAGGAGTCTACTGCCACCAAGTGGCCAAAAACTGTATCTAAAACCCAACCAGCATTCACCATACAAGGTGTAACCACTGCATTAAGCATGCATTAAATTGGTTACCGCAAACCTGACCTCGGTCAAGCCAGCCATGAAACTATAAGCAAAGCAAAAATACACAGCCCACTCACTCCTCGCAACAACCTGTGTTTACAAGACTAACAAAAGAAAAAAAAAAAAAAAGAAAAAAGACAAACATTAAAATTACCAACCACTAGACGGATCTGGAAAATGGCAGCACGTAACGCCACGAAGGCGAAAAAAAGCCAACCTGGGAAAAATATCCCAGACTTCTACAAACACCAGGAACTGCCACATCAACCAACAAGCCCATCAACATCAGATGCGCCAGAGGTAACAAGTCAACAACAAGCCCACCCAAACCAAATGGAATTGACAGAAGGGTCGCTGCGTGCCATCAGACTAATGCTAAAAGAAGAGATCAACCAAGCGGTAGATGGGCTGAGGAAAGAGATAAACACGCTAAATCAGAGAATGCAATACCTCGAAGAAAGCTCAGACCAAGTCGCAAAAGCCCAGATGCACGATAGAAGGGACATAGACCATAATGTCTCCAAAATTCAAGAGCTGGAAACGCAGATAGAGGATCTAGAAAATAGATCCCGCCAATACAACATACTCATAAGAGGTACTCCTACCAAGGTAACTGATGTGCTGCAGTATCCCAAGGCGGTAATACACTCTATCCTTCCCACTTGCAAGGAATTAGTGTGGGCTATCGAGAGAGCGCACAGAGCACTGGGAGCTACAAGAGACCCTAACATCCCTAAAGATATTATACTCAGGTTCGTTCAGCAGAGGGCAAGGGATCTAGTCCTCTCGGAAGCAAGGAAACTTAAAGAAATACTAGGACCAGATGGAACAAGACTACAAGTATACATGGACCTGGCACCACTAACCCTACAAAAAAGAAGGGACATGAAGCCATGTCTACAAACTCTAGCCCATCACAAAATATTATACAAATGGGGATTCACATTTTCCCTGTTGTTTCAATACAAAGGGCGGTCCTATAGGGCAAGAACTCTGGAGGAATGCAAAGAAATACTAAACAATCTCCATCTCGCAGCAGAAAGAGAACCAGAGGAAAGACCAGGATCTAGCAACACAACCTGCCCCGAAAGGAATAGGCTAAATCACTTTGCAAAGAAACCAAGGACTGCAACACGCACCACTGCCACAGCGTCTAATATCTGTACTGATTCATCAGAGACACCAGACGCAGTGGAACCATCAAGATCACGCTAGATTCCAGGGATGGTAACAGAACTTTCAAAACAGGAGTCAGACTCCAAACTAAAAGACTCTTAGTAGCTTGACAGGCATTTTAGCACAACAGACTAGCTGACAACCTAGCTCTCAGTTAATAGCAGAAGCAACAGAATAGACCAAGGATAATCCAGCTTCCTAGACCAATAAAGTATCTAATCAGTAAATAGAAGAGCAATCTGGAAAGCATAGAAACCCTTGGCATAGCTACCATAAGTAACAGAGATGGCTGGCTACAGACCATCATAAGGTACTTAAGTTGAGTAAGGTTTGACAGGAGAAAATTGAGAATGCACCAGTTTAGAGATTGCTTTCTACCAGTAGGGTCAAAGAATGTAGATAGGGGATATGCCTTAAACCCTAACAAAATGGAAACAATTAGTTTTCTTGGGAGAAATAGCAATAGTTGTATGTATGTTACAATGAAGCCACGATTACTGGTTAACATGTTTTTGTTTTTGTTCGTACCTACATGTACCTACCAACATTCTTCTCGCCTGACGACGCTGACTCTCGGGGCACAAGGTGGGGTGTGCATCCTCGACACCTTTGCAGAGGGTAGCAACAGAACGGCCACAAGGCAAATGTCAGGTAATGTTCACTCTAGCCACCAAACAACACTTGACAAGAGACATGTCAGACATAACACATAATATAATAACCCACAATGTGAAGGGATTCAATTCCCCATTCAAGAGGCGAAAAGCCTGCCTATTCTACAGACGCTACAAACCAGCAATACTCTTCCTCCAAGAGACACATTTTGCAGAGGGAAAAGTTCCCATTTTCCTCCTTAAAGAATACCCTACTTATTACACATGCAACCAGAAATCTAAGAAAGGAGGCACAGCAATATTAATACACAAAAAGAGAAACAAATCACAGATAAGGAAGGAGACTTTTTAATCGTAACGGGAACCGTCCTTAAGTTGAGAGTCTCACTGGTAAACCTATACGCCCCAACTACCAACCCACATGCCGCTCTAATAAGGTTGCTAAATACGCTCAAACAGACAGGGGAAAAGTAATACTTGGGGAGACTTAAACTTAGCGCTCCAACCATTTTTGGGCAGATCAGGAGTAACTTCCTACACTAGGGACTCTAAAAAGTTAAATCTTATTCACACATTATTTAAGGAGCTGGAACTGGTTGACGCCTGGAGGGGGCTCCACCCAACGGATAGACAATACACTTATTTTTCCCCCAATCACTCCACATATTCAAGGATAGATGCACTGCTACTGCACACATCAATGTTTAACCACACACAAGAAGCCCAAATAGTTGCATGCCCATGGTCTGATCGCTCCCTTATATGTTTAAATATAAATCTAAGGCAAGACCTAACCCATAGACCTATGTGGCGCCTAAACGAAAAGACAATATCTATCCCAGAGGTTCAACAACAAATAGAAGAGGAAATAAAAACATATTTTGAACACAATGACATACCAGAGACAGAGATGGGTTGGGCATGGGCAGCACACAAAGCCTACATGAGAGGGATATTAATAAAAATAGAGACTATACGTAGGAAAAAACAATTATTAAAGGAGAACGAATTGTACAAAAAACTGCAACATCTAGAAAGGCAAAATCAAGGCAAATATAGTGGAGACACACAGGACCAGATCACAAACACTAGAACAGAACTAAATACAATTCTGGGGGAAAGAACAGAACAGGGGATCAGAAGAACCAACTTCCAATTCTACTCCCAAGTAAATAAACCCTCACCAATGCTAGCCAGACGATTGAATTGCAGGAACAAAGCCACACACATACACCAAATTAAAAGCCAAAAGGGAACCCTTACCATGAAACAAAATGAAATAAGAGAAACCTTCTATAAACTATTTCAGGACATTTATTTGTCCAAAAACTCAGCGAGCAAATTTGAAATCCAACAATTTCTAGGCACATATGATCTCCCCAAATTGACTAGAGATGACCTAAACAGGCTAAACACAGAAATCACAACTGAAGAAATCTTAAAGACAATTGAATCCCTTAAAAGTGGGAAAGCCTTAGGCCCAGACGGGTACTCTAATTTGTACTATTCGACCTTTAAAGAACAGTTGGCCCGTACCTACAGCAACTATTAGTTACATAGTTACATATGAAACCAGGAAGGGACCCCCTAATAGCTAAAAATTATAGGCCCATATCCCTGCTAAATGGGGATTTAAAAATCCTGGCAAAAATAATGGCAACCAGACTAGCCAAATTTTTACCCCGACTGATCCATAAAGATCAAGTGGGGTTCATTCCCTTTAGGCAGGCAGGGGACAATATTAGAAGAGTGCTTAATGTCTTCCATGTTGCCTCCCTAAAGAACACTCCACTATGTACTGTGGGAATTGATTTAGAAAAAGCATTCAACTCCATTGAATGGACATACCTACATGCGACACTTGACAAATTTGGAATAGAGGGCAACTTCCTAAAGGTTATTAATTCACTATATAACAACCCCACAGCCAAACTGAACCTACCGGGAGAAACTCAAACCCCCATAAACATTCAGACGGGCACGAGGCAGGGCTGCCCACTCTCACCACTTCTGTTTGCCCTGTCCATAGAGCCACTAGCCCAAGCAATAAGATCGAATGTGGAAATCAAGGGAGTAAACGTAGGGCTACACCAACACAAATGCAGTCTCTTCGCGGACGATATATTATGCACGCTCACAGATCCGCTACAGTCTATCCCTGCCCTACTGTCCCTGGTGGAGTTGTTTGGTACCATATCAGGTCTCAAAATCAATGTAGACAAAACAGAGGCAATCCACTCAAATATTCCAAAAGCACATATTCAAATGTTAAAAGATAAATTCCATTTCTCATGGCCCAAAAAACATATGACATACTTAGGGATCAACATTACCCCAAAGCTAACAAACTCATTGCAGCTGGTGGTGATGCGAGCCTACGGCACTCATTGCAGCCCCTGTCGGGGTCGTTGATAACATAATTTTTACATTGCGTAACCAACAACCTTGGGCAACTCCGCAATTACGACAACTATATATGTGATATGTGCCTGTATTCATATAAGCTGATGGGACCCCTGGTGGTCCAGTGGTTAGGATTCAGTGCTGCAACCTGGGTTTGATTCTAGTCAGGGAACCAAAAGGTCACACCACCCTGAAACAATGCAGGGTTGGGCATGGTCAGTACTTGGATGAGAGACTACCTAGGAATACCAGGAGCTGTATGCTGTGGCCCACTGGAGAAGGAACTGGCAACCCACTCCCGTATCTCTGCCATGAATACCAATTGGATCAGCATGACCATGGACATAAAATAATGTGCCTGGCGTGTTATGGTCCATGATGTCACGGAGAGTCGGACACATCTGAATGCCACAAACACACACGCACATTCAGACAAGATATGCTTTCCAGAACTTTTCACAAATACATTTGGACCTTTTATAAACAATTATTAAATACTCCTGTATTATAGGATAGCTTAGAGCCAGTTGCTTCTTCCTGTTTCTTAGTATACATAATATCATCGAAGGCACTCCTTGCGCTGGTGGAGATGATCAACATAGGCGCTCATCCTTACGACCCCGTACGACTTAGGCAGGGAGCGCCGGAGGCGCTTACAAAGCTGGTGGAGATGAGCGTCATAGGCGCTCATCCCTACGACCCCGTAGGGCTTAGGCACGGAGCGCCAAAGGTGGTCACTGCTCTGGTGGAGATGAGCGCCATAGGGGCTCATCGCTATGATCCTGCACGACTTGCGCATCATACCTATAACCCGCGGAACTACACATCAGTACAAAACTCAAATACACAATTCACAGTGTGAGACCCGTAGCACTTTGAAAAAATCGGCTATAAAAAATTACGGCCCGTAACACTTAAAAAAAAAATACGAGCCGCAAAGAATACCAACTTAACGGCTGCACCACGCACAGAGAAAAACACGATAAACATACAAAACACAAACTAAAATACAAAAAAAATACACACACAGCAACGGGGGACAGCCATGATGTCTGGGAATGATGTTACATGCCAATTTAAATACTATTTAAAGACTTTCGCCTCTCAAAAATCCCCTAATAAATAGCTGCCAAAAAAACTAAAACGAGGCTACACGACCCCTAAGCAAGCAAAACACCGCCAAGCACATAAGCCTTTTACAAGGAACCGTACAAGCTACTAAATACGCTATTAGGAAGGACGCTAAATGCTCCATGTCATAACTCAAGTTGGCCACTAGTTGTGCCTACCAGGAGGCACTGTTATATACCAATCGCCGCCATCTGTATATTGTGTTATGGGTGATAATATGTTAGTATTATATTATATATTGTATTGTGGCGTGATAGCTATGTTTTTAATTAGTCAACCCTCCCCCATTGTATAAACTCTCAGTCAGGAGTTGGCCATATGGTCCTTAGTGTAAACAAAGGAGATAACTTAAACAAAGAGATTTGCCAGACTGCCAGGCACCGCAGGACAATGGTATAGTATGGGGTTTCCCAACCACAAGCCCAGGGGCATAGTCCAAGAGCTAATACAGGATGTTTCCAGTCTGAGACCCAGACCAAAATGAACTAGTAGCCACGCCTGGGGGAGGCCCTGGGGGAGGAGACTAATAAGTTCCCACAAATTACTTCTGTGAGAATGGCCAGAGGGGAATGAGGGTTTGACTAAGAGTAGCCACTCCCTCCACTGTGTGTGTGTGAAATGTTTTAAATATGTTGTTCCTAAAATAAAACGTGGTTCATAATTTTCATCAAGACGTGGTGTGTAGATGTATTATTTACCCGGGGACATATGCTTGCAGTAAGATTCATCAGACTTACTGTCAATATTGCTCAGTCTAACCCAAGGGCTGAGACATGATGTTCCTGTAATCCAAAAGTCCAGAGTCACCCAAATCCGATCAACAGACCCCAGCCAGAGAGAGGGTCTTGATAACTGGTGGCAGTGGTGGGAGACTCTAGAGGAAAGGACTGAGGATGGAACAGCAGTATGAGGACATGTCCTCAGCAGAACTGAGAAAGGCGCAGAAACTAAAAGGAATTCCCCGGAAGAAAAGGGACTAACCATCAGATGTGATAGCAGCCTTGAGAAGGTATGATGCAGAACAGCTGGAACAAGAGGAGTTGGGATAAGCACACTACAAAGGACCCCAAGATCTCAGCAGGAAGAAGGACAGCCAGATGATATCCTAAAGGAGGCAAGACGCAGGTTCAGTGAAGCCAGGGAGTTTTGCCCCGGGGAGATAACGCTGGAAGAGGCAATTAAAGGACTGAACCTAATAAAGCAGCAAATACAGGAAGAACGTACAGGGGTGAGTGTCCAAGCTCAACAAAGGCTTGGGGTCAACCCTGCAGAGATGCCAGTAAGAGTCAAACTGGCATATCAGAATTTTAAACAGTTCCAGGATGATAAAGACAGCATTGACGGATTTATCCAAGAGTTTGAGCAACAATGTAAGGTACAGGACATACCTCCTGAAGAATGGGCCAAGTTACTATTGACTAAGTTGACTGGAAAGGCCAGCGCAGCCTGTCGGGCCCTTCCTCCACATCTAGCCATGGATTACAACCATTTATGTACAGTGTTACTAGGCAGATATGCCGTAACCCCTGCAACTTTTTTGGCCAGATTCAGAGGCACTACCAAGGGACCAGAGGACACTCATGTTGAGGTAATGTGTAAACTAAGGCGTGCCTGCACTCAGTGGTGGTCTACACAAGGGGCCACCACAGCAGAACAAATTTTGGAGGTGGTGCTAATGGAGCAATTTTTGCAACTTTGCGCACCAGAATTGAGGGATTGGCTGCAGGATCAGAAGCCAGTAGATGGGGACCAGGCAGCTAGCCTGGCCGACCATTTTGTTAGTACCAGAACTAAGAGAGTTCCCCAGATTACCAACTCTAATGGGCATACAGACCGGGGCTCAAGAGACTTGGGGACAACACGACAGGCCCCTATTGCACGCAATGCGCCTAGCCATGTGCCCTGGGCGCAGCCCCAGAACGCATATGGACAGCGGGGTATCAAGTCAGGACCTGTTCCCAGAGCACACCCAGAGCCCAGATTTCCCAATAGAGAGTGCTTCAAGTGCAATCAGCAGGGCCACATAGCAAGAGATTGTCCTCAGCTTCAGAGGCATCAGAGAGGACAGCCTGCAGTGAATTACCTGGGGGAATGGGATGCTGGAGCAGGACCTCCCAACGCAGCTCCCTGGGAGCCAGAAGCAGAGGGATGGTGCCATGGGATCCACACGGTGAGGAGAGCACAGAAGGACTCCGGGGAACAGCACAGACAACCAGTCTGGGTGCGGGGTCACAGGGCTGTGGGTTACCGTGACTCAGGATCCACAGTCACTGTAGTTCTACCTAAGTGGGTGCGCACCTCAGACTGCATACAGAGGCAAATGTGGGTTATGGTTGCTGGGGGAAAACAATTTCCCATTCCCATGGCTCGCATTCAATTGGAATGGGGCACTGGAAGTAAATCTACAGAGGTAGGAGTTATGGATAACCTGCCTGCGGATGTTTTGCTAGGGAACGATTTGGGTCACATGGTGAGCCAGTATGTACAGCCCTTAACAAGAGCTCAAACCAGAGCCAATGGATGCAGGATGAACCAGGACCAGACGGAATACCCAGAACCCAGGGTAAGTGACTTGCTGGCTACGACATTGACCTTAGGCTGGGCAAAGGGGAAAGAACTTAGAATAGCATTGCAGGAAGATGAAACTTTAGCAGGGGTAAGGGACAGGGCCGCCCAGGGCAAATCAGTAGATGATCTAGATAGTTTTGTATGGGAACAGGGGTTGTTGTACAGAATCAAGGTGCCTGGGAAGGATGAGGTAGAAAGGGAACCACGATAGCAGTTAGTGGTCCCACAACAGTATAGAGGCAAGGTATTACAGATAGCCCATGAGATTCCTCTGGGAGGGCATTTGGGGCAGAAGAAAACTCTGTGTAGGGTAGTAGAGGTATTTTTTTGGCCAGGATTAAATCAGGATGTAAAAGAGTACTCTCGATCCTGTGATGCGTGCCAAAGGACCCAGCCATTTAAAAAAAATAGCAGAGCTCCCCTACAGTCACTCCCTGTGATGATGATACCATTTCAAAGGGTAGCCATAGACATTGTTGGGCCACTAGAGCTAGGGTTAGCAAGACCGGCAAGAAATTTATTCTCACCATGGTAGATTATGCCACCAGGTATCCTGAGGCGGTGGTTTTATCCAGTATCTCAGCTCCTAAGGTAGCAGGGGCATTAATGACTATCTTTACAAGGACAGGGTTTCCTCAGGAAATTTTGTCTGACCGAGGGCCCCAATTTATGGCCAAAGTGACCGAACAGTTATGGTCCATGTGTGGCATAAGACACATTACAGCTTCCCCCTACCATCCCCAAACCAATGGCCTCTGTGAGCGCTTCAATGGGACACTCAAACACATGATCCGTACTTTTACTGACCAGGAGCCAGACTGGGAACGATTGTTGCCTTGTCTGCTCTTTGCCTACCGAGAGGTACCTCAGGAATCTACAGGGTATTCCCCTTTTGAACTTCTATATGGTAGGCCGGTGAGAGGACCCTTGAGCGTGATCAGGGAGACGTGGGAAGGGGAGTATAGTCACCACCCTGTACCAGTGGCTACCTATGTATTAGCTTTCAGGGAAAATATGGCTAGGTTGGCTGGAATTGTGAGGAGCAATATGCGTAAAGCGCAAGAGAGAGATAGGAGATACTACAAGGCAGGAACCAGTGACAGGGAACTGGAGGAGGGGATGGAGGGGCTCATGTTGGAACCTCAGCCCCAGGATAAGTTACAGTTTTTGTGGAAGGGACCTTATACAATTAGCAAAAAACTGGGCAACAAGTCATATGTGGTTATGGTAGATCCAGAGAGAGTGGTTACCAGGGTGGCCCACATTAATCGCTTAAAAGCATATGTAAAGCGAGCAGCTCATATGTTAGCCATTTGCAGGGCCACAGAGGATGACCCAGAGGAAGGGCAGATACCAGACAGGTTGCAAAAGGCAGAGCAGAAAACGCTAGAAGATGGCCTTCACCAGGCCAAAAACCTAAGCACAGAGCAGCAGGAGCAGCTTTTAGGCAAACTAAAACCCTTCAAACCCTTATTTACAACTGACCCTGGGTGTACCCCCCTAGCAGCTCATGTAGTGGTGACAGGGGAATGTGGCCCATTAAAACAACACCCATACCGAGTCCCTGAAGCTGTTAGGGCAAGCATACAAGCAGAATTACGTAAGATGTTACAATTAGGGGTTATTGAAGAATCCAGTAGTCCATGGGCATCTCCTGTCGTATTGGTACCCAAAAAAGATGGCACAACTCGCTTCTGCGTGGATTATCGTAGGCTGAATGATAAAACAAAAACGGATGCCTACCCTGTTCCACGCATGGACGAGTTGTTGGACCGATTAGGTACTGCCAAGTATTTAACCACGCTGGATCTCTCCAAGGGATATTGGCAGATCCCGTTGGAAGAGTCAGCTAGGGAGAAGTCCGCATTTGTCACCCCCTTTGGACTATACCAATTTAAGGTAATGCCTTTTGGGATGAAAAATGCCCCTTCTACCTTCCAGCGACTGGTAGACAAATTGTTACATGGGCACCAGGAGTATGCTCAGGCTTACTTGGACGATATAGCCATCTTTAGTCAGACCTGGGAGGAGCACATAGAACATATTGCTAGAATTATGCAGGCCATTAAGCAAGCCAAGTTGACCATAAGACCAGATAAGTGCCAGTGGGCAAAGGCAGAGGTGCAGTACTTGGGTCACTGGGTAGGTAGTGGGAAGTTAAGGCCAGAACCAGCCAAAGTAGAGGGTATTGCAGCTTGGCCTATCCCTAAGACTAAAAAGCAGGTACTAGCTTTCTTGGGCATCACTGGGTATTACCGCAAGTTCATTCCTGATTTCAGCACTACAGCCAAGCCACTGACCGATTTGACCAAAAAGAAATTGCCCAGGGAAGTGACATGGACTCCTGCGTGTCAAACTGCCTTCCAGAACCTCAAGGAAGCTCTGACTTGTTCCCCAGTATTGGCTGCCGCGGACTATAACCGACCCTTTGTGGTCCAGACAGATGCCTCCATGTATGGCATAGGGGCTGTGCTAAGCCAGACAGATGATCAAGGAGTGGAGCATCCTGTTGCGTATTTGAGCAGGAAATTGTTGCAGCGTGAAACGGCCTATGCTACTGTGGAGAAGGAATGTTTGGCCGTAGTTTGGGCTTTGCGCAAACTTCAACATTATTTATATGGACAACCATTCACTGTGACCACCGACCATAACCCCTTGTGCTGGCTGTCTAAGGTAGCCGGAGAAAATGGACGTTTGCTAAGATGGAGCCTGGCACTACAGACATTCAATTTTCAAATACAGCATTGTAGGGGTAAACTCCATCAAAATGCAGATGGATTATCACGCCAACTGGAGCTATGAGTATCAGCGTAGCTGAGAAAATCATGGACCCTTGATGTTCTCAGGCTACACTTGGGGGGGCAGTTGTCATAACTCAAGTTGGCCACTAGTTGTGCCTACCAGGAGGCACTGTTATATACCAATTTCCGCCATCTGTATATTGTGTTATGGGTGATAATATGTTAGTATTATATTGTATATTGTATTGTGGAGTGATAGCTATGTTTTAATAAGTCAACCCTCCCCCATTGTATAAACTCTCAGTCAGGAGTTGGCCATATGGTCCTTAGTGTAAACAAAGGAGATAACTTAAACAAAGAGATTTGCCAGACTGCCAGGCACCGCAGGACAATGGTATAGTATGGGGTTTCCCAACCACAAGCCCAGGGGCATAGTCCAAGAGCTAATACAGGATGTTTCCAGTCTGAGACCCAGACCAAAATGAACTAGTAGCCACGCCTGGGGGAGGCCCTGGGGGAGGAGACTAATAAGTTCCCACAAATTACTTCTGTGAGAATGGCCAGAGGGGAATGAGGGTTTGACTAAGAGTAGCCACTCCCTCCACTGTGTGTGTGTGAAATGTTTTAAATATGTTGTTCCAAAAATAAAACGTGGTTCATAATTTTCATCAAGACGTGGTGTGTAGATGTATTATTTACCCGGGGACATATGCTTGCAGTAAGATTCATCAGACTTACTGTCAATATTGCTCAGTCTAACCCAAGGGCTGAGACATGATGTTCCTGTAATCCAAAAGTCCAGAGTCACCCAAATCTGATCAACAGACCCCAGCCAGAGAGAGGGTCTTGATACTCCACACCCGCCACACCCACATACACAATCGCAGCCATTTTACAACACTAACTGCAAACTGATAACATTACAAAATGTGGAACTACACAGCTAAACAAACGGTTTCCCCCCGCACACACAGCCTATTTACACTGCACACTGCACACATTGCTGACACTTACACCTCAGCTCACCAACACTGAAAATCTACATTGTATACTGCAGGAACATCAAAACAGATTGTTAGCTCTTCAGCATATTGCTTCCTGCATATATTAATTACAAAAAGGTAACATTACAAAATACATAAACAGAAAAAATAAATTAAAAAAAACGAGAATCACAATAAACATTAAAGGCGCTCAGCCCGCGCCTCACAAGGAGCGCCAACGGTGTTTAGAGGAGCACAACTACACCAGGGGAGAGGCTCGAAATGCGCGCCAAAAGCCCATCAGCGCAAACCTTGCAATGAGCGTTATAAGAGCTCTGATAACCTAAAATACACCAACCAAGAGGCTCGCAATGAGCTCAGAAGGTACTCACACAACCAAAAAACTTACTTTGTGTACCAAACAGCATTACCTACCTTACAATTCTGTTGCCGTCATTTTTTGACGGGCAAGTCTCTAGTTTTATATATATATTGCATAAGGCTACAAGAATCAGATTCCAAAACCTTTGCGATTTTCATAAAAATCTATACTATATCTGAAGAGTTTTTGATTAGTGTCAATTAAAATGTTTCCCAAAAATGCATAAACACTATTCTGGAGGCTTCTACAGTACTTATATTGTATTTGACATTTAGACTATGTAATAATCAAAAGTTGTAAAATGCTTCTACAAATCTGAGAAAAACATGCCTACCAAACAACAAGCCGATTGATGAGAGTTGTTTTCCCACACATGCCAAGACTCGAGTTGGCTCAGCAACTACAAACCAGAATGCAGAATGCATAGTAATGAAGACTCTGTGAAAGCATGATTGCCTTCTAAGACATCATACAAAACTGTCTGTGTAACCAAGATAGTACAGAAAACGACGGCTTCAGCTTAGGACAACGGTATTTGTATACTAATCACTACTACAAGCTTTTCTAGTATTTGGAAAAACTACAATACGAACAAGTACATTTAATTGAAAACAAATACTGTACAAGGTCTGTGTCCTGCATAGACCAAAAAAAGGGAGAACAAGGAAAAAAAAATTAACTCTATAACCAAAACCTGATCAAACTGTCACTTGATTAAATGCACTAGAATATAGACCAGCAAAAGCATTATAAAAATAAAATATATTATTTATTCATATTAAAAACACAGGAAAATATGCTGTATAAAACAATAAAAAACAGTATGTATCCCAAGATTGTACATCACAATTAAACTACGATTTTTACTGCAAAGTTGCAAGTAAATACATAGAGCCAGTTGTAATATCACAGAGAAATAATAAAAAAAAAAACTAGGAAATTGCCTGTCAAAAATAACGGGAATAAAATTGTAAGCCTGGTAATGCTGTTTGCCACACAATGCGAGGCTATGGGTCCTCTGTCCACCTTTGGCGCTCATCACGAGCCACAACTTTCCTGCATTGCAATCATCACCTTCGGCGCTCATTGCAAGCCTCTCCCCCGGTGTATTTTATAGGCCTCGCACTTAAGTGTTAGTGTCTTTGGTTGTGTTAGTGCTTTGCGAGGCTCGCAAAGCGCGACCAACATTGTAAGTGTTCTGAACAACCCCGCAGATCCACAACTATTATAGTGATTTGCAACATCACAGAGACGATGAAATAATAATACATATCCTAGCAACTTAACCGTCAAAAATTACGGCAATAACATTTTAAGGTTGGGAATGCTGTTCATTACAAGCCTCTCCCTTCGTCTACTGTACGGGCCTCCCTTAGTCTACTGTACGGGCCTCGCAGTAACACAGCCTTTGTGGTTCTCAATGTTCCCCTTCAACGCTCATCACGAGACTGTCCCCAGTCTCTGACCCCTGTGTCTGTTTCCCCCACTCTCCGTGCTTTGTGTCTTTGGTTTTTCCTTATTCTCCCCCCCCCCCCGTGTCTCTTTTCATTCGTCACTCAGCCCTATGTCTCTTTTCACCCTCTCCCCCCTATCCCTCCCCTGTGTCTTTCCCCTCTGTGTCTGTGCTGCAGTTTTGCTTGGCTCGCGATGAGTGCCGTTGTTGGGCTAAGTGTTACTGGCTTTGTGATCGAGTTTAGTTTCTTGCGCTAAGTGTTACTGGCTTTGGGGTCGTTTTTACTGCCGTCAGTCTCGTTTTCGCCCCTATACGTTATTTCGTCCGCCAATTTTCTCTCTCGCCAAAATGGCAAATATGGCTCAAATTACTTGCAACCTCACTCACCGGTTCCCTGGCTCTCCCCCGTGCTGTATGTGAGTGTGTAATGTATTTTTTTAAGTATTTGGCATTTTTTGGTTGACTTTCAAGTTCGGTGGTTTGGCCGTTAAAGTCGTAAAGTATTGCGTGCCGTAAAGTAATGCGTAGCTCCACGATCAATGCCGCTGACTCTCGCTCCCTGCAATGAGCGCCTTTGACGCTCATTGCAGCTAAGTCCTGCGTTCCTCGCAATCAGCGCCTGCGACGCTCATCTCCAACCCTGCAATGAGCACCTTTGGCGCTCATTGCAGCTATGTCCCGTGGGCCTCGCTCATCTCCATCCCTGCAATAAGTGCCTTTGGCTCTCATTGGAGCTAAGTCCCGCAGGCCTCCATCCGCAGATTGACAACTATTATAGTTGATATAACGTACCAATACTATTAGAGGGAAAAATAAACAAAGAAATTCACAAAATTAATATACAGATGTAATCACAACATCAAAAATGATATATGTGCAATAATAAGTAATACAGTGCAATTGTATAAAGTGCAATGACAATAACAGCAAGGGAGTATCATCAATATTATACTGAAACACTATTACTAATCAAAAAAGTGCCTGTGCCATTGCATAAAGTGCAAAGTTAAGGATAGAATATATACAAAAAGAGTTAGCAAAAATAATGACTCCTATAACTAATCTATGTGGTAGTACTGGAGCCCACCACTGACTAAAAAGAAAACTACACTAAAAGACCCTAAGTAGTGGTACACAAGTCCCTAACACCTCCTGATCTATGTGGTGGTACAGGGATCCACCACTTACCCCCTTATATCTCACTACCTGTGGCAATTCTAAATACACTCCCTCACTACTCTAATAGAAAATAGTAAGATCATACAATAGGAGCTATAGTGCTTAGAGGAATGAAAAACTTCCCTTCCAATCAGCACCGCAGTAACACAACCGGCTTGTGACATCATCAAACAGGGACCATACTGGAACTATAGCAGACACGCACGTTTCACATGACCGCTTTGTCTCAAGCTGCTTCTTTGCATACACTTAGAGTGACTTTTATCTCGTTTCATGTGAAAAAATTGCTTTTCTTTTGTTTAAATACATCTCCCTTTAAATGTTTTACAAATTGATAAAGCCTAAACAATTTAACAGATTGGCAAGACGTGTTGATGCACTTTAGATGATGCTTTTATATCTCTTTTTAAAGAATGCAATGAATCGGTTAATAATAGCAAACTATAAGAACATAGCTACAGAGGCACAAATAAATGAAACAATAGCAGATGGCTTCTTATAATTAAAGATTCCCACTTAATTTCTTAAAAAACAGAATATAAATTACTATTATCCATTTAACTTTGATTTGAAGGAAAGCTCTGTGTATTCTACAACCTACTGCTGTTTTTTCGTGACTACATTTTCATGTCAATCATGCTGCCAAATCTTTCTATTATACTTAACATAAATGTCATTTTTTCATGGTAACTCTCTTTGCCTGATTAAGGTGGATATAAAGGATTAGATAAATGCCACCTACAGTTCTCATACTAGTTTGTTTGTTTATCATTTAGACCCTGTGTTTTATTTCTGAACATAATGTAGAAATGCAAGGCTAATTAACCCATTTAAAGCGTTGTTTGGTATGTTGTAACATGGCAGTTTTCAGAGATACATCAAACATGAAAGGGACATATCACGTGGTTAATGTAGTCATTACAACCATAATGGGAAATGTGATATGCACCAGTGCAGTTTTATTTCATCTCTCTCGTTTTTTTGCATTATCAATATATGTAGCTGTGGAATTCATATTATCACTTTTATACATTGTATGCAAATATACGTAGCATGGTCTAAGCCAAGGGTAGTCAATTAATTTTTTACAAAATCTGCCAAGGTCCAACTGTATTTGGAGAAAATTAAGTCAAAGTCCATCATGTTTTAGTACACATACAAATATTTTAATATAAAAAAGCACAGTAAGCAAGATTACATAAGCAATGACACACATAGAAAGGTTAACATTTAAATAAAAGTTTATTTTAAAGATATAGAACCGTTAGGAGGGAAAGTATGTAAAAAATGCAATAATGATGTGGAAGTCCAGAAAAATAGGTCCACTTATTGACTAACCCTGGACTAAGCACTAACCTGCCTCAATAGACCTGCTTGTGGGATGGGTGATGATTTTTTCCGAGCCTTTCCCATTATACCCATCATGCTTATAATAATATATTGAAATGTTTCTATAAAAGGAAAATGGAAACAAATACCTCAAGGCAGTGACAGGAGCCACTGCCTAGTAAACAGATCAGCTAATTATTGGTCCACCTTAAGGAGACATATGAAAGGACCAGCATAGTTTAGGAAAAAAATACATTTTGTGAAGAATGTAACAAACAAACAATTTTAGCGGATGTGTAACAAATACATGTATACATGTTTTTACATTAAATCTTATTTTTTTTAAGAATCTTTTTGTTAATAGTATGTTCCAGTTGATCTTGCTTCTGAAGGAGGGAAGATGGAGGGGGAAGGGATTTGTTACAAAACTGAAGCTTTTGCTATCTGACAACTGCCCCAACCCCATCACATTCTCAGAAGCAGACAAAGATTCTGCAAAGTTCTGCTCTTACAAATGTGTAAATGTCACCCTCATACATGTAACCATCACCAAAGTAACAAAGACATCAACAAAAACATTAACATGTATTTTTGGCTTATTTTTGTAATTTTCCATGCCTAAATATGCTTAGTCATAGTCAAATTTTTCACATTTGCTTTTTGTATCATATAGTGGTGATTTAAGTGACGTGCTTGAAGGTTTCACCCTCAATTAGTTGACTATCTTCAGTTACTTTAGCTTCCCCTCAATTGTATACACCCTAATCAGTTAGTTCTGGTGACCATACAATGTATACTTTTACTTTGATTATATTATATTATCTGCCCAGTGTTGATCCTTGCTTGCAACTATACACGCCTGTTGGCTGCTATAACCTTGGATTAATTGTATAGTAACTATGGCTAGACTGAGACTGTGCCTGAACTTTGGGTTTAATACCATGTTGTGGTTAACCTTAACCTATGTCATTCCATTTGGTACATACCGTATTTTCTAAGGCAAAAGAAAATCAGAGGCGCTCAATCTGAAAACAAACTAAGGCCTGGTAACCCACTCAGGGAGCAACTTTTCTCTCACTTGTGCTCTTCACAGGGAGAAAAAACATGTAGTATATCAGTCTAGTCCCAATGAAAAGAGTGATCCTGACCCAAAATACAAGGGAATTCTACCCTAAAGAGGAGAAGCATTATACCCTAAACATATATTTCAGCCTCTCTTTAGCCTAATCTCTGAGGCGTATCTACACTCCCTAAGGCACAGTGAGCAAGGAGTTTAAGGTTCCCCCAAGAGATGCTGAAAGGTAGGCCTGGGGTTTGCTGTTTCTCCTGTCTAGAGTAGAATTGCCTGGTATGTTGGAACTGGATCACTTTTTTGAATGGGACCAGGCTGATATACTACAGAATATTTCTCCATTTGAAGGGGACAAGTGAGGTAAAAGTGGCTGTTCTCTAAGTAAGTAACCAGACCTATAGAACAAACCCTTTTAGTTCTCAGATTGAACAACTCTGACTATTTTTGTTTAGTATTTCTCACCCTAAGGGTGGTAGGGGGCTCCAGACATGGACTGTTCGCTCACTGTGCCTTAGGAAGGGCAGTTGCATCTTTCTGACAAAGCCCAAAAGAGATCAAAACATACATCTAGGGCTTGCTGTTTCTCCTGATCCTGATCAGAATGGCTTAGTATTTTCGGGCTGGGTGACTCTTTTGAATGAGACAGACTCATATAATACAGGATATTTCTCCTTGTGAAGGGCACAAGTGAGTTAAAAGACACTGATCTCTGAGTAGGTAACCAAACCTATAGAACAAACCTACTCAGGATAACCTCTATATAATAGTTGTCATAATTGGCAGTTGTCGTCATGCAATGTTAAAAGTTACAGGCTTACGCATGTGCAAAAAGCGCCGAAGGCGCTCATTGTGGGGCTCGCAATGCGTGCCAAAGGTGCTCATCGCAAAGCCCCTACATGACTGGCTTGACAGGGCTGCAACGAGCGCCGAAGGCGCCCATTGCGGGGCTTGCGATGAGCCCCAAAGGCGCTCATCGCAAGGCCCGTATTTGACTGGCTTGAGGGGGAAGAGGCCCAAAACAGCTGACAATTTACAGGCTTCAAAAAAGTTAAGAATTTAACGGCCGGCCCGTAACTCGGAAGCTGCTGAAGACCGCCAAAAGACGCAAATTCATAAAAAAAATGTACTTACCTCTAACACAGCACAGGGGGAGAGGCAGGGAGCCTGTAAGTGAGGTCGCAAGCTAATTTGATATTTAATTGGCGTTTTTGGAGGTCTAAAAAAGGCTAAGCAAGGAAAAATGGCATCCTTAACTTTTTTTTAAGTCCGTAAATCGGAAACACATTTTGGGCTTAGGGAAAATTAACAATTTCCCAAGCCCGCAAATGGTTTCACACCCGTAAATGCAAATAGGAGCACAGAGGGGGGAGAGGGGGGAGAGGGTGGAAAGAGACACAGGGGAGGGAGTCAGGTGGAAAGAGACACAGGGGAGGGAGTGGGGGGGAAAGAGACACAGAGATGTAAGAGGGGAAAAGAGACACAGGGGAGGGAGAGGCGGCAAAGAGACATGGGAGAGAGAGAATGGGGAGATGGTAGCACTGAGAGACGAAAGTTGGGCCCGGCCTGTAATTAGTATCGAAGCCGCTCATTGTGGCCGCTCATTGTAGGGCACGCAATGAGCACCAAAGGCTGCCTGTAAAATAGAAGGCGCTCATTGGCGCTCATCGCAAGGCCCACAAGTTAGAGGGGGGAGAACCTCGCATTGTGTGGCAAACAGCACTGCCAGGCTTAAAATTTTATTGCCATAATTTTTGAATTGGCAAGTCGCTAGTATATTATAAGGGTCAGCCACCATGGAAGCATCAGGTAGAAAAAGACTATTAGCTATAAGGGTCATCTTTTGGAGACTCACACATTCTGACTTGCTTAGCAGGGAAAACAAACTTGATGTCTAGGTATTATACCTGACCATTGCAGCCTTGTCCTCAGCACCTGCCTCGTCTGATATGATTCTAACTCACACCTGAGATACAGAAATTCCTGTATCTCTCATGTGCCAGTGTAGTATATATACAGCCGCATTAAATTCCAAGTCAGTATCAGCAACGGCACACCTGCAAAGCCTGCAGGCTTGAAATTCTCCAGAGTCACAGAGCTATTACATTGAACCATGCCGCGACCAACGGACCGGTGACGCAAATCCGTAAACCATTCTAGCACACGGCGGATCAATTAGTCAAACTCATAGTTATAGGTTTAGATGGAGCCAATGGTAACAAAGATCATCATCATTATGTCACTGAAAAATGGAGGTTAGATTTCAAAGCCTTACAGGTTTCAATTACGAGTTTCGATCAGACCCACATTCCAGAAATAATGCAATATTAATAAATCAGTAAATATGATATTCAGGTCCATGTGAGTTATCGATATAACACAGAAATTAAACATAAAAAATGTATTTTATATTTTTATGTTTCATTTTTTTTTTTTTTTTTGCCAGCTTGAGAATGTTATGCTATTAATTTTAATACCTAACATCACTTTCCCTTTTATTATAAGTACAGTAGTGTGTTGATATTTTCATTTACAGTGCTACGGATAGGACTTTATCCCCTTTGCGGATCCTCTCTAATACCCATTGGCTTTATGGTTCCATTTGCGGGCTACGGGTTTGAACGCCAGTGGATTTGTAGCAATTTAATAGCGATTTTCGAACATAACAGTTACGGACTTGACAGATCAAAGGATTTGCGGCCGCGGAGTTCAAATTTCAACGTCCCATGGGGTTTTTCCACCTGTAACTCGCAGATCGTTAGCGGGTTGCTTTACAGGGCCAACTTAATATCCATAAGTCTTGCAGGCTACGTTACGGGCTACGGTTTTACACATTGAGAGAATTTAATAGGGCTGATAGTCTCACTACTCACTGATAAAGCTCTGTTGCAAGTGGCTACACTTTTGGAGAAATATTCTCATATAGCATCCAGGAAGGTGATTGACATCCCATTAGGTTTCTATTGCATCTTCTATGATACAAACAGCATGGCTGGGCTTTCTCACTGTTAGCCAGTTTGCCATCAAGCTTCAGAATACTGCAATGAAGACCATCCGTAACAATAAAGCATTTAGTGAAAATGGCCTCACAACTGCTGTTGGAAATTGAAGGATGAGATAACCTTTTGAGATCTCAAGAACATGATCCATATGCTTGTTTTTTCTGGATATCTGCATCTGAGAAGGAAATATGAAGAAAGAACACAAAAACGAAGCCTAAGCTATTTGAGTCACACATCATTTCAGCCCATCATGACATGATCTCCATGCTGAGACTGAACATTTAGAGGTAAGAGGAACATGACTCTTCTAAGCCGAAAAGACTTTGCATACATTTAGCTTGCCTATGCCTCTACTGTGGACTGAAATGTAATCGAATGCCCTAACAAGCTTAGAAAATGCCTACCCTGTGTTCCTGCTTGTTGTATGTTGGGTATCTGACTAGAATGAAAGCGTTATTCCATCCACACTGAAGCCTAGAGCAATTGGTAGTATTGGAATTCAATACCCTCATAGGGACATTAATCCTTATAGGAGTGTTAAGAAATTAATGTGTTTTTTTTTAATTGCGCTGTTGACCTACTATCTGAAAGCACTCCTAAATGAGAACGTATACATCTTCTCTCAGATGTGGAACCATTTTTTCTTTGTGAGAAAAATGAATGGCAAACTGTCCCTGCCATTTATTAAATTTCATTATCATTAAGAACTGGTATCATCTTCTCAGGAGAGTATGGAGAGCAGAAATTCTTCAGGAAACTACATTATGAATACAAAGTTTTACCTTGAGGACTATGCAATATTCCTTTGTGCTTCAGAAAATATATTGAATGTCAATCTTTATAAATATTTACGTATTTACTCCCATTTTCTTGAGCAGCACTGTATGCAAGTTAAAACATGTTTAGTCCCTTAAGGTGAAACATCTCTATTTAAAATAAAAACAGTGCACACTTGGAATGCCTAGTATTACTATTCTAGGGCATAATATTTTAGCCAAAGGGCTGCAGTGCGCTTGGCCAATGTCCCCCATACTGTACATTCTAAGCCTTAAACCCATTTAGAGATTTTTGGCATTCCCATAACCTGGCATTCCCATAACTGTGGGCTCCCATAACCTTATATGAGTTTCTCCTCTCTAAGTGAATCCTACTTTCAGAGGATGACTGTAGCTTTGAAAATAAAATCTGTCACAGCCTCCACTTTTCCCTGTCTATTCGGCAAGAACTGAGATTGCCATGATCTTCGTCTTTTTAAAGTTGAGCAGCAAGTCCTTCAGTTTCTCCTCATCCATCAAAGTAGTATCATCTGCGTATCTGAGGTTGTTTATATTTCTTCCAGCAATATTGATTGTGGCTTTAGATTCATCCAGCCCATCCTTGCTCATGATGAACTCTGTGTATAATTAAGGTGACAATATGCAACCTTGTCGCATCTCACTTCGCTCTCCTAGATGTCTGGCTCCAGCTCATTGGAGAAACTATTGAGGTCATCACTGCTGTTAAGGTCCTTCCTGTATAAATCTTAAGTATATTCCTGCCACATCTTCTTTATCTGATCTTCTTCTGTTAATTCCGTACCATTTTTGTATTTTATCACGCCCACTTTTCCATGAAAGGTGCCCTTGAGAAAAACCCAGATTTTCTTGAAGAGATCCCTTGACTTACCCAGTCTGTTATCTTCTTTGATCTCTTTACATCGCTCATTGTAGAATGTCTTATTTCTTGCTATCCTCTGGAATTCTGCATTCAGTTAGACAATTATTTTCTTATCTCCACTACCTTTCGCTTGCCTTCTTTCCTGGGCTACTTTCAAAGCCTCATCAGATAGCCAGTTTGACTTCTTACTTTTCTTTCTTTTCGGGATATTTTTTGTTTTCTTTTTCCCGGATAATGTTTAAAACTTCGGTCCAAAGTTCTTCAGGCATTCTATCTTCCATGTCTAGTCCCTTAAATATATTCTCTACTTTCACTGCATATTCACAAGGGATATTATTTATTTTGTATCTACTTGGTCTGATGATTTTCTTCCCTCTTTTCTTCAGTTTAAATCTCAACTTTGCAATAAGAAGCTCATGGTCTTAGCCACAGTCAGCTCCAGGTCTTGTTTTTGCTGACTGTATAGAGGTCCTCCATCTTTGGCTGCGAAGTATATAGTCAATCTGATATTAAAAAGTATATAGTCAATATTGTGTATCTGGTGATGTCAATGGGTAGAGTCGTCTCTGAGGCTGTTGGAAGATGGTGTTTGCTATGACCAGAGAATTTTATTGACAGCAATCTATCTCTGACCTGTTTCATTTTGCACTCCAAGGCCAAACTTGCCAGTTATTCCAGGTGTCTTTTGGTTCCCTACATTAGCATTCCAATCTCCTATGATTTTTAACTGTATTCAAAGATACATATAAAGTTACCATAAGGCAACCTTTAATATACATATCTAAAACAACTGTATGCAATCTTGCAAAGTCACCTGGAAACTGCAAAGATGATGTTTTTGCAAACTTGTCAAAATGAGATATATACTTTTACCATGTATACACAAACGTATCAACAATATACACTTTAGAGGCTCTAATCCTCTCCTTTCCAAATGCATTTGATTATATGGGAAGTCATGCAGGTGTGACATTGTTGCAATATCGTTAGATATTTTAGAAGTTCAAACATATGTGTAAATAGATTTTGATATATATAGTTAGTTAGTTTCATTACCTTGTTTTGGAGGGCGTGAGATTGATATCACACTCGCTTTTTGATGTTCATGGTAAAAATATCCGTAGCTAAAACTCATGTGTTGTATTTATCTATGAAATTGCGCTTACAAAGTGGAAGATCTTTCCAAGTTTTTGTAGTAGTGGGCTGTATTATTAATAGCAATACATTTGATGATTGCATGATTTTTTTTACATGACAATAGAGTATACAGTGTCAAATTAGCAAGTAAAAACTGTATGCAGGAGTGTGTTTATGCCTAGACCCATGAGCCCCGGACATAGGGAAGTACATTTTCAGGGGGACAGCAGGCTGCCTGAAGATGCAGTGCAGTACACTGAAATATGCTTGTATATGCATAGAAATGTCTATGCACAGTGGTATTTCTGTAAGTGTACTTGACAATTTTCTTACATACCACATATTTACATAAACTTATGATTTTAGATATAGAAAGGGAAAAAGAGGAGCTGCAAGTGGGGAAGCACAAATCTGAATGACCTCGGGCAGAATAAAACCTAAATATGCCCATGGAATACAGCATAGTTTCTCTAAATAAATACTCTTGGCAGCCTCACACTATGGAGCCCCGTAGAAGAGTGAAAGTGATGGTGTTTCTGGCACTGTACCTTATTCAACGCTTTGTTCTAAAAGTTATCTAAAACAGTGTATATATTCCTGAAACAATCCCATGTTAAGTGAGTTTAGGCAAAAAGTTTAAAGTGTACATTTAGAGCCTCATGTCACTAGAAAGCAGAAAACAGATTGCATGGCCTGTTTGAAACATATAGGTTTACACAGAATATTTTATTTTCTTTTTTGATATCTTCAATCACTTGAGAATATATGCTGATCATTTTAATGCTGATTTATTCAAAACCAAGTTTATTGTTTGTGTCTTTTAATTTCCTTGTATAACCTGTAGTAATACAACATAATGGCCCCCATTCAACTGGCCAAATTGTAATCACTGGAATCCGTAATGAAGTCCATAAAAGTTACTGATATGCAATTGGCCTCTTCTATCTACCCACAATCTATTTACGAGTTACAGGCTCAAAATTACTGTAGTTGTCAAAAATGTAACTCCGTCCTATCTCCTCCTTTGATGCCCGTAAATGTTACCAGTGCTAAAGACGCAACATCCATATTCAATTGCAACAATTCAACAAGCCCACAATTGCCTTCAAACCCATGAATGACAAATGTGTAATTGATTTCTACAAGTACTAGATAGGACTCACAAGTGGGTTAAACAACTGTTGGTAGCACTGTAAAAGCAAATAAAAAAACACTACTGTACCTTAAAATACTGAGAAAGCAATGACAGACATTATAATTAATTGCAAAAAAAAAATAATTATATCAATTGTAGCTGCTGTTTAAAGAAATGAAGCATTGTGACCACAAGGCTCAAAGAAAAGTATAGTTCTTTTATATCTACCAGGTGCAAATGTAATATGCCTATGCATATGAATAACAGGAATGTATTTTTATAGTTTTCAGACTAACTACAAAATGACAGTTACATAAAATGAAGGGGGGTAAGCTTTAAGGTACTGGGAATGATTTTGTAATATATTTTGTAACAATGGAAAGAGTGAGTGTCTAAAGCAAGGGAAATAACTAAATGTAGATCAAGACAGATCTAGCTAGGGGAACGTTTCATTCCTTTATTGAAGATCATTTTTATTATTAACTTTACTTTATTACAATTGACTGAGAGTGATAATATTGTAGGAATTTAAATAACCCATCTACAAAGGGATAAAAGAAAGCTATGGATTTTCTGATACGCTTAGATTACTGCATTAATATATTCTCTGCATTTTCATAGACAGAAAGCTAGAAATATTAAAGCAAGGATATCCAATTTTTTCACAGGAGGGACCATATTTGAATTTCCACCACTACCTCTAGACCTGTGGCTCTCAACCTGCTTTGCCTGGGGTCCAGTTGGTTACCTTCCAATGCACATGGGGCTTGGCTTTCAGATCCAGAACATTTTTAACAGGATGATATGTGTTGCACATATAATTAAGGTTTATACTGATATGAAATTAGTAAATTTTAACTAAATGCATGCATAACAGAACCTCTGCCTACTTCCAGAAAGTTAACTATAAATTACTGTGCATGATTTATGAAACACCAATAATGAATTAAAAATATATTTGCTTTCTTAGCCCACTGCCTCAAATACAACATGTATCTCTTAGAAGTGCCCAGCAAGCCAGATGCTTTGTGACTACTCAATTATTTTGATATCCTATTAAGGGAGATTCAGACTGTTGGCTTACACTGCTAGTGGCCTATAAACACAGACTCCCATATATCCTAAAAATAAGGCAATTAAACTGCTACCTATAGTGATTAACAAACTTATTAAATTGTGATTCTGCAAATTGAATAGGGCTCTATGTAAGCACATAGCATATTTTTTTACAGAAGTTTTTAGTTAGTGAAGACCTTGCTTTTGGATAGAAGTTCACTAACTAAAAACGTCTGTAAAAAAATATGCTATGTGCTTATATAGAGCCCTATTCAATTTGCTGAATCACTGGGCTGTAAATGCCTACTCAACAGTGAGTCAGTACATATATGATATGCTGCTAGGATGAACACACAGCATGGCAGAGAGAGAATGGGTGAACTGCTCTTACCAACTAAATATCTTCAACAGCATTTAAACACTGTTTCAAACCTGCACCATTAATGGACATTTGTTCACCTTCTTTAGGCAGGATTTAATATGAAGCCGAAGTTGCGTAGATTAAATATAATAAAATAATAATTTCTCAAAATTCTATAACAAGCAATATATTTACCATATCTAAGTGCTGACTCTCTTTGAGCTCACTATGGTTAACAAAGTGCAGGTACTTCAAAGTGTGTTGCTGTTTTATGTTCCTTTTTCTCATTTAAAGTTAGCAAATGAACTTTAGTCCAAAAGCTATTGTTGTTACACGTAGAACTTGTGTGCCCCCTTGCCGTTACTCATGCCTGAAGCTCTATACTGCAATATAAAATGTTGTGACTCCCATCAGCTTTAAACCCCCTCCTTCCTCATTGTCCTATTTAAGCAGTAACTAAAGCAAAGAAGAAACCCAGGTACCATAAACACTAATTGTGTTCAATACTCCAACCTTCCTAAATGCCATCTCCAAACTAATGTCTCAGTCCAGTCAGAGGATATAGTATCACCAGGCTCTAAATGCAAAGTTGTTTTTACTTTATCAACTCATTATCTTCTACTATGATATGATACCAATTTAACATTTTACATAATATTGATACATTAATATTCCATTATTTACTGCCTTGTGTACGTCTCTCACAGTATGAAGTCTAATTGTGCCATATTGGAAGAAAAAATAATGTGTAATAAATTAGTGATACAATTAACCTAAGATGAGGCTATTAAGCAGCATCAGTTTATCACCTCCTGGTAGCCTGCACATGTCAGTGACATACATCAACGAACTGTATAGGACTCATTCCTTAATTTATTTTAAGGCACACAAGATTATAGGAATCAGTCTGTTCTTATTGCTTGACTTGCTGTTATACAGATACCTTTTGGGAACTGACTCTACTGATTACTGTAAACTGGACTATATAGCAATACATATGTTAATCAGGGACATATTTACACATATAAATACTCTAAACTATGTGAAACAAATATCCAGAGAATATGTACTTCTATAGCATTACTACTATTTTACAGTGTTTTACTTTACTAAATACTTTTTCTTTTTTTTTACTTTTTCTTTTTGTGAATTTCCTTCACTCTGCATTTTAGTTAAACATGTTCTTTCCATTGTTATTGACATACAGTGTCTTGCAAAAGTATTCACTCCCCTTGGCATTTTTCGTGTTTTGTTGCCTAACAACCTGTAATTAGCATGCATTGTTTGAGGATTTGCATCATTTAATTTACAGAACATGCCCACAACTTTAAAGATGTTTTTTTTTTTTTTGTGAAGCAAACAACAACTATGACAAAATAACAAAAAAATGTATAATGTATCCCCCCCCCCCAAAGTCAATACTTTGTAGAGCCACCTTTTGCGGCAATCACAATGCCAAGTCGCTTTGGATAGGTCTCTATGAACTTGCTCCAGCTCCTTCAAGTTGGATGTTTTGTGCTTGTGAACAGCAATCTTTAAGTCTGACCACGGATTTTCTATTGGATTGAGGTCTGGGCTTTGACTAGGCCATTCCAACACATTTACATATTTCCCCTTAAACCACCCAAGTGTTGCTTTAGCAGTGTGTTTGGGGTCATTGTCCTGCTGGAAGGTGAACCTCCGTCCTAGCCTCAAATCACGCACAGAGTGGTACAGGTTTTGCTCAAGAATATCCCTGCATTTAGTACCATCCATCTTTTCCTCAACTCTGACCAGTATCCCAGTCCCGGCTGCTGAAAAACATCCCCACAGCATGATGCTGCCACCACCATGTTTCACTGTGTAGATGGTGTTCTTTGGGTGATGTGATGTGTTGGGTTTGCACCAGAATTAGCATTTCTTTGTTGGCCGAAAAGTTCAATTTTAGTCTCATCTGACCAGAGCACCTTCCTCCATACATTTTGGTAGTCTCCCACATGCCTTTTCGCAAACTCAAAGCTTGCCATTTAGTTTTTTGCTGAAAGTAATGGCTTTCTTCTGGCCACTTTGCCATAAACCCCAACTCTATGGAGTGTATGGCTTATTGTCGTCCTATGTACAGATAGTCCAGTCTCTGCTGTGGAACTCTGCAGCTCCTCCTGGTGCCTGGTCCTGCTGCCTCTCTGATTAATGCCCTCCTTGTCTGGTCCATGAGTTTTGGTGGGCGGCCCTCTCTTCACAGGTTTGCTGTTGTGCCATGCTCTTTCCATTTGGTTATGATATATTTGATGGCACTCCTGGGGATCATCAAAGATTTGGAAACATTTTTTATAACCTAACCCTGACTTGTACTTCTCAACAACATTGTCCTTTACTTGTTTGGAGAGTTCCTTGGTCTTCATAGCAGTGTTTGGTTTGTGGTGCCTCTTGTTTAGGTGTTGCAGCCTCTGGGGCCTTTCAAAAAAGGTGTGTATATGTAATGACAGATCATGTGACACTTAGATTGCACACAGGTGGACATCATTTCACTAATTATGTGATTTCTAAAGGTAATTGGTTGCACCAGAGCTTTTTATGGGCTTCATAACAAGGGGGTGAATACATGCCAATTTTCTGTTTTCTATTTCTAAAAAATAGTTTTATGTATATATTTTTCTCATTTCACTTCATCAACTATTGTGGTTTGACCCATCACATAAAATTAAAATTAACAAAACATTGAACTTAAAGCTGTAATGTAACAAAATAGGTAAAAAGTCAAGGGGGTGAATATTTTTGCAAGGCACTGTAGGTCAAACTACCTTGGGCTAGCTTATTTTCAGCTGCTTGGTCAAAGCCAAGACTCTCCTTTTGATAATGGAATTTTATTGAAATGAAAATGAACATTTTTGAGCATGGGACCCAGATGTTTTTATATAATTAGAAATATGTCTGTTAGTTTTCAATAGTCTGAATAGCGTTAAATAAGTGGGGCACTAATTTGAAACACTGTTTGCCGGCTGGTAAAGTAAAGGTACATGACAGTGTAAAGGTCATGGGCTCCAGATGTAAAAGTTACTGACCAAGAAGAAGAATGTGAAGGGAGGCTTGTCATTGTAGCATGGTAGGCCAAAGGTATATCAACAAGAGCTGTCTGAGCTGTCAGGTAGAACTAGCCAATGCCCTGTTAAAGTGATATTTTTAAGTCGTTTTAAAACAGGCTTAGAATTTTGGTATACTTTTGGGGCACAGAAGCTTTCACTGGAAACACTGAGTCTCCTGGTGTTTCTCTCATGCTCAGCAGTTGCGTAGTTTATTAATATTGAGCTTTTCATGTGTTGGGTGGGGGCTGCTTTTAACATACCCATGGCAATGTTGAGTACTTTGTTTGCTTCTGAGTTGGTGGTAGCAGAGTTTTTCCATGGGCATAAGGTAGCTTGCGACTATCAGTTAATGTTAGTGTAGAGGCTGATTTCTTTAAATGGCTTGGTGGTCCCACTTATAGCTATGGTGTAAATGTTCTATTAGAGGATTCTGGTGAGATACTTATTGCAGTGTACACAATACAGTACTGCCATTACATAAAAACACAATACTAACTCAAGGGGACCCAATGCCCCAAAAGTACTGCCATTACAACTTATAGTTCATGCTACATAAGGAGGGCAAGCACCTCCTCCAAATAAAGCCGTGATGTAACATAAAAGAATATATAAATAGGGGGGGAGGTGTTGTAAAGTGATTTTTGATCACCAACTGTCAAGTGAAAAAGAACCGGAAAACCCATCTATTTATAAATTCTACCTGAGAATCACTCCTCCCTCTTCACTACCTAAACCAGTTAGAATCACCTTGTTATCATATCTCCAAAACAGGACAAAATGCCACTCTCCTTCACTAGTTTCAACTTCTCTTTGGTATTGTCAATTTAGGATTATTCCCAAATTTCACAAAATTAAATAAGACACAAAGTCAAATTGTATTTGGGTAAATAAGGCCACAGCTCCATTATTAATAAAAAAATAAATTTTAAACAACAGGGAAGCTTGCAAGTTAATGCCATTTCAAACCAATACTGCCCCATACACCAAGAGTACTATCATCAGAGGCAGAGCTACCTCAAGGGCTGCCCTTGAGGAAGTCTAGGAGGGTCAAGGCAAATCAATATCATCTGAATTATCCATTTCTTAACATGGACATCTAGAGATTTAAGTGTGTAGATCCAGTACACCAGCACACCAGTACACCAAGGAGGCTCCCTATTTGGGACAGCAATCAAGATATAACTGGAATACTAAAACCGCAAGTATTTCCCTTGCTTGAAGCCGTTTGATGGTACAGTGTGGAGCTTCTTATTTAAGTGTTATACTTTCAGTTATTCAACAAGCCACATAGTGGCATGGAGTATTACTTAAGAAGTTGGGCAATAATATATTGCAGAACACTACTGTTATGAGGCTGTCCATGAAAGAATTTTGTTTTTATACTATAATGTATTTATTTTATATATGTATATGGGTGTTTATTATTCAGTAAACCTAGAATTACAGCTGGATAAGCAATATGAGGATTACTGAATAGCATTATATTGTCAATAGCTGTACTCATTATAGGGATCTTGTTATTCCATACATTATGGCAATATTTTTATTGACCCCATTCCTTGTCCTACATATACCTTTACAATACCTAATAAAATGCTTTAGGGAGCTTTTGATCTATTTATATGGTACCTAGTTTTTGAAGATTTTTTATATCCTAAAATTAAATGTAATCAATATGTTGATAGGGTGTTATGCACCAGGATATACAGATGATCATATTTACAGCTAAAGAAATTCCAAATTCGGGCCATTTTTACAAAAGTATACATCAAAGTATGACATATAATTGAAGAAGATGGCACTACAAACACATTTTTTTCCTAACAATGCACTAAAGACTAATCTCAACTACCCATTGGAAAAATGAACTAAAAACTTCAAAATAAGCACATGAGATGGAACAACCCATGGGGAAGACAAAGGCCCACTAAGTATTTCTCTTGAAATTTATAACCAAGCAAATGATGGCATGTAGGATGAACTTAAATTAATCTGAAGGCAGAAATAATATCAGCTTTAGCCATAAGAGCCCCGCAACCAGATGAACGAACAATTCTAATTGATAGACTCTTATCAATTGATAGTCTCTTATCAATGCCAGCATTAACTGAATGCCATTTTGGGTATGATAGGTGGTGAAACATGCAAAATCTGCCTGATTCATTTTTAGGAACAATACCCAATGCGGGGAAACACAAAGATTAGCAATTGGGGGATGACTATATTCACCAATCATTCTACCCAAGAAAACCTCTTTCATAAGCTTTTGATAAACTATAGAGGAAAATGATTGGCTGATTTAAGATTTCTATAAAAATGGTGAGAAGTATAATTTTGAAAAGGCACATAAAAAAAAACACAATTAAAAAACAAAAAATGATAAACTAGTTATCTTGGCCAAACCCAACTTTTACAATATTGATTTAACCAAAGTACCATCTTTTTTACTTGAATAGCTGTTGCCATCCTTAGAAAAGAAATATGTAAAAGATCAAGTTATTTAAAACCAAGGAACATTGTGTGTTAATTCACACACTCTGAGCATTCATGCTAAAGCGCCAGCTGCATTTACAGATGGAGATATTGTATATATTGGAATATTTTTTTGCTTTGTTAAGCTATCCCTCGTCAATTTTTTACGTTCAAACTGTGAAACTGTTGCTTTTAATGCTTCTGTACAGAAGTATACTTAACATCAATGTTACTAGTATCAATATTAAACTTAGAAGAATTAGACCTGTAGTCTCTCTAAATCTAGAATCATCTTCCCTAGATCTCTAGAAGGGCATGAATGATATATGAATTTCTCTGTTCTAACACATTTCTCTGTTCATAACATACAACATATTAGCGAAAACATATAAACACATATAGACATATGTGTATATATGTTTGGTGTGGGTCTGCATGAGTGCTGCCGGCACTGGGGAGCTACATTTTTGTTGTCATTGTCCTTTATAGTTGCTGAATTAGCTTTCTGCTAAACATACACTTTGTCACCAGTTTGTTTGGTGACTATTTAATAAGGGTTCATTTTGATACTTTTTTTGTAAGGGCTGTATGATTGGTTTGTTCCAGTTTGTGTATGTTTTAATGTTTGAATGAAGACTATAGCCTTTTTGAGTGTGCCATCTAGCGCTTTTAATATTTTAACAAGAATTTAAATAAAGTTCCCTTTTTTTATTTGATTTTTTTTTTAAATAGCCCATTGCAAATATCCTTCTTTATAGGTCGAGTTCTCCTTTATACCATAACTAGCACCTTTGCTGTATCCCTTGAAGGAAATAACTTGCATTGTTAATATTTTGACTGCTCTGTGCGAGTTTTCAATCTTGGGTTGGTGCTTTGAAAATAAGCACTATGTACATTTCATTTTAAGCTCAAAAACAATTCCCTACATTTTTTGCAATGTGTTTATCTTGTTTTTGCCATTTACTTAACTTCTGTTTAGTGCTACGGAATATGTTGGCGCGTTAGAAATAAAAGATAATAATAATAATTATACTGACTATGGACTGTGGGCAGATGCTTCTGTGGTCCAAAGATGTGGTCCAAAGATGTGGTCCATCAGTGGCTTTGTGCAAGCTCCATAATGATAGCGAGCAATCGGTTAATATGAACTTAGATTCTGGCTTTCAGACTGTTAAATTAGTTTGCAGTCGTTTTTATTTTACTAGTAAGAACTTGCAAATGTAAGTTTACTTTAAAGTATGCATCCATAAAAATATGATTGTCAGTCCACATAAATTCTTGTGAGGTGCTAGGCTGGATATATGCAATAGCTGACATTTACTCTGCAGGGTATAAAATAAAAGTATATCTGTAGGCCTCCATTAATATTCTGCTTCATTTTTCGCTGGTTCACAATAAAATCCCAAAATAAAATGGCAAGGCAAAATCATTTATAACAGGTGCTCATTATCATCAGATCAGATGATATACACAGTGGAATTGTTACAGAGTTTACAAAAATATTTTTGAGAACTTTATATAAATTATTTAAATGCTCCTGGTTTGCAGATCCCAGGCAATGAGGAGATTAAATCATGAAAGTGCCCACAATAAAATGACGCTCTCCGTATCATTTCTGTACTAAAGCAAGGATTAATATCTCAATGGAGCCATGATCAGTCCAATCAAAAATGTTGTTCTGCTATCTCATTAAAGTCATACAGTCTAGCTGATATCTACACAGTGCCAGGAAATAAAAAAACACATGTAAAAAATAAAGTATATAAAGAACGGCAGGAATAGTCACGTTAAAATGTTCTTGTTTTTTAAGGTAATTCCTATATGTTATAATGGCTGCCCAGATAAGGGTTTTAATTTGCATAATGTGACTTCCATTTTTTTAAAGGACACATTTTCGATCACGTATTTAAAGAAACATATTTTGCACAAATATTTGGTAACTTAAAGAGAGGTTTTCAAGATATTACAATCACCCTCTAAAAACCTACAATTTGTATTCAAGACCAGGTGTACCAGGTGCTATTATATTTATAGCTCACACCCACTTCATTTACAAAGCGTGCAGCAGGGATGAAGCTAGCACCTCACTTACAATTTCTGTTCAGCATTATTACAGTATTTTTAAAGCAAACTTTTACTAATTAAGCTTTTTGAATCTCATGTTATTCCTGTATCACAGCTTCCAGAAGACTAATGTTTAAAATATGAACAAATGTAGGAATGAGGAACCCTCATTCTGCCACATCCCTCAGTTTTGTTTAAATCTATACTGAGCAAAATAGATGTTTTTGGCATCTTTAAACTATGAGTAACATACCAGAATTAAAAAAACCAGAAGATGGTCATACCACTGATAAGTATTTTTTCTCCTGCAGGGGAATCTTTCCATTGGATGAAGTTAACATATTTCCACCTATCACAGCTCATGTTCTGTAAGTGCTTGATTGTTCTATCTCACTATATGAAACCTTTTCAAGCAACCTCAGAACTGTTTGACCCTACTTGAGGCAGTCTGCCATCAACAAAGGAGCCTGTAATTGAAATGTACATGCCTTATCTTCCTATAACCTTATAGGATTGCCAGGCTAGAGTCCTTCAAAAAGTGTGTTTGGATGCAGAGTAGGTACAGAAGTAATTAAACATAAGGCTGTTTTTGAAAAGAATGATGCAGTCTGTTAATAAGCATGCACATTTTTTTGGTTGATTTAAATGGCCATATTTTTACATACACACATGACAACACATACAGTTAACATGCTACAAAATAATTCACTAGACTTGCATACTGCATCTAATTATATATGTGACCATTTAGAAATTGACAATTGCATAACTGGCATTTTGTTTGATAGTAACAGGAGACCTGTTTTATTATCTTCAATGATAGTAGTCTTGAAAAAGTGACTACCACACAATCACCAGAAATATACATACAGTTACCAACCAGTACACATTAGAAGCTATTAACTGGGCTGTACACATACTATGACACATGCAAGAAGGCACTGAATTTCACAATAAATACAAGAAGCCAGTGACAGAAAACACAATCTGTAGATCAGACATGCAGCTCTTCTTCTACAGACAAATCTAGCCAACAAATACAAATCAATACAAAGGCATGGACAAGTCTCATTTTAGGAATCAGAAATACAGTGGTGTTTATTTTTTATTTTTATTTTCAGTATGCATGGGATGCAAATACTCAAAATTAGTGTGGCCCACAATGTAATTAGACAAGAATCCAAAATGAGTCAATGAACCAAATAGTGGTAATTGGACCAAAACTCATGTGGGCATTATCTATCCAGATCACAAATAATTTGTAAGCGTCTAGTGCTAAATATTAAAAAAAATACATTCAACTGATAACCTTCAGTTTAAAAAGATGCAACGTGGAATGATAAAATGACATGTCGGTGCCTTACCCCAACGAGAAGTGGAAATGTTATACGTTGCTGGGTGCCTAAGATAGAAAAAGGCTGCCTCTCATAGCCAATTTATTTTATTTATTACATTTAAGTTGGGACCCTCAGAACTTTTTATAACGTCATAGATAAAGACATTTAAAGTATATATTGTTGCACATTTATTTGCTTCTATTAATATCAAATGTCAGAGAGCCTTCTGGCAAAGCAGAACTTTTTTTAATCACATTTTTGTGCTTTCATTTTGATTTCCTTTGTTTGCCTGATCAATTTCCTGTTGATATATACGGACATTGATGCATGATAAACAGCAGATAGTCTAATAACATTGTGCATCATTTCAAACTAAAAAGAACAAGAAGTCTGGCCCAGATTCAAGAAAATAAATCAAAAAGAGTGATTAGATTCTACCAACTGGGTGCTTTTGATAAGAGCAGACATTGATTTAGCTGTCAGCTGGATACTGCAATATTAAATGACAGGACATTATTTTCTATAACCGTCTGGCTTCTGTTAATCAATGAATTGCATTTTAGTGTTAGGTTTAAATAAGAGGATAATTGGAGTTTATATGTGCTAATTGGTAGTGGACATTATTTACGCCTATTTAATAATCCCCTAAGAGTAAGTACCTAAAATAACCTACTATTAGAGCACAATGTATGTATTGAAAAAGGAAATGGCCTTCCATAGGTTCTTGCAGTGCTGAGGAGCAGAACACATTGAATGAAAGCTGTTTTATAGCAGAATAATGTATACATGTTTATATGTTTGTTTGAATGACTGAACTTGATAATGGGCAAATTTGTTTAGAAAGTTAAAAAACACAGCCTTTAACATTTTCACAGGATTCTATTTAATTTGTATTTACTGGGCTACTTCTTTCACATACATATCCATGTAATTGAATGAGGTATCTATTAGTCCTAATTAATGCACTGACAGTTGTGGCTGCTACATTTTCCAAATAGAAGCTTCCTGTGCTTTCAAATTCACCTCCCACCTCTGCTGGACGTATATCAGCAGAAATTAAAATGACAGCATCCACTGAAGGATAATTATATATAACAATTAATAAGTTGAATATTGTATTATTTTATTTAACAATCTAAAAGAAAATAATACAAGCACAGAGTAAGCAGTATCCATTATTTAAATACCCACATACTACCATACTCTATCTTTAATATCCAGTTGCCTCCACCTATTTCTCTAAACATTGATAATTAATCATCTGCACTGCATAATGAATATATACAGTATATTTCTAATTTGATAATAATCTGATAATAAACACAAGACTGTATGTATACTGGAGTTTCTGAAGCACTTAGATTCAATCCAAACCTGTTGGCTCACCCTTTGCAGTAAAGATGTTTATTATGCAGGTCCCAACTAAAATGTCAATCACTCCCATCAGTTCAGCAGCAATTTTAAACAGGCAAACATGTTTTCTACATGCCTTTCAAACACCTGCAGTGGCCCTTTATTAGATTTGGTTTGTCTATTATAGAATACAATAACTGATAAAAGTATTAAAATGCGCCAAAATTGTAGCACATTTCCACATACAGTGATAACATATTTAAAAATGCATTAATTTAATTATTTAACAGGAAATGTGCTAGGCTTGACTCTAATGAATGTTGAAATCAATACATAGAAATATTAAACTAGAATTAAGCTCCCATTGTTTTATTAATGTTTGTCCAAATCTACTTAATATCTAAATACAAAAGAAGTACCTGTGTTTATGCAGATTCTCAAATATTCTTAACTGGGAGATATAAAGAAGACTTTAACCCAAATAAATCATTTTATAAAAGTTAGAATATAGCCTTTATTAGCTATGCATTAAAATAATATGATAATAATAGTAATGTGAAAACTGACAAAGAATTTCTAAGGGTAAAAAAGTATGGCCTCCAGTGCATATCAACATTATCTTTTTTGGTTGTTTTATTTTATTAAGCAATTGAAAAAAAATATTATATTGTTTGAGTAAATAATAATTTTTATGAATAATTTCTTATAGCTTCTTATCATATTAGTAGGGCTAAAGTAGTAGTATTGTTCCTATAACTGTTTAATTTTAGTTCTATAACATTGGGTGAACAAATAGAATGGCAATGTTCCAGTTTTCTGCTGAGGAGTTGTTTGGCAACCGATCATCATGGCCATATACTGAAAGGTCCTGCAGGGCCGCCTTGGAGAAATTCTGTGTTTAGGATCGCCTGCTTGGCACCCCTCTGTGCATCTCTGGACCTCAGGAGTGAGACAGACAGAGTCACAGACTGATTACTCTGATTGCCCTCTACTCCAGAAACGTGGTATGATTACATTTTTTTGTTGTTGATTATCTGAGAATGCCGATTAGTGTTTTTGAAGGTGTATTAACAAACGTAGAATATATTGAGATATATCTTACCTGTTGAGGTGTAATTACTAATACTGAGATTAAGAGAGATTAAGAGAGATTGTACTTTAAGAAGCGCTGTAGGTATAGATTAACAGATGTGTACCTTACCTATAAAAGGTGTTAGATGTGTACCTTACATTTAAAAGGTGTTAGAGGTGTACCTTACCTATAAAAGGTGGAGAGGTGTACCTTCCTAGAAAAGGTGGAAAGGTTACCGCACACCTATAAAATGTGTTTTGTCTAGGCTGGGTTTTGGAGAGCCATCTTCACCTATTGCTGTGCTAGGAAGAGACTGGTTATGTGCTTTAGATGCTACCATTACTTGTACCCCGGGTGTACTTGTTACATCTTTTCCAGGAATACCTTGACAGATGGTACAGATGCTGAGACAGCCTGCCATGCCCAAGCCTCGTGTATTTTGGCTAATATTACCAGAGACTAATTGTCTGAATGTGATGCGGGAGTGGCTCAAGACTGCACTACCCCTAAAAAGCATGGAAAGGTCTGTAACACTGAAACGCCTACATTGCACCTTTTATTATGACCCCACCGGAAGTGAATACTTACTGGAATGGATTAATTTATTCATGACTGATTAGGGACATTATTTTCTGCCCTGCAAGTATTCTCAATCACCATTAGAGATGGAGTGGCAGCTGCAGTTCATCTGGATGATATCCAGTATCCATATTACTGCAATAATTTCACTGCTGACCCACACACATCTCTGGAATGCCATCCAGCATATTAAGCAAAGGATCTTGGGCCTATGGTGAAAAAGGCTTGCAAGGAAAAGAACTGGCAGGAACACCTGCAATGGAAAGGGTTCTACCGAGCAGGAGTTCCTGGCACACCCTCAAGGCGAATATACTTATGCCTTTGACAGAAGTTGAGAAATAGGATCTTGAGGAGCTTCCAGAAGCCTTTTGGACTAGAGGAGGAGGAGATGTGGGACTTATAAAGGTAGCAGGAGAAGTTGTGGTTCAGCTTAAACATGGAGCCATCTTGCCCCGCATTCGCCAGTACCCTATGAGCAAAGAAGCAGCAGAAGGAATCAAAGGCACCATTAAAGGACCGCTTGAGAATGGAGTCATCTATCCAACTGTAAGCAGATGCAATACTCCAATATTGCAAGTCAAACAGGCCACTACTGAAAAATGGTGAATGTTGCAAGGACTGCTCAATTTCATGTGGTACCAAACCCAGCTACTATCTTGTCAAGTGTACCGAAGACAGCTGCCTGTTTTACTGTGGTGGATTACCTCTTCGCATTCAGCTATGAAGTCCAACAGTACACATACACATGACTGCCTCAAGGATATTGTGAATCTCCATCCATCTTTAATAGCGTTGTAGCCATAGACTTGAGAAACATTGCTCTGCAAGGAACTTTAATCCAATATGTTGATGATTTGCTTTTGCGCTGCAAAGACAGGAGTGTAAGCAGGACACCCTCACACTTTTCAGACAGCTTGCAGATAAAGGATATAAAGTAAACAAAGCCAAGTTGCAATATTGCCAATCCTCTGTGATTTATCTTGGACATGTCATCTCTCAAGGGAAGAGGTCATTGACTCCTGAGAGAGTTGAAACCATAGCGAAGACCCCAAATCCAGTAACAAAGAAGCAGATGTAAACATTCTTGGGAATGGTTGGATACTGTCGATAATGGATATGTGATGTTGCCATTATGAATCATAGCCTAAGTTGTGCAATCCTTGAGCCTGGAACTGGAAAGAACATAGAGTGGACTGAGCAGATGGAGAAGGACTTTGCAATCTTGAAAGGAGAAATTTCTTCAGCACCAACACTATTCCTAACTATGAGATGCCTTTCTACTTGTTTGCAGCAAAGAAAATGGATTTGCTGCTCACTCAGAAGTCCGCAATTGGCCATCACCCCGTAGCCTACTATAGTTGCCAATTAGACGCAATAGCACGAGGATTTCATCCATGTGACAGAGCATTGGCAGCAGCCGCATTTGGTGTAGAGAACGCTAATACTATCACCTTGGGACAACCAACTACTCTATATGTTTCTCATGCTGTACATGCCCTGATGACCCGAGGATCTCTTGTCGTACTGCTCAGTGAAGATCTGGATATGAAGTCCTGCTGACCCAACCTGAACTTACCATAGAAAGATGTAAAACCGTGAACCCGGCTCTTTTTCTAGCCACTGCAGAAGATGGGGAGCCACATGACTGTGTTGAAAAGAGTCACACAGAAAACCTTTGAGAGAAGACGTATCTGCTGATCTCCTGTGAGTCCTGACTTGGAGATCTTTGTGGATGGATCCTCCTCCCTAGACCCAAGGGGGGAGAGAAGAGAGTGAAAGATGATCAACCAATCACTGTCTCAAGTCTAAAGCTGCCAAGAATCCAGTCAGCTCATCAAGCAGAATTAACAGCCCTGATTGAGGCCTGCAAAAAAAGGACAAGAGAGTTAACATCTACAGCGATTCAGCGTATGCTTGCGCAGTAGCTCATGGCCATGGGAAGAACTGAAAAGACAGAGGATACCATAGAGCTGACAATTCACCTGTTAAGCATGCTTCATTGCTTAAAGAACTTCTTGAGGTCATCCACTCCCCTGCCAAGATTGCCATTGTAAAATGTGTGACCCATACTAAAGGAAAGGACAGAGTTTCTTTAGAAAATCATGCAGCTGATGAGGCAGCTAAGGCAGCCAGTGAAACTGGTGAAGAAAGGACACTGACAAGACAACAACAGCTGTAACTCTTAATTCAACATCACTACAACAGTTGCTGGAACTGCAATAGAAGGCACCTGTAGCTCACAAAGGCAAGAGGCTGCATGGCGGACAAAGAGACAGGGCCAAAGAGACAAGCCAACACTGGAAAAGCTGTGTTGCCATCCTCCCTATTGACTGAAGTGTTAAATCAGGCTCGTGGTTCTACACATCTTGCCAGAGCCCAGATGATGAAGACACTTGCTGAAACATGGTATTCACCTTATATGGCAGAAGCGGTACAAACCTTCATAAACAAGTGCCAAATATGCAGTAGCCATAATCCTCTGAAGGCTACTGCTAGTCCTCCATGGTTTATGCCGCCTCCTGTGGCTGGTAATGAACTTCATTAACATGGCTGAGAGACGTGGGCATTACAGATACTTGTTTGTAATTATTTGCAGGTACTCTAAGTGAGTGGAGGCTATTCCTTGTACTAATGCAGATGCAGCCACAGTTGAAAAACACTTATCCCAAACTGGGGAAACACTTCTCTGCATATGTCACAATTTGCAGTCAGACAATGGTACTCATTTTGCAAATGAGGTGATGAAGGAAGTAACTACTAAGTTAAGAGTCAAGCATAAATCATCCTTTGTGTACCACCTGCAATCTAAAGGTATACTGGAAAGAGCTAATGGTATCCTAAAGAACAAGTTAGCCAAGATTTGTCACCAGAGTGGTGTGAACTGGGTAAAAGCCGTGCCTTTTAGAACTCATGAATATAAGAAATGCAGTAAACAGGGTGACTCACTTGACACCACATGAGATAGTAATAGGAAGGCCTATAGAGGTCCCCATGTGAGAACCAGCTCGTTATAGGTATACCAGCTGAAAACTTCAGTAAATTCCAAGTACCCTCTACTCGGAACACTGTCGTAACATACTGGGATTTTTTCACTTATCTGGAGAGTGCCATAACTCTAGGAAGTGCCCAAGTGTATAAAATGCTATTATTAGGCTACCCTAAAAGACTAAATGGTTCCCTTTCAATTGAATTAACTGGTTCTCTCCAACCTACCATGGGTAAATCAAAATGTACTAACCTTACTGTTTCTTTTCTCAGAACAGATTCTAACAAGTATATTCCATGAAGCAGCTAATCCTGTAGAAATACTTCATGTGCTGGGAAAGGATGCCCTTATCTCTATCAGAGACTGAGAAGTACTGGTCTGATGATAAGCCAGACCAAGTTTTGTGGTATGTTTAATCTTTCCCTTGCTGGTGTGTTCAATCCTACACCTCCTAGCCGGTCAGCAGATGATGTATACTACATTTGTGGTAAGCATGCCTATAGGTAGTTGCCCACAAATTAGGTAGGTACCTGTTACCTGGGTCAGGTAGTTCCATTATGTGTACCACTCCCGGCATCTCCCACAAGGTCATCCTAGAAATGTAAGGAGCACAGATTCTGGGTGGGAGAGTTTTATTTCAGTCATGGGTGTAGCCTACCCATTGCCTGGTGTTGCACTAATGCAAATGAGATTTTTTGCTCCTTTCATATCTGATCCAGGATGCCTTAAATTCTAGTGATACCTCTCTAAGGTTGTTAAATCAAGAACAGGTACAGATTAGAATGATGACCATCCAAAATTGAATGGTTCTAAATCACATCCTTGCTGCCAAGGGAGGGGCATGTGCATTAGTTGGTAAAGAGTGTTGCACATACGTTATATACTTTTAGTAGTACTTTTCCATTGTAGGCCGTAAGGTATGAAACAGTTAATTATGCCTTTACTTAATTCATTGTTTTTTTTTTCTCTGACTGTAAACAGTCCTTCTTCTCATAACTTCAAACTGTTCTGTGTGAACAAGTCTTTTTGTTATCTGTGTCCTTGAAGATGGGCACAGAGAGAAAAAAGAAAAAAGGGAGGAACACTTTTATGTGGCTAAATATGTTAGGAATTGCCACATACTAGATTTAAAAAACAAAACAATCTTTAATGAAAATTATTTAAAATACATTTTATAATTAAAATCCGATCGTTTAAAACAAAGAATATATACAAACAGATCTCTGAATTTATTCTCAAGAGAATACAATGACTTCACTACAGTAATTGGTTTAGATATAATGTGATATATTTTTTATTATTTGGGCTATATCCAAACAAAGGATCAACTCTAGGAGAATTGTATCTGTGTGAACAAGGCCAGCTTCTTATACCCATAATAAAATGTTCTAGATACTAAAGTCAAGGTAAACTATAAGTTATTGACTGCACAGAAGTGTACAAGATAGAGGTGATGTGCACACAGATTTAGCATAGGTACGTGTCTCAATTGGTCTAATAATAAAAATAATTGTTTAATGGCGTGGCAATGGGTGTTGGTGGGATGTGTTGTTTATGTATTCTTTGAATTCAACAGACATTGTGTATACTTTGCTGTTACCCTTCCGGGCTGCTTGTCAATAAATCAGACATACTCAGAGACGTCTGTGTTTTTGTATCATTCCTTGTTTTTTTGGGAGAGTAGTGTGGTATTTGTGGATATTTTTCCCAAACACCTTTACTGCCCCACTCACACACATACTCAAAATTGCACTAAAACTGCAAATCCTGTGTTCCATGGTTTGCACCCAAACCATCCTGCACTGAACAGGATCACAAGCATGCCAGCTCCTGGGTACCAGCAAAATCTCCCGAAAGGTAGATTTTCTCTGAACCTACTTTTACTCTCAAAGCCTACATAGCTAACACTGTTGTAAGTTTCATATGTCAGACACCAAACCAGAGACTCCATCTTTGGCGAACAGCTTGGTGATGCAAGATAGACTGCCAGCAAATGCTTTCATTAGCACACAGCATACAGTACACTGTGTGACCAGATTGGATCTAACTCGCTATATAACTAGTTTACCAAATGCTACTTTGTATTTCATTGAAGGCTCCTGTTTAGTCTCTAAAATTCCAACATCACTTGCAGAACGTGGCACTCCCAAATATACCAATTAGGGTTGTTACTAAATATTAACAATATTGTCATTTAGACCAAATATTGCCATTTACCCTCTTGTGGTGTCTTAACGCTGTTACTAAGATTTGTAAAACTACACTCTAGCATTTTGTGGTCTCTGAATTAAAATTACAACAAGACCAATTGGAAATAACCAGTAATTTATTTAAATATCACAAAAGAGACAAATAATAGATCATTAGGGCTCTCTAGTGAACCAGTGTGCTGATATTTACTATGCATTTTATTAGTGTTTACCATTGACACTTTCAGCATTTCTGATATCATATAGAATAGCATTGTTTTTTCTGCGGTAAATAACAGATTAATTATATTACTCATGTAAGATCCATTTTGGACAAAACATGAGCAGACAGCATTCACTGGGGAATTATCATTCACAGTCTCCATTTAAGTGCATAACAATATTTATGGTTTAACTACCTGTTATTACAAAATGAATCAGCCAGATTTGGGTGACAATAATTCACTGCACCTTCCAGTTCAGGAGGAACCCATTTGGGCATCATAGTAATATCTGCTCACTTACCCTAATTAATGCTTAGAAGCTTTTTTTTATGGTTTTTATTTAAATTACATTTTGTTATTTTTTTCTTCAATGCCCTTGTTTTGTTACTTGTTTGTTTTTAAGCACTATGTGAATAAATTATATATCCTAATAATTCCAAGTCACATACGTACAAATATGAAATTTTTGCTAAGTTTTTAAAATCTGCTAATAAATGAGGTGAAGCAATCAACTGTATCTATGGCATACAAATTACAAATGAAAAATGCTTTGCTGAAGTTTCTGAATTTATATATTGAGCGTCTCTTCCTTCCTGTTTGCAATCTGATTACTACTTGGCTGCATAAAGGAAGCCATTGATAGATAAGCAGCTTCAGTGTGACATTCAGTAAAAGTATATAGTTAGGAACATACGTTGAGGTTCTGTAGAGAAAAACAAGGTGACCCCAGTGAAGTCACTACACGGAGGACGGTAATTTGAGAGCCTGATAGCTTCCTGAAATACATTTAGTCAGTGCTGATGACCGATATATTAGCTTTTCTTAATCCTATGAATGAACATGGAAAAAATGGAAATTTGTTTCTTCAAAGTGACCTTAAACTGTCCACAGCTCTTATACTCTTCAAGTATTTAATAAACAACTAATCCGCATATTGCAGATCAGAGGAGATCTTAAAAGTTAACCTCTACGCGCCCATTACCACTCCCCACAACACGCTAACTAAACTTCTAAATACTCTTATCTCTATTGAAACAGGCAGAATTATTATGGGAGGTGATCTCAACCTAGCATTACAGCCAAGTCTAGATAGATCCTAATATCTCTCTGATACATGCTATTATATAAAACTTAAACTAATCAACACTCTTCTACATAAACTAGAGCTTAAAGACGCATGGAGGGGACATCATCCTGAAGGCAAAGAATATACATACTTGTCCCATATATATAATTCATATTCTAAGATAGATGCCTTATTAATAGATTCCAAACTATTTGACCACTCAAAAGAAGCCCAAATACCCCCATGCCCATGGTCAGATCACTCCGCTGTATCAATTAAAATGGATTTAGGCATTAATCTTAAAACAAAATTTAACTGGAGACTAAATTAAATGTTGATCTCAAATCCCTCCATTCAAACTCAAGTTGAAGAAGATCTCAAACTCTATTTTTCTCAAAATGATATTCCAGAGACTGGAATCGGATGGATTTGGGTTACCCGTAAAGCCTTCATCAGGGGAACGCTTATTAGACTAGCTACTACCTATAAAAAACTAAATCTAACCGAGACCAAACTATTTAAAGAATTATATCACCTTGAAAAACAAAAACAAATTAAACATTCCACCATAATTAGACAAAAAAATGAGAAAACTAGTATAGAATTAGACAATAATGTCAATAAGGCTGTCCAAATTTTCTCCCTAGACTGATCCATAAGGATCAAAGTGGGTTTTATACCATTTAGACAAACGGGAGACAATATCCGGAGAATACTAAATATATTCCATCTACCTAAATCTACTAATATCCCACTATGCACTCTAGCTCTCGATTTGGAAAAAGCCTTAGATTCCATTGAGTGGCCCTATCTAAATTAGGAATCAAGGGAAAAGTAATTAATCTTATTATGACATTTTATCGGGGTCCAATAGCATTGCTCAAATTACTAGGCAATTGTACTGATAACATTAAAATTCAAAGAGGGACAAGACAGGGATGCCCCCTATCGCCTTTATTTTTCACCTTAGCTATAGAACCCTTAGTCCAAGCAATCCGGACCAAATCTAAAATACAAGGTTTTACAACAGGCCTATATCATTTCAAATGTTGTCTGTTCGCAGACGACAAATTGTGCACACTTACAGACCCTGTAAACACAATTTCAGCCTTAATGGATACCCTTAAAACTTTGGTCAGGTTTCTGGCCTTAAGGTAAACCTTGAAAAATCAGAGGTTATAGGAGCTCAAATCCCAAACCATATAATAGACCAAATTAAGAAAAAATATATATTCTCATGGCCGAATTCCCACCTTAAATACCTAGGCCTAAATATAACACCGGAATTGTCCAATCTAGATAAAGCCAACTACACACCCCTCTTATAAGAACTGTCCGCAGACCTCTCTAAATGGAATACATTTCAGATCTCTTGGACAGGAAGAATAAACGCCATCAAGATGAACATATTACCTTAAATGAATGTATCAGATTGATTAATGTATCAGCTATAGAGAAACTTCAAAAACAAGCCTTTAGATTAATTTGGCAAAATAACCGTCCAAAGATAAACAAAGCTCTTATGCATAGACATAAAAAATTTGGAGGGTTATCCTGTCCCAATTTTAACTTATATTTTAGAGCCGCACAAATTTTCTTTATCCCTCAAGCACATTCAAAAGAACATCAACCATTATGGGTCTTTATTGAAAATCTCAAAATGATTCCATTTCATTGGGATTCATTAATATGGCCCCCCAAAATTCCTACCATAGGCTCTAGAATTACCAACCCCATGATTAAGTTATCCTTAAAAAAATGGGCTTTGGCCAACTCGAGAACTCAACTAAAACACAAAATTTCACCTCTAACCCCCACTCTCACTTCACCACAAATACTTAAAAATATGGGAGAAGGATCAAAAGCATGGTGGCGTATTAATAAACTAGAGAGGCTAGAAGCTTGGCTCCAAGATGAACAACTACTCTCAATAAACCAATTTAAAACCAAATTTAAATTGCCCCCAAAAGAATTATTCAACTTTAACAAAATCAGAGATCATATCACTTCTATGATCCGGACATGCGCAAGACCTTAATCCTCCTGGCTATCTCGTATTTGCAATAAAGCCCCACTAACCAAAGGAATCTTGGGGATCCTATATTTAATTCTAAATCATCCTCGGACTAACGAATACCAAAATGTATTAGACAATGGGAATTAGATCTAGGAGACACATGAGACTATGTGGATGAGGCGGGGGGTTGAGGAGGGGGTTGAGGAGGAGGGTTGAGGATGAGGAGGAGGGTTGAGGAGGGAGGTTGAGGAGGGAGGTTGAGGAGGGAGGTTGAGGATGAGGAGGGGATGGAGGAGGGAGGTTGAGGATGAGGAAGGGGGTTGAGGAGAGAGGTTGGTGAGGGGTTTGAGGAGGGGGGTTGAGGAGAGAGGTTGAGGAGGGGGGTTGAGGATGAGGAGGGAGGTTGAGGAGGGGGGGGTGAGGATGGGGGTTGAGGATAAGGAGGGAGGTTGAGGATAAGGAGGGGGGTTGAGGAGGGGGTTGAGGAGGGGGTTGAGGAGGGAGGTTGAGGAGGGAGGTTGAGGAGGGAGGTTGAGAAGGGGGGTTGAGGAGGGTGATAAGAGAGGGGGAGGGAAAGAGACACAGGGAAGGGAGGGGGAGGGAAAGAGATGCAGGGAAGAGAGGGGTAGGGAAAGAGACACAGGGAAGGGAGAGGGGGGAAGAGACACAGTCCTGATAATAATCTTTATCAAACTGGCAACCTACTAAAGTCAAAAAAATGAGAACAGCCTTCTATCATAGTTCTATCTCACAATATATATGTAAGTGTAATGGAAGATGTACAATGTTATTATTACTGTTATTATTCTTTATTTATGTCACCAACATATTTGATGATGTGATTTGGAACCAAGTAAAATGGGTATATTAAATACAGGGAATGCTAATTTTTTATAGCAGGTTCAGTAACCTACAGGAATGTAATAGAGCTGGCAACACAATGGGTATGTTTGGGAGTTTGAGACATGAGGGTAAGCGAAAGGTATGATAGTCTGGTGTCAAAATCCACTGTTTATGACCTTGTGTTATGAGGGTTAAGCCAGTTAAGTCTGAATCTTAACTTTGTCTTACTTTTTTGAAGCACAGATACATTCCAATTTGCATGCACAGCCTCTAGCATTCTTAAATAGTTACCAATAGCTGAGTTTTATAATACTTTATCTTGAGTAACCGATAATGGGAGCCTTTTACATACATTTTTAACAAAGCATTATCTAGTATAGTCAATATATTTCCTGAATACCTTTTATTTTAATTCAATAACAAATACTGCACTAAGCGAGGCACTGTTCACGGTATCTCTGATGAATATTTTATATAGCTATTAAGAGCACATTTCAGTAATTAGATCCATAGGGGTTTATATGGGAAGCATTTCAAGCTTGAATATGTTAGGAGCATAATGAATAGAAAATTCTCAAGTGGTGGCACATACTGTTTTTCAGCTCTGCCTTTACCAAGTGCTAATTCCCCGTACTGTTAATTAGTAATTAAAAGTGCTCAGTAGGATGATAAGCCAGTTATAAAATGGTATCACAGCAAAGAAAATGAACAATAATTTTACTATTTGAAAATCATGTATCCTCCTTATGAGTTTGGAGCTGAGTCGTCCTTTCATCGTAGACATGATTTGATAGAACTGCTGCTGAGATGGCAAATGGCTCCCCATGAAATACAGGAAGGCCACTATAAAATGCACATTCGTCAAGTCTCTATGCATGATTAGTGTTTTATATTCCTATATTTCACAAGACTAATGGTATCAGGGACCACTTAGTGATCAAAACATTAATAAATAAAGCTAATGTTCTTAGTAATCGAATAGTTCTCTGAAAGATTTTGTATATAATACCAGGTTGCCTATTAGTGTGTAATTGATGCTCACAAAATACTACTGTATCTCTCATGTTTAAAACACTTTGATACTGTTGAGGAAAAGTAATAAACGTAATAAATGTACCATGCTCGAGGAAACCTGGATTTATTGTATGCCTGCTGACCATTTATATAAATCCTTGTCCTCTGTGTAGTTTTATGGAACAAAATCTCTCCAGTGGAATTAATAAGCATTAATAACAGTTTTACATGTATTAAAGGGCCACTTAATACTCTTGTTTTAGAGCATATCACTGGTGACACAATTTCATAAAGGGTTTCACAGCAAATTACTTAATTAATCCAAGGAGGCTTTATCATTTAGCATTTATTTTCTTGAAATATTTTTTATTGTAAGAAAAATAAGTTAACAAACAGAACAATGCAGTTGCAGTGGCAAGTATTATATAGTTTTATCACAACATTGTCGGAAAAAAAGAAAACATTGATATGAAGTTGTTATGCATTGTACTGTATATGGACATGTATATTTATGTTAACTTGTCTAAGTGCTATCATGAAATCGAGATGTTTTAAATAGAGAATAGTATTTTTTTCTGTCACAGATCAATACCAGCTGGATGGGCCAACTCGCGCAAACCCGGCAATCAGTGTGTTAATACATATACTGTAACTCGCATGAGATAGAATATCATATTTACGGCTTTATTAATATTGCATTTTGACTGGGATGTGGGTTTGCTCGTAGTTCGTAATTGAACCCTGTAGACTTCTCTATTTTCTTGTGAAGCAATGCTGACAATCTTTGTTTCCATTGGCTCCATCTAAACCCGTAACTACAGGCTTGCTTAATTGATTATGTTCTAGCCCGCAAATCTGATGGCCAACAGATGGTGTACGGTTTTGCTTCTCTAGCTCGTAGCTCGCAGCCCTTCTAATTTAATAGCACCGTAACTCGGTCTAATTTCAAGCACGCAGCCATTACAAGCTTCATTTCGGAGTTACTTGCTGTAATTTAATGTGGCTGGAGGTCGGCTGACATCATAATCACAGTGTGTATAAAGCAAATTTAACAATAATAACATCTTAATAATGTATACTCAGATAATGTTGAAACCATTGAAAAGCATCCACTCATCCTAGGCTAATATATCTTAGCTTATGTCCTTTTTGTTCTCCAGTAGAAATACAATTTTACAAGTAAATTAAAGATATTTGTATACTACACTTCACTGCAGAGTGTTTGAGCAGAAAATATCTTTTATATGCCTTAAAATGCTAAAGAACGTCCTGAGAATAAGGTCTACATATAAGAATAATGTTATAGTTACCTTCCAGTGGTAAGGTAGTGAATGGGGTTTTAAATAATTCATTGGCAGTTCTAAAAGAAGGAAAGTAAAAGAGATATGATAATCCCTTTGGATCAAACTTGTCATTGATACCACTCAAACAAATATAATTTTTTTTTAAGAAAATGTGTAATCTGTGGGGCACTTAGCTGATTTGTCAGAACATATATAAAACATCCAATTGTTGAGTATAACATGATCTTCTGGAATTCAAAGAGGCAGCCTTCATTTAAGCTCTGAATGAAAAACAATTTATTTCAACTGCCAAAGGATAGTCAATGGGCAGATCAATACTCTTGTAGAAAATACAAAAGCTAAAAGGAGAAAAAAGGGAGAGTGCCAGGAAGACTTTCAGTATTTTTATATACGCACACATCAAAGCAAAAAGGTATGTTATTTCAACTTGAAATTTAATTAGCTATACTGAACAGACACAAATATCCCCCTGCTTAATTGTGCTAGCTTTATATTATTACGGTTTTACTGGATATATCACATATATAGTTGTGAGCATGCAAGATGTTGCTAATGCTTGCGGGCTCGCGCGGCGAGCCTGCGGCCCTCGGCGAAGGCGCTCCTTGGCAGCAACTGCGGACCGCGCAAAATTTACGTTGTTACGAAAGCAAAATACGAGACACGTTACAACCCATTACGACCTCGTAAAAAACGTCTGAAACCCACGCACATGTAAACATGAAAAACACAATAAATACACACAACAAATACATAAAAAGCTTACCTACAGGAAGGGGGGGGGGGCACCCAGGACCTCGAAAACTGAAGTTACACCTTAATTTAACTCCAAATAAAAGAGTTTAGACACTCAAAAATTCCCTAAGCGAGAGAAAAAATGGCCGCCGAAAAAAAACGAAAACGAGGCTACTGCAGTCTAAAGACGCAAAACACCACCAAACACCTACGGATTTCCTGAAAAAGACGTACGAGATCCGAAAACAAGGACGCAACCAGCGCGACCCCAAAAACATTACAAACACAATAAATACACACATCAAACACATAAAAAGGTTACCCACAGCAAGGGGGGGCACCCAGGACCTCTGCAAGTGAAGATATACCTCCATTTAACTCCAAATTTCGGCGTTTAGACACCCGAAAATCACGTAAGCGACATAAAAATGGCCGCCGAACAAAACGAAAACAAGGCTAAAGGACCCTAAACACGCAAAACACCACCAAACACCTACGGATATTCCAAAAAAGTCGGACGACAACTCTGAAACTAAGGACTCTCAATCAGCCACAGCCGCGTATTACACATTAGCCGCCATTTTAGAACAATAACTTATACAATCCGGAAGTACACAGCTACCCTAACGGATTTGTCTTGCGCACGCACACTATTACACTGCACACATTCATGACACTTACACAGCAGCTCCACAGCACTGATGCTGCAGCAACATCAAAACAGGTTGCCAGCTCTTAATCACAATGCTTCCTGCATATATTACTTCACACTAGGAAAACTATATTAAAATCTTATTTTATTAATTATTCATTGCCACACCAAAAAAAAAACACCAACGCTGCTCATAGCACACAAACAACTAAGAGCCACGCAATGAGCGCCGAAGGATCTTAAAACACCAACAAAATTAATTTTGCACCCAAACAACATTACCTGCCTTACAATCTTATTGGCGTAATTTTTTGAAGGGCAAGTCGCTAGTATTATTATAGTTGTTAATTGTGTGCAAAGTTCTATTTAATATTTGCCTCTTTTATAATTATTAATTTTAACAAATGGTGATTAGATATACAGTAGAATATTGTATAGTGTATTACATAAGCACTACTTTTCCACATTTTGTAATGGCACAATCTGGAATTTCAAATTGATTTAATTGGGATTGTCACTGATGTAAACAAATAGGGCCTCATTCTATTATCGGCCGTAAAACGGCCGCAAGGCTGCGATTCCTTGCGGGGGTTCCGTAATCTTGCAATTCAAATATACGGCCCCGCAAGGATCTCCCCTTACGGCCGGCCGTATATCTTGCAACCGGCCGTAAGCTCAGAAAACTTAAAACGCAAAAATAAATTCAAGCCTGCACTGTACAGCTCTGTAAATGTTAGGGATCATATTGGGGGACATGAGGATTAATATCAACCCCCTCTCAAGCTTGCACATCAGCCCAAATCCGAGTTTACATTAACTGTTTATTTTCCGTCCGCAGCGTGGGCGGGTCTGAGGTGCTACAAGCCCTCGGGACTTTTTACATGGATTTTTGACATAAATTAAAAAATATTTTTATGGATTTGAGTGTAGGGGAATTTTGTGCTATGAATGCTAACACCTACAATCACTTTATAGTCTCCTCAGAGTGCAGGATGGCTTTATTTTGGCTTTATAATGTGCTTAATTGGTGCTAGCGGGACCTTTTTCCTGCAAGTAAGCTGCGGCTCGCTTTTAGCCTTGCAGAGAAGGTTCCCGGAGTAATAGAATAGCAACCGGGCTTTTCTTGCGGACGAAACTCTTGCGGCCGTTTTAGATCAAAGGCTTTCCTCTGGCGCGAGCGGCTGCAAGGGATAGCAAGGCGCCGACCGCAAGCCTACCGGAATCACCGGCCTGAGGGGAATAGAAAAGCCGAATAGCTTGCGGACGGTCCTTGCGGCCCCGCATCTCCTACGGCCGATAATAGAATGAGGCCCATAGTCTGCAGTGTTAAGGTGGAAAAACTTCTACATATTTTTCAAATTATTTACAAATTAAAAACGGAAAAGTCTTAGTTGTGTAAGATTTACTATAAAACACCCTAAATAAGCTCTTGTGCAACCAATTGCCTCCAGAAGACCACCATAATTATTGGAAAAGAGTTCACATGTGTGCAATTTATTTCAGAACAAATACAAATGTTTCTGGAAGAGTTTGTTACAGAGCATACCTAAGCAAAAACCTCATAAAGACCAAGAGCCTCATTCAATTGCAAGCCCGTAATTACCTGTAACCCGGCATTTTGGCTGCGGGTTACATTTTTCTAAATATTTAGATGTATTCAATTGTCTCTAATTCGCAACTGCCGTCTCACAACCTACTCACGCAAACCATGGACACATAAGTAGGATTTCAGGGGGCATGATCATATGATCTGACAATATTTAAGCAAGCCCGTAATTTAATTCTTAAACACTCGCAATACTTCTTAGACAGAGCAATAGTAAATGAGACTGTCATCATGACATCAGTAAAACATGGAGGTTATACTACAATTAATTAGTGTTTAGAAGTAAAATTTGTGATCAGACTCGCAATCCAGCAATGTAGAAAGCAATAAAAATCATTACAGCAACTGTTCTAGTCCATGCGGGTTCCATGATATGTATCAACCACTTGATACAGGGATCGATATAACATAGAAATAAAAGTTACAAATAATTATTTTTTATTGAAGATTTGCAACCTTGAGACTGTTGTACCATTAATTCTAATGCATTTCATTGCTTTCCAAGTATTTTAAAGTACAGTAGTGTGTGTTTATTTGCTGCTGTAGGTATACAAACAGGTATTTAATCCACTTGTGAGTCCTATCTGGTATCCACATAATTTTTACCATATAATCATATAAGATTTACCTGTTATCCAGGATATAATTCATAAAATTAACTACGTATTTATAAATGAAAGGATGACTCATATTTTATTGGACTTATACCCTGTCTTTCTGAGTGTATGGGAGCCCTGGATTTCATCTCCAGAATGTGTGTCTGTGGGTCGTTGAAGTTAGGGAGCTTTTGAAAGCCTTTTGGTTGCTTATGGAGGGGAGTGGGGCCGGGAGTATTGGACCAGACGGGCCGGGACGTGGAGTCGAAAAGCTCAGATAGGAATTTCATAGGCCCCTATGGGGATTCATCTTAAAGGTAGTAACGGGGAGGAGATATGTTACCATTGATCTCTCTCCCCCTCCCTCCCCCTTTATTTTCTTGTTTATATATTATTTTTCCTGCTATTTTACTGGCCTGGATTTTTCTTTACTCTTCGATTTTGAAAATGATTTGTCAATTGAAATATGAAATTCTAGATTTCTTTAAATAACCTTAATATATGAACAGTTTTGTATAGGTTCTACAGAACCTTAGTAGGATGTAACATTTTGCTATCAAATGTGAAATCTTATATAGTTTAAGGGTAAACATTTCACACAAAAATTAGAAAATGAGTGAGGACTGTATTCAGACTTTTTAGTTTAACTTAAATGATATAATTTTGCTTCTATATGAGGATTATAGATCTCACATGTCTTCCTTGATGTTTTTACCAACTGTTATTTGTGGATTTCTACACTTATCGTAAATTTCTTTATGTATATCCTTAATAAAGAACATTGAAAAAAAAAAAGATTTACCTGTTAGAAGGCAATTGTGGGCTACATGAACATTTATAATTAAATAACGATTTTGCATCTTTAGCACTGTTAACATTTGTGGGCTTGACAAATCAATGAAGGTGATAGGACAGAGTTACCTTTTTGATAAGCCCGCAGTGGTTTTGAGCCTGTAACTTGCAACTGGAATGCGGGTAGTTAAATTGTAGCCAATTGAATATCCATTACATTTACGGGCTTCATTACAGGTTCAAGTAATTGTGATTTGGGCAATTGAATGAGGCGCCAAGTCTGGGATAACATTTTGGAGAACCAGCAATCAGGGCTGAGATATGAAATAATATCCCAAACTTTCAACCCCTATACACCATTAAATCCATTCTTAAAAAAAATACAAAGAAGTCCTTATGTCAAAATAAAATAAACACATAAGGAGGGCATTAGTCAGAGGAACAATATAGAGGACAATGGTAACTGTAATAACTGAGATGGGAGAAAACATAAATGGAACAACTATATATAAGGAACAACCAGGACACTCCAGTAAGTTTGTCTTCATGGAAAAACGCCAACAAGAAAGCCATAACAAGTCCCATTTTGGGTTTGCCAAAAGGCATTAGTTAGACCAAACAAATGTGGGCCAAAGCTCTCTGATCCAATGATTAAAATGTAACTTTTTGGGCATTAGCACAAAAAATATATATATGTGCTAGAATGTCTTATAATGGCTTTTTTTTTTTGCAATAAAATATATTTTGAACATTCAAAGTGAAGTTTGTTGTGTACATCAAATGGTAAAATTAAATATATTTTATTCAAAGCTGTTACACTACAAATGTGGAAAAGTTCAAAGGTTGAGTACCTATGTAAGGTGTTGTATATGCAGAAGGCTCCATATATTATTAAGTAACATATGTATTCTTGAAACCATGAAAATTGGCATGGTTCACTAACATTCTCAGAGGCCACAATGGATTTCAATTCACTATTGCATAGATAGCAGCCATCAGGCAACTCCTTTGCAGCCTCTGAGACTATTAGTGATTCTGTTTCAGTTGCCCTTTATTGGTTTTCAGAGATTTGAGACCTACTGGAGAATTGTGTTTTTGTAAAAGATGAGAAAGAGTTAAGTAGAAGAATTCCCATTTAGATGTGTAAATATTCAAAAATCATGTTACAAGAAAAAAGAATGGACAAAAACAACCTGCTGCTCCTTTAATTAAAATAAATCAGTAAAAAACGTAAACATGCAAGATAAAATCAGTTCATTTTCAGTGTTGCCCTTAGCAGCATTTTTCTACAGACAGCACTTCAGAGATCAAATATGTTTGTGCACATGTTGATTTTCATTCTAATGCATGAACTGTTGTTTTAAGTAAACAATGCTCCCATAGCTTATGTTATACCAGGATAAGATAGATTAAAACATGATAAAAATCCCTCTGCTATAGTATTTTTAATTAGAGTTCTAAAACAAGCTTTGTTTCATAAAGACAAACTACTGAGGGAGCTGATGATGCAGATATGTGAAGATTGTATTTCCATTACCTTATACTGTATTCTTTAAATAACTGAATTAATTTAGCTGAAAATAAACTTTAAAAGACCACTGTAATGAGCTGGTTTTCGTGACTTTTAGGTGGTAATTATTATTAACAGCTTCTCAATTGATCTTACACAGAAAAGTGCTTGTTTTATCCCAATATTTGGGCTCCTTCCTTCTTTCTCAAACTGTATCAGTTAGTTCAGCACATCTCCCATGGCCTCGATTCCATTTGCTTAGCCGGCGTGAATTCCAACTAATTATCTTACGATTGCACGTGGCTCACTAACTGTAACACTCACTAATGGCCCTAACATACAAAAAAAACATCTACCAAAATACTCACTAAACCCAACCAGCCATAGTACCCTGAAACAAGGTGTCCACACTAAATGAACCTTCAACATTTCCTATCTTACATTTTGGTCATCTGAATCCTATATTTGGAACAAAGATAAAACAAGCTGCTGAGAACTGTTTCCCATGTATCATGACCATTGAAGGGCACAGATTCTGGATATACCAGATATACCTCCTGGGTGACAACAAACACACATACATATCCTTGGGAGAATCCTGCTGTTGGCACTTGCATGCTATTTCTTGTGGCTGAATGGAGCAGCTCCTTTGGAGATATAACCACATCACCCTTGCATAATATCCTGATCCTTGGGGGTGCTAGTCACCTCCCTCTGCTTGAAGGAACAGCTCCAGTGGGCATATGAGTAAATCATCCACCTATACAATGTGTGTCAAGAAAACATCCCCCTCACCATTACACAACCATCACCAGTCTGACCCATTGACACAAGGCAGAGGATGGATTCATAAAATGTTGTTTTTTACTCCAAATTCTGACCCTACCAGATTTGTCAGACAAAGCAACATTTTCTCAATCTTCAACTATCCAATTTTGGCGAGCCTGTGCCAACTGTAGCCCTTATTTGTTTTGTTTAGCTGACAGGAGGGAAATCTGGTGTGATCTTCTGCTGATGTAGCCCATCCACTTCAAATTGCAATGTGCTGTGAGTTGAGAGATATCACTGTTATGATGTATGGATATTTGAGTTACTGTCACTTTCCTGTCAGCTTGAGCCAGTCTGGCCATTATCCTCTAGCCTCTCTCAATGACAAGGCTTTTAACCCACAGCATTTGCACTCACTGGATGTTTTTGTGTTTTTCCCATCATTCTCTGAAAACTCTAGAGACAGTAGTTTATTTTAGAAATCCAAGGAGATCAGTAGTTTCTGACATACTCAAATCACCCCGTTTGGCACCAACAATCATTTTATGGTCAAAGTCACTTAGGTCATAGCCTATTGACTATGAGCCTCATTCAATTGAGCAATTGTAAGTTACTGAAGCCCGTAAAGGAGGCCGTAAGTTTATTTGCTATTCAATTGGTGTTTTTTTTGTGAGACGCAAGCAAGCTACGTGTTACTGGCTTGAAAACCTTGCGGTTGTTACAACCGTAACTTACAACCCATCTAAGCCTTTGATCTTTCAAGACTGCAAGATTTACAATCGCTAATCGCTATTTAATTGCTACAATTGCTCAAGTCCGCAAATGTTTTCACACCCGTAAACTGCAAATGTAGGAGAAAATCCTACGAGTACTAGAGAGGACTCGCAAAGGGGTTAAAGACATATCCGTAGCACTGTAAAAGCAAATAAAAAATCAATACTTCACTGTAAATGACAGGGAAAGCGATGAAAGACATTAGAATTAATTTGCCAAGCTCTCAAATCGCCAATCAAAAATATATATATTTTTTTATGTTGGGGTTATATCGATCTCAGTAATCAATGAGTTAATATATATCAGGCCACCCACATGGACAATCGCATATCGGACCTTCAAACGCTAATTGATTTACATGTAACCTCCATGTTTTACTGACCTAATGATGACTGTCATTTTCTATTGGCTTTTTCTAAATGGGTAGTTAGGACCTTCCTTAATTGATCAGGTTCCCGCCCTGAAATACTACGTACAAGTGCATGGTTTACGGTTTCGGCTTTTGGCCTGTAACTTGCGAGCTTGTTCAATTGAATAGCACTAGAATTGTAGCAAATCGCGAGCCCGCAGCAAGCCAGCAGACATACAGCCTATATACTGCAAGATGCAGGCTTCAAATGAATTAGGCTCTATGATTGAAGGCAAATATTTTCATTAACAAGCATGTGTTCAGATGTAACTAATAAAGTGGCCAATGAGTGTAGCTCTGGTCAAGCTCTGCTTCCTCCAATGACTCTTTCAGCCATTTGGCAGGATTCTCTCCTTGAATAATTTCATATTTGCTTGTAGATCCTGTGTCATTCTCTCTGGTACTTACCGCTCTCATGTGAGCTCACCACCAAACATTTGCAAGTGCCCAATAGGTCCTGAATTGCAGTTTTGTCCTCCATTTACAGGAACCACCTTTAACTCTACTGGTTTTCCTAACACAGCTTCCTACAGTAGGTTCATGAAGTGTAAAGTCACACTCATTGCCTACACACATTAGCATACAAGAACTGTAAAATCAATCCTAAATGTTTCAGAAATTATTTACTATAGAGCAAAATTGCTAGTGCCTCCATGGCACCTAAAGTTAAGCCTCTATACCACAGAGGACATCATCAGACTGCATCTAAAATTAACCCCTGTAAAGACTCCTGTGGCTCCTAATACAAATACTTTGCCAAAGAGGTCCTTAAAGTCCTCCAGGGCTTATCTAATTATTCTTTACAGGACTTCTATGACATGTAAAACATAATGCCATACCATGGGGGTCCTTTAAGGATCCGTATGTTATTCTAAGTTAACTCCCTAACTACCATGTGGGTCTATATAAACCCCTATGGTATTCTAAATTAACACATAATAACCAGGGGGATCTATGTAGACCCCATGACAAATGAAATGTAACCTCTAATGTGCCATGGGGGTCTGCAAGGTCTCATTAAAAATGCATCTGTTTAAAGAAGCTTATAACCTTAAGCCTTAATGTGCACAACACATTCATCAACCTCCTGTATCTCACCAAACCGTTTAGATAGTAAGTTTGGGGTTTTTTAATCTTTGAAGAAGACAAGGCACTCCATTAATTTTCAATGTGTTCAAATAGTTTTTGCCTTGTACTTAACCCTTGTATAGCTCTACAGAATATTTGTCATTTTACGAATAAAGGATAATAATAATAAAAATAATAAGATGAGTGTGAAAACATTACTGCAGTGTGAAAACATTACTGCATATCAACAGCATTTTGATTAGAATTTATAACAAAGACATTACAATTACATAAAAAAAGAAAATAGGAGAGTGTTCACAGAAATACCATAGTGTATAAAGGCAAAATATTTTAATATATGACATGCATGTACAATATTGCACTTACTGCACCATCAACATGTAGTATATCTACATAATGCTTCCCATCTCTTTAAATTCCTCTATTCCGAAATAATTCACCTCCATTCCACAGGGATTTTCCTATGTACCCAACAAAAGTTAAAGTTCCTTTTAAGGACACATAAGCTTTATATGCTATGCTTCAGGTGAAATCATTGCTTTTGACACTCTTATTATTAATATTGTTCTTTTTATTAGGCAATGCTTAGGCAAATCTTTATTCCTTGGCACACACATTACACATACATTGTTAAATGGCATTGTCCATATACAAGAAAGTGTTCATAACATAATTGAATTATTATTTATTTATTTATTTATTAATTAACATTTCAATTACCTCATGGTGGTAGCTAGAGTAACAGGTAGTATTGCTTTTTGTTTTATGCATTCTGTTATTTTCTTTTTAAGATCTGTATCAAATCCTTAAAATGATCTTTTTCTACAAAATATTTTTTGAGTTTAAAGGAAGTAATGTAATAGACATTATTACAGGCACATATGGGAAGAATATATTTCAAGAAACCTCTAAAAGTACCATTTTTCTGATGGAAAATGACTAGAAAGTGAGGTTGGGGATATTCAAATAGATACAAAACATCATTACATATAAAAAACTCAGACTTGCTTATTCAACTCACAATATATGGGTTAAGGCCAAGAGACATTGGTTTTACTTACTAACCACACATGAGAAGGTGGAATCCTAGCATCCATTCTGGGGACCCATAAATAAGAGGAGCAGGAGGATGTTGTGTTTTCATAGAAACCATCAGTGAGAGAGCAGGACATCTTGGCAGGCTGGAAATGAGAGCCACTGCTAGTATAGTGAGCAGATACCTCCAGTGTGCACGGAGGAGCAGGGTGGTGCAAACACTGTGAACTTGCCCTTGAGCTCCTGTGCCTTGTTCGTGTTACTGTCATGCAGCACACTGAGGTTCACATCATACCTACAAGATCGAACATTTAGTGTCTCCTTCCCTGGCACCTCTTCTTCTCCTCCCCCCCTGTCTGTGGGTGTACCACAAGGTTCAGTCGTAGGCCCCGTTCTATTCTCCATCTATACATCCTCACTTGTCACCCTAATAAAATCTTTTGGATTTCAGTATCATCTCTATACAGATGACACTCATATCTACCTCTTAGCACCTGATATATCCCCCCCTCTTCCAGCTCATGTTTCCAACTGTCTCTCAATCATATCCTCCTGGATATCCACCCAACATCTCAATCTCAGCATGTCTAAGACCTAACTCTTCCCACCATCTACTACAGCGTCAATTCCTCAAATCTCTCTCAACAACGCCATCATCACTCCCATCTCCCAAGCCAGTTGCCTTGGGGTTCTATTGGACCCCGCCCTCTCTTTCATTTCTCATATATATATATATATATATATATATATATATATATATATATATATATATATATAGATAGATAGATAGATAGATAGATAGATAGATAGATAGATAGATAGATAGATTTTGAGAAAGCTGTTCAAAAGTCTGGAATGAAGTTTTGTCAAATACATTGTTCTAAACTGTAAGTATTTGAAACCAGTAACCTCAACTTTGTTGTCTGATGCAGTATTGTATTGTATTTGTGTTTCTGCATAGCTTAGAATTTGATTTACTCTTTGTCATGTGCTTTTGTACCCACTGTATTTTTCTGTACCCTTCTAAGTAGCGCTATGGAAAATGTTTACACTTTATAAATAAAGGGTAAAAATAAACTTGAGAAATATTTAGAGACAATATTAACAATACTAAGTGCCAATCACTTACTGCATTAGTTCAGATTTGATAATAATTCTTCATTGTGAGAGTGTCCAAACTCCACTCCCAATGGTGGTCTTACAGAATGTATTCCAAATTCAGCAAGGTGGGATAAAGATGTAAACATATAGAATTGTAAGAGGCTGTAAGATGCATTTGTAGTTTAACATTACAACTGAAAATTATATCTTTACTTCTTTGTTTGGATTGTTTTATATAACGTGTCTTTAATGGTTTTTACATCCGTTACCTTACACAGACTTCATTTCTTATTCACAAAACAGAGCTGCTGCATTTTATCATTCCGCTTCTCCATTATTTTATTAAAATGTCTATATCTGCACTTGCCTTAAATACATTGTCAGATATTTCTGTACTCTTCTGTTCAGCTGATGTGGAAATTTAGCATAATTTGTGTTTAGCATAGCAAGTGCACGGGTAAAATATCATATACCAGTCAGAAGCCAGCAATTTAGAATTCGGTTTCCACTCCAGATGACAGCATTTATAAAGAGTTGCTATGTTTAAAGAGGCTTTGCACAGCTATATTAAAGACATATAGAAGTTGCATGGATTATGCATGTAGCTAATAGAGGGGAATCAATAGTTTATGCAAACATGTTTTTGCATGAAAAAAATCCCCAAATAAACATTATTAAACTTACAAAATGTATTTCGTTTTCTTGCAGTTGGTTTTGAAAAGGAATGCTCCCTGACAATCCAAGCTAAAGAAGCATACAATTTATAATTTGTTGTAACCAATCAGAGGCAGCTATACGATTGTAGCAATATGGGAATTCAGTCCCTGCAGCAAAGCATCATGGGATTTGTAGTCTGTTTTTTCTTCTCTCTCTTCCCTTGAATGATGCAACTGCTCTAGATCTCTGCATTGTGCTGCTACTTGCTGGAAGGTTAGTATAGGGTTAAAAAACATACATGAATGCAGTGTTTCTGTTGGTATGTACCATAGAATGAATTATTGCAATGTATGTTTCTGATATAAGCAGTATGTGTTATATTCGAAAAAGGTAAATTGGGCTGTTGAAATGCATCACTGCCAGGGACAGATTTACCAGTGGCGCAATGCCCTCCTCTGGTGGGGCAGTGCTGTGTAATTTGTTATAATTTGCTTTTTGCATTTAATTTTTTCTCTGCAGTGTAGGGTTCTCTGGGCCCCGAGCCCAACTCACCACAGCCACCCTTGGCTGCACCATCCCCCACCCACTCCCTTCCGGTCTGAAATTGGTTTGTGTCTGTTTAAATAAGAGTTTTTGTACTAAAGCTCCAAGAGGTGGCCGTGTGGAGCGGTTCAGAACACTGGGTATGTGTAACAGAGAAGAAGGTAAGGGAGCATGGGCTGCAAAGTCGCAGCAAAGTACAGGGGGGGTACATGGGTTCTGTGAGGGAGGAAGAATGAGATAGGGATGCTATTGGGTGCTATGTGGTGAGTTCTGAGAAGGGTTGGGTGCTGTGCGGGGATGGGGGTGATGTGTGTATATATGCTGGGGGTGAAGCAGCAATGGGTAAGGGTCCTGGGAAGTTTTGCTGATATGGGAGGGGTTATTAGGGAGGGTAGTAGTTGTGGGGAGGGGTGTGGGTAAGGAGCACTGAGTGATTTGGTTCCAGCGGGGAGCAGAAAAAAACATCTTTGAATTTGCCAAAGAACGCCACAGCTCTTCTCTGGACTAACCTGTCCTCTTGATCTTTATATTGGCCTTTATAATCTGCCATGCTTGGGATGTGGATCTGATATAGGGTTTTTGCCATAAATGATACTATAAACCCATAGGATTGAACAAATAAGATGACCCCCAGACTGTCTGTGACAATGATACCCTTCAGCACTGCCTGCCCATTTGAGTTACTTGCCCTCCACCTGTTCCTCTCAGTCTCCTTTCTTATTTGTTATTCTATTTCTCTTCTCTTTTTTATGCTGACTGAAAAGTCTGTGCCCTAGATGTGTAGCCCCTAAATCCTAATCCCTAGGCATGGGCTACTTTACATATCCATCAGCTGTTTCAGAACTTCAGAGTAGAAGTGTTTCTCATATAAATGTTTAATATTTAAACATGTTTTATTGCTTGATTTAAATCATTTTGTAGGGTCAAAGTCTGATCTCTGTTACTTAATGCTAGAAAGCACACTAACATTGTTATTTTCCTTACATCAGCACTTGTTGTGAATAAACCAGAGATGTAGACTTTAGAAGTGGTTAATTAATCTCTGATTGGAGTGTTCTGGTTTAACATTCACATGGATATGACTGATGTTATTCTCAAAATGCTGTATCATGTGATAGTGAAACGGCTTAAGCCTGCAAGATGGTGGAACGTCTTGTAACACATTAATAAAGGGGACGGTGTAAAAGCTGGAACGGAACGGGCCGGAACAGGCCATTTATAAAAGAAATGAATGACAATATCACTGGGATGTGTTAGATAATATTGAGAACAATATATAAGAACCAAAACCAATTTGATATAATACTTTATTAACCCTTTAAAAAACAAAATATTGCACGGAACAGGCAAAAACAGGCCGGGAAGCACACTTTATAAAGGGAATTCATGCTAAAATCATTGGGATGTGTTAAATATAATTGAAAACTATATTTAAGAAAGAAACATCCATCTGATAGTATGCTTAATTAACGCTTTAACATGACAAAATACAATATTTAGCAAAAATGACCCGGAACGGAGACTTTTCAGAGGGTCAGTATTACCAAATTCACCAAATACACATAACTAGGTGGGATTCATGTAATAAACTACATAAATGCGTCAGAAAATAATTTCACGTACCCGTTCCGGACCTAAATACCATATTTCACGAAATGACCCGGAATGGCAACTTTCCAGATGGTCAAAAATACAGAATTTACCAAATACACAGAACTAGGTGGGATTCATGTAATAACCTTCATAAATTCCACAGAAACTAATTTTGAGTACCTGTTCAGGGCCAGAATACAATATTTTGCAAAATGACCCGGAACAGCGACTTTTTAGAGGGTCAGTAATACCAAATTCAACAAATACACATAACTAGGTGGGATTCATGTAATAACCTTCATAAATTCTGCAGAAAATAATTTCAAGTACCCGTTCAGGGCCAGAATACAATATTTCACTAAATTACCTGGAACGGCGACTTACCCAAGGTTTAAAAAGGTCAAATTCACCAGATACACATAACTAGGTGGGATTCATGTAATAACCTTCATACATTCCACAGACACTAATTTCAAGTACCAGTTCTGGGGCAAAATACAATATTTTGCGAAATGACCTGGAACGTGAACTTTCCAGATGGTCAAAAATACCAAATTTACTAAATATACATAACTAGGTGGGATTCATGTAATAACCTTCATAAATTTCACAGAAAATAATTTCAAATAACGGTTCCGGGCCAAAATACAATATTTCGCAAAATTACCCGGAATGGAAACTTTTTAGAGGGTCAGTAATACCAAATTCACCAAATACACATAACTAGATGGGATTCATGTAATAACCTTCATAAATTCCACAGAAACTAATTTCAAGTACCCGTTCCGGGCCAAAATACAATATTTTCCAAAATTACCCGGAACAGCGACTTTCCCGAGGGTCAAAAAGACCAAATTCCCCAAATACACATAACTAGGTGGGATTCATTTAATAACCTTCAGAAATCCCACAGAAACTAATTTCAAGTACCTGTTCCGGGTCAGAATACCATATTTTGCAAAATGACCCAGAACGGGGACTTTTTAGAGGGTCAGTAATACCAAATTCACCAGATACACATAACTAGGTGGGATTCATGTGATAACCTTCATAAATACCACAGATACTAATTTCAAGTACCCGTTCAGAAAACTGTGCACAAGTCTGCAGAAGCGCAGATCTGAGGAAATAAATTGGAATCGTAAATTGTTTTACATCTTTTTTTATTTTTTTTATTGTATTTATTGTGAGAAAAGGAAAATACACCACATCCAAGCAGACATTATAGAAATAATACAATACACAGATACATTGTGGCATGTAACATAAATCATTTTCTTTATCTCTTCTCAGTTTCTTTGTTTTTTTTTAAATTATCTTATTTTTATTGCGTTGTTTCTGAAGTTAGCTATATCAGGTTGGCAACAAAGAAAATGAAATAGTGTAAAATAAGAAGAGGAAGGAAAGGAAGGGAGGGGGGTATCAAGTCCATGATGTCAGACTCCCACACTCACTGTCTGTCCAGACGAAACACAGAAAGAATTGAGTGAATCCCACCTAGTTATGTGTATTTGGTGAATTTGGTATTTTTGGCCCTCATTTTACGAAAATATTTTTTAGTATTTTGGCCCGGAACGGGTACTTGAAATTAGTTTCTGCGGTATTTATGAAGGTTATTACACAAATCCTACTAAGTTATGTGTATTTGGTGAATTTGGTATTTTTGGCCATGTGAAAAGTCCCTGATCCGGGTCATTTTGCAAAATATTGTATTTTGGCCCGGAACGGGTACTTGAAATTAGTTTCTGCGGAATTTATGAAGGTTATTACATGAATCCCACCTAGTTATGTGTATCTGGTGAATTTGGTAATACTGACCCTCTGAAAAGTCGCTGTTCCAGGTCATTTTGGGAAATATTGTATTCTGGCCCGGAACGGGTACTTGAAATTAGTTTCGCCGTCATGGTCATTTTTGCTAAATATCATATTCTGGCATGTTAAAGGGTTAATTAAGCATACTATCAATTGGGCGTTTCTCTCTTAAATTTAGTTCTCAATTATATTTAACACATCCAAATGATTTTAGCATGAATTCCCTTTATAAAGTGTGCGTTCCGGCCTGTTTTTGCCTGTTCCGTTTGATATTTTGTTTTTTAAAGGGTTAATAAATATTATATCAAATTGGTTTTGGTTCTTATATATTGTTCTCAATATTATCTAACACATCCCAGTGATATAGTCATTGATTTCTTTTATAAATGGCCTGTTCCGGCCCGTTCCGTTCCGGCTTTTACACCGTCCCTTAATAAAGTAGGGTATACAGTAGTTGGAACAGGAATATATTTCACAATATTTCATATATGCTAATAGTGTTGTAGCTCTCCTGAGGATGTCATATAAAAAAAACATAATGCAGGTGCTCCAACATGTTTAGCAAATGCCAAAAATGATTTATGCAGCAAAATAACAGGGCAGATTTTAGATTAGGGGCCCTGGGCTAAAAAGGAGCAGACTAGGAGAGGAGTGTAGGTTATACTTTCTAAAACATTTCCTTCCTATACTGATGAAGAGATTGCGAGTATAAACATGTCTGTATTTCATTCTTTAATGGGCATGCTGAATGTATAATACTTGTGTGCCAGCTCTCAGGAGGTGGAAGCCCCAACCAAGGCCAAGAGCTCCAGGTATCGGCCTTAGTGTTTCCACCTAAAACTGGTCATGTTTAATTCCCTCATTTGGCAAACACATGTCAACCCAATGTTTAAGGCTAAAATATTTGTAGAATGTTTTTATTCAGCTGTAAATGAAAGTGATTTTTCAAATGGGTTCATTTCCATTTTTACCATACTCTACAAAATGTTGTTTTGTTTTTTTCTATTTGTGATGTGTATCTAAATGTTTGATGTGCCATCTCTTAATTAAATAATTACCGGTATGCACTTGAACACTAAAAAGGATAACAAATTCCTGTTTGCTTTTGTTATATAGCAATCAAATTAAAGGATCTTTACTTTTTCATCCCCACCAGCAGGGCCAGATGTACCTTTTTTGAGCCCCTAGGCAGTGATGTGGAGAAGCCCCTGCTAGTGAGTATGCAATATATGCACAGACCCATTCTTTCCTTTTCTGTATGTGTGAGTTCCTTTTCCTGTTGTAACTCTCTTGTACTAGGTGGTTACCCCCTAGTAGCCATTTTGTTTTTAAGTGGCACCCCTCACAGGGAAGCGCCCTTAGGCGGCTGCCTAGTTGGCCTAATGGATAATCCGGCCCTGCCCACCAGTAGAGTGAAGGTGGAGCGACTAGACTTTGTTCAATTTGTTTTTAGAGTGAGGGCTAGACTTACTGTTTAGGGTTAGGTGTTAGGTTTAGGGTTAGTGGCAGATCAGATTTACATGGTAAAATAGTGGCATGAACAGTTTGCCACTACAGTACTATGTAAAGCTTATCATCTGCCACTACTCTAACCCTGAACCCTAAACTGTGAGTCTAACGCTAAACCTAGCAACAAATTGAACATAATCTTGGCGCGCCATCGTTGCCCTACCTAGTGGCCGATGCGCACCATTGTACGGAACAGGAAAGATCCAAATTATTATACTTATTTAGTGCTCTATATATCTGAAGTTTGATTATAATTACTGCATTGAAATTTTATGCAGGTGAGGGGTGTTTTTCTAACAAAACAGGAAATAAACAATTTATTACCTGTCATCAGCTTTATCAGGTGGGAAAAATTCAATAATGGGGATGTAGCATCTAAAATTGTCAGTACTTTCATAAGTTCTAATGGACAGCTCATTAGATTATAAAGACACACCGTTTGAGAAAGTAGCATATCAAATCTGCTGAGAAAAGAGAACCTTGCAGGAAGGAATAATTGCATACAAAAACGTAAAAAAAAATTCAAGGTTTTGTTTCATTTTTCCACTTTCTAAAACATGTTTTCTTATATCAAGCTTAGTTGTACAAAAGACCATTATCAATGTTACTAGGAAACCAAAACTCCTTGAGTGGTTAACACTATTAATTTAACTGAAAATATACTTGAAGGAAATATTTTCAAAAATTACATTTATTTATGCCATTGACAAAAGATATAAGATATCTCAACAAACAGTCCACAATGTTGTGAAATCACATTATAAAGTGGTACTGACCGGATACATAGAAGACAGACCCACACCATTATCCTGATAACTTATATTAGATACAATAGTATCTCAGGAATTGATTTGGAAAGGTGGCTACAATACATTACATTATAGAAATCCTGTATATTGGTTTTAATTTTGTTTTTAATGTTTTTAAATTCATCGCTGTCCTAAGGCATAAATAAATATATGTAATTTTTTGTAAATATTTCCTTCAAGTATATTTTCAGAATACAGAATATAATGTGCCCACAGTGCTCATGTAACCATTTCAGAAGTCTTGCATATTTTTTTTTCAGTATATTACTTACTTAGTTATTTAACTGCTAGGGACAATGTGAAACAAGTTAGACAGCCTGTAAAAATGTAAGCCACTGATGTGTGTAAAATGGGTGTATACTCAGTCCATCCATATAAACCCTGTGATATTGTGGCTCCCTGCCAAGGTCCGTGAGAGGCCGCCTCAGTCACGCCATGTGCAATATGAGCAGCTCTGACATACTCGTTTTACCTCAACAAAGATCATAGCTTTTGCTTTCTGCCATAGCGATATAATGTACCACTTGGACTAAAACATGCATTGTTTCTCCTCAAATCTGTATTATTTATATGTCAGTGGCAATTTACTTTTAAAGTGCACAGGCCTAGATTAAAATTTGCTCAAACACAGGTACAGTAAAAATGATATTTTAGAAACAAAGATACACACTTATTCAATTCCCAATTCCTGGTTTGTGTATAATCCAACCATAGCTATGCTCAAAGCTGTTTAATACAGCGGGCATATGCTTAACGGAAGCCAAGAGCGTAGCCTTTGTGGGCACATTTACATGTCCCTTCCAAGGTTCCCAGAATGCAGTGTAATAACTGTATTTCTTGGAATTCTGAGCATAAAACAAGTTTTTTTTAACTTGTTTTAGACATTCAAATGTGAACACAATGTACTATTTATCATATATATATATATATATATATATATATATATATATATATATATATACAGTGGTACAGTGGATATAAAAAGTCCACACACCCCTGTTAAAATATCAGGTTTCTGTGCTGTAAACAAATGAGACAAAGATAAATAATTTCAGAACTTTTTCCACCTTTAATGTGACCTATAAACTGTACAACTCAATTGAAAAACAAACTGAAATATTTTAGGTAGAGGGAAGAAAAAATATAAAAATAAAATAATATTGTTGCATAAGTATGCACACCCTTAAACTAATACTTTGTTGAAGCACCTTTTGATTTTATTACAGCACTCAGTCTTTTTGGGTATGAGTCTATCAGCATGGCACATTTTGACTTGGCAAGATTTGACCACTCTTCTTTGCAAAAACACTCCAAATCTGTCAGATTGTGAAGACATCTCCTGTGCACAGCCCTCTTCAGATCACCCCACAGATTTTCAATCAGATTCAGGTCTGGTCTTTGGCTGGGCCATTCCAAAACCTTAATCTTCTTCTGGTGAAGCCATTCCTCTGTTGATTTGAATGTATGTTTTGGGTCGTTGTCATCCTGAAAGATGAAGTTCCTCTTCATGTTCAGCTTTCTAGCAGAATCCTGAAGGTTTTGTGCCAATATTGACTGGTATTTGGAACTGTTAATAATTCCCTCTATCTTAACTAAGGACCCAGTTCCAGCTGAAGAAAAACAGCCCCAAAGCATGATGCTGCCACCACCATGCTTCACTGTGGGTATGGTGTTCTTTTGGTGATTGGTGTTCTTTTTGGCAGTGTTGTTTTTGTGCCAAACATATCTTTTGGAATTATGGACAAAAAGTTCAACCTTGGTTTCATCAGACCATAACACCTTTTCCCACATGCTTTTGGGAGACTTCAGATGTGTTTTTGCAAAATGTAGCCTGGCTTGGATGTTTTTCTTCGTAAGAAAAGGCTTTTATCTTGCCACTCTACCCCATAGCCCAAACATATCAAGAATACGGGAGATTGTTGTCACATGTACCTCACAGCCAGTACTTGCCAGATATTCCTGCAGCTCCGTTAATGTTGCTGTAGGCCTCTTGGTAGCCTCCCAGACCAGTTTTCTTCTCGTCTTTTCATCAATTTTGGAGGGAGCTCCAGTTCTTGGTAATGTCACTGTTGTGCCATATTTTCTCCACTTAATGATGACTGTCTTCACTGTGTTCCATGGTATATCTAATGCCTTGGAAATTCTTTTGTACCCTTCTCCTGACTGATACCTTTTACCAATGAGATTCCTCTGATGCTTTGGAACCTTTCAGTGGACCATGGCTTTTGCTGTGGGATGCGACAAAGAAAATTTCAGAAAAGACCAACTAGAGCAGCTGAACTTTATTTGGGGTTAATCAGAGGCACTTTAAATGATGGCAGATGTATGCTGACTCCTATTTAACACAATTTGGAATGTGATTGCTTAATTCTGAACACAGCTATTAGAGGGTGTGCAGACTTATGCAACCACATTATTTTTCTTTTCTTTTTTTCTTACCTCCACCTAAAATAGATCACAGCAACATGTAGAGAGATAGGTGAGACGAGGGGGATAGTATGAACTTCAAAAGATGAAAATTGGAGGGATGGGACAGGGGGGTATGAGGTGAAATGTACAGCGAGTGGAAAGTAATACACCCACACCTCCACCTTGTTTGTTCCCAGGTCTTGGTCTGTGACTGAGGTGAAAACCACATAAGAATTTAGTGATACATAACCAGGGGGGTTGTCAATAAGGAAAAATAGTTTACAAGACTTGCCAGGGTCCTTACGAGTAGAGAGGAGGGAAGGAGAGAGAAGGAGAGAGAAGGAGAGGGATGGAGAGGGAATGAGAGATAAGGAGAGGGAGGTAGAGAGACGGAGGGAAGGAGAGAGGGGGGGAGGGAGAGAGAGAGTAAGAAGGAGGGAGAGAGAGAGAGAAGGAGAGAGAGAGGAGAGGACAAGAGAGTAAAGGAGAGGGCAATAGAGAGTACGAAGGAGAGAGAGGGGAGAGAGAAGGCGTAGAGAGAGAGAGAGGGCACACAAACAGATAGCAGACACAATTTTTAAGACAATAGTATGCCGTCATTTTTGACGGGCAAGTGACTAGTTCTTTAAAATTGATGTGAAGGGCTGGGTTAGTCATTAGAAAGGCTTTTGTGCTTTAGGATCTGTAAGCTTTAATTACATTTTTATATGTTATTAATTTCCTGAAAAATGCATATTTACACTATGTTTTCTACTATTGGGACACTGGTAGCTCCTTAGTGTCTCTTAGGTGTTTTCGTAAGGGCTCATCTGCTCTGCAGGAGGTTGTGTTTACACATAAGGCTGTGTCTTATAAGAACATGCAAGATGTTCAGTAACTCTTTCCAGATCAATGTAATAGCAGTTTAGATCAAATCTCCTGTAGCAGCAGGGAACAGTTCATATGTAGTGATTGGGTTTACTCATAAGGTTAATAGCTAATTAGCTGCCTACGTGGAACGTTTTCTTGCATTTTCTATATAATTGAGTCCTAATTTGACCAGTTTATTTGCTGGCTTCTTATTCCATTTAAAGAGACACGGAAGGTTTCTGGATTTCACTAGGATCATAATATAGCTATGTATATATTTACTTTTATGTACTTTATTTTATTAAGAAATGCTTAAAAAAAATATCTGCCTAAAAGTATACAAATAGTACTTGGTTGGGTCTGTTGCTTCTGAAGATAGTGTCCCTAGTTGCCAATCGCTGACCATCTTCCAGCAACATTCTGCAACATGCAGCTGAGAGATGGTCACTGATTGGCTAATTTGAAATACCGCACTTCAGAGTCTGTGTCTTCATGAGCTGCATGAGCTGCAGATGGCAGACTCAAGCAAATATATTTATAATCAAATCCAGAATATCATTAAAACTTAAACTTCAGCTGAGTGTTAGGTTAAATTATAATCAAATGTCTGTAAATAGACAGAGTATGCAAAGTATGTTCCCCAACATAAAATACAGTTTTTGTTACAGTGTTCCAAAGCTGCTTTGGACATGAAAGTAGGTATTCATTGTCACATTTTTGAATAAGTAAATTCTCTTTTTAACATCTTTGGGTCGTTGAGTTCAGTATTTTTATACACAGAAAATGTGCCCCTACATAAAACAGACTTGTACTAGCATGGCAAAACTGCCTCATACATTAATAGGTGATAATACCATAGTGCACATTTTAATTTTAAAGAATTAAATGGTGTTTCTAAACAGCTTCAGGCCAGTAAATTCAATAGCAAGAGTATGACCCCTATTTAAAAAAAAATGTTTCGTCATTCAGTCATGTCCAACTCTCCGTGACCCTATAGACCGCAGTATGCCTGGCACATCGTATGTCTGGTTGTGCAAATCCATAAGGTTTTCATGGCAAAGATACTGGAGTGGGTTGCCAGTTCCTTCTCCAGTGGACCACGATCTGTCTGACCTCTCTGCTATGGACTGCCCATTTTGGCTGAACCTACATGGTATAGCTCACAACTTCATTTAGCCCCTTCGTCATGACAAGGTAGCAATCCAGAAGGGGCTATATAACATAGCACTGGAAAATTCTTCTTCCCATGTTTCTTTCAAATGAAAAGTGAAGATAAAGTGGATTGAACATGTTGCTCTTGATCTGATATGTGTTGCTTTAGTGATCCTTTTTGTTAATATATTTCATTGTTTGTGCAAGCAATCTACTTTTCTAGATTGAATATGTGCGTAGCATCCTGACAAAGCTTCTCAGCACACCACAGACTAAATGCAGATAAAAATATAAAATGTAATTACAATAGTAAAGCGTACTTTAGGTAAAGCATCAATTATGTAGATAAGGTTTTCTATTAAGGCGAAATCCTGCAGGCGTCACTGCTCAGAACATCTGCAATTCCAATGTTTAAAAAGAAAAAAAAAAACACACATGTACAGCACCAGCAAAATGTCTTTACATATACTTAATAGCCAGTATTGTATATAGTCTTATAGTAAGTAGGAGAATTATAGCACTATATATATATATATAGAAAGAAGTGATTTGAAATGGACATATTTGATTGTTGACTGCACACTATTTGGAACATTTTGGTCATGTTTTTATGTTAATCTTGACAGTGGCGTTGCTAGAGCTTTCTCCCTCTACCCCTCTCTCTCTCGCTCACTCTCTCTTTCGATCCATCTCCATCTCTCCCTTCATATCTCCCCACTCCCTCTTTCTCCCCTCCCTCTCTATCTCCCCTCTCTCGTCCTCCCTCTCTTTCTCTCTCCCTCCCTTTACTCTTTTTCACTCTCTCTTCCGTACTCTCCACCCCTCTCTCCTTCTCCCTCCCTCTCTCTATCCTTCCCACAAATGCCCCTCTCTCCCTACTCCCCTCTCTCTCTTCCTCCTCTACCCCCCTATATCTCTCCCTCTTTCTCTGTCTCCATCTCTCGCTCCCTCTCCCTCCTATCTCTCCTCTCCTTCTCTCTCTCCCTCACTTCCTTCACTCTCTTTCCGTCTCTCTCCCTGCCTCTCTCTCCTTCTCTCTTGCTCCCTGCCTTTCTCTCCCTTACTCTCTCCCTTCACTCCACCCCCTCTCAGCATCTCTCTCCCTCACTCCCATCACTCTCTTCACTCTCTCTCCTCCCTATCTTTCATTCTCTGTCTGTCCTCTCTCCCTCTCTCTTCATTTACTTTCTCGCCTCTCCCTCCCTCCTCTCGCTCTCCCCCAACTCTCTTTCCCTCCACCTCACTCTCTCCCTTCAGTCTCTCCCCCTCTCTCTATCCTCTCCCTCTCTCTCTCCCTTCAACCTCTCCCTCCCTTCACTTTCTCCCCCTCTCTCCTTACCTCTCTTTCTCTCATGCCATTCACTCCCCTCTGCCTCTCTCTCCCCCTCCCTTCACTCTCTCTCCTCCCTATTGCTCATTTTCTCTCCCTATCTCTATTCTCTCCCCCTCTCTCTCCATTTACTTTTTCCCCTCTCCCTCCCTCCTCTCGCTTTCCCCCAACTCACTCTCTCTCCCTTCAGTCTCTCCCCTCTCTCTCTCCCTTCACTCACCCTCCATTCACTCTCTCTCTGGGTCTCTCTCTTCCTCCCTTCATTCTCTGTCCCCTCCTCTCTCTAACTCCCACTTCCTTGTCTCTATCTCCCCCCCCCCCCCAACTTCCCTTACATGCTTGCTCCTGGTCCAGGCTTCTTCACTGCCAGCTCTTCCCACTGCTGGCTCCTCCTCTCCTGGGTCAGAGGAGAGAGCAGGGCCAGGAGGAGAATGAAGCCTGGGGGAAGTGCCAATGAAGTTGAGCAGCAGGTGATAGCATTTTGCCGCTCCCCAAGGATATGATACCTGAATATGATTATTATTATATTCGATTTGTTAGAATGTTACAGGTAAGTAAGAGCTAAAACAAGAGATTTGTGTTAGATGATAACAGGCTAGTGAATTGTACTAGATATAGATGATCTTCACACAGATTCTATAGTAAACATTACTGTGCTGATGATACTATTATCTATCATTTACCACCTATCCCCCTTCTATACCATAGCAACAGTTCAATTTATGTTAATTTTGGTTGTCCTTCCATTTATTAATATTGTTGCCCAGAGTTCTGTTTGAATTCACTCTCCATCATTTCTCGCATTCAGTCATACATAACCTTCCATCTATGATTCTTCTATCCCATAAAAAACAATGAAAAATACACTTTGCTTTCTCACCATGTTGTCTTGACTACTGCAACTCATAGTTGGCCATCAATGACTTCAGTATCAACTCTCAGTCTATCACCAGCTGTAAACGTATCTACAATGGCTCCCTTGGTCCTCTAGATCAGAAACTTAAAGTGCCACAATAGTTTAAGAAGTTCTCACATGTTTGTAAAGCGTAAAATAAACTAACAGCAAAGGTGTAAGCCATAAACACAAAAAGGATTTGTATAGCAAATCTTAGTCTATCTTGTCTAACTTCAGAAACTTCCTAAGATCTTAAATCCCATGTGGAACTTTCACTGAATATTATGGATGCCTCCAGTGAAAAGCAGATTCGTCAAAATATTTTTTTGAAAACTTTAGTTTTCCTAGACCAAAGTTTTCAAACATATATATATATATATTTTTTTTTTTTTACCATACTGTGATCATTTAAACTTCTAAAAAGCTAACACATAAAGCTTTAGTGGCACTGTATTTTACACTATCTTGCTTGTGGCAAACTCCACTCTTATTGCCTCCTAATTGATGTACCCATATTGCATATACTCAATATAATTCCTTTACCCACACTTTCCCACATGTCCCAGCTTCTATAGCTACAAACAAGTACTTAAAATCCAGCTTATATAGATTAGTCTAACCTCTGGTTCACATGTCACTTTGAGTCAACCTCGTTTCTTGACCCACACATATGACCTGATTGTGTTTGCCTAGCTTGTGTCTTAAGCTTTCCTCTAATGTTTTCTCTAAATCGTAAGCTCACATACATACAAAATATTCCTAGCATTTTGTACTGGTTTGTATAAGTTTGTATTGTCAAGTATCTGTATATTATGCTAACAGCAAATTGAGTAATAGATAGATACATAAATCAAGATGAACTGTGTCCCCTGGATATAAGTTAATGTTCCACTGTGAATATGTTTTTCCATTGTTTTAAAATAACTAATTTGGAAGCAGACAAATTGTATTTCTGTGAAATCAATATTCTAGGATACTATACTTAGAATGAAAATCTTTAAGTCTAGACTTATTACTAATTTAACATCTGTCGTTTTCTGGCTCTGTTTCAGATTTTTGAACTGACTTATTTGAAATGATTAAAGCACCATATGTGACCTCTATGTTAATCCCATGAAAAGCAATGACAAGTGCTGTAATAGCACAGAAATTTCTACCTAGCTATGTTAATCACCCATCACTAAAACATTGCTAGAGAACTGCTACGAGTCACTGCGGCAAGCCAGAGTTAGAAAATACCACTTCCATTGACTTTTGACACTGACCATAGATTACAAGCGACTCCAGGAGTGGGAACGGCCAGGCATCAGCAATGGGGTATCAAATGGTTAGGGGCATGACAGATTAACCCCTCCCTCACCCCCCAAGTTATGGGCAGTCAGTATAAGGAAAACACAGATCAGCTAGATAGTAGGGAGTCCTGGGGTTTCCATAGCTGGATGAGGGCCAGGTGGTTTTCAATGGTCAGGCCGGCACTGGGGAGCTACAGTTCATTGAGGGAACCATGAATGCCAACATGTATTGTGACATACTGAAGCAGAGCATGATCCCCTCCCTTCGGAGACTGGGCCACAGGGCAGTATTCCAACATGATACCGACCTCCAAGATGATCACTGCCTTGCTAAAGACGCTGAAGGTAAAGGTGATGGACTGGCCAAGCATGTCACCAGACATAAACTCTATTGAGCATCGGTGGGGAATCCTCAAAACGGAAGGTGAGGGAGTGCAAGGTCTCACCATGGAGGAGTGGAAGAGGACTTCAGTGGCAACATGTGAAGCTCTGGTGAACTCCATGCCCATGAGGGTTGAGTCAGTGCTGGAAAATAATGGTGGCCACACAAAATATTGACACTTTGGGCCCAATTTGGACATTTCCACTGTACTCACTTTTGTTGCCAATGGTTTAGACAATTTTTAAAGGGGAAAGCAAATTTACACCGTTATACAGGCTGTACACTTACTTCTTTACATTGAAGCGGAGTGTCATTTATTTAGTGTTCTCACATGAAAAGATATAAAAAAATATGTACAAAAATGTGGGGGGTGTACTCACTTTTGTGAGATACTGCATATATATATATATATATATATATATATATATATATATATATATAAATATATATATAAATATATATATATATAAATATGAGTTTCGGGGCAGGGGAGGGGGAGGGCCAGAGTTACCTAATTCTTCCATGAGTGGTGTCCCGGGGAACGGGATGGGCTAGTTAAAAAAAAAAAGAAGAAGTAGAGAGAGGTACTGATATCAGTCTCACACAGGGGGGGGGGGGGCCTTGGTGGCCCCCCAATAGGGCATATGCTCGGCTTTCCCAACTTTAATGTCTCCCCATAGAATATATATATGGCTCACCAACAGTCAACCTGTATTTGCTGGGTAGGTTTCAGTGCCAGAGATTTCGTGAGGCCGCACCAGCAGCGCATGGTCTGAAAACGCCTCTTCCTCCTGAGCTGTGGGCCCTGCCATTCCAAGCATAGACTCGTTATTTCATAAATCATTGGCCAAGGGTATGTGGGAATACTACAACAAGATCTGGAGAGAATGGGCGATTTTCTTTAGTGAAGCTAGGTGTCAGGAGCAACAAGGTAATACCACCCAGGTTTTGCTGTCCTTCTTACTATATCCGTTACTGCCCTTGCATGACTGCTAATGGCTTTAGCCTTTTATTTTAAACTAAAGGGTCAGGACGACATCACCAAGTGCTTCATAATTCGGCAAGTGGTAAAGGCATTGCGTAGTGGCATGGGTGAGAAAAGAGGGAATACGAGGCGGCCAGTCTCTTATGCTTTGTTGGATAGGTTAGTATGGGTGTTACAATAAGTTTGTACTGCCAAATATGAAGTGATACTATTCAAAACACCTTTTTCTGTTGGCATTCTTTGGAGCTTTCAGGATTGGGGAATTAGTAGTACCTGGGAAATCAGGTTTGCCGTCATTCTGGTACATAGGAACAGTGCTAGTTTATCCCAGTACCAGTTTAATGCTGTGATTAAATCATGTATATCGGCCCGTGATTTGAATCCAGCCCAGTTTGGAACTCATTAATTCAGGATAGGGCTGCCATGGAAGCAGCGAAACTGGGTCTGGCCTGTGACACTGTTAAAAGGATAGGGAGATGGTATTCAAATAGATTTTGTTCCTATATTCGCCCTCATCTTTTAGTTTAATCTGTTTCAGGTTCTCCACCTCACCTTTGATCTTGGGCCACTCTTTTGTTTACTGGGCCAGGAGAGCGGCAACGATGCAGGACAGAGGAACTCAATTGGGTTTTGATCCATCTATTTTGAATATAAAATGGTTTGGTAACAGGGGAATGAGGTGGCATCAGTTGTTGCAAAGCATAGTTGGTTACGCTAGGGTTGCAGGGCCGCCCATTGTAGTGCTTATTCATTTGGCGGGGGGGAGACTTGGGCTTGGTTCCCATGAAGGATCTACTTACGGTCATTAAGAGTGACTTGAGAAGATTAGACGTGTTGTTTCCCTGGCTGGTAATTATTTGGTCAGGTATCACCCCTCACTTGCAGTGGAGAGTGGCCCTAGATCCAGTTAAACTTGAAAAGGTGAGGATCAAGGTCAACAAGATTATTTCTTCCTTCGTCAGGTGGCTAGGTGGGTAGCTATTCGGCATTTGGAGATCCCTGGAGCACCCCAATATTATAGGCAGGATGGAGTGTACCTTAAAAAAATACGGTGTTTAATTTTGCTCTCAGGGAAGATATTCAACAGGCCTTGCCTTTTTTGATGGTGGGGCTAGCCACTTGCGGCTGGCTGGTGGTTGAGGTGAATGTACTTGGTAAGAGGGGGGTAAAATGTTTATGTTGGTATACACCAGGTGTGGTAATGTGGTCTCCTGGGCACGGGGTCCCTGGAGATTTCAAATGGTTGGGCTCCCTCTCATGGTGGTTGTGAGCATTCACCTCTGTCTTGTTTATTGTCAATCAAATAAAGCTGTGGCCTATAATATCGAAAATTGTTGTCTGTCAATGTATTGGGTATGAGGGTAGTTTCATTTATACGTACTAAGTCACTAATGCTTAGGTCACAGTGTAGCCACCAGGCCTGGAGCTCCAGGGATGGTCCCTAAGGCCATCATCTCCTTTAGCAACCTCTCCCACTCATTGTACTGAACAGTGACAGTGGTGCCACTGCATGGAGCTGCGGCTGCTCTGGCCTCCTCCTCCATAATCCTCCGGAACCGTGGCCCGGCTGTCATCATAGCTATGCCTTACAGTTCTCACATCCCTATACGCAAAACCAACCTCTGTGAGTGAGGCTGCTCCTTTCAGACCTTGTCCCTGGGGCCATCCTTAACTTTCCACCCCCCTGTAAAAAATGGGCACGGATGGCATTGAGGAGTTCCACCATCACCTCTGGCCTAAAGTTAGGGGCCCCGTATTTGGCTCCAGCATATTGTCCTCCCGACTGTGGAATGGAATCCGGACCCTCCTAAAATGATGATGAGACCTGTCCCTCCCCCCACTACTCCCTTGAGATCAGGCCCCTCCACCCATGACCCTGAACTAAGAGTGCATAAATCTATGGGTTCATCTCACCTTCCCAATACCTTATCTCCCGACTTTCCCCCCCACACACACCTACAGCTCCTAGCCCTCCCCATGTCTCCCCCCTCATCCCCACATCCTTCCTCCATCTCTCTCTCTTCTTCCCCCCACTTCTTCCCTCCCTCTCTCGTCCTCTCACCCACTTCCTTCCTCCCTTCCTCTACCTCCTTTTCGCCCACTTCATCCCTCCCTTTCACTTTCTCCCTCTATTCCCTGGGTTCCCATCTCTCTCCTCCTCTCTTTCTCCTCTCCTCCCACACTCTCACCTCCTCTCTCCTCCCTCCATCACTCGTCAACAAAAAAATATAAGGATAGATAAAACAAAGTGTATGTGTAGGTTTTTGAATAAAGAAATAATGTATGTTCCATGTGTTTTTTTTATCTGTTGGGTATAAGGTGGGTGTGGATGGTGTGTCCTTGCTATAGGTGTATCTATATGTATTTTTATCCTATCTGTATGAATATTATGTGATGTCAGTATATATGTGTAATGTGAAATTAAGTGTAAGTATTAAATAATTGCTACTGACGAAAGCATGGCTTACGTATGTGGCCTGACTGATGTAATGCGGGGGAGCAAACGTTTTGCATCAACATGTAAAGTAGGGAAAAAAACTCCCTCGGCACTGTTACAAGTTACAACAAAAGATTTACATAGGACCCTATGATTCTAATAAATTACTTTATAATAGAGTTATGCAATTACTTATTTTTAATGATAACAGTACAATAGGATTAATGGATGACCTTAGAATCACAAGACTTTGACATTTAAAGGGGCGTAGAAGATTTCTGGATTTCACTAGGAATATAATATACCTATGTATCTATTTGCTTTTATGCAGTTACAGTATTTAATTAAGATGTGCTAAAATTAATACACAGACTGTGAAGTGCAGTGTTGTAATTTAGCTGATTAGTGACCTCTCTCAAGTAGCATGTTACAGAATGTTGCCACTGATTAGTTACTAAGACAAAGTGCAACCTCTGTACACTGTCTTCATGACATGCAGAGGGGCAAAACCATTAGTAGCATTTTGTAAGATATTAGGCAGATAAAAGCAGAGATTTTTTAGCACTTCTTAATAAAATAAAGTACACAATATACATAGCTATATTATATTCCTAGTAAAATCCAGAAAACTTCCATGTCCGTTTAAGATGGTCTTATAATAGAAAAAATATAGCACCAACAATATACCAGAGTTTCCTGATTGGTAATACATATACATGCAATTAATTTTTTGAAAGGATTATAAGAAACCATTTATCGATAATTTCCTAGACAAAGTGGATTTGATGTGTAATGTAAGGCACATTTATTGAGACAGCTGCATAATTAGTTTGAAGCTATTGGGAGCAATAGGATTATAAAGAATTGTAATTATAAACTAAACATAACTCTACATTAAGTGAAAGTAGTTAGAAACATGTATACTACTTATGTCTGGTCACATTTTGACTCAGTGAGAGGTCAGTTTATACAAACCCTTCATGTCAAAATAGTAAAACATTTTAGCTACTGATTTGGGATTATAGAAGTGAAGGAGAATAATAACAGAAGTTACAGAAGTCACAGAATACCACCGTCCTTTCCTTAAACCATGACTGTTGATTCCTTTAGTACTAATATGGTAAGCTATTCTTTTATAAAGTCGTTAACACAGAACTTTTAGCTTTAGAATAGTTTCTAAGTTTATATCCATTTATATAAACTTCTTGCAGTATATTGTTTAAATAGCTCCACTAAGAAAATAACCCATATGCTGTTAATGTTAAAATACTAAATCCATTGTGCACAAGCATAAAGTTAGCTGTTATAATGAATTCTAAAACATGTCTATTTTCACTAATCCCCAGAGTTCAAGAGTGAAAGCTTTCGGGAAATAAAAATTGATTTCTCTGAGAATGAAAGTGCACAAAGTTATCTTTGATCTTATTTTACTTTGTGTTGCATTAGTAATAACTGCTGCAGGAGAATGTAGGCGAACGTTAGTAATACCATAGCAACATTGTGTTTTTGCATACTATGTATAGTCCTTGGTGCTTATATTTATGTAGCAAACATAAAAGAAATAAGGAAAGAGGTGAGCCAACTTATAGTGATAACTACAAAGCAGATAAGATTTACTTGCACACAGTAAAAGTCATACTTAAATGTTATTTTAATTGAGTTTTACCCACATAAATCTTTAGCTTACTGATTAGGGTAACTCTTTGTAGAGTAAAAACAAATAATTGTCAAGTCTATATGGAATAGTAACACTCACCAACAGGTTTTGGCTTCCTCATGGATACACTTATCTACCAAATAAAAAAACTTGAGAAATCTTCAATAGTGTATACAATTTTAAAGTAAGAATTTGTAAAAATGTAGGGCTCATATCTCCTATAAGTCTGTATGGCAAATATGTAGGACCCAGATCCACTATGAATCTCTTTGGAAAAATTGTAGGGCCTATATCCACTATGAGTTTGTTAGGTAAAAATGTAGGGCCCATATGCACTATGAGTTTGTTTGGTAAAGATGTAGGGCCTATATCCACTATGAGTCTATTTGGGAAAATGTAGGACCCATATCCACTATAATTCTGTTTGGGGAAAAGGTAGGGCCCGTATCCACTATAAGTCTGTTCGGGGAAAAGGTAGGGCCCGTATCCACTATGAGTCTATTTGGGAAAATGTAGGGCCCATATCCACTATGAGTCTATTTGGTAAAAATGTAGGGCCCATATCCACTATGAGTCTATTTGGGGAAAATGTAAAGCCCGTATCCACTATAAGTCTATTTGGGAAAAATGTAGGGCTCATATCCACTATGAGTTTATTTGGGGAAAATGTAGGGCCCATATCCACTATGAGTCTATTTGGGGAAAATGTAAAGCCCGTATCCACTATAAGTCTATTTGGGAAAAATGTAGGGCCCATATCCACTATGAGTTTTTGGGGGGAAAATGTAGGGCCCATATCCACTATGAGTCTATTTGGGAAAAATGTAGGGCCCATATCCACTATGAGTCTATTTGGGGAAAATGTAAAGCCCGTATCCACTATAAGTCTATTTGGGAAAAATGTAGGGCCCATATCCACTATGAGTTTATTTGGGGAAAATGTAGGGCCCATATCCACTATGAGTCTATTTGGGAAAAATGTAGGGCCCATATCACTATGAGTCTATTTGGGAAAAATGTAGGGCCCATATCCACTATGAGTTTATTTGGGGAAAATGTAGGGCCCATATCCACTATGAGTCTATTTGGGGAAAATGTAAAGCCCGTATCCACTATAAGTCTATTTGGGAAAAATGTAGGGCCCATATCCACTATGAGTCTATTTGGGGAAAATGTAGGGCCCATATCCACTATGAGTCTATTTGGGGAAAATGTAGGGCCCATATCCACTATGAGTCTGTTTGGGAAAAATTAGGGCCTATATCCACTATGAGTCTATTTGGGAAAAATGTAGGGCCCATATCCACTATGAGTCTATTTGGGGAAAATGTAGGGCCCATATCCACTATGAGTCTATTTGGGGAAAATGTAGGGCCCATATCCACTATGAGTCTGTTTGGGAAAAATTAGGGCCTATATCCACTATGAGTCTATTTGGGAAAAATGTAGGGCCCATATCCACTATGAGTCTATTTGGGGAAAATGTAGGGCCCATATCCACTATAGGTCTGTTTGGTTCAGTGAAATGATGTATATGTTTGATTCAATAATGATCTGTTTGTGTCTGATAATCAGCTATATTTATCAGACCATTTAGAAGACAGTGAAGAAATATAGCAGGAGCATGGTGTATATTGGTGTCAGCTTACTGCTTGTTATAGACTTTTATATATAAACGTTTCAGTTTTCAGCATATTTTGCACACTTGTTTTTTTTTATGCAATAAAAATCATACATATTATTTTTAAAAGTAATCCTAAGTATAAAAATGGTTATCGGCTGTGAGGAGTTGGGCACACATGTGGCTTTGTATAAAAAATAGAAATCTTTGGTGATTCTCTATGTGCTTATCCCATCTTTCCTCCATAGTCAAATTTGAGTTGGAGGTGATGACTGATTTAGTTATTTTTCCCATGTACCCTAAGGATGTCGATTTTAAAGTAAGAGGTATTATTATAAATATCCTGCTGGTTGTAAAGTGGTTGATGGCAGTAAATTGGAAGAAAAACACCTTTCCTACATGGAGTAGTAATAAGTTGCACTAGACAAATAGAAAATGATTATTTGGAAAGTAATAGAGATACTAAAAATATAGTGAAACTGAAATGGTTATTATGGGACCAATATATACTTGGAAACTAGTCAGGTCAGACCTGTTTACTTACTTTCAGATTCACCTATATACCTTGGCCCTCATTCAATTGCAATTTGGCCAATTGAATAGGGGTCTAAATAAGCACATAACATATATTTTTTAAGACGTTTTTAGTTAGTAAACATCTATCCAAAAACAAGGTTTTCACTAACTAAAAACTTATTTAAAAAAAATATGTTATGTGCTTATTTAGAGCACTATTGAATTGGCCAAATCGCAATTGAATGAGGGCCCTTATATTTAAAGATTGTTTGTCGGCTTTCATTCGTATATGATTGATGAATAATGTTTAAGATATAGCTATGCTTGCTTTGATTTGTTTGTCTCTTTTTTTTTTTTTTTTTTAAATTAGGTATCCACCGAATGTGGGCAAAAGGCTATAAGCAATTCATATTGGTCACTCTATTGCTAGATTACACATAGCTTAAAGGCTATATTTTTCATTCAATGTTTAGCTTATTTTAGTTCTAGTTCCTCAGAAGCGTATATGTTAAAAAGAGGGCAACAATGATCCTTTAATAAATATGGTATTGAAAGAAGCTTTTTCAAAAATAGCTAACATTTATTGCTGGCTTTATACCAAAAAACTATAGTATCATGCATAAACTGAGAAATGCAGCAAATATTTTATTGTAATAACTCTTGCGATGTTCAGTTGATTTGATCTGGGCCAAACTAGCATAACTGTATAGTTGTCACTAATCAGTGGTATAATTTAATAGCTGGACAGTGTCATACTTTTTCTGATATATAAAGCAGTTTGTGGCACTGATTGCACACACAGGGAATCTTATTAAACAGAGCTCCTTATGCGAACATTATTTAAAAGTGTTTTGCTGTTGAGTAGTGAAGTTCATGACATCGGCCATTGTCTGGAATGATTTCCCTGGGCTGAAATACCCATTTGAATCCTGATGCTTTGTGTTGCTAGATTGAATGGATGCCAGTCTTAAATTTTCCCAGGATACAAATACTTCCAGTCTTTACAGCTCAGAAATGCGTTGCCTCCAACTGGAAGAAAAGCCACAGCACATTCACAGAGAGATGACATTCATTTTATGAGCTTGAAATCAGCATATGAACTATGTAAGTGAAGTTATACATGTCCTTAAGTAGTATAGCCTGTCAAAGTACAAGGCTGCATTCAGTTTAAATGCATGATAGAAAACTCTGTGTTCCATGTCCCATTAAATTGTATGTATGGTATGGTGGGACCATTCCTGTTGGTTGGTCGCAAGTGTTGTGAGCGCGCTTCAAGGATGCCGTGCAGCACCACCTAGTGATCAGAATGCAGCAGGAAGCTCCCTGTATTGGGACATGAATGGGGAGAATAGTATTAGGTTTAGGCTTGGGGTTAGGGTTGTATTTAGGGTTAGAGGATACAGGTTAGGGTTACAGTTAGGCTTTAGGTTGGGGTTGGATGTAGGGTTAGGAGATATAGGTTAGGGTTAGGAGATACAGGTTAGGATTAGGGGATACAGGTTAGGGCTAGGGGATACAGGTTAGGGTTACAGTTAGGTTTTAGGGTTATGGTAAGGGTTAAGGTTGGATGTAGGGTTGGTTGTAGGGTTAAGGGATATACGTTAGGGTTAGGGGATACAGTTTAGGATTAGAGTTAGGTTTTAAGTTTAGGCTTGGGTATTAGGGTTGGAGTTAGGGTTCTTATGTTAGTTCTGTTAAGCAGCAATATCACAGAACAGTGCAGCAGCATGGTGGCAAGCTGCTCCCGACCCTACTGTCGGGAACGGCGCAGCAGCCACCTAACAAAAAAGATCTGGATGGTGTAGCCAGAGGAAGTAACTGCATTGCAGCTACATCTAAGTTTTATAACATAGGTGATTAAATTATAAAGTCACATTTTTTAACTAGGACCTCCATTTACTATGCATCCATATTCACCATGCTCATATTCATTCATGCTCTGCCATTCTCTTGTAAAAATTAAATAATTGATACAACCAGAATCAAGCAAAATGTTTAGTTTTTACTGAGAAGTGAGAGTACAGTGAAAATATATGTTCACTGGATAAAGTTAAATGTTATAGGTGTTCTCGTGTACATTATCACTTTTTATGAAAGAGAAATGAATGCAGACCATAGGTGTGAGAAAGGTATGCTCATGTGGGGATGCCTTAATGTAGATTTGGACAGAATACAGAAATAAAACTTCATGCATTTCACTGTACTGGAAATTTGGAGACTTTTTCACTAATGTTACACTCACAATTGTTAGAAAGTTAAATGAAATAACAGCATGCACAATGCCCCGTAGGTAATGTCTAAGCTTCCTCTGTCAGTGGTCTGTTTGATACATTTACTTAGACCTTTTTAATTCTAGTTTTACTGATCCATGTAACGTTCAATCAATCTCCGAATGTAATATGACTTTCAGAGCAGCAACTCCTTCACTGTTAATCTGTGATAGACATTTACAGCCCCATTTAATTAGAAAAACGTTCTAACGAGGCTTGAACGTTAGGTCTGCGAGCTGGAAATATGAATCTTACCCCGACACTATTAAATTAGACCTGCGGCTAGCAACGTATGAGCTTGCAGCACGGCCGTTCCACGATGACCGAATCAAGCTGACAGGAGAAGTGAAAAGTCTGCAAGATGATCTCACAGGCTTCCCACCTCATCACTTGCCGCGGGGGGCCCAATTGGGACCTCCGCGGCAGTTCTAAACATAAGCCCTGCCGTGGTGGGTACTCCAAGTACCCACCCGGCACCTAAAATGAACCACCCCTATGCTGGGGGTCCCCATCAGGACCCCTGAAGTGTCCCCACATTAACCCTTGCAGCGGGGGTTCCCAATCGGCATCAATCGTGACACCCCCTGCATTTAAAATTTAAAATGTCCTGCCTCACTGGTCCTTAAAGGACAGTAAAGGTCCTGAATATTAACCCCTGCTGCTTAATTAACCCTATAACTCACGGGGCTCTATACAGAGCCACATGAGCCCAAAATTAACCCTATAACTCATGGGGATCCATACAGAGCCCTGTGAGCCCTTAATTAACCCTATAACTCATGGGGCTCCATACAGGGCCCCATGAGCTTTTAATTAACCCTGTCACTCATAGGACTCTATACAGTGCCCCGTGAGCCCCTAATGACCCCTATAACTCATGGGGCTCTATACAGAGCCACATGAGCCCAAAATTAACCCTATAACTCATGGGAATCCATACAGAGCCCAGTGAGCCCTTAATTAACCCTATAACTCATGGGGCTCTATACAGAGCCCCATGAGCCCATAATTAACCCTATCAGTCTCATAAGGGTCTATACAGACCTTATGGGACACTAATTTACCCCATTAGGCCAATAGGGGTCTATATAGACCTATATAGGACACTAATTAGCCCCTATAATAACACCATAAGTGCCATGAGGGTCTTCCCGGACCTTATGACACAAAGTCCAAACACTACACTATTAGCCCTAACTATACCGCCTTAACCCTAACTATAACCCTTTAATCCTATCTGGACCCAATAACCCTATCTGGACCCAATAACACTAATTGGCGCATCTAATCCTAACTACAATACATTAACCCTATCTAAAATACATTAAAACTATCTACAATTAATTAACCCCTAAATACAATACCTTAACCCCCTAACTAAAAACATTAACGCCCTAACTACAATCAATCTAACCCCTAACTGCAATCAATCTAACCCCTAGCTAAATACATTTCAAAAACCCTAAATCTAACCTAAAATAGAATAATAGAGCCCACTTACCTTGCCAGATGTCCCTTCAGCAGATCAGCCACCCCTAGGATAACCCCCTGTATAGAGCCCCATGAGTGACAGGGTTAATTAAGGGCTCATGGGGCTCTGTATAGAGCCCCATGAGTGTCCTGGTTAATTAAGGGCTCATGGGGCTCTGTATAGAGCCCTATGAGTGACAGGGTTATTTAAAAGCTCATGGGGCCCTGTATGGAGCCCCATGAGTTATAGGGTTAATTAAGGGCTCACGGGGCTCTGTATGGATCCCCATGAGTTATAGGGTTATTTTTGGGCTCATGTGGCTCTGTATAGAGCCCCGTGAGTTATAGGGGTTATATCGCTAGCAGGCACTTTTTTGTGTTGGTTGAGATTTTAGCGAGGGACGAGATTCACCCCATAGATTAACGCATGCGCGTTCTATGTAGCTAAGTCGGCTGCGAGGAACATTTTGAGGAATTGGCCTTTGCTAACAGCTCTACAAGAAATAATTTAATGAGGCTGTTATTCTTACTTAAGAAACTATCTGGATTTGAATTTGCTTAGTGAAGTAGGAATAGCTGCGTTGTGATAGATCACAGTCTAATGCAACTCTTCACAAAAGACACCTTCATGGTATTCATCAACATTAATGTTTTCAAATGAAATTCACAATGCTCTAAATCCTCTACCCACTTTGTTCATGCACCATGGTCAGTATGAAGAGGAATCTGTTAACGTGCAGATGCACTGTAAAGTAACTCTCATTTTGGGTATTCTGCCAAGATCTGAAAAATGTATGAATATATTTATCATTGATTTATATACTGTATGATAACTAGTTAAGACCCGGCAAGTTACAACAATGTCAATATTGCAGCTTCTATTAAACTAGTAGCTAAATAGAAAACAGTGAAATAAATCTTTAACCCTAAAATGCTGTAAGTAAAATACATAAATTAAAAAAAATAAGAACAAATGAAGATGCCAAATATACCTATCAAGTCAATTTGTAAACCAAAGCAAACCAAAAGCAAAAGCCAGCAATGGCATACAAAGGTAGATATGGAAGACATATATTATATAGTTAATATCTCTATTGGATTGCAGAAAAGACTATGCTAAGAATAAAAAAACTACACTAGATGCAATTTAAGAGCCTGCTACTGCATAAACCCCAATGTTATTATGCAACAAAAAAGTACTGGTGTTCCAACAACACTAAAACATTCACAATTTAAAATCAATAGGTTAAATCCTAATTTGTATACTTATTGAACTAGTTGAGTTATCAAAAAAAATGCTGGATGCTCCACAATTACATGAGGCATATAACAAGTATAATTAAATATTAAACATATTCACAAAGTGAACAATCAATAGTTGTCAAACTACGAAATGTCGTCACGCTTTGTGAGCTTTCACGAAGCGAGGGGCCGCATTTGCGGAGGTGGAGGCTCCCACATCGGCTCAATTTAAGTCCAAATGTTTGCATACACTACTGATTCTACTCTATCAGATGCATCCATAATCCAGTAAACCTAGAAATGCCTTTAATATTTTTTAGGCACAAAACATCTTTTGTAATGTTTGAAATATGTCATTTGTTCAATTATGTAGTTAAGAGCAAAAAGGAAATTTATATGCAAAATTAACCCTTTAACTGTGATATAGGTATGCTGAGAAGCCATTATTAAATGCTTATATTTATTTATTATCATCAGTGTTGAAAATGAAAATGTCAGGACCCCCTGTAAAATCTTTAGATGTGCCTGAAAAATATTTAGATAACACTTTAAATCTGTATAAATATTGTTGCTGACATTTGTCATGGAGTCTCAATTTCAGTCTTTTATTTCCTTCCTCACTCTTTTCCATATATATTCACAGCCCAATGATTTCATTAACAATGAGCACTAACTTTCATAGCATTAACTGCAATTTATCAACTGAATACCCACTCTTCAACCATATGTACTATGTGTTCATCGGTCATTGGCCATATATACTCAAGTGTGGGGGGACTCTTGAAGAATCTCTCCATAACAGACAAATATAAAATATTCCATGACATTACCATGCCTTCCGACAGTTACAATGAGTAAAATATTTGAATCTTAGAGAGACCCCCCCCCCCCCCCCGCCCATGGTCTTTCTTTCTGCAGGAGAAAAGAGTTGGAATATAGCCATGGCTAAAATATAGCAATTTTCTTCTTAAATGTGGAACTTTTGTTCAGAAGAAGCTTTTATGAGGGACTGGCACTGCCAGAGGGATTTGATTTTAAAATTGCTACTGTTTCTCTGAAAGAAAGAATTGTTACACATGAAATTGCCCACCTTTTTATAGATATACAAGACAAGTCTTTTTGTGTGTATAATGGCTGTAAAGAAATTACAGGAGTTTGCGAATAATACAATAATGAGCTCTCAATTTGCATATTCAAGGTTTTATGATGAGATTAAAACATTGCTGCGGCTGGATAGTTAAAGGACCAGTGTAGAAATTTTTCATGTTAAACCTATTTTTACTTCAGATTTCAACTGTGACGACATTGGATAGGTGGTGTCAGGGAGTGTAACGCTGACCCATTCAGACATGGAGTCAGTTCTTATATGTGATCTGTGATATAGTTTGCAATGAGACATTCAGAGAGAAAGTGATGTCAAGGAAAGGGACGGGTACTATACTATAAGAGTTTTAAGATTTAAGAAAAAGGAACAGATCTTTGTCTTGCTCTGAGGATCACCAGACAATATGGATGCTTGACCATATTATTTTATTCTCCAGAAATTCATCCTTCTCAGTGATGTTTTTTCTGTTTTTATCCTTGTTTTATTTTAATAAAAATTCTAGGCATCTCCATTTCTTTAGCTACATACTATGGGGCCTCATTCTATTATCGGCCGTAGGAGATGCGGGGCCGCAAGGACCGGCCGCAAGCTATTTGCCTATTCTATTCCCTTCCGGCCGTGGATTCCGGCAGGCTTGCGGCCGGCGCCTTGTTATCCCTTGCGGCCGCATGCGCCGGAGGAAAGCCTTTGTTCTTAAACGGCCGCAAGAGTTTCGGCCGCAAGAAAATCCTGGTTGCTATTCAAAAGCTCCGGGAACCCTCTCTGCAAGGCTAAAACCGAGCCGCAGCTTACTTGCAGCAAAAAGGTCCCGCAGGCACACAATTAAGCACATAACAAAGCCATAATAAAGCCATCCTGCACTCTGAGGAGACTATAACGTGATTGTAGGTGTTAGCATTAATAGCACAACATTCCCCTACACTCAAATCCGTAAATATATATTTTTTAAATTTATGTCACATATCCATGTAAAAAGTCCAGTGGGCTTGGAGCACCTCAGACCCGGCCACGCTGCGGCCGGAAAATAAACCGTTAATGTAATCTCGCATTTGGGCTCATGTGCAAGCTTGAGAGGGGGTTGCTATTAATCCTCATGTCCCCCCATTATGATCCCTAGCATTTACAGAGCTTTACAGTGCCGTCTTGAATTTATTTTTGCATTTAAAGATTTCTGAGCTTACGGCCGGTTGCAAGATATACGGCCGGCCGTAAGGGGATAGCCTTGCGGTGCCGTCTATTTGAATTGCAAGGTAACAGGAGCCCCGCAAGGAATCGCAGCTTTACGGCCGATTTATGGCCGATAAGAGAATGAGGGCCTATGTAATTAGACATAAATAATAAATACAAATATTTATTATTTTCTATTTCTGTGCTCTTAAGAACCCCACATTACTGAAGAGATGTTTGTATAGTGTGTAAGAGGTTGTGTTTCTCGTGATGAAATTGAGATTTGCTATCACATATATAGTTGTGAGCATGCGGGCTGTTGCTAACGGTGCGGGTTCGCGACGCAAGGGCCGCAGTTGCTGGCATGGAGCCCTGAAGGCGCTCCTTGCCAGCAACTGCGGCCCTTGCAAAATGTACGGAGTTACGAAACAAAAATACAAGACGCGTTACGATCCATTACGACCTTGCAAAAACCACCCGATACCCGTGCACATGAAAACATGAAAAACACAATAAATACACACAACAAATAAATAAAAAGCTTACCTACAGCAAGGGGGGGGCACCCAGTACCTCGAAAACTGAAGTTACCCCTCAATTTAACTCCAAATAAAAGAGTTTAGACACCCAAAAATCCCCTAAGCAAGAGAAAAAATGGCAGCCGAAAAAAACAAAAACAAGGCTACAGCACTCTAAAGACGCAAAACACCACCAAACACCTACAGATTTTCCGAAAAAGACTTACGAGATCCGATAACAAGGACGCAAACCGTGCAACCCTAAAAACTTTAGAAACACAATAAATACACACAACAAACACATAAAAAGCTTACCCACAGCAAGGGGGGGCACCCAGGACCTCTGCAAGTGAAGTTACACCTCGATTTAACTCCAAATTTCTGAGTTTAGAAACCCGAAAATCACCTAAGCGAGAGAAAAAATGTCCATCGAACAAAACGAAAACGAGGCTAAAGGACCCTAAACACGCAAAACACCACCAAACACCTACGGATTTTCCGAAAAAGTCGGACGACATCCGAAAACAAGGACGCTAAATCAGCCACAGCCGCATAACACACATTAGGCGCCATTTTAGAGCAATAACTTATACAATCCGGAAGTACACAGCTACGCTAACGGATTTGCCTCGCACACGCACACTATTTACACTACGCACTGCACACATTCATGACACTTACACAGCAGCTCCACAGCACTGATGCTGCAGCAACATGAAAACAGATTGCCAGCTCAACAACACAATGCTTCCTGCATATATTACTTCACAATAGGTAAAGTATATTAATTTCTTATTTTATTGATCATTCATTGCCATACCAAAAAAAAACACCAACGCTGCACATAGCACACAAGCAACCAAGAGCCTCACAATGAGCGCCGAAGCAAACAACATTACCTGCCTTACAATCTTATTGCCGTCATTTTGTGACGTGCAAGTCATTGTTATATTTTTGGGCAACCAAAGGCTCCCATAGATTATTATTTGCGGTATATTAAATATGTGGTGTGTATTACACAGTTAGATCTGCTCCCCACCCATATCAAGCATTCTGAGCTGCAAATTAGCATATTGAAATACATTAGCATAAATTAGTCACACAAAGAATGATGAATATCTCAGAAATGGAAACAAATCTCAGAAATGGAAACAAATGACTAGTGCATAGACAGCTTGTAATGTTTTTTTTTTTTATGATGAAACCAAGTTGTTGTTTGGGGAGACCTTATCCATTTAAATACACTTGGAAATCTCACATTTTGTATAATGTGTATAAAAGAGCAACAATAAACATTACAAAATTTTGTATTTTTTGCATGAAAAACATCAATATCAGTATAAACTAGTATTAAGCCTACATGTGCCTTTTTAACTGAATGTTATACAAGTTTGAATGACGGCAATCCATGGGTGGCATTGGTATATTACTACAGTTTTCCTGTCCCAGCAGTTTTTTGGAACATTGGAGCCTTAATTTTAATAAACAAATTGTGAAACCTTCTTTTAGATGTAACAAAGTAATATATACTGTATATGGTAAAGAGTTTCCATTCTCAATATGTTCTTCACTTCTATCCCTAATTCCTAAAGTGGGTCTAGAAATTATCATCCAATTGCTTTAAAAATATTTAGCAAACTGTTAGCAAACAGAATTTCTCCCCGCCTTCCTAGTTTGAGATTGCTAGATCAAGTAAGTTTTATACAGGGTAGACAGTTCGAAGATAACACCAGAGTGTTAAAGGCATATTTAACATTCAGTAGTGTATGGAAAAAAAATTGCATGTAAAAAATTCCAAAATAAACATTATTAAACTTACCCCAAAGGTTTGCTAAATCTATTGAGTTTGCAAGCAGTTCATTTTCACAGTTAACTCCTCTGGAAATTCCAGCTAAACTTAGCATAAATGTCATAATTTGTTTTGGCCAATCACAGGCAGGTAATACATTTTATCAATCTGTGATAGCAATTTGTGCAGAAAGGAATCATGGGATTTGTAGCCCCTGCACAAGGAAGAAGCAGGAGGAACCAGACACTGTTCTGTAGATATTTGCATTGTGCTGCTGCTGGCTTGAAGGCTAGGAAAGGGTTAAAATATATACCCAAATGCAGTGTTTCTATTGGGAGGTTCACTGTACCTATGTAAGAAGCTCTGGGGTATGGAAAAGTTTTGTTTATAAATAAAACAAATCTCTATGTGTATAGAATGTCTCAATGTAGTGTGTGTTTTTGATATAAGCAGTATGTGTTAGGTTAGAAAGAAAGGAAAAACAGGGAAACTTAGAAATACCTTTAATTGATCAAATTCAATAGGCTCAGTGTGGCCTTGGTGGATCCCTACTCTTAAGTCTTGATGCTGAGAAAGCATTCGATCGGATCAATTGGGGCTACATGCATGGCTGGAATACCCATTAGGAAAACTAGGCAGCTGCCTAGGGGAGCTTCCCTGTGATGGGTATCCGTTTTTTTAGCTTAAAAAAAAAACTAAAAATTACTAGTTTTTTGGTTAATAACAAAATGCTGTAGTTCACAGACTGGCCACTAGGTGCTCCTGAAACTTGTGTGTAAAATGCTCACTGTTCCCTCCCTCCTTCATCCCAAGCTTTTCCTGCTGAGTGTAGAGAGAGGACCAGTTGAGCAGAGGCAGCATTAGTAATGACTAAAATATCACTAAAATATTTTCTTGGAAGGAAATATTGGTAGAAAGTAGCTCCTCAATAGTATTTATTCTTGGAGGTAGGGTATTTACTTGGTTGTATGTATTCTGTCTGAATTGCTATTTATATGATTACTAGGAACTTGCCCATGTGTCTATTTGCAGCATCTCCCCCTGTCCCTTTCCTGTGTCTTTCTCCTCTGTGTGTCTGCTGAATGTTTTCGTGGTGCGTGCTGACTGCCGTTGGTTTTATTTTCAAAGTTGTGCATACCTGGAGTTGTTCGTGTAAGGCTTACTGTCTTCAGTGTCGTGTACTTTGTACGTTTTGCAAGACTGGCGTTGCTGAGCTTCATTTTCATGGTGTTTCTGAAATTATACGTTTTTCGTCCGGCATTTTTTTTTCTCGCAGTACTGTGCTGCTGGCTGCAATGAGCGCCTTCGACGAGCCTAGCTTAGCGTGGCTTGCAGTTCGACTGCTTCACAAGGGATGCAACTGTGTTACCAACATTGCAAACGTTACAAACAGCGAAAAGATCCACAACTATGTGATGGGTATTCCTGGCTAGATATTTATTTATGTATTTATATTACAATAATGAAACCCTAACTGTACATTTATATATTGTTATGCTAATTATAGGTGACCCTTGCTGAAAACATGTACATTTGTTTAATTATAGTTGATCCCGGATCAAATATGTATGTATCACATATATAGTTGTCAGTGCGGGAAACACTTACGAGGTGAGGCGAGCCGTCGACCACGCTGGACTTAGGCTGCAATGAACACCAAAGGCACTCATTGCACTGTGAGCCTCCCGAAACAGGCAAGCAGTTGAGGCACGCGGGACTTAGCCTGCAATGAGCGCCAAAGGCGATCATTACACTGCGAGCCTCGCGAAGCAAGGCGAGCAGTTGAGGCACGCTGGACTTACGACCCGTATGACTTAGGACCGAAATCCGTACATTCACTGTGCGCCTCACAAAATTACAACTTTATGGCTGAACCACGAAACTGAAAAGACATGAAAAAAAAAACAAATATGCCACAAATTAACTTACACACTTTTACACACCACAGTGGGAGAGGTAGGGAGCCTGTGAGTCAGGTTGCAAGTTAATTTGATGCATATTTGACGTTTTTTTTCACAATCGAAAATCGCCTAAGCAAGAAAAAAATGTCTGCCGAAAAAAACGCAACACGACGAAAACAAAGCCCATAGACATAAAACTAGCCCGAAGGACATAAAAGTAGCCCGAAGGATGTAAAAAATAGCCCTAAGCAGTAACACTTATCGAAAGCCAGTAACACTTAATCCAAGGCAGTAACACAACACAACACAGTAATACTCAAGTGCCAGGCCTATAAATTACACAGGGGGAGAGGCTTGCAATGAGCGCCGAAGGCACAGCATTCCCAGCCTTAACATTTTATTCCCTTCATTTTTGACTGGCAAGTAGCCGTATATGTGTTTATATATATGTATTTGATCCTGGGTAAATATATCTAAATGTATATGATATTAGGGAGCCCTGGCTGAAATTATTTTAAAAAACTAAAAATAGGGGACCCTGAAGGAATTAAGATTATAGGTGACCGTGATTAAATATGTATGTGATTATAATTATAGGTGTACATGGCTGAATATGTATACATTCATATGATTATAGGAGAACCTACTTGAATATGTATACATCAATGTATTTATATATATTTATATTATAATGGCCCCTGGCTTATGTCAAGTACATATGTCTGTAGGAGACCTTGGCTGAATATGTGTTTGTTTGTATGAGACACGGACTAAATATTTCTATGCTGTATTACTATAATGATTCCAGGTGACCCTCTTTGAATATTTATACATTAATATGATTATAGAAGACCCTGGCTGAATATATGTACATATATAGTATTAGAAGGGACCTAAATAAATAAACATGTACATATATATTTGATTGTACAGGACCATGAATTTGTGTATACTTATTTCAATGACCCTAGCTGATTATGTATATATTTGTATAATTATAGTGAGACCTTTGTGAATGCTGATAAAATAGCATCTGAGTAGGCAACCAGACCTATAGGACAAACCGACTTCAAGTATTGTCCGTTCTCAGATTGAGCACCTCTAATTTTGTTGTTGTATAATATTAAGAGAACCTAGCCTAATATGTTTAGATTTTAAAAGTAAAAGTGATCCTGACCGAATATGATGACATGTATATGTAGGGAACCCAGTGGTGGCTGGTGAAATGTTAAACTGGGAGCGTGGTAGACTTTAGCATGATATATATATATATATATATGTACAGTGCATGCAAAGTGCCTTGCAAAAGTATTCACCCCCTTGAATTTTTACCTATTTTGTTACATTACAGCCATAGGTTCAAAGTTTTGTTAATCTGAATTTTATGTGATGGATTAGAGCACAATAGTCTAAGTTGGTGAAGTGAAATGAGAAAGATATATACATAAAACTTTTTTTTAGAAATAGAAAACAGAAAATTGGCATGTGCGTATGTATTCACCCCCTTTGTTATGAATCCCATAAAAAGCTCTGGTGCAACCAATTACCTTCAGAAGTCACATAATTAGTGCAATGATGTCCACCTGTGTGCAATCTAAGTGTCACATGATTTGTCATTACATATACACACCTTTTTTGAAAGGCCCCAGAGGCTGCAACACCTAAGCAAGAGACATCACTAACCAAACACTGCCATGAAGACCAAGGAACTCTCCAAAAAAGACAATGTTGTTGAGAAGTACAAGTCAAGGTTAGGTTATAAAAAAAATATTCAAATGTTTGATGATCCCCAGGAGCACCATCAAATCTATCATAACCAAATGGAAAGAACATGGCACAATAGCAAACCTGCCAAGAGATGGCCGCCCACTAAAACTCACGGACCGAGCAAGGAGGGCATTAATCAGATAGGCAGCACAGAGACCTAAGGTAACCCTGGAGGAGCTGCAGAGTTCCACAGCAGAGACTGGAGTATCTGTACATAGTATGACAATAATGCGTACGCTCCATAGAGTTGGGACTTATGACAGAGTGGCCAGAAGAAAGCCATTACTGTCAGAAAAAACAAAATGGCACATTTTGAGTTTGTGAAAAGGCATGTGGGAGAATCCCAAAATGTATGGAGGAAGGTGCTCTTGTCTGATGAGACAAAAATTTAACTTTTCAACAATCAAAGAAAACGCTATGTCTGCCCAAACCAAACATATCACATCACCCAAATAACACAATCCCCACAGTGAAACATGGTGGTGGCAGGATCATGCTGTGGGGATGTTTTTTGGCAGAGTTGAGGGAAAGAAGGATGGTGCTAAATACAGGGATATTCTTGAGCAAAACCTGTACCACTCTATGCGTGATTTGAGGCTAGGATGGAGGTTCACCTTCTAGCAGGACAATGACCCCCAAACAAACTGCTAAAGCAACACTTGAGTGGTTTAAAGGGAAATATGTATATGTGTTGAAATGACCTAGTCAAATCCCAGACCTCAATCCAATAGAAAATCTGTGGTCAGACTTAAAGATTGCTGTTCACAAGTGCAAACCATCCAACTTGAAGGAGCTGAAAGAGTTTGCAAGGAGGAATGGGCAAAAATCCCAGTGGTAAGTTGTGGCAAGCTCATAGAGACTTATCCAAAGCGACTTGGAGCTGTGATTGCCGCAAAAGGTGGCTCTACAAAGTATTGACTTAAGGGGGGTGAATAGCTATGCACATTTACTATTTCTGTTATTTTGTCCTATTTGTTGTTTGCTTCACAATTTAAAAAAAATATAACATTTTCAAAGTTGTGGACATGTTCTGTAAATTAAATGATGCAAATCCTCAAACAATCCATGTTAATTCCAGGTGGTGAGGCAACAAAACACGAAAAATGCCAATGGGGGTGAATACTTTTGCAAGGCACTGTATATATATAGTGACAAAGCACTACCACTTGCGGGGTCAGAGCCCTTTTTTAACCAACTCTTTACCTTTATGGAGAAAGGCACAAGAGGCTTTTCAACTCTGACCACGTTTGATTGTGACACAAAACAAAATAAACATGAAAATAAATGCAGCTTCCTTTCAGCCCAAATCATAGCACACAGTCCACCCCTAGTTGAACTCCAGTATTACCCTCTCCAGGGGATTTCACTTGCCTGAGCATCCAGGCCTCTTCTTAGGAACAATTCCCCTCCTGGGTATTCACCTTCTGGGGTCTCCTCTCATGAACTGCAGTCTGCAGACTCTGACTCTCTGAACATCTACCTCTGCTGATAAACTCCAGCTCAGATCTTCTTTCGCTTTGGCCTGCGTCTCTCAGGCGGCTCTCAGTCTGCCCCTGCACTCTCTGTCTCACAGACAGATCTAATGGAGAGACCACACCCATGCCACTGTGTGCTGCTTTTACAGCCAGTATTTACTCTCTCCTTGCTGGTGTACACTCCACTGACTTCGAGGGGGCACTCTGTCACAATATATATATATATATATATATATATATATATATATATATATATATATATATATATATAAATAATAAGAGTTTTGCAGTATATAGTGATACCTTTTTTATTGGACACACATAATCATAAATAAATGACAAGCTTTCGAGAGTGTTGACCTCCCTTTATCAAGTCTGAAGCAAAACTGACATGAGATGGAACCCTCAGTTTGAATAAAAACAGCACATGCAGAGAGAGTGGTGGCAGTGTCTGACATCATCAGGCAAATACATATAGGTGGAATGAACACAACATAGTATGGTACATATATATATATATACATATGTTATATACACATATACAAAAAGTATCATAATATAATTAAATACATATAAATAAATAAATATAAATATATAAACATGTATATATATATATACACACATACATACACATAATCATCATATCAGGAATATAGGAGGTTATAAGAAATTAAGATAATGAGATAAAACTCCATATTAACATTAAGTCCTGTATTTTTCGTATTAAAGTGAGTTATCATCTTCATTTCATAGATCTTTCTTTCTTGTGTGTTTTTAAAGTAACCTCTTTTTATTTTCAGGTTTTGTATAGAATGGTTATTTTGTGAAAATTGATGTCCCACTGGGGTACAATAATTGTCTTGATTGTGTTTTTTGATGGAGTTTCTGTGAAGGTTCATCCTCATATGTAATTTCTGGTTGGTTTCCCCAATGTAGCATCCATTTTCGCAGACAGTACATTGTATCATGTAGACTACATTTGATGATGTGCAGGAATATGACCCTCTGATGTTGTAGCTCTTGTTGTTGTGTGTGGCTGTATCCTCTTTGCAGATATGCTGACATAATTTGCAGCGATTTTTGTTGCAGGGTTTGGTGCCATTTTCTCTGTTGGGCCGTTCATTGGCCAATCTTCTGTTCACCAATGTTTGTCTTAGATTTTGTGGTTGTCTGAATGCGACAATGGGAGGTTTGGGAAATACATGTTTTAATTCTGCATCTTCTGTTAGTTGTGGTTGTAGATCTTTAATTATTTTACGTATTCCTTCTAGAGTCGGATGGTATGTTGTTACTAGAGGTGTATGTGAAGAACTTTCTTTAGTTTTATATTGCAACAGGAGTTCTCGGGGTGTTTTGATGGCAGCGGTTACTTTCTGTGTGATGACATGGGGTTTGTAACCCTTTTGTTTGAAGGAGTCAGACAGTGTTTTTAAATGTTTGTCGCGGTCCTTGGTGTTTGAGCATATGCGGTGGTATCTGATGGCTTGGCTGTAAATTATCCCTTTTTTAGTATGTGAGGGATGGAAACTAGAACTGTGTAGGTAACTATATTTGTCTGTAGGCTTCCTATACACAGATGAGTGAAGTTTACCATTTTTGATGGATATGGTGGTGTCCAAAAAGTTTACCTGTTCAGCAGAGTAATCCATTTTAAGTTTAATAGATGGGTGGAAGGTATTAAAGGCAGTGTGGAAGTCTCTGAGGTTTTTTTCTCCCTCTGTCCATATGATGAACAGGTCATCTATATACCGGTAGTATCTGTAAGGTTTATGGACTAATGTGGATAGGAATCTCTGTTCCAGGTCAGCCATAAATAGATTTGAATACTGTGGTGTCATTTTGGTACCCATTGCAGTCCCCATGATCTGTCCGTTGAAGGCGAAGTAGTTGTGGGTCAGGATGTATTCTAATAGTTTTGCAATGGTATTAGAATTGTATTTATGGCCCTGGGTGTGATTTGAAAAGAACTTGAGGCATGCCTCAGTACCATCTTTGTGGGGGATGTTGCTATAGAGAGATTCAACATCCATGGTAACTAGTAGTGTGTTTACTGGAAGGTCCTCAATTAGGCTAACTTTGTTAAGAAAGTCAGTGGTGTCCTGTATGTAGCTGCTGGTGTTTGTAACAAATGGCTTAAGGATATTTTCAATAAGACCAGATAACTGTTCAGTTAATGTGTCCATACCTGTAATAATAGGTCTCCCCGGGTATACATACATACACACATACATATGTATCATGGCATCAACATGTATTTTATCTAATTAAAAACTAGTTTTATGACTTTTTTCCTGATTAATTATGCTCTTCGACTCAATTTTTTCAAACAATTCCTGCTTTCATTGTGCAGTGGTCCTAAGGGTTTCTATGTGATTCAAGTGATCATGGTATGTGTTTGTGTAACATATTTCTGCTGTCCTCCGATAGAAGGGATTCCTACACTTCACTGCCTAAGGGATCCAAAAAGGTAGATCCGGCACTGGCTACATGGAAGTCATTTTTGTAGGCCTGGTTTCCAAGTTCTTAGGCACCACAAATTCTTGTCACCTTACAAATCTCCCTCGATGATTCTTAAACATTCAGGCAGCAGCTCTACACCATTTCCTGTCCACAATGGCACAAGACAGGGCTGTCCCCTCTCCCTTCTCCTCTTCGCCCTTGTCAGGGAAGTTGAATTCGATTACAACCTAAAGGGAGTGGGAGATGCAGAAAACCTAGAGTAGCGGTTAAGGATTTATATAGGCCAGAAAAAGAGTGAAAGTTGGAAGTGATAGAGGTTAAAAGAGAGGACAATTATGTTGCTGTAAGACGGTTTAAAGTTTATCTGGGTAGAAGTTGAAGTTGGGAAGATGTTGTTTTTTATTAGAAGAGAGTAGAAAGATATCTATTGTTTGAAAACATAATATACTGAAACTATCAGATGAGATTACAAAAGATCTACCAAAATGGAGCTGTTATTCATTTTCTTAGTTAGGCCAAAAAGCATGCATAAAAATTAATATCTTGCAACACCTTCTCTGATTTTCAAACACTACCAATACATATTCTTAAACATACTTTTAAATGTTTGCAGTTGGCCTTCTTTAATTTTATTTGGAAGCGTCAAAAACCCAGAGTCTCCAAATAAATCTTATTCTGTTCAAAAGACCAAGGAGCTATTATCTGGCAGCTAACTGGAAACAAATAACAAGATTATATACTGTTACCTTATTCAATTTATACGTGGAATACAACATACATAATGCCGGGATGGATGAATAAAAAACATTGATTGCTGGAATTAATATTGTTGAGAGAAGTACCAACAACCTCAGAAATAGGGAAGATACAACTTTGATTGCTGAAAGTGAGGAGGAACTAAAGGACCCATTGATGAGGGTGAAAGAAGAGTGCAAAAGCTGGCCTGCTGCTAAATGTAAAAAAAGACAAAGATCCTGGCAAGTAGATGGTGAAGAAGTGAACGCAGTGGCAGGTTTTATTTTCATGGGTTCCAAGATCTCTTCAGATAATGACTGTAGCCATGAAATTAAAAGATGTTTGCTTCTTGGGAGGAAAGCTATGGCAAGTCTGGACAAGCTGTTAAAAAGTAAAAATATTGCTCTATCAGCAAAGGTCTGCAAAGTTAGAACAATGGTATTCCCAGTAGGAATATGTAGATGTGAGTGTTGGACCATAAAGAATCTTGAGCACTAATTGACAACTTTGAATTGTGGTGCTGGAGATAACTGTCTAGAGTCTCTTTGACTGCAAGAATATCTAATCAAAAAATACAATAGGAAATCAAGCCAAACTGTTCACTGGAAGGTTTGATCATGAGTCTAAACTAGTGATGTCCCGAACAGTTTGCCGGAGAACTATTCGCGGCGATTTTCGCATGTTCGCGTCCGCCACGAACGGCGAACACATGCGGTTTTCGGTTCGCCCCTATACTTTATCATTGAGGAAAGTGTGAACATAATTTATTTTATTTTATAATTTTTTTTGTGTAATCTATGCCTGCCTGCCAGCGTGTGTGTGTGACAGGCTAACACCTAACAGCTTATATTGTGCTTATTTTCACTACTCATACCTGGTGGTGTAACATACATTGAAAATAACCATTTTTTTCCTGTAATCTAATTTCAGTTGCCTGCCTGTGTCAGGCTCACAACTTATATTGTGCTCAGTGACATAAAACAACACTTTTTTGACTGTAAAAGAATGAATAGCAATTGCCTGCCTACAGGCGTGTGTGTGAAGCCTATTGCATCTACTCTGCCAACTTTTGCCAGTGCACAGTGATACCTCATATCTGGTGCAACCGTAGTGTACAGTGAAATAAAACAACACTTTTTTTATTGTAATCGATTGAATATCAGTTGCCTGCCTACTGGCGTGTGTGTGAGGCCTACAGCGCCTACTCTGCCAACTTTTGCCAGTGCACAGTGACACTCATATCTGGTGGCACCTTAGATTGCACGCGCAGTGCCCCAAATTTGAAGTAGGAGGTCCGACCAAGCATCTTTTTCCATCTCCCTGTTCCAAAAATCAATGCCATATATACGTCCCCTAATAGTGGACGTAACAGGGATTAAACTGATAGGAATAGTACTACTTAACAGTACACACCTTATAATAACGCAGACAGAGGCAACGCAGAGAGAGGAGTCTGAAGAAGAGGAGTCAGAGGAGGAAGGTGGCTTTGAGGAGGTGGAAGAACAAACACAGCAGGCATCCCAGGGGGCTTGTTGTCACCTTTCGGGGACCCTTGGTGGCTGGGTGGAGGAAGACCCTTCAATGACATCAGTGAGGACAAGGAATGGGACATGGCTAGCTTGGTATCCAACCTTGTGCAAATGCGGAGTTTGCGGTTGTGCAAATGGACTGTTTGTGGTTGTTTGCGGTGCATTAAAGAGGGAGATTGATCTGTTACTGTGAAGCGGGTGTAACCCTTACACTACCTGATCGATACAACATCATACCTGATGTTTTAAAGCATGTTATTCCAAACAATTTAGGAACGTTAGGTGATTTATGCCCTTTATGGCTTAAAACCAGACTCTGCATCAACTATGTAATTTTCCGTGGGAGTTTTGCCATTGATCCCCCTCCGGCATGCCACAGTCCAGGTGTTGGTCCCCTTGAAACAACTTTCCCATCACTATTGTGGCCAGAAAGAGTCCCTGTGGGTCTTGAAATTAGCCTGCCCATTGAAGTCTATGGCGGTTCGCTGGGTTCGCCCATTCGCGAACATTTGATTGAAGTTTGTGTCCGATGTTCGCGAACCGAAAATTTGATGTTCGCGACATCACTAGTCTAAACCTCAAATTGTTTAGCCATATCATGAGAAGACAGGATTCCCTAGAAAAGACTCTGATTCTAGGGAAGACTGAAGACACACAAAGAAGGGGACAGCAGAGACTGAGATGGATAGATGAGGTAATTGAGGCAATGAACATGAGCTTGAGGGAGCGTAGAGGAGCAGTGGCTGACACACATGCTTCGGTTCATAGGGCCATGCAGAGAAGGACATGACTGAAGGACTGAACAACAATATGTTTATGTAGATTTGTTCTTGATGTGTTCCTACCTAACTATAATATGTTTAAGAATTAAAAAAAGATAAGTTGGAGGCGGAGCTAGCGTCCAAGGCAGCAGGACGCGCTGAGAGAGAGCTCCGGGATCTGAGCCAAGGTTCAGGGGTTAATTAATCCCCAAAAGGGTCTGAAGACTCCCCAGTACCATCGGAGAGCATCAGGTGAAGCTGGCCCGACCCCCCCAGGACGCCCTAGCCTGCAGAGGAGAGACGCCGACGGAGCTATCGTCGCCATTGGCTGGGAAGCTCCGGAGCAGGGAGCAGCTGCACAGCCTGCGTCTGTGCCGGCCTGAACGGGCCATCGGATGAGCCACAGGAGGTGGGTGAGTTGAACCCGGTGTCCCCGGGTGCCCAGAACCTAAGGCAACGGTGGAGGTGAGAGGAGAGGGCACTGAGAGAAGGCACAGAGGAGGCGGCCATCTTGTGAGGCGGGCAGGGAGGCTCAAAGAGCTGTGCAAGGTGCGTGGAGCACTCAGAGCAGCAGGACAGCTGCAGAGGGGAGCCAGGAGGGCACCAAAGAGCCCTGTAGGGCCTGTGGCAAGGAGTCCAGGGGTCAGCAAGGAGAGGCTGGGTGGATGAAGAAACCCCGCGAAGAGGCGGCGGCCATCTTGTAAAGCCATGAGGCAGGCCTGAGTAGGGTAAGGCCTCTGCATCCCCATTCCCTGCCTAGAATGCTTGAGACTGGCTAAGTGCTATAGACACCCTATGCTAGGGGGAGATCACAAGCATACTTGCACTAAAACTCTACTAAGCTCCCCTTTAGCAGAGAAGGCAGACACAGAGACCTTAACAGCTACTAGAAGGGACTGTCTTTATCTGACTCACACAGCAACAAGTGCCCACATCTGCACTCTGACTCTGACAACACCAAGCCCAGAGGTTATTCGCTTAATAATGCCTGAAGATTTGCAACTTTACTGGCATTGAAAGCGACACTAAGGGTTGTCCTTACTACTCTCTGACTCAAGTACTATAGGGGCTTGCTCAGGACTCTAAGATTCTAAGGCCTGGATACTGACCCTAAGGGGACAAAGACTTTGCACTGCTTATAAGACTGTAGATGGGGGCATACATCCTCTTTATTTTCATCTTCACTACTACTGCCTTATTACTAGTGGTGACAAGATTTGCCTTTCCTTGTGTTGCTGCTTCAGCCGTGGCCTGTGCTCAATATTGGTACAAAAACAAACCAAGCATCCTATCATCACTGGAAGGAGCAGCACTGTCACCTACTGGTGCTCAGAAAATAGTGCAGTCCAGCATTCAACAAGATCCATCACCCGCACCAGATAGAGCATTGACGCCATCTAGTGGGACATTGATGAAAGCAGCTTGGGCCTACTGAGAGCACATGATTGACATAGCTCAACAATACTTTGAGATGTAACTACAGCGGCCCTACATGGCTCTAGCCGGCAAGGACCAAAAAGGAAAAAACACCAAGTCACCATTACAGAAACTGGGTGTATCCTGACAGCACCGAGCACAGCGGATCTAATTACCTGAGAGGATATAGCTGCAGCGGAGGGGTCTCATCAGAGCAACTGGCTAAATGCCTAGGCGCTCAATAGCCAACCCGGAGACAATCAGCGGCGCAGAAATGGGGAAAAATAAAAAATCCTTACCGTCAAAGAAAATTGACGAGCATTTTAAAACTCTGGAAGCATTAGAAACACCGGCACTAGACCTCGCCTCAGAGCAATCGGACATCTCAGATTTAGACTCTCAGGAGGTAACCTTACAGCCGGAGGTATCCATCAATAGTGCCTCAATGGGAAGAATTGAAGCGCTCCTGGCCTCCCATATCAACGGAGCAGTCACGGCACTGCAAAAAGACATACAAGAGATCGGACAGAGGACTCATCAACTTGAGGAAACCATGGACCGAGTGGTAGAGGCCCAGGAGAAGGACAGTGCCAACATTGCTGGCAATTCCTCCCGTATCTCGGATATAGAAGATAAGCTGGAGGACTTGGAGAATAGATCCAGAAGATTTAATTTGAGTATTAGAGGAGTCCCCACGGATATAGTCGATCTACCACGCTACCTTAAAGGCACGATAGATGAGATCCTCTCAGGATACCCGGACCACGAGTGGGAGGTAGAGCGAGCGCACAGAGCCCTTGGGGGGAGCCGCAATCAAGACCTCCCTAAAGACATCATTGTCCGGCTTTTGCGCCAACAATCCAGAGACCTGATGCTCGCAGCTACTCGCAACAAGACCTCGATCACTGGTCCTGACGGGGCTAAGCTCCAGTTTTTTGCGGACCTTTCTACAACTACGCTACAAAGACGGAGGCTGATGAAGCCGGCCCTGGAAGTGCTGCTACGCCATGGCATCAGATATCGCTGGGGATTCCCCTTTGCCCTGATCTTCTCTGTGGGAGGTATCCAATATACAACACGCTCCCTAGATGACTGCCAAGAGCTTCTCAAGCGCCTAGAACTGATTGGGGGGGACACAGCTCCTATGGCATCTGCTTCAGCAACTTTGCCTCTTCCGCAGAGACAGTGGTCTGAAGTGACAAGACAAAAGAGGCCTGCTGATCATGTCTCAAAAACTGCCAACAGATGCCCCAGCCAAAACATGGTCACGCTGACGCACTAGCACAATTGTCTTTATCCTCAGGACTGTTCAAAACGAGGGTTCGACTAAAGAGGCACCATGCTATCAAAAAGTCCCGTTTCCTTTTTGCTTTTTTTTTGTTTGCTTTTTTGCTGCTACCTAGGGGAGACTCTCAGGAGGGTTGCTCAGAACTGAGCTAGCTGTTCTGTACTACCTCCCCCCCCCCCCTACTTTTTGCCTTTTGGACTGGCTCCCGGAGGAACTCAGGACTTTTGCTACGAGTTGTACCCAGCTGACAAAAGACTTTTGAACTGTTATTAACCATGTTTTGCTTTTCCTTCCTACCTAGCAGGTTGTAGTAGATTGTTAAAGACACACCTACTGTTGCTAATTGAGGGAATGATACTTAGCCTGGAGAGACCCCTCTGGCTGGTCTAGGTCTAGCTGTTTCTACTGTTTACAATTTATGTCAAGAGTTTTGTTATTAATATTTGCACAAATTATTTATAGATCAGGTCACTCTATTATGGTAACACTCCTTTTATCTTATTTATGATAGTCCTTGCCGGCAGGAGCTGAAGTGGAACCTGCTAGTACTTTAACGGATAGACAGGAATAGGTTAGGGCTAGAGGTCCTAAGAATGCTTGATTTTTCAATAACCACTCTATTTGTTCTTCTCACAACTTTTTGTATTTGTGCTCACCTACCATCCACTTACCATCCCTTGCTCACCCTTCCTATACTGGGTTTGGAACGAAGCAATTCATTCTTTGATTATTGTGTCCCGGCCACAGCATCCATTTTTAGAGTATATCTAAGCCGGGATCAGCTACTGACGCTGTTTACCCGTCCTCCTAATGCCAATCACCATCCACATAATTTAAACTACCCACATCCTTTGCCTACTTGCCTCCTGTGCCCCTTTAGCATTCCAGGGGTCTCAGGGCATAAGCGTAATGATCCTTATTTGGTGGAGGCTTTAGTGGTTGCCTGCTTGCAGGTCAACAGGCACAATCTAATTCCATTTACAATTACATTAATCAAGCCAAAATTAAGCCAACTGTTTTTTATGATAGGGCACCAGGGGGTGGCATCAAAACTCACGCACTCTCGCTTTTATATTCTAACTAGAATCAAGCCTGCCAGAACTCGCTCACCCAGGGCTCGGCCTCTTCCACACCTCCAGAAGGAGAAGCCGCTCCTCACTCCCTCCTCGACAGCACGCCGGAAAGGTAAGGCTAATTTAGCATATCTGACAGACACCTTGTTAATTTACCCATGCCCATAACAGTACTTACTCATAACGTGAAGGGCTTTAACTCTCCTTTCAAACGGAGGAAGGCCTTTTTATACTATAAGACTTACAAACCATCTGTAATATTCCTACAGGAGACCCACTTCGCTAGGCATAAGACCCCTACATATCTAAATAAAGATTACCCTCAATTCTTCCATTCCACCCACACTTCCAAAAAAGAGGGGGTAGCAATATTGCTACATAGGAACCTCCAATTCCAGTTAACATCCAAACTGATAGACAGGGAAGGGTACTTTATTATTATAAAGGGTACGATCCTGGGAAACACGATTTCTCTGGCTTCCTTCTATGCCCCCACAACGGCACCACATAAGGCCCTAATAAGATTTTTGAGGGCACTGGAAGGGGGGGACTGGGGGAACTTAGTGATAGGAGGAGATTTCAATTTAGTCTTAGACCCAAAGGCGGACAAATCTAGGGCTACAGTGAGTGACCGATTCTCCAACAAAATTAGACAAATTAAGAAACTCCTGCACTTGGTTAGTCTGGTAGATGCCTGGAGGGGACTTCACCCGAGAGGGAAAGAATTTACTTTTTACTCACCCACACATGGCTCCTACTCGCGCATTGACACTATTTACATTAGCAGCTCACTTCTTGACAGTTCACATAGAGCGACCATAGTGCCTTGCACTTGGTCCGACCATTCAGCAGTTTTATTGGAAGTGGACCTGGGAAGTCAATTCAGCATACCTTACACCTGGAGGCTGAATGAATACCAAATCTCACTGCCTTCAACTCAGGAGCAGATAGAGAGAGAGTTGCTGGACTTCTTTGGGTCCAATACGGGCAGGGAGACGGGAGCGGGATGGGTTTGGATGGCTCATAAAGCCTTTATAAGATGAGTGTGCATTAAATTAGCTTCTCAGTTCAAAAAGCAGAATCTACAAAGGGAGAGAGATCTGGCGAGCAAATTGGCACGACTAGAGCTACAAAATCAGCTCTCCCCCTCCTCCACCCTGAGAACAGAGATTGACAAGACGAGGCTGGAGCTAGATAGCGTATTGTCCATAAAAACGGACAAGGCACTAAGACGGACGCAGCATCTGTTTTACAATAAAGCGAACAAACCGGATAAATTGTTAGCCAGAAGCCTGAGAGCAAAGTACGCCCAATCTAGGATTTCCCAAATCAGAAATAAAGAGGGTGATCTCATATATAGCCAAAATGAAATACAAAAAGTTTTTAGGGAATATTACCAAAATATATACTCTACTAAACAGGTGGCCATGGAAAATAACATTGCTTCTTACTTAAACTCACTAGACCTTCCTCAAATCTCGCCCGATGATTTACACTCTTTAAATAAGGAAGTTACTGTCAAGGAAGTCCTAGAAGCGATTAAGGACCTAAAACTAGGAAAATCCCCGGGCCCGGATGGGTTCACCAATATCTACTATAAGAAATTCTCAACACTTCTGGCTCCTCATCTATGTAATCTCTTTAACTCGATACTGAGAGGGGAGATTGCCCCCCCAGAACTAAACCATGCTGACTTAACAATATTCCCTAAAGAGGGTAGAGATCAGAGAGATGCCAAAAATTATAGACCTATATCACTGCTTAATGGGGATGTCAAGTTGCTTGCCAAGATCTTCTCTCAAAGGGTCTCAATATTCCTTACCTCCTTGATTCACAAAGACCAGGCAGGGTTCATCCCGCATAGGCAGACTGGCGACAACATCAGGAGAACTCTAAATGTCATCCATTTGGCTAGGTCTAGGGGGACCCCGGTCTGCCTGCTCGCATTGGACATAGAGAAAGCGTTTGACACCTTAGAGTGGCCCTTTCTGTTTGCCACGTTAGCAAAGTTTGGGTTTGAAGGCAACTTCTTAAACTTATTACACACTTACTACACGCTACCCAAGGCCACTTTGAGACTACCAGGTTCCCAGACGGCTAGTATTAATATAGAGAGGGGCACGAGACAGGGGTGTCCCCTGTCCCCACTGCTCTTTGATTTGGCCATAGAGCCCTTGGCCCAGGCGATAAGAGCGAACTCCTCTATAGAGGGGGTGCGGGTGGGGCATCAGCATCTAAAATGTTCTTTGTTTGCTGATGATCTACTGTGCACTCTCTCGAATCCTAGCTCCTCCATAGACGCCCTACTGGGCACAATCAATGAATATAGCACTCTGTCTGGACTGAGATTGAACCATAGCAAGACAGAAGCCTTAAGTGTGGGGATTCCTAGGGACCTCTTGGACCATCTACAAAAGGTACACAACTTTCTATGGCCTACCTCTTACATTAACTATCTGGGGATAAAGTTGACTAACTCACTAGCAGATATTTATAAAACCAACTACCCACCCCTATTTAGGACCCTTCGAAGGGACTTAGACAGCTGGACAAAAAGGCAGATTTCGTGGACGGGCCGAATAGCCGCGGTCAAGATGAACATCTTGCCGAGGCTGCTTTATCTGGCCAGGACTCTGCCGATCCAAATTAATAACAGGGAATTGGCACAGTTTCAAGCCCAGGTCTTTAGATTTGTTTGGAGGAATAGACCCCCTAGGATCGCCAGACATACTATGTATAAACATAAGTCTAGGGGAGGACTATCCTGCCCTAATTTTAATACCTACTTTAGGGCAGCTCAAATTGCCTCTATACCGTTGATACATTCTACCACCCTACAGCCCAGCTGGGTTTTTATTGAAGAGCTACAAATGGTCCCATTAAAATGGGAAATCATTTTATGGGCTCCGAGTTCGCACACGTTTGACTCCCAAATCCATAACCCTATAACTAAATTTACACTGAAAATATGGAAATGGGCTAGGAAAGAACATAAGCTGATTCACCCCGTATCACCTCTTACTTCAATATTTACATCAACCTCTCTAGCGACCACCCTCACAGCTGACTCCAAAGCATTCTGGACTATACACAATTTAGACAAACTTGAGGCATGGTTTGAGGGTGACAGAATTATTTCTTGGGCAGAAATGAACAGGAAAATAGGGATACCACACCAAGAAATGTTTAACTATATCAAAATTAGACATTGGGTTGAGGAGATACATAGGATTCATGGCCCGCCCAAAGTATCGTGGATGTCAATAGTATGTAAAAACACAAACTTAATTGGAGGAACCTTAGGTTCACTGTACACTATGTTTAATGCCCCAAAGGCTTCGTGGAAGCCTGCTTACACATTGAAATGGGAGATAGACATGCAACAAAACTGGGAGGGGGACAAATGGGCGGAATCCTTTCTGAGCCTATCTAAGGGCTCATATAACTATAGCTTGCTAGAAACCTCATTGAAAATCTTACATCGGGCATACATGACTCCTGTCAGGCTAAATAAGATATCTCCAACAACTTCAGATAGGTGCTTTAGAGGATGCCAGGGAAGGGGAGACTTTATCCATACGTGGTGGAAATGTCCTAGAGTGGCTAATATTTGGAATGAAACTACCAAATTAGCTTCACGAATTCTTAAATCTCCCCTAGAACCATCAATCTCGACTTGCCTGTTGGGAATTCATTACCAGGGGCTGAGTAATAAGGGGAACAAATTGGCCCAAATGATTTTTTTAGCTGCCAAAAATATAACTGCTAGAAGATGGAAAAGCAGTCATATCCAATTTCAGGAAGTCATAAACAAAATAAATTATCTTTGCATTAACGAGAGAATGACTCACACTTTGTTGGACACTCACCACATTTACCTAGAAATTTGGGGACCCTGGATTCAGTCTCCAGATAGCACATTGTAAGGTCTGGACAGGAAAGAACATTACATTTTGGCTAACAGCGGTGGCTTGTCTGGGGAGTGGAGTGTGGAGCGGACTGGAACGGGTAGAGCTGGGAAGCGGAGAGGCAACTCATCTAGACGACAAAAGGTACTGAGGGTGGCACAGGAGATCATGGGAATGGATGTGGTGAGGAATACTTAGGAGTGGAACTTTAATTGCGTATCTACTTAAAACCATCACCAAAAAAGGGAGAAAAAAAAATGTGAGATATCGGGCTGAATGATTGTTTATTGATATGAATATTATATTTTAATAACAATGGACACAGTTATTTCAATAATTTCAGTTAACAGATGTTTGCAATGTAATTGTTTTTTATGTAACATAAAAGCTGTTGAATAAAAATCTTTGAAACAAAAAAAAAGATAAGTTGGAGACACATTTAGCAAATAGCAAAACTATTCACGCTTCTTCAGCTAATTAATCTGTGCAGTGAATTGACTGGCTAATTTATTGATAGTTTTTGGCAGGCACAGTGGGTTTTTTTTCACTGTGTCTATTGAGTAAATAACTAGTCTTCTTTTTTGTGTTAACTGACTTAAATCCTTCCATTATTTTGTATTGATTTCTCAGTATCCTAAGCAAAAAGAGATGCATACATGTGTAGTTGTGGTATTTAAGTTTCCTAACAGCGTTTATGTTCTAATAGAATATTTAGCAGAATTAATATTGGCTTCAAATCATGAGAGCACCCACAAACTATGAGCCCGATTTAATTGCAAGCCTGCATCTTGCGGGATACAGGCTGTATGTCTGCGGGCATGCTGCGGTCTCCTGTTCGTCTCCGATTCCAGTGCTATTCAATTGAACAAGCCTGCAAGTTACAAAAGCCGAAACTGTAAACCATGCACTCGTCCGCAGCAGTTCAGGGCGGAAACATGATCAATTAAGCAAGGCCGTAACCACCCATTTCGAAACAGCCAATAGAAAATGAGACCACCATCATTACGGCAGTAAAACACGGAGGTCCAATATGCGATATGACTCGCAAACCCTCAAAATTCTAAATAATATAAATTAATGCCAATACTGTTCTAGTCCATGTGCGTGGCCTGATATGTATTAACTCACTGATTCCCGAGATCGATATAACCCTGAAATGACACATAAAAATATATAATTTTTTATTGCCGATTTGCGAGCTTGAGACTGCAATTAATTCTAATGTCTGTCATCGCTTTCCCCGTTATTTACAGTGCAGAATTGATTTTGTATTTGCATTTATAGTGCTACGGACAGGCGTTAAACCCCCTTGCGGGTCCTCTCTAGAACTCGTAGGATTTTCTCCTAGATTTGCCGTTTACGGGTGCGAAAATTTTTGCAGTCTTGAGGAGTTGTAGCAATTGAATAGCGATTTGCGGTTTTAGCGATCGTAACTCTTGCGGACGGGAAGACCAAAGGCTTCGGGAGGCTGTAAGTTCAGGGTTTAACCACTGCAAAGTTTTCAAGGCCGTAACCCGTAGACCGCTTGGAGCCCGCAAAAAGGCGCCAATTGAATAGCATATTAACTTACGACCTTACTTGCGGGCTCCAGTAACTTAAGATTGCTCAATTGAATCCGGCTCTATGCCCCTGCCAAACTCTTGCAAGCTTGTAGAATGAAAATAAATTATATCATGGCTAAAATAAGTGTCAAATACAGTACAAGCTTAACAGATTAGATGTAGGTGGTTGACATCATGCAATTGAAAAAAAAACAAGGTGCTTAAACTGTTACTTGATTGTAAACTTATATTTGGTTTTAAATAAAGGGTACTTTTCTTAGTTTATGGAAGCAGAAGAGGTTTCAGTTCTGATATAAGTATAGGTAATAAGTACTTTATCTACTGATTGCATTTAATGCAGTCACCTGCACATAAAAAAAGAATAGGCATGCTCAGACCTAGGGAGCTGAAGCTGACTGCACTCAAGATAATGGACCCAATAACTCAGAGGCTAATCAGTAATAAATGGCAATGATCTTTGATTAAAAACAGATATCAATCTCTGTTTATGTGTATATCAGAAAGGCTGACTGACAGCTCAAATTAGCAAATTTCATTGTCAGTTTGCTGTAGGCAAAAAAAATCACTTTTTTAATATCATTCAAGTGCTAGTTATTACCTATTGTTTTAAATTATTCCATATCTGGAACCTCCACTGAGTCATCGTATGTGAAAATGTAATGCTGGAGTATATAGGATGCCAGTGTGGTAGGGATGGGCAGCAGATGATCGATGCCTGGTATGATGGATAAACCTAACAGAAGAATGTAAGATGGTTTGCAATGTGAGATGAGGGGTAATTCGGAGACTGTAACAGTAATCAAGGTGGAAAATACTGCGTGAGTGACTTGGGATTTTAGTTACTTCTTGGGACAGGAAATGGCACATTTTTGCAGTTGGATGTGAACAGATCAGATCAGAGTGTGGATTCAATAATAACTCCAATTCAGCTGATAACACTGTTATTGTGATAAGCTAGTTATTAGCAGTGAGTGAGATTTTGGTTTCTAGGGCTGTGGAAGTGGGAGCAATTAGTAAAATCACAGTTTTTACATAGTGAATTTAGGTAGTAAGACATTATAAACAAGCAATTATATACAGTTTCTCACAAAAGTGAGTACACCCCTCCCATTTTTGTAAATATTTTATTATATCTTTTCATGTGACAACACTGAAGAAATGACACTCTGCTACAATGTAAAGTAGTAAGTGTACAGCCTGTATAACAGTGTAAATTTGCTGTCCCCTCAAAATAACTCAACACACAGCCATTAATGTCTAAACCGTTGGCAACAAAAGTGAGTACACCCCTATGTGGAAATGTCCAAATTGTGCTAATAGTGTCAATATTTTGTGTGGCCACCATTATTTTCCAGCACTGCCTTAACCCTCATGGGTATGGAGTTCACCAGAGCTTCACACGTTGCAACTGGAGTACTCTTCCACTCCTCCATGATGACATCACGGAGCTGGTGGATGTTAGAGACCTTGCACTCCCCCACCTTCTGTTTGAGGATACCCAACAGATGCTCAATAGGATTTTGTTCTGGTGACATGCTTGGCCAGTCCATCACCTTTAACTTCAGCTTCTTTAGCAAGGCAGTGGTCGTCTTGGATGTGTTTTTGGAGTCGTTATAATGTTGGAATACTGCCCTGCGGCCCAGTCTCCGAAGGGGGATCATGCTCTCATGAAAAGATATAATCAAAATTTTACAAAAATGTGAGGGGTGTTCTCACTTTTGTGAGATACTGTAGGTATTGGAATATGCGAGTTATTCAGAATAGAGGTTTTAATGTAACTACATTTATTTTAGTTTGTCAACGGAGGATGTGTCGATTGAAAATAGTAAAGGTTCTATGATTGAACCTTTAGATGCCCCAACAGAGTGTGGTTGAAGAGATTAAGTGTTACCAAGACATGGGAACAACGAGGCAGCATTATCACTGCTAATGGTCCACAAAGATAAATGGGCAAAAGTGTCCTGTTGAGATGTGAGTAGGCCACTTGCTACTATAAGGGAGTGTGGTTTCAGTAGAACATTGCAGACATAAGCTAGATTGCAAAGGTTAGCAGGAAGACAATTATGCTGTTATACAACAGCAGATCCAGTCATCCTTAAGGCTAAGAGTATTGTCCAATACTAATCTAGCAAAGTTAACACTATCCACCTCTTCTCTCCCATCTCTCTCTACGCGTTGATGTGATCTATCGCCCGCCTGGACCACCCTCTCAATTTCTGGATCATTTGTTCCACCTGGTTCCCTCACTTTCTCTTCTCCAACATTCCTTCACTTGTTCTTCAACATCGCCTTTGACACTCTCACCTCCGGGTAGCCGCTAAACTACTCTCACTCACTTCTTCCCTAGGCCTCTCACAATTGACAGATTCCTAAACTCACCAAGCTGGACATTAACTGATTTTCATCAATCTCTGCACCACCTCTAACCTAATCATCCATCCACTTCCTCTATCTGACCACCCCCTCCAGACCTTCAACCACACCTTCCTCTCACTACGCTTCTTCAACTCCAGCTACCAGAACCCACAGAAACATGCAAGCACTTGATCCACAACAGCTCTTTATTATGCTACAACCCCTTCTGAGCCCCATAATCAACCTTGCCTGCCCTGGCACTGCCACTTCATATTACAACTCAACTCTTACTTCCACCCAACTCTTGCCCCCATAACCACACACAGAGCCCTCACTCTCATCCACAACCATGGCACACTACACAAACATGATACACTCAGAGGTGCTCCTGCACTGCTGAATGACTATGGAGGAAATCTGTCACTTCAGCAGATATTCTCCACTACAAATTTTTGTTATGCTCCTACTTCTCTGCCCTTAACCGCACCAAACAGCACTACTTCACATCTTTAATATCTACTCTGTCCTCCAGCCCCAAATATTTGTATGCCACATTTAATACTCTCCTCCGCCCACCACCACACCCATCTCTCCCTGTCTCATGGCTGAAGACATTTTAAGCATAAAATTGGAAGCATTCACAATGAATTCTCTTCTCAACGTGGCTCACACACTCCTTCCTCTCAGCCAGAATTCACCCATCCCCAGAGCCACTTTGCACTTCTTTGACCTTACAAGAGAGGATGATGTCTTCAGTCTATTATTAACAGCTCATAACTACCCTCTCTAGCATACTTATCCCTATTCTCACACATCCCTTCAACCTTTCCCTAAATACTGGCAAGTTTTTATCATCTCTAAAACATTCCATAATTACACCCATTCTTAAGAAACCCTCGTTGAACTCTGATTATGCATCTATTGCCCTATCTCTCTACTTCCCCTTGCTTCCAAACGATTTGAGCAGCTCGTTTTCAATCACCTTACCCCATTTATTTCCTCCCTTCTTGACACCTTCCAATCTGGCTTCCGGCCCAACACTCTACTGAGACAGCTCTCACAAAAGTCACTAATGACTTGCTCACTGCCCAATCAAAGGGTCACTTTTCTATTCTACTTCTCCTGGATCTCTCGGCTGCCTTTGACACAGTTGACCACCCTCTTCTAATCCAGATTCTCCACTCTCTCTGCATTCTGGTCTAGACACTGGTCTATCATGGTTCACATCATACCTACACAATCGAATATTTAGTGTGTCCTTCTCTGGCACCTCTTCTTCTTCTCACCCTCTGTCTGTTGGCATAACCCAAGTTTCAGACCTAGGTCCCTCCTCTTCTCCATCTATACATCCTTAATTGGTAATTTCAGTATCATCTATATGCAGACGACACTCAAATCTACTTCTCAGAACCAGATCGATGCCCCTCTCTTCCATGTGTTTCCAATTGCCTCTCAAGTATATCCTCCTGGATATCTGCACACCATCTCAAACTCAAGATGTCTAAGACCAAACTACCTAATCTTCCCACTCTCCACTACAGCTTCAATTACTACAGCTTCAATTACCTCATAACTCTCTCACTGTCGACAATGCCATCATAACTCCCATCTTCTGGAGGCTACAAGAAGCCAGTGTAGTGAGTGACAGGTGCAGAAGACACTGAGGGCTAAGTATAGTAGATGATTCTAGAGGATGCATTCATTACGGTTTTAAGTGGGAATAGATGGGTGGTGGTCAGGCCAGCAAGAAGCGAGTTGCAGTACTTAAAACGAGACATGATGAGAGAATGTATTAGGTGGGCGGCTGTCTCTTGGCAGGTTTGCTGTTGTGCCATGTTCTTTCCATTTGGTTATGATACATTCGATAGTGCTCCTGGGGATCATCAAAGATTTAGATATTTTTTTATAACCTAACCCTGACTTCTCAACAACATTGTCCCTTACTTGTTTGGAGAGTTCCTTGGTCTTCATGGTAGTGTTTGGTAAGTGGTGCCTGTTGCTTAGGTTTTGCAGCCTCTGGGGTTTTTCAAAAAAGGTGCGTATGTAATGACAGATCATGTGACACTTAGATTGCACACAGGTGGACATCATTTCACTAATTATGTGATTTCTGAAGGTAATTGGTTGCACAGGAGCTTTTTATGGGCTTCATAACAAAGGGGGTGAATACATATACACATGCCAATTTTCTGTTTTCTATTTCTAAAAAATAGTTTTATGTTTACAAGTGGATTTACCTTACAAGTAAAGGCTGATAAACTGCAGAGTGCACTAATTGTGTCCAGATGAGAGGGGTGTGGCTTGACTGTTTAACTTGTATAAAAGGTTTGTGAGCTGGTTTGGGGCCTGTTTACAAGTGGATTTACCTTACAAGTAAAGGCTGATAAACTGCAGAGTGACTAATTGTGCCCAGGTGAGAGGGGTGTGGCATGACTGTTAAACTAGGGAAAAAGGTTTGTGAGCTGGTTTGGGGCCTTTTTACAAATGGATTTACCTTACAAGTAAAGGCTGATAAATTGCAGAGTGCACTAATTGTGCCCAGGTGAGAAGGCAGAAGTTAATATAAACAGGAGAAGGGGAACTTGTGAGCTTGCGAACATTTTCAGTATCAAGTGCAATTCTAGTAAAAGCCTAGGACCGTCATTCAATTGCGATTTTGCCAATTGAATAAGGCTCTAAATAACCACAAAGCATATTTTTTTTAAAGAAGTTTTTTGTTAGTGAAAACCTTGCTTTTGGATAGATGCTTACTAACTAAAAACTTCTTTAAAAAAAATATGTTATGTGCATATTTAGAGCCCTATTCAATTGGCCAAATTGCAATTGAATGAGGGCCTAGGAGTTTAAATAAAAGGAGGGACTTCAAAGAAAAGGTAGGGCAGATTTATAGTGCAAAAGAGGAAAACTTTATATAAATATATTATTTTATATTCTTTATTTTTCCCACTGAAATTTTGTAGACAATAATAATAATGATGAGTCAGTCCAGTGGCAACCTTATTCAGTGTACATCCTGTCATATGTATGCAATACTGGAACAGATGATCCAGGGTCCATACCTCTGTGAGAGGTGTGAGCATGTTGCCTCTCTGGAAGCTCAAACTGGAGATCTGGAGAGGAGAATTGCAGCACTTAGTGATATTGCTAAACTGGAGAGGGGGTTGGTGCTCACTGAGCACAGTTTTGCTGGGCCTAGCATGGAGGGTGGAGCTGGGGCTAGTGAGGATGTCCAGGGAGGCAGCTGGGTTACAGTTACAAGGGGAAGCAGGGGGAACAGGAGGACGCAGGCCAGTTCTGAGTTGGCAAACACCAACAGATTTGCCAGATTGAGTGAAACTGTTGGGGTTGTCCATTCAGGAATTGCAATGCCAGATAGAGCTGTTCCCTCTAACAGCCGGGGAACAGCTCTACTGGAGGAGAGGGAGGGCAGAATAGTCAGAACAACAGACAGGTTTTGGTTGTAGGGCACTCTATTATTAGGAAGGTAGACAGGGTGATTTGTCACCCAGATCCCAGCAATCGAACAGTTTGCTGTCTCCCGGGTGCTCGGGTTCGTCATGTTGTGGATCGGGTAGACAAATTATTGGGAGGGGCTGGAAATGAACCGGCTGTCTTGGTACATATTGGTACCAATGACAAAGTTAGTGGAAGATGAAGTGTCCTAAACAATGATTTTAGAGAACTAGGTAATAAGCTGAAGGCAAGGACCTCCAAGGTAGTATTTTCTGAGATACTACCAGTGCCACGTGCTAGCCAGGGAGGCAGAAGGAGATTAGGGAGGTTAATGCGTGGCTAAAGATGTGGTGCACTAAGGAGGGGTTTAGCTTTATAGAGCACTGGGCTGGCTTCTCACTTCGCTACAATCTCTACAGTAGGGATGGATTGCACCTTAATGATGAGGGAGCTTTTGTACTAGGGGATAGGATGGTAGAAAGGCTGGAGGAGTTTTTAAACTAGTAGGTGGGGGGGAGGGACTAGATATAAGTAATGGGGTAGAAAGTGTAGAGGGTATAAGGGGTGAATTAACAACTCATAGGGGAGGAGATGGGGGGAGGGGTAGTATAGTCAATAGGGAGATAGTACTAAGTAATTCAAGTACAGTGGCAGGCACTTCAGAACTACAGACTCAAAACATAAGGTGTATGCTTGCTAATGCCAGAAGCTTGCCAGGAAAAATGGGAGAGTTAGAATTTTTAGCAATTAATGAAAAATGGCATTTAATAGGCATTACTGAAACGTGGTGGGATGAATCTCATGACTGGACTGTTAATCTGGATGGTTATAACCTATTTAGGAAAGATAGAGGCAATGGTAAACGAGGAGGAGGGATTTGTCTGTATGTTAAGCCTGAATTTAAGGCTATAGTCAGAGAAGATATTTATGGTGGACCTAGTGATAAAGTTGAATGTTTGTGGGTAGAGTTAAATAGCGGAGCAGCAAATTCCAAAAGAATATTAGTAGGAGTATGCTATAAACCCCCAAATATAGCTGAAAGTGAGGAAATACAATTATTGTTACAGATTGGAAATGCAGCTAAGCATGGGCAAGTTCTAATAATGGGAGATTTTAATTACCCTGAAATAAACTGGATAAATGAGACCAGCAGTTCAGCTAAGGGGAGCAGGTTCTTGAGTACACTCAGGGATCATTATCTGGCCCAGGTTATACAGGAGCCTACTAGAAATGAAGCTATCTTAGATTTACTCATCACAAATAATATTGATATAGTATCAAATGTTGAAAGAGGGCAACCTTTGGGAAACAGTGATCACAACACAGTCTCATTTGAGATTGAATTAAAAAAACAACATTTTAAGGGGCCAACAAAAACTCTTAATTTTAAAAGGGCAGATTTTAACGGTCTAAGGGCAGCAATACAAATTATAGACTGGGACAGAGAACTGATAGGTAAAAACACTGAAAATAAATGGACAACATTTAAATCCTTACTAAATATACATACACATCGGCATATACCGTGTGGGAATAAAAGTAAAAGGAGTAAATCACAACCCAATTGGCTTAACAATGATTTAAAAATCAAGATACGGAGTAAAAAACAGGCATTTAAATTATACAAACAAGAGGGGACAGAGACTGCTTTAAGGGAATACAAGGAAATCAACAAGGCTTGCAAAAGCGCGATTAGACTGGCTAAAATAGAAAATGAAAAATTAATTGCAAAAGAGAGTAAGACTAACCCTAAAATATTTTTTACATATATTAATGGGAAGAAGGCGAGGAAGGAAGCTATAGGAACATTAGAATGTGAAACAGGCTGTCTGAAAATTAGTGACCAGGAAAAGGCAGATGAACTAAATAGGTTCTTTTCTTCGTTATACACAAGGGAGGTACAAGTGGTTGGGACACTGCAACATAATGGGGCTACACTACATTTGCCAAATAATTGGTTAACACAGGAAGTAATCCAAAAGAGGTTGGAAAAAATAAATGTTAATAAAGCCCCGGGTCCAGATGGAATACATCCAAGGATATTAAGGGAACTGGGTTCTGTAATAGTCAAACCGTTATATTTAATTTTTCAAGATTCCCTCAACACAGGGTCTCTACCAGATGACTGGAGAAAAGCTGATGTGATACCTATATTTAAAAGAGGAGCAAGAGCAAATCCGGGGAATTATAGACCAGTGAGCCTCACTTCTGTAGTGGGGAAGCTTTTAGAAGGGTTAATAAGGGATAATATACAAGAATATATCTATTTGAACAGGATTATAAGTAGGAGTCAACATGGATTTATGATGGATAGGTTATGTCAAAAAAATCTAATTAGTTTCTATGAGGAGGTTAGTAGGAACCTGGATCAAGGCAACTCAGTGGATGTAGTCTTTTTGGATTTTGCAAAGGCTTTTGATACAGTGCCACATGGGAGACTATTGGGCAAACTAAGGGATACAGGAATTGCAGTAAATATCTGCTCATGGATTGAGAGCTGGCTAAAAGACAGGAAGCAAAGGGTTGTTGTAAATGGAACATACTCCGATTGGACTAATGTGGTAAGTGGGGTTCCTCAGGGTTCAGTATTAGGTCCTCTCCTTTTTAACATATTTATTAATGACTTAGAGGTAGGATTGGAGTGTGGGGTCTCCATTTTCGCTGATGACACAAAGTTGTGCAAGGTAATTAAATCAGATAATGATGTGCTTTCCCTCCAAGGGGATTTACATAAAATTGAGGAATGGGCATCTAAATGGCAGATGAGATTTAATGCGAATAAATGTAAGGTTATGCATCTGGGAAGGAAAAATATCCATGCAATTTATAATCTTAATGGAGCAAATCTTGGTGTATCAGATATTGAAAGGGATTTGGGAGTGCTTGTAGACAACCACCTAGGTAACAGCGCTCAAAGCCAAGCAGCCGCTGCAAAGGCAAATAAAATATTATCATGTATTAAGAAAGGTATAGAAGCCAGGGAAGCAAATATAATTCTGCCACTATACAAATCTCTAGTACGCCCTCATTTGGAATATGGAGTACAATTTTGGGCACTTCTTCATAAAACAGACATTCTAGAGCTGGAAAAGGTACAGAGAAGGGCAACAAAACTAATAAGGGGAATGGAGGGGCTAAGTTATGAAGAAAGACTAACCAAATTAAACTTATTTTCTCTAGAAAAAAGGCGTCTAAGAGGAGATATGATTACCTTATATAAATACATCCAGGGTCAGTATAAAGATTTGTCAGGGGAGCTTTTTGTGACAAGAGGTTTTCAACTGACAAGAGGACATCCCTTGAGGTTAGAAGTAAAAAGATTCCACCTCAAAGAAAGAAAAGGGTTCTTCACAGTAAGGGTGGTTAATCTGTGGAATTCTCTACCAAAGGAGGTGGTGACAGCGGATTCGATAGATAACTTTAAAAGGGGATTAGATTTATTTCTAATTAGAATGGGAATTCAGGGTTATCATGGAATAATTAGAGAGACAGTATTGATCCAAATTTTTTACATTTCCCTTTGAGACAATTGGCTAAGTCTCGCTTGTGTTTTTTTTTTTTTTTCTATTTGCCTTCCTCTGGACTAATTAATAATAAAAAAAAAAACAAAAAAAAAAACATTAAATAATTGATTAATAATTAATTAACAACTAATGAATTAATAGTTAATCCGCATATTGCAGATCAGAGGAGATCTTAAAAGGTTGAACTTGATGGACTGAAAGTCTTTTTTCAACCTTAAATGCTATGGCCCTCATTCTATTATCGGCCGTAAATCGGCCGCAAAGCTGCGATTCCTTGCGGGGCTCCCGTTACCTTGCAATTCAATTATACGGCGCCGCAAGGATATCCCCTTACGGCCGGCAGTATATCTTGCAATCGGCCGTAAGCTCAGAAATCTTTAAATGCAAAAATAAATTCAAGACAGCACTGTAAAGCTTTGTAAATGCTAGGGATCATAATGGGGGACATGAGGATTAATAGCAACCCCCTCTCAAGCTTGCACATCAGCCCAAATCCGAGATTACATTAACTGTTTATTTTCCGGCCGCAGCGTGGGCGGGTCTGAGGTGCTCAAAGCCCTCTGGACTTTTTACATGGATATGTGACATAAATTTTAAAAAAAATATATTGTGTGTAGGGGAATGTTGTGCTATGAATGCTAACACCTACAATCACTTTATAGTCTCCTCAGAGTGCAGGATGGCTTTATTATGGCTTTAAAATGTGCTTAATTGTGTGCCTGCGGGACCTTTTTGCTGCAAGTAAGCTGCGGCTCGGTTTTAGCCTTGCAGAGAGGGTTCCCGGAGCAATTGAATAGCAACCAGGATTTTCTTACGCCCGAAACTCTTGCGGACGTTTAAGATCAAAGGCTTTCCTCCGCCGAGTGCGGCCGCAAGGGATAACAAGGCGCCGGCCGCAAGCCTGCCGGAATCCCCGGCTGGAAGGGAATAGAATAGGCGAATAGCTTGCGGCCGGTCCTTGCGGCCCCGCATCTCCTACGGCCGATAATAGAATGAGGTCCTATGTAAGTATGTAACTATGTAACTATGTATATATTTTTCTCATTTTACTTCACCAACTTAGACTATTGTGTTCTGGTCCATCACATACAATTCAGATTAACAAAACATTGAATTTAAGGCTGTGATGTAACAAAATAGATAAAAAGTCAAGGGGGGGGTGAATACTTTTGCAAGGCACTGTAATAGTTTTTGAACTGAATAATGGGTGGTTGGAGGTGGTGTAGGAAGGCAGATGAGGAAGATAAATGTATGTTACTGGAAACAGAACAGAAGGTACTCATTAGAAATAATTTACATAAAGGGTAAAATACTCCTGGTTATGATAATATGGATAAGGTAAGATATATTACTCCTTTCTTAATGTATACACCATGTAAAATGTAAAGTTTGTGTATTTGACAAACTAACTATGTGAAAAACTAGAAAAAAATGAAAAATCATATAGACCATTCCATCTTATCTGGATTCAGTAGTCCCTGACAAATTTGAGCCTCCAGGTGTGTGCTTATCCTTTTTATCAGTGGAGGAAGGAGAGAGAGAAAGGGAGACAGAGAGAGAGAGGAAGAAAGAGAAGGGGAATTTTTTATATATGGACCCGATTCAATTGCAAGCCCGCAACTTGATGTTGTAGGCCGTATGTCTGCGGGCGTGCTGCAGGATCCTGTTCATCTCCGATTACGTTGCTATTCAATTGAACAAGCTAGCAAGTTACTGGCCCAAAGCGGACTCTTTAAACCATGCACTGGTTCTTAACAGTTCAAAGCGGGAACATGATCAATTAAGCAAGCATGTAACCTACCATTTGAAATCAGCCAATAGAAAATGAGACCGTCATTATTACGGCAGTAAAACATGGAGGTTGCATGTCAATCAATTAGGTTTGGGAGTCCAATATGCGATCAGTCTTGCAAAACCGCAAAATGATGAATGCCAATACTGTTCTAATCCATACGGGTGGCCTGATATGTATTAACTCATTGATACCCGAGATCGATTTTACCCTGAAATAAAACATATAAATAAATCTTATATACTGCCGCTTTGTGGGCTTAAGACTGTTGTGCAATTAATTCTAATGTCTATCATCGCTTTCCCCTTATTTACAGTGCAGTAGTGATTTGTTATTTGCATTTACAGTGCTATGGATAGGGGTTTAACCCCCTTGCGGGTCATCTCTAGCACTTGTAGGATTTTATCCTTCTTTTGCCATTTACGGGTGTGAAAACATTTGCGGACTTGGAGAAATTGAGCAATTGAATAGTGATTCATGATTTTAGCCATCGTAACTCTTGCAAAAGATCAAAGGCTTCAGGAGGCTGTAAATTACGGGTTTAATCATCGCAATTTTTTCAAGGCCGTAACTCGTAACCCATTTGGAGCCTACAAAAAGACACTAATAGCAAACTAACTTGCAACCTCACTTATGGGCTACAGTAACACGCTGAAAGCTCAATTGAATCGGGCTATATATTTACATCTTTTAGTGTTCGATTTAAACCCCCCTCCCCCCAATATGTTCAGATGCCTGCAATCACAAGAATAACTGCAGAGATATAAATCCCCCCCCATATCTAAGCTTTCAAACCAATATACATTTTTTGTGAATAAATCACACATGTACATTCCTTTTTTAATTAATTAATTAATTTAAAAAAACAGCTCACAAATAATGTTCTTCATTTCAGAGTGGGTAATGGGTTAAAATGCATGAAAACATCATCTACAAACCAGAGAGAGGTTAAGCAGTTTTTTCCTTGATGTAAAATTAATTATAGGAGCTCCCTTGGGCGCCAGAAGTGAATGCTGTTCAGTGTTCCTTTCTATAAATACAGCTGCTGCCTGTTCATATTACACTGATACCTTCACCATTCATCAGGATACACTTTTACATGGATTGTCATCTGCTGCAAATAAGGCATTTCCTTTGCAGAGACTCCTATGATAATAAGACAATCACTGATTGTTCCAGGTAATAGATTCGTGTAATCTATAATACTGCTGGAGAGACTGCTACAAAATGTAATGCATTAATGGACAATAGAAAAGCCTAAAGTAGGAAGTTATTTAAATGCACTCCTAATAAGTTGTATATGGAAAATAAAAGTATTAGAGACCACTAACCTTTTACACAAAACACATTGGAAGGCTTCAAACTCAGTGCACAATAGAAATATGGAGTCTTCTGTGCTCATGTAACACAGGTTTGTTATACTAAAAATGACAGCAACATTAAAACATGTAAATAAAAGTATTATATGGCTGAAAAAAATATTCATTTTTTTTGTATCGTTTTAATAAATATATTTCCAAGGGTTTCAAGTTGATAAAAGAGAGCAAAGAGATAGGTAAGACAGCTCTAAAATGAGCTGCCAAGTGGCGCATGTAACAGGTAATACATTAATTTTTAAATTATATAAAAACATTTTACTTCATATCAATTTTAGCTCTTAATAATAGTTAAAGTATGGGACTTCAGTGTCCTTTTAATCATGTTATATGGTTTAGAAGAACACTCACTGCAATAAATGTGCTTGGATAATGTAAAAAGGGACACTATATAAAAAGGGTTCCTAGCTAGAATAAAATTTTTGGACGTAAGCCATAGTAAACTAGAGTTTACCAGTTATAACAATAATAATTTCATGTTCATTTTAATTATAAGTAGGACAACTGTTTTTGTCCTTTATTTAGATTTTTATCACATTGTAGAACTGTCAGTAGAGGCTGGATGTTGTTTCAGCACGGTTAGATTACTGATGGTGGTTATATATCGGATATGCTCACTGTAAACTCTCTCTCTCCCTCCCTCCCCCTCTCCTTCTCACTCTCACTCCCTCTCCTTCTCACTTTCTCTCCCCCTCCTTCCTTCTCTCTCCTTTCCTCTTCCTCACTCTCTCTCCCCCTTCTTCCTACTCTCTCCTCCTCCTTTCTTCTCTCTCCTTCCCTCCTCTCTCTCTCTCTCTTTCTCATTTTCTCGCTCCGTCTCCTCACATTTCTGGTTTGGCTCTGTCTAAGCAGTAAGTTACAGGTCTTGCTTACTTGATCCTGATCAGGCTCTGAAATGCTACAAATCCTCCACTGTGTTTCTCTCCCCTCCCTCCTATTTCTTTCACCTCCTCTCCCCTTTGTCTCTTTCCCCCTCTCCCTCCCCTGTGTCTCCATTCCCCCTCTCCTGAGCCTCCTTTTCCCCATCCTCTCTTGCTCCTCTGCCTCCTTCTCCCCTCTTCTTTCCCTGTGTCTCTTCCCCCCTCTTCCTCCCCTGTATCTCCCCCTTCCCTCCTCTCCCTCTCTCCTGTGCCTCCTTTCCCGCTCTCCCTCTCCTTTTCTCCCTCTTCCTCTGCTGTGTTTCTGTGTCTCTTCCCCCCTCTTCTGTCTCTCCTCCCCCCCAACCTACCCTGTGTCTCCTTTCCCCCTCTACTGTGTCTCTTCCTCCCTCTCCCTTCCCTGTTTCTCTTCCCCTCACCCTCCCCTATGACTCTTCCCCTCCTTTCCCTCCCCTGTGTCTCTCTCCCTCCCCTGTGTCTTTTCCCCTGTCTCCCCCCTTCCCTCCCCTGTGTCTCTTCTCCCTCCTCCCTCCCCTGTGTCTCTTCCCCCTCTACCTCCCCTGTATCTCTTCTCCCCTCTCCCTCCCTTGTGTTTCTCCACCCTCCCCTGTGTTTCTCCCTCTCCTCTTTCTCCCCTCCCTCCCTGGTGACAATCCCATCTCTCCCTCCCCTGTGTCTCTTCCCCCTATCCTCTCCCTCCCCTGTGTCTCTCTTCCTCCCCTGTGTCTCTTACCCCACTCTGTCTCTTCTCCCCTCTCCCTCCCCTGTATCTCTTCCCCCCTTTTTTCTCCCCCTTCCCTCCTATCTCTTCCCCCTGTGTTTCTCCCCCTCTCCCTCCCCTGTGTGTCCTTTCTCTCCCCTCCCTCTTGTGTCTCCTTTCTCCCTCCTGCTCCCCCTCCCTCCTATTTTTTTCACCCCCTCTCCCTCCCATGTCTGTTTCCCCCTCTCCCTCTTCTGTGCCTCCTTTCCCCCTCCCTCCCCCCTCTCCTGTGTCTCCTTCACCCCTTCTCTCGCTCCTGTGCCTCCTTCTCCCCTCTTCTTCCTCTGTGTCTCTTCCCCTCTCTCCCTCCTCTGTATTCCCCCCTTCCTTCGTGTCTCCTTTCCCTCTCTCCTTTGCCTCCTTTCCAGCTCTCTCCCTCTCCTTTTCTCCCTCTGCTGTGTTTCTCCTCTCCTCCCTCCTGTCTCTTCCCCAGTCTTCTGTGTCTCATTTCCCCCCTCACCCTACCTTGTGTCTCCTTTCCCCCTCTACTGTGTCTCTTCCTCCCTCTCCCTTCCGTTTCTCTTCCCCTCTCCCTCCCCTATGTCTCTTCCCCTCCTTTCCCTCCCCTGTGTCTCTCTCACTCCCCTGTGTCTTTTCCCCTGTCTCTCCCGCTTCCCTCCCCTGTGTCTCTTCCCCCTCCTCCCTCCCCTGTGTCTCTTCCCCCTCTACCTCTCCTGTATCTCTTCTCCCCTCTCCCTCCCTTGTGTATCTCCAATCTCCCCTGTGTTTCTCCTCCTCCTTTCTCCCCCTCCCTCCCGTGTCTCCTTTCTCCTTCCTGCTCCCGCCGCACAATGCGAATGCGCGCCACCTGAAACACAATGCGCTGCTAATGCCGCACAATGCGCACTTGCCACCCAAAGCGCAATGCTCATCTGCAGCAGATGAAACGCATTGCACATGCCGCAACTCGCAGCGCAATGCGCATATGCAACTTATATAGTTGTGGTAATTGCGAAAGCTAACGACAAACTCGCAATTACCACAACTATATATATATATATGATATTAGGACAAATAGGCTTATTTCCCAGATGCATAACACCAACAGGTATCAATGCAAAAAATTAGAAAGGGAAATATCTTGATAGGTTATGTTAGAATAACACTGCTTAAAATTGAAAGCACCATCTAATTGGGGAACTATCACAAATAATCACATATAATAGTTGTCAAACTGCCGAAGGCGCTCATTGCCTGCAATGAAGGCAATGAAACATGAAGGGCAATGAAACACAAATTACGAGACGCAGGACTTTGAAAAATAAAATACGCGACGCTGGATTTTGAAAAATAAAATACGAGACGCTGGACTTTGAAAAATAAAAATACGAGATGGCAAAAATACAAGGTTAACGGAAAAATCCGTATGCGAAAATCAAAAAAACACAAAAAATAAATACAACAAAACATCACCCACAGCACGGGGCAACAGCCAGGATGTCTGGGAGTGAGGTAGAACGCGAATTTAAGGCGTTTTAGCCGACTTTCGCCACATGAAAATCACATGAAAATCGCCTAAGCAAGAAAATAAATAGCCGCCAAAATAAATGAAAACGAGGCTACACAACCCCGGACCGCGCAAAACACTGCCAAACGTGTAGCACTTACACACAGAAACAAACAAACTACAAAATACACTATTACAAATGACGGAAAATGCTTGTGAGCTGCGTAACAAATTAATAACATTACAAATCTACAATGGCGCTTTACACAACTACACCAAGGGATTTCCCTTGCGCACACAACCTATTTCTAATGCACAGTTGGGACATTCATTACACTTTATCATCAGAGCACCAATACTCAAACTGTACATTGTATGCTGACGGAAAATATAAACAGATTGTTAGCTCTTCAGGCTATTGATTGCTGAATATATTAATTACAAATAGGTAAAGTATATTAATTTATTCAAGAACTAATTAATTCATTATTGATTAACTAAATATAGATAAATATATATCTATCTTTATAATGAGTGACAAAGGTGCTCAGAAGAGCAAAAGTAGACGAGAGTAGAGGCTTGCCATGAGCGCCGAAGGCGCTCAGCGCGAGGCTTGCAATGAGCTCCGAAGGTCCTCAGAGTACAGAAAGGTTTACATTGTGTGTCAAACAGCATTCCCATGGAGAAAAGCAGATGTGATACCTATATTTAAAAAGGAAGCAAGAGCAAACCTGGGGAATTATAGACCAGTGAGCCTCACTTCTGTAGTGGGGAAGCTTTTAGAAGGGTTAATAAGGGATAATATACAAGAATATATCTATTTGAACAGGATTATAAGTAGGAGTCAACATGGATTTATGAGGGATAGGTCATGTCAACAAATCTAATTTCTTTCTTTGAGCAGGTTAGTAGGAACCTGGATCAAGGCAACTCAGTGGATGTAGTCTTTTTGGATTTTGCAAAGGCTTTTGATACAGTGCCACATGGAAAACTATTGTGCAAACTAAGAGATACATGAATTGCAGTAAATATCTGCTCATGGATTGAGAGCTGGCTAAAAGACAGGAAGCAAAGGGTTGTTGTAAATGGAACATACTCCGATTGAACTAATGTGGTAAGTGGGGTTCCTCAGGGTTCAGTATTAGGTCCTCTCCTTTTTAACATATTTATTAATGACTTAGAGTTAGGATTGGAGTGTGGTGTCTCCATTTTAGCTGATGACACGAAGTTGTGCAAGGTAATTAAATCAGATAATAATGTGCTTTCACTCCAAAGGGATTTACATAAAATTGAGGAATGGGCATCTAAATGGCAGATGAGATTTAATACGAATAAATGTAAAGTTATGCATCTGGGAAGGAAAAATAGCCATGCAATTTATAATCTTAATGGAGCAAATCTAGGTGTATCAGATATTGAAAGGGATTTGGGAGTGCTTGTGGACAACCATCTAGGTAACAGTGCTCAAAGCCAAGCAGCAGCTGCAAAGGCAAATAAAATATTAGCATGTATTAAGAAGGGTATAGAAGCAAGGGAAGCAAATATAATTTTGTCACTATACAAATCTCTAGTACGCCCTCATTTGGAATATGGAGTACAATTTTGGGCACCACTTCATAAAAAGGACATTTTAGAGCTGGAAAAGGTACAGAGGAGGGCAACAAAACTAATAAGGGGGATGGAGGGGCTAAGTTTTGAAGAAAGACTAACCAAATGAAACTTATTTTCTTTAGAAAAAAGGCGTCTAAGAGGAGATGTGATTACCTTATATAAATACATCCAGGGTCAGTATAAAGATTTGTTAAGGGAGCTTTTTGTGCCAAGAGGTTTTCAACTGACAAGAGGACATCCCTTGAGGTTAGAAGTAAAAAGATTCCACCTTAAAGAAAAAAAAGTGTTCTTCACAGTAAGGGTGGTTAATCTGTGGAAATTTCTACCAGAGGAGGTGGTGACGGCGGATTTGATAGATAACTTTAAAAGGGGACTGGATTTATTTCTAATTAAAAAGGGAATTCAGGGTTATTATGGATAATTAGAGGGACAGTATTGATCCAGGGAGAAATCCGATCGCCAGTACCTGGGGTTAGGAAGGATTTTTTTTTTCTCTCCCTTTGAGACGACTGGCTAAGTCTTACTTGGGTTTTTATTATTTTTTTCTGTTTGCTTTCCTCTGGATTAATAATGAAAAAAAAATAATTAAATAATTGATTAATAATAAATAAAAAAATAAAGGTTGAACTTGATGGACTGGAGGTCTTTTTTCAACCTTAATTACTATGGGCCTCATTCTATTAACGGCCGTAGGAGATGCGGGGCGCAAGGACCGGCCGCAAGCTACTCGGCTATTCTATTCCCCTCCGGCCGGGGATTCCGGCAGGCTTGCGGCCGTCGCCTTGCTATCCCTTGCGGCCGCTCACACCGGAGGAAAGCCTTTGATCTAAAACGGCCGCAAGAGTTACGGCCGCAAGAAAATCCCGGGTGCTATTCTATTGCTCCGGGAACCCTCTCTGCAAGGCTAAAAGCGAGCCGCAGCTTACTTGCAGGAAAAAGGTCCCGCTAGCACCAATTAAGCACATTATAAAGCCGAAATAAAGCCATCCTGCACTCTGAGGAGACTATAAAGTGATTGTAGGTGTTAGCAAAAATAGCACAACATTCCCCTACACTCAAATCGGTAAAAAAATTATTTTTTAATTTATGTCAAAAATCCATGGAAAAAGTCCCGAGGGCTTGGAGCACCTCAGACCCGCCCACGCTGCGGCCGGAAAATAAACAGTTAATGTAAACTCGGATTTGGGCTGATGTGCAAGCTTGAGAGGGGGTTGCTATTAATCCTCATGTCCCCCAATATGATCCCTAGCATTTACAGAGCTGTACAGTGCCGTCTTGAATTTATTTTTGCGTTATAAGTTTTCTGAGCTTACGGCCGGTTGCAAGATATACGGCTGGCCGTAAGGGGAGATCCTTGCGGGGCCGTACAATTGAATTGCAAGATAACGGAACCCCCGCAAGGAATCGCAGCCTTACGGCCGTTTTACGGCCGATAATAGAATGAGGGCCTATGTAATTATGTAACTGTGCAATATATATATATATATATACTAGCTAATTACCCGTCAAAAAATGACGGCAATAAAATTGTAAGTGAGCTAATGCTGTTTGGTGTATAATAATGAATAATACATTAATAAATAAATGAATATACTTTACCTATTTTGAAGTAATATGCAGAAAGCATTCTGTTGAAGAGCTGACAATCTGTTTTGATGTTGCTGAAGCATTAGTGGTGTGGAGCTGCTGTGTAAGCGTGATGAACGTGTGCAGTGTAATAGTGTGCGTGCACAAGACCAAACCGTTGGGTAGTTGTGTACTTCCGCATTGTTGTAAAAAGGCGGGCAATGTGTGGTATCCGTAGGTCTTTTGTGGTGTTTTGCGTGTTTCTTGTGGTGTTTTGCGTGTTTAGAGTGCTGTAGCCTCGTTTACATTTTGATCGGCTGCCATTTTTTCTCTCGCTTAGAGAATTTTTTAGTGTCTAAACTCTATTATTTTGAGTTAAATGAAGGTGTAACTTGCGTTTTTTAGGTCCTGGATGCTCCCTCTTGCTGTAGGTAAGCTTTTTATGTATGTGTTGTGTGTATTTATTATTAATTTTTTCATGTTCGCGGATTGCGGCCGTAATGTGTGGTAACGTGTCTCGTATGTTTTTTGCGTTACGACGTGAAGCGCCTTCGGCGCTCCTTGCCAGCAACTGCGACCCTCGCTTCGCGAGGGCCGCGTTACGACGTGAAGTTTGCGAGTGTCGCAGTTGCTGGCAAGGAGCGCCTGCCTTTGGCGCTCATGGCAAGCCTCTACTCTCGTCTACTTTTGCTCTTCTAGTAAGCATGCTAAATCTCTAGTGTAATAGCAAAATACAATAAATCCCTGTAACGATGACCAGAATGTTTTGTCGAAAATAAATATTGCGGTCCATAAAATCTTATAATAACCCTCCAAAGAAAAAAATATTTAAAAATATAAAATTGGCATAGAAACCCTAACAAGGAGCAAAAATACCTGAGGAAAGTGCCTGATGACTGTTTTACCACTTGCTACGACTTTATCAAAGGCATCGAATGAAATACAATTGAATTTCATTGTATACCTTTTATAAATATGTATCTAATGGCGAAACGGCTATCAGGCACTTTCTTCTGGCATTCTATGATAATTGTATATTTTTAAATATTTTTTTCTCTGGAGGGCTATTATAAGATTGTATGGACCACCATATTTATTTTGGACAATCACTCTGGTCATCATTACAGGATTTTTAGTATTTTGCTATTATACTAGAGATGTAGCATTCTGATACATATACCTTTATTTCCTATTTTGGGTTTGCTCAGTCATAATATACTTTTTTTTAAAGCCATTAACGTTATGTAAGGACACAATGTAAATAGGGTTCCTAGCTAGATTTGGTGCTTTATCAAAGATTAAGCCTTCCAGTTTAGGAGGTATACTTTCAGGGATAATAGGATTGGTTATTTATAGTCCTCCAGTTGGATGATGTTTTGTATTTTAAGTGGCCTTATTCTAACATAATAAAGATAAGCCTTTTTGCCCTAGTATAAGAAATGAAATGCTTCTCTATGTGTGGGCGTGAGCATACTTTAACGCATTGTCCCACCTTCCTAAATGTAATGTAAGGAAAGTATGGTATCATGTTAATGAGTATGAAAGATAAGAATACAAGAACGTTTGCATTAATATAATCAGGGACATGCTGCTGAAACAAGGTCCCAGATAGGATAGTACACGACATAGCACATTTAATACTAGAGAGTCTGTATCTGCATGGGTTGCTGAAGGCAGATGCATGGGGGCACTATTTCTAGGATTTTAGGCAGTAAAAAGAGAGCTTATGTTTTGTTTTTCTTAAAACAAAATTCTTAGCAAAATAACATACATAAACATAAATACCTAGGTATATTATATGCCTAGTAAATTATTGAAAATCTTCAATGTTCCTTGAAATTTATAGTCAGGGGCAGTATTACTTTTCATTAACATTCAGCAATATTTGCAACCTTGTCTTCTCTTATCATTTGACCTAGCTAACACTTTTTACTAATTAGGAAAAAAAAACAATTGCAACCACATATTCAAAGTGCTCCATGCTTTTAGTCAAATGTAACTATCCTATTTATTTAAATATGAAGTAGACTGATGACAGACAATTTACTGTTTTAAGAAAGGTCTTTGAAACTTAAAGGACCATTGTAATGTTCCAGTACTCTCGTCCAGGGGTGACCAATATTTTTATAGGAGAGGCGATATTGAAAAGGAAAGTAACCAAAGTTGAAAAATGGCACTAATTGATACGACAAATGTATTTACACATAAACAAACATGAAATGACTAAATAAACTGAGGGACTAAGGAATGTGTCAGTTGTAAATAGGGGAGACAAAGAAAAAGGGGGCACAGCTTTGTACTAAGATCTTGTGGTTACACAATAGGTCTATGATCCAGACACTACATTTCAGATTTTGTTTGTATGGGGCCTCATTTGAATAAGGGGGTGAAAGTTAGACAACCCTGCCTATAGCACTTACATTGTTGTAGATTACAATAAGATAAACAACTACAATAATTGTGTTTTACAAAATGTTGTTTTCTTAGTAAAATCCCACTTCTAAAACAGAATTTATCTTTCCTATAGCCATAAATCTTTGTTATTCCCCAGAAATATCAATATTGTTTAAGAGTTTATGACTGATGGTGTTGTGCCATGAAATTAATAAAAGTAATTTACTTTGACTAATCTAAGGTGTCATTTTTCATCTGACACAAGTGGTAGCATTTTGATAATATGTCCATTCACCTTACACGTATGACACAGCAGAGACTTATAAAGGGCTGCTAATTGGATGACAATACATGAAACACATTTGTAAATATCTGCAGTAGAGGTTATCAGTGACACAGTTGAGAAAAGGGGCAAACTCCCATCTCTTTTACTTCTAAAAAAGTATAAATAAAAATAATTATTTATACCCTTTCCCCTTCTCGCAAAGAATTACAAAGGAAGGGCAGGTGCAGGCTAGCAACATATTTCCCACATGTCGCTAGTTCTTTGGCCCCTACCCCAGAAGCTAGCCTCCAAAGCCCCACCCACCCTTGGTTAGGCACCCAATACCCATGTAGGTACCTCATTAACCTTTCTTGTTGCTAGCTCTCAGTGTCTCCATGTAAAGTGTCTGCTGAAGCCAATCTGTAATCAGGCCCCAAAATTTCCAGATGGAATTTTTTTTAAGGTTGCACCACCTGTGCTGACCTCCTCGATCACTAGTATGGGTCTCACCCTAAAAGCTAGCCAACTATTCTCTACTGTGTTTAGTCTTTTTTACCCTGTAGCCATTATATATCCTCTTTTGGCTTGATTCCCTACCCTCTGAGGAAAGTTCCTTAGACCAAATGGGGCTAGCCATTGGCGATATGATGCTAACCCTGAGGTCTGTAAGGGTTAAATATATTACAACAAGAGGGCTAATGTAATTGTTAGAGGTTTAAATGAATTATTTGTGGTTAGGTGGGTTGCTATACCACTAGGGTGCACTGTAAAAAGGGTGCAGGTTTTGCTGCATGAGAATAGTGGAATTCTTTTGGGGGTTAAAATTAACTTCATTGGAAGTGTTGGCTATTTTTGTCTAACACTAGTAAATAATCTGAGGGAGCTAACGATTTATTTTATATATTGAGGAGCATAATTGGGGGAGAAGAAAGGAAATTACAACAAACTTCAGTTTCTTTGATAAGATATCCTTTTGGATAAGCACAACCAGAGAAACAACACTATGGTCTGGTGACACTCAGGTCAGAAGGTGTATTTCACATTACTGGGGAAGAGAAGAGGGTGGGTATAAAAGGCAATGAACTAATTTGGCCAAAGTCTAGAAGAAGTCCTGCTTCATATATGTCTAGAGGGGAAAGGAAAGTGCACTGCTGCAAAGAAAAATTCAGCATAGGAACCTGGAACGTTAGAACTATGAACCAAGACAAACTGGACGTGGTAAAACATTAGATGAAAAGGTTAAACGTTGATATCCAGGGAATTAGTGAACTTAAATGGACTGGAATGAGACACTTCACATAAGACAACCACCAGATCTTCTACAATGGTCAAGCATCCCGCAAAAGAAATGGGGTACCCCTCATAGTCAGTGCTCGGTTACAACGCAATATATGACAAAATGATTTAGATTTTAATTCAAGGCAAGCCATTTAACATCAGAGGGATCCAAGTCTATGCTCCAACCATGGATGCTGAGGAAGCTGAAGTTGCCCAGTTCTCCGAAGATATTTGACACATCATAGATATAGCCACAAGAAAAGATGTTACTATCATCATAGGAGATTGGAATGCTAAAATAGAGAACCTGGAATAACAGGTAAGTTTGGCCTTGGAGTACAAAATGAAGCAGATCAGAGATTAGTCGAATTCTGTCAAGATGATTCTCCGGTTATAACAAACAACCTCTTCCCATAGCCACCGAGACGACTCTACACATGGACATCCCCAGATGGAAAATATAGAAATCATATTGATTATATACTTTGTAGCCAAAGATTGAGGAGCTCTATATAGTCAGCAAAATTAAGACCTGCAGCTGACTGTGGCTCAGAAAGTGAGCTTCTTATTGCAAAGTGCAGCGTTAAACTGAGGAAAAATAGGACCAAGAAGACACAAAATAAATAATTTCCCCTGTGAATATGCAGTAAGGTAGAGAGTACATTTAATTTAATTATCTGCCTTTTGGCTAAGATCAAGTGTGATATGTTGGTAGTATCTGCCTGGTAGGGGTCTAGTCTCAGCCCCTGATAAGATGTGGAAACAGGGAAACACTTTGTCCGCTTGCCAGACATGAAATGCACCAGCTTTAATGCATGCAAGCACATTTGAGACTCTAGCAAGAAACTTTCTGTTTGTTGCAGGCCCCTATTTTTGTTTTTGCCCTCTAGCACTTAGTCTTTTAGACTGGTGAGAGAAGTCTCTCTGGCCTTGCTCTAAGTCAGATGTGGTAGGAGGCAGATACACCACTCTGATGCTGGCATTTATTTATTTATTTAATTTTGCACCAGATTATTTTGATACAGACACGGATAAAAGTACAAACCTTGAGTCTGGCACCACTTTTTCACACCAGTGAAGACCGAGGGGTCTCAACAGTCCCTTATGGGACAGGGCCTTGTGGACGAGGACCCCTTGGAAGGACTTACGCAAAGTTGGTGACAGCTGCTTCCCTAGAGTATGGGCTGGGGTGGACAGGTTGCAGCTGTCCCCTTAATGTGGACCCTCTCCACATCTTGGGCTCCAGCTTGGGGTGTTGGAAGCTCCCCATTCCTCGGGTAGGGGATGAAACGGTCTGACGAGCTACCTGGACATTGGGGTCTTCAAGTCTTTAAAGCAGGGCGAGCTGGAAACTTCCCTGGAGCACGGACTGCTGTATGTAGACACAGCACAATGTGCACACTTGGCTTCCATAAATTCCAAAATTATTGTGAATAATATGTTAATACCTAGAAAAGATGTCCATTTTTGTGCACATTAAATGTTGGAAAGTTTAACAATATAAAACATGTACTATACACCTCTCTCAGAGTCCAATAATCTCCATTAGAATGTAAGCTCTTATGGTCAGTGAGCTCTAGCATTATCAGTATGTTTGAAAATTTGTTCTGTATTTACTACATTTATTATTGTAAGTTGTTTTAGCTACACAAAATATTGGTACAGTGCCTTGCAAAAGTATTCACCCCCTTGACTTTTTACCTATTTTGTTACATTACAGCCTTAAGTTCAATGTTTTGTTAGTAAGAGATAGCAAAAGATGAGTGGCTCAAGTGTAAATAACAGGAACTTGGGTTAATGGGGGTGCTACTGGGATAACAATACGTTATGATAGGTACAAAAAGAATACAGAATATCCCTTTCAGCAATAGAGCACACCCTAGGCCTATTAGCAAAATAGAGGTAGATTAATTGTTTAAAACTTAACATTTAATGATATGTTAAAAATATATGAAGTTAAAATCTTGATAAAAGTACGTGATATAAAATTGATCTGAAAGTGGAATGGACTCAATGTGCTTGCTCTAGCACTTGGGAAAATAATCCCAGGAAATCACAATGTAGTGTGTGATTCTATCATAAACTACCGTATATAATCGAGTATAAGCCGGTATATGCTAATGACGCGGCGCGCATGTGATGTCCCATGTGCGCCGGCGGCCGGAGCACAAGCAGGTAAGTGAGGTAAGAGGGGGGAGGTATTTAGGGGGGTTTAGGTGGAGGAGGGGGGTTGAGGGGGGTTTAGGTTGAAGGAGGGGGGTTGGGGTTGAGGGAGGTTGAGGGAGGTTGAAGGAGGTTGAGGGAGGTTGAGGGGGGTTGAGGTTGAGGAGGTGGGTTGGGGTTGACGTTGAGGAGGGGGGTTGAGGTTGAGGAGGGGGTTGAGGATGGGGGGGTTGAGGAGGAAGGTTGAGGAGGGGGTTGAGGACGAGGAGGGAGGTTGAGGAGGGGATTGAGGATGAGGAGGGAGGTTGAGGAGGAGGGGTTGAGGAGGAGGGGTTGAGGAGGGGGGTTGAGGATGGGGGGTTGAGGAGATGGGATGAGGATGGGGGGGTTGAGGAGGGAGGTTGAGGAGGGGGGGTTGAGGTTGAGGAGGGTTGAGGCTGAGGAGGGGGTTGAGGTTGAGGAGGGTTGAGGCTGAGGAGGGGGTTGAGGAGGGGGTTGAGGATGTGGGGTTGAGGAGGGGGTTGAGGAGGGAGGTTGAGGAAGGGGTTGAGGAGGGAGATTAAGGATGAGGAGGAGGGGTTGAGGAGGGGGGTTGAGGAGAGAGGATGAGGATGGGGGGGTTGAGGAGGGGGATTGAGGATGGAGGGTTGAGGATGAGGGGTTGAGGATGGGGGGTTGAGGAGAGAGGATGAGGATGGGGGGGTTGAGGAGGGGGATTGAGGATGGGGGTTGAGGAGGGGGTTGAGGATTAGGAGGGAGGTTGAGGAGGGGGTTGAGGATGGGGAGGGAGGTTGAGGAGGGGGTTGAGGATGAGGAAGGAGATTGAGGAGGGAGGTTGAGGATGAGGAGGGAGGTTGAGGATGAGGAGGGAGGATTAGGAGTAGGGTTGAGGAGGGTGATAAGGGAGGGGGGAAGAGACACAGGGAAGGGAGAGGTTGGAAGAGACACAGGGAAGGGAGAGGGGAGAAGAGACACAGGGAAGGGAGAGGGGAGAAGAGACACGGAGAGACAGGGGGACACAGAGGGCACAAGAGGGACTCAGGGGGCAGCACATTTCCCACCCTCGGCTTATACTCGAGTCACTCATTTTACCCAGTATTTTGTGGTAAAATGGGTGCCTCGGCTTATACTCGGGTCGGCTTATACTCGAGTATATACGGTAATTCTTATATAAAAAGTGCTTCTTATATAAAGTGCTGTGTGCTTATAAAAATGTGAATAAATAATTGATAGTATATAAACAGTAAAGTGAATTGTGCTTAGTGCAAAAGACACCTAAATTGAATCGCACAGTAGAGAATATAATAAATATTAAATATATATATGTGGCCCATATAGAACCCTATAATAGGGAGTAGAGTAATCAATCAAAAAGGGAGAGTGTGAAGGTGGATACTGGGATACCAACTGCTAATGCGTTATCACAAGGTCTTAATATTGTTTTTTAAGAAATCCACTTAATATTGAAAATAACGGAGCTGATGTTGGACAGGGCCTAAGATGCCTTGTTTATCTTAATTGAGTCCAATACTCTTAAATAAAAGTCTAAGGTATTCTTGGGTCGACTACAGGCCTTAATTTGGCAGATTGTGTGTCCATTCAGAGACACACGCTATTCAAGCTCCCTAGACCGCGAACGCTGCCTATGCGCCTATTGCTGACGTCATAAGTAAGCGTCGTGGCATGTTACGTAATGTCGCGTACAACCCGACGTACGTTTCTCAACAATTTCATCAGGGGTTACCGTTCTAGGCCCAAAAGGCCTATTTAAAGCATGGGGTTACCATATTGCTGTAAGGGATATTCTGTATTCTTTTTGTACCTATCAATGTTTTGTTAATCTGAATTGTGTGTTATGGATCAGAACACAATAGTCTAAGTTGGTGAAGTGAAATGAAAAAAATATATACATAAAACTATTTTTTAGAAATAGAAAACAGAAAATTGGCATGTGCATATGTGTTCACTCCCATTGTTATGAAGCCCATAAAAAGCTCTGGTGCAAACAATTACCTTCAGAAATCACATAATTAGTGAAATGATGTCCACCTGTGTGCAATCTAAGTGTCACGTGATCTGTCATTACATGTACACACCTTTTTTGAAAGGCCCCAGAGGCTGCAACGCCTAAGCAAGAGGCACCACTAACCAAATACTGCCATGAAGACCAAGGAACTCTCCAAACAAGTAAGGGACGATGTTGTTGAGAAGTACAAGTGAGGGTTAGGTTATAAAAAAATATCCAAATCTTTGATGATCCACAGGAGCACCATTAAATTTATCATAACCAAATGGAAAGAACATGGCACAGCAGCAAACCTGCCAAGAGACGGCCGCCAACCAAAATTCAGGGACCGGGCAAGGAGGGCATTAATCAGAGAGGCAGCACAGAGACCTAAGGTAACGCTGAAGGAGCTGCAGAGTTCCACAGCAGAGACTGGAGTATCTGTACATAGGACGACAATAAGCTGTACGCTCCATAGAGTTGGGCTTTAGGCAGAGTGGCCAGAAGAAAGCCATTAATTTCAGCAAAAAACAAAATGGCACGTTTTGAGTTTGCGAAAAGGCATGAGGGAGACTCCCAAAATGTATGGAGGAAGGTGCTCTGGTCTGATGAGACTAAAATGTAACTTTTCGGCCATCAAAGAAAACGCTATGTCTGGCGCAAAGCCAACACATCACCCAAAGAACACTTGGACTGGGAAACTGGTCACAGTTGAGGGAAAGATGGATAGTGCTAAATACAGGGATATATTCTTGAGCAAAACCTGTACCACTCTGTGCGTGATTTAAGGCTAGGACGGAGGTTCACCTTCCAGTAGGACAATGACCCCAAACACACTGCTAAAGCAACACTTGAGTGGTTTAAGGGGAAACCTTTTCATTTTGTTTTTAATTATTAACAAAGCAACAGTACACCAGGGGAGAGGCTCGCATTCAGCACCAAAGGCGCTCAACGCGGCCCTTGCAATGAGCGCCAAACAGGCTCACATGACCAAAAATACACCAACCCAGAGACACACAATAGGCGCCAAAGGTACTCAGACCAACAAAAGCCTTACTTTGTGTGCCAAACAGCATTACCTGCCTTACAATTTTATGACCGTCATTTTTTGACGGGCAAACGCTAGTATCTAATATAGTTCAGGTAAACATTTTACTTCAGTAGGCATTATGGATGAGAGCTCTAGCTCATTAATCAAGACATGTAAGCGTGTATCGCTCAAATAACCTTAGGTTCGTCTACCAGAGTTTTTCCAGACTCTGATTTTATAAAAGAAATCCAGATTTGAGCCTTCTCCGCCTCAAGTCTCCTGTTAGTAGTGTTATTTTGAAAATGCAGGGTCAAGTTATTGGGACACTAAGAGGGGATTCCAAACAGGGTTCCCAGATCTCTTGAAATTGAGGGATTCTATCTAAGATAGTGCAAGTTAGTCTCTCATTTATGAGCATATAGTTAGGTTTTCTGATTGCCTCCTGGAAGTTTAGTGTCGTTGATTTCCTCCCACTAGCTATATGTGATTTGACAGCAATAGCCATTAGCTGGAAATAATTAGTTCTGGGCTGAGGATATATTTCTAATATGGATCCCCAACAGGCAAGATTCTAACAGGGTTGGAATCGCCGTCTTAAAGAGTATCATGGCAGGTTGGGTTAGTTTTCCCCACAGATTTTGGGCTAGTGGGAAAGACCACCAAGTATGGATGTGATACCCTATCTGTTGACACCCTCTAAAACATGTATTGCTTTCACAGGGATTGATCTTCTGTAGCTTATCAGGTGTGCAATAGGCTCTCTGGAGAACCTTGATGGACGTTTCTAAGAGGGAGTAATTAAATGAGCCTCTGCTTAGGTATGAGCAGGACTCCGCCTATTTATCCCATTCCCATTATACTCCTAAAACTTCTTCCCACCTTGTTATGAATTTAGGCTTCTTGTTGATAGTGTTGTTTGTAAAGATGTCATAAAGCAACCCTATTATGCCCTTTGTGAGTGGGGGGCTTTTCCGAATTAGAGAGATCCGAGAGGTCTTGGGGAGGGGTTTAGTTTTGAACATCTTGCTGATCCAGCTTTTTATTTTTTAATAACTGTAAATTTATGTTTGAGGCAGGTCATGAGTCAAACAGAATTGATCATAGGACATAAGACCGTCATTAGTGAACCAGGAACCGATCCTATCGAGACCTCTACAAGCCCACCAATGCTTAGAGACTACACTAGAGTTTGCCAAATGTTTGGGAAGGAAAGGGCCGACAAAAGGGGAGATAGATCTGAATTAAGTCGGCACCTGGATCTAGCCCAGCCCCAAGAAGTTAGGCAAAATGTTGGTATTGTAAAGGGTACTAAAGATAAAAGAAACCTTTCTGTGGCCTTTAAAACGTAACTGTAGGGGGCCTGATAATATAACCACCAATATGGAAAATTATAGTATTTCAGTATGCACTCCATTTTATTGTGCAAACATGTTATTTAAGAACACTAATATTTACACATTGGCTGTAGATACACAGAGTTATTTATTCTGTCCCTAACATCACAGTACAGTTATTATATGAACTCCATGTCCTTCAGTTCTCAGGAGCTAGCCCTGCACACTATCTATCAATCCAAGCTGACCTCTGGTGGTAGAGTGGTGTAAAAGCTACGAACGTATATGGCTATAACGTGTTACGAATTGACGTCATCTCGTAGGATGAGCCATATTTGAACCGGGCATAACAGCCAGAATCTTTTTTACAAAATGTCCTCTACTGTTATAGTAAACAGTCACAAACAACTACCTATGATCTCGTGGTTGGTGTCACAAAACACTGGTTCCCAAATTCTCTCCCCTCTAGCGAATATGTTTACATTGTCATGCCGAGTCGAAAATAACAATGGCGCGGTACACGTAGTGCTACGTCATAACGTTTGGTGCGTAAGCGGTCTCGCGCGGAGGAGTTGGAGGCTGAGCTATGACGTCTCGAAGCAGCAGCAAGCCTGTCATGGCGGGAGGCGGGAAAAGAAAACCGCGCGCTGGTACACAACAACAACAACAGGTGAGAAGAAGCGGCGCGAGATGGCACTGGGAGCTTGCGATCTCGCGCCTGGGATTGTGTGGCGGTCAGTGCGCGTGAGACAGCGCGAGGACACGTGTGAGATGTAAACACCACAGGGACATTGTGTTATAAGTGACACACAGTGATACAGCCTGTTGTAGCACGTCCAGTAAATAAACCCACATATAAACCAATGTCATTACAATAAGTTATTATTATTTGAATGAAACTGTTAGACAAATGCAGATGCAAGCTGGATATTTTAAACATAATGCACACAAACACTTTCTTCCACTCTTCTAATGGTTTTATCCCACATGATAATTTCCCTCATAGTGTAGGTGATAAACCACAAGACCATACCCACATCAATACACATTAATCACAAGCTGTATGATTAGTCTAATCTGCGCATGTTCTTGTGCTTTATGTGAGAGATGATTTAATAAGTGTGATAAAGTCATAAAGAAAACTCTTTTTGTTCATAATTTATGGTTAAGATACCTCCCTTTCAAATTCCGTCATCTTACTCTTTTCCTCCATTTTTTAACTGCTATAATTCTATGTGTTTATATGAGTTCTTGTAATTTCTTCAGTATCTGAGATTTATTTTCTCACAATACTAGAAAATTATATATATATATATTTTTTTTAATCAAAATCTGTCATGGACAACCACTTGGGTATGCGACAGCATTGTGAGCACAATCACATGCGGGTGCTACGCATTGACTGCATCAGGTGTGACCTGAAGCTATGAGTAGCTGTGTGGCATAATGGGGGCACTGTGTGCCATGGCGAGGGCATAATGGGGGCACTGTGTGCCATGGCGAGGGCATAATGGGGGCACTGTGTGCCATGGCGAGGGCATAATGGGGGCACTGTGTGCCATGGCGAGGGTATAATGGGGGCACTGTGTGCCATGGCGAGGGCATAATGGGGGCACTGTGTGGCATGGCGAGGGTATAATGGAGGCACTGTGTGGCATGGCGAGGGTATAATGGAGGCACTGTGTGGCATGGCGAGGGTATAATGGAGGCACTGTGTGGCATGGCGAGGGTATAATGGAGGCACTGTGTGGCATGGCGTGGGTATAATGGGTCACTGTGTGCTATAGCGAGGGTATAATGGGTCACTGTGTGCCATGGCGAGGGTATAATGGGGTCACTGTGTGCCATGGCGAGGGTATAATGGGGGCACTGTGTGCCATGGCGAGGGTATAATGGGGGCACTGTGTGCCATGGCGAGGGTATAATGGGGGCACTGTGTGCCATGGCGAGGGTATAATGGAGGCACTGTGTGGCATGGCGTGGGTATAATGGGGCACTTTGTGCTATAGCGAGGGTATAATGGGTCACTGTGTGCTATAGCGAGGGTATAATGGGTCACTGTGTGCCATGGCGAGGGTATAATGGGGCACTGTGTGCCATGGCGAGGGTATAATGGGGCACTGTGTGCCATGGCGAGGGTATAATGGGTCACTGTGTGCCATGGCGAGGGTATAATGGGTCACTGTGTGCCATGGCGAGGGTATAATGCGTCACTGTGTGCCATGGCGAGGGTATAATGGGTCACTGTGTGCCATGGCGAGGGTATAATGGGGCACTGTGTGGCATGGCGAGGATATAATGGGGCACTGTGTGGCATGGCGAGGATATAATGGGGCACTGTGTGGCATGGCGAGGGTATAATGGGGGCACTGTGTGCCATGGCGAGGGTATAATGGGGGCACTGTGTGCCATGGCGAGGGTATAATGGGGGCACTGTGTGCCATGGCGAGGGTATAATGGTGGCACTGTGTGCCATGGCGAGGGTATAATGGTGGCACTGTGTGCCATGGCGAGGGTATAATGGGGGAACTGTGTGCCATGGCGAGGGTATAATGGGGGAACTGTGTGCCATGGCGAGGGTATAATGGGGGAACTGTGTGCCATGGCGAGGGTATAATGGGGGAACTGTGTGGCATGGCGAGGGTATAATGGAGGCACTGTGTGGCATGGCGAGGGTATAATGGAGGCACTGTGTGGCATGGCGAGGGTATGATGGAGGCACTGTGTGGCATGGCGAAGGTATGATGGAGGCACTGTGTGGCATTGCGAGGGTATAATGGGGGCACTGTGTGCCATGGCGAGGGTATAATGGGGGCACTGTGTGCCATGGCGAGGGTATAATGGGGGCACTGTGTGCCATGGCGAGGGTATAATGGGGGCACTGTGTGCCATGGCGAGGGTATAATGGGGGCACTGTGTGCAATGGCGTGGTTATAATGGGGCACTGTGTGCCATGGCGAGGGTATAATGGAGGCACTGTGTGCCATGGCGAGGGTATAATGGGGGCACTGTGTGGCATGGCGAGGGTATAATGGAGGCACTGTGTGCCATGGTGAGGGTATAATGGGGCACTGTGTGGCATGGTGAGGGTATAATGGGGCACTGTGTGGCATGGCGAGGATATAATGGGGCACTGTGTGGCATGGTGAGGATATAATGGGGCACTGTGTGGCATTGCGAGGGTATAATGGGGGCACTGTGTGGCATTGCGAGGGTATAATGGGGGCACTGTGTGCCATGGCGAGGGTATAATGGAGGCACTGTGTGGCATGGCGAGGGTATAATGGGGGCACTGTGTGCCATGGCGTGGTTATAATGGGGCACTGTGTGCCATGGCGAGGGTATAATGGGGCACTGTGTGCCATGGCGAGGGTATAATGGGGCACTGTGTGCCATGGCGAGGGTATAATGGAGGCACTGTGTGGCATGGCGAGGGTATAATGGAGGCACTGTGTGGCATGGCGAGGGTATAATGGGGGCACTGTGTGACATGGCGAGGGTATAATGGGGGCACTGTGTGGCATGGCGAGGGTATAATGGGGGCACTGTGTGGCATGGCGAGGGTATAATGGGGGCACTGTGTGGCATGGCGAGGGTATAATGGGGGCACTGTGTGGCATGGCGAGGGTATAATGGGGGCACTGTGTGGCATGGCGAGGGTATAATGGGGGCACTGTGTGCCATGGCGTGGTTATAATGGGGCACTGTGTGCCATGGCGAGGGTATAATGGAGGCACTGTGTGGCATGGCGAGGGTATAATGGAGGCACTGTGTGGCATGGCGAGGGTATAATGGGGGCACTGTGTGGCATGGCGAGGGTATAATGGGGCACTGTGTGGCATGGCGAGGGTATAATGGGGCACTGTGTGGCATGGCGAGGGTATAATGGGGGCACTGTGTGCCATGGCGTGGTTATAATGGGGCACTGTGTGCCATGGCGAGGGTATAATGGAGGCACTGTGTGGCATGGCGAGGGTATAATGGAGGCACTGTGTGGCATGGCGAGGGTATAATGGGGGCACTGTGTGGCATGGCGAGGGTATAATGGGGGCACTGTGTGCCATGGCGTGGTTATAATGGGGCACTGTGTGCCATGGCGAGGGTATAATGGAGGCACTGTGTGGCATGGCGAGGGTATAATGGGGCACTGTGTGGCATGGCGAGGGTATAATGGGGGCACTGTGTGCCATGGCGTGGTTATAATGGGGCACTGTGTGCCATGGCGAGGGTATAATGGGGGCACTGTGTGGCATGGCGAGGGTATAATGGGGCACTGTGTGGCATGGCGAGGGTATAATGGGGCTCTGTTGCTCTCTTTTTTTTTTTTTTTGTTGCAAGACATCTAAATAATTTTCAACGTGTGTTTAATCTTGCTATGTCTGCATCTGGGAGGGTTCCCTGGTAGCCCAGTGGTTAGGATTTGGTGCTTTCACCTGGGTTAAATTCCAGTCAGGGAACCAAGAGGTCACACCACCCTGACGCCAAGCATGGTTGAGCCTGGTCACTACTTGGATGGGAGACCACCAAGGAATACCAGGAGCTGTATGCTTTAGCCCACTGGAGAAGGAATTGGCAACCCACACTAGTATCTATGCCATGAATACCAAGTGGATCCGCATGTCAGAAACGACTGAATGAAAAAGAAAAATGTCTGCCCCTGCATACAAATGTGGATGTATTGGATGAGTCCCCCTGCTGGATTACTACCTTGAAGGGTCTGGGGTGCTGTGGTTTATAGGGTCATGGAGAGTCTGACACAACTAAACAACAATTGGAGCAGTCAGCCTCAGCAGCCAGTTACTGAAACCATAATGATGTTCTGATGGATATAAAGGGATGAAAAGTGAAGTCTGAAAGATGCAATGAAACCGACATTACATTACATGGTAATGTAATGAAAAATTTACGGACTTCGCATAAAAAAATACGTCACGCGGGACCTCGCAAAAATACGATTTTCCAAAAAGCTGTACGAGATACACTATTAACAAGGACACTACATCATACACAGCCGCGTACCACATACACATTAGCCGCCATTTTACAACACTAACTTACACAATACTGAAGTACACAGCTACCCTAACGGCTTCCCCACGCGTACGCAGCCTATTTACACTACGCACTGCACACATTGCTGACACTTAAACCTCAGCTCCACAACAGTGCAAACCAACATTGTATGCTGCAGCAACATCAAAATAGATTGACAGCACAATGCTTCCTACATATATTACTTCCAAATAGGTAAAATATATTAATTTATTAATGTATTATTTAATTAGCATAAAAAAATATACACAAAACCATTCATCTCACGACGAGCGGCAACGCTGCTCATAGCACACAAAGCCTTGCAATAAGCGCGAAAAGCAGATCAACGCCGCCAAAACAATAACAGCAAAAGCGCCTATCAGAAAAAAAATACAACAGCCTCGCAATGAGCGCCAAAGGCGCTCAGCGCAAGGCTCCCAATGAGCGCCGAAGGATCTCGGACCACCAACAAAATTAATGTCTCCACTAAACAGCATTACCTGCCTTACAATTTTATTGCTGTCATTTTTGGACGGGCAAGTCACTAGTTTATATATAAACTCGTGTGTCATTTGTTGTAGCACTGAAAAATCAACTACACAATGTTTTAAGAAAAAAAAAAAAAAAACAAGAAGTAAACCAAAAGAAACCACAATTTAATTTTAAAGACCTAACCGCTGATATTTATTATGCTTTAAATTGTTTGGATGCTAATTTTATTTTAAAAATCTCCTAGTGACATAAAAGTTGCTAAACTAGGTTCTGCTTCTGATCAGTGATGTTTCAAGCTCCTCATCTAATGACTGCCTTCAGAATTTTTTTTTCAAGTTTTGGAATGAGTGAATGAGGAGTGAATTTGCTAATATTATATTTAAAAGATCATAGCAAAAGTTACAACTGTGGCAAAAATTAAAACTTTACCCGTAAATAAGGATATCTCTGATGGTTTAATAAAATATATAAAATCTAAATTCCTTAAATAATTCACCTTGAATTTTACTATATTTACACAATAAAATGTTTTCAAACTCCGCCTACTTGGTGTTTTCATCTCAGGTCAATATTTAAAATTTCAAAGTGGGTGGATCAAAAAAAATTGCATGCCCAGTTTGTCAAATCCGCATATCCCTCTGTACTGGGTATGCTCTTCCTTCTAATCTTCATGCGCTCACATTTGAAAGTTAATGACGTGAGATATTGGAGAGAGCCAGCTAGTAATTTCTGAAGAGGGTTTAGAAGAATTAGAAGAGGGTGGTCAACTCTGTCAAAACGGAGCGATCCAGGAGAATTCGTAGAGAGAAGTGACTCTGACTTAGCTGTGAGGAAATCGTTAGTTACTTTTGTGAGAGCTGCCTCTGGTTTGTTGGGGCATAAAGTCAGACTGAAGGGAGCTGGAGCAAAGGAATAGTTAGACCAGTGGTAGTCAACCTGTTCCCTATCGCCCACTAGTGGGCGATTTAAGCTTTCATAGTAGGCGGCGGCGTAATTGCTAGGTGGTCGCACACCAGAAACCCGCAGCATCACGCATGGCTGGTTGGAGAGCTGGTGAGAGAGCCTAGGGACAGCAGTCAGGACTGGATCACTATCTAGTAAGTACAGTGTGATACATCGCTACGGTCATATGATCTATGTAATCTGGACGGAAAGGACATTTTACATCAAGAGTGGGCGGTAGGTAATAAAAGGTTGAAGACCCCTGGTTGAAGCAATTCTGAAGCCTAGGGAAGTAGAGAGATAGGACACTAGTTAGATAAATTGCTTATTGTTATTCACAACCAAGCGTGAATATTGTTGGGACCTCTCCTGCATGCATTCTGCAGATTAAGCTCAATTTGTAGGATGATGCTTACATGAAACCATGCCTTTATAATGCCACACACATATTATACACACAAATACAGAAAGCTTTTCAAATAGGGTCCCCGTCACAAGGCATGAATGCGCCTGTTTGAATCACTAATAATGGAGGTATGTGAATTGTTTCACTCTGCAGTGTGAAGATGTGATGGACGACACAGTTAAGAAGCGGCGCGCAGGCCAAGCTGATGTGCCTGACTGCCTACGCCAGGAGGTGGAGAGCTTATACCGATTTACCATGCCTGAGGACTTCTACCAGTTCTGGGATTTTTGTGCTGAGATTAATCCAGAAGCACCATACGGTAAAACTAATTAAATATATATGTACCCAATGTTCTTTCTCTCCCACCGAATTGTATTTAAAAGTTATTAACTTATTTAACTAAAAAAAAATACTGAGTGTTATAACATTTAAAAGGGCATAATGATGTATTGTAGTGATGGATCACTTGTGCTAAAAGAATAAGTTGCATCTAACACATTGATATCCAACCCTGTACTCCAGAATCATCAGACAGACCATGACTTGGGTTTAACACTGTTTGGATATAGGTGAGGCAAACCGAGGCTCCACAGCTGTTGAATACGAATTGCCTTGGTTATAAAATAAGAAGACAGAATGTCCGTTGCAAAAAAATATTACTGAAAGTAATAAAACATTTACTACGTGACGGGGATCGTGTAACTGAGGCCAAAGTGAAGTGTACATTTTATTTGATAACATGGAGGAGAAAAAGATTTGATATAAATCTAGTTAAAGCATTTTATTCTATTAAGGTTAAAAGCATATCTAAGTTTCCTGGATTATCAATGCATCGGATAGAGGAGAATCAGTAGTGCACGCAAAAAAATGTTTGCGTGAAAAAATACCAGACTAAACATTTACAAACTCACCCTGATGTTTGCTGAATCCCTTCAGTTTGGAAGCTGCAGCATTTGTTAGTTGACACCCCTGAAAATCCCTGCTAAGATTAGCATAAAATTCATAATATAGCAGGAGGCCACTCCCTCCTGCTATAGGACAGGAGAAAAGCGAATAACCACAGCTCAATAAAACTCCTCTCTCAGCTGTCCGTAGTGGGCTGGATGGGCTATCCAGACTGCTTATTATGAGTATGGTTATATTGAGTATATTTTGTCAACATTTCTGATATTTTACACGATTAATATAAAACCATCTGATAAATGTTGAAAGAATAATTAAAGTTGATTGTTTCAATTTTTTTCTGAAAGATTATACACTAGATATCAACCGGATTAAATAACATCTAATTTCAGCTATAAATATGGGTGTCTATACCTGTGTAACCCTAGCAATTGGACACAAATGAAATAGACCGCACTAAGAATAAATTATTATTATTGTTTATTAGTAATGCGCCAATATATTCTGTAGTGTTATACATATGTTGTGTTAATATTGTTTTGCCTTGATCACATTACAAAAGATGGAGGGCTTTGAGCTTAGAATCCAGTGTCCATAGTGCTTTCACCAAAGCACATTGCAAGACTGAAAACCTGCACACTTACAATCTAGGGCGAAGGAGATTCTTTAATAGGGAAATTTGAGGAGATTTTTAGTGTAATCCAGGATTGAACGTCAATATTACAGAAAAAATAATAGTTAAAAAGAGTCTATCCTAAGATAATAGCTGTAAGTCAAAAAGGTATCACTGTCCCACAATACTCTGGGATTGTTTTCAAAATGTGACCACCTTAATTTTGACAAAATAGATTGTGGGTTGTAATATCTATAGGGCTATAAAAAGCCTCAATTTTGAAAAAAATCCCAGAGTATTGTGGGACAGTGATACCTTTTTGACTTACAGCTATTATCTTAGGATAGACTCTTTTTAACTATTTTTTTTTTTCTGTAATATTGACGTTCAATCCTGGATTACACTAAATATCTCCTCAAATTTCCCTATTAAAGAATCTCCTTCGCCTTAAAATTTAGTGTTAAGCACTAGGAAATTGTATAGGTCACATGATCATATTTACACTTACAATCTAAATGAAATCTAAATAAACCACCTGTGACCACTCTAACATAACAACAACAAAAAAACTAAAGGATAGAGAAAATGCTTGATTCAAAAGGCAGGATTAAATATAACCCTAGATAAATAGGGGAGGTATTTGCTGAATATGTTCATTGTATAATCTTGAGGATATCCCCAATTTCTCTAAACCATCCGTAGAGAATATATCCGAATTGCTTAAATTAAATCTAAAAATGTTAACAAAGGAACAACTTGAGATACTAGAAGTAGATGTTTCGGTGTCAGAAATAGAAAAATGTGTCCGCTCACAAAGCACCAGGTCCGGACTGTTTCCAACATGCTACTATAAACTGTTTGTAACATCTTTAGTAGAATGTATGGCCATGACTTTTAATGGGATTAAGATCTCAGGGAGGGCACTGGAAGATGCTGGAAGCAGCAATTATATCAATCCCCATAGAGGGCAAGGATGCCTCAATATGTACTAATTATAGGACAATTTCGTTATTGAATATAGACATAAAAATATATTCAAAGATTCTAGCTCAGCATCTAAAGCCTCTTCTACAGCGTATAGATCCGGACCAGTGTGGATTTGTAAAGTCCAGGCAGGGACTGGATCATGTACAAAAATGAATTGACATCTTGGCTCATGTAAAAAATAAAGGAATCCCAATGTTGGCGGTGGGGCTAGACGCTGAAAAAAGCATATGATAAGAAGTAATACTATCTTGGTCTACAACTCAATGGTATAAAGCATTCTCAAAAACAGAGAAAATTATAATGAACTTGTCCTTGAGAGAAACATATTTTAAACTAGTGCAGCAATTGGTATATGACCCCAATCAGGTTAAAAAAAATTGCCCCTGAAAAAAATCATGGTCATTGTTGGAGATGTGGAAATCAAACAGGAACCCATGAACCTATGTGGTGGACCTGCACCTATATTAGGGATTTTTGGATATTATGTCTAAAATATATTTCAAAGATTCTTAATATTCAATTGGAAACAGCTCCTGAGATTGTATAATTCCATATCTTTCCAAGTAAAATTAATTATAGACAATGTAATGTGATTATAAATATTTTAATGGCAGCCAAGTGGCTTATAGCTAGAGCATGGAAAAAACAATCCATACCGACTTGGACTGAAATTATGACTATTGTAGAGAGAAAAAACAAATAGAATTGGAGTATTTGACACTTTCACATGGTCCTTAAAAAAAATGCTTAAAATGGTCTCTTTGGAAGATATAGGGAGTTATTAAACTATTAATGCTGGAAAGGAATATACTAAAAGAAGAGATGGAAAATAATGAATAAAGATAAATAAATAAGAAAAGAAGGATGGTGGTAAACAATTTCAGGAGTAGTTAAAAATGCCTTACTCCTCTTCTCCACAGAGTTGAACCATATCATGTTTTGATATGCTGAGAAATATCAATATTTATGACTCAATGTGAATTACTGAAATTCAACTGTGGTTCCATTTTTGTTTTTGTCGATGTTGTGCTTTTTTTTTTCCCCCTCTTTTCTTTGTCTGAATATTTGTAGTCTTGATGTCCTCATGTCTTTTACTGTCTGTAAACGTTGTAATTTTTTTTAATATAAATTGTGAAAATGGAAAATAGAAGTAATACGGACATAAAGGGCATAGAGTGTGGGGAGGTTGAGTCAAATGAACTTTATTTGCAGACGACATTGTAGTGTCAATTTCAGATCCGGTTAACTCTATAAGTCATCTTTTGTAGTGTGGATTATTATAGCCAAATGTCTTACTATAAGATTAATTCCATGAAATCAGAGGTGTTATGGCCGAATTTGAGACAAGAGGATAAAGAGCTGTTACAGAAAAGTTATGGCTTTAGATGGAAACTAAACTGTGTTACACATATTTGGGGATAGATTTTACACCAATCTTCTCTTCTATGATGAATAATTTAGAAAAGATATATCTCCCAATTCTTAGAAGTCTTAAGGCATGGGAGGGAGTGAATCTCTCCTGGTCTGGCAGAATAGCCAGTGTAAAAATGTGTACCCTTCCAAATTTTTTTATACATCTTGAGGTGTATACTGCTTTTTAGCTCAAAGGGCCTGATTAATAAATAAAATAAAAATTATAGATCAGTTTATTAACGGAGGGCAAGAGTGAGTCTTGATACTACCAAGAAGAAGTATAAACTGGGGGGCTGGCCGCATCTAAATTACTGGGCTATGTGGAGGCAATACATTTATATCATTTTATAAAATTTAATGAGACTGGTAACAAGTCCGAGTTTATGCAGATTGAATCAAGTCTGTACCCAATATTTAAAAAAAAAAAAAAAATCATATACTGTGGTGCAACAAAGCAGCACTTAAGGGAATGGTAATTATCCCTAAGGTGATCAAGCACTGCTTGGTTTCATAGCCCAGAATTAATAGTAGATTGAAATGAATCTCATTCCCCTCGCCATTAACTCCAATCCAGTTGCTCAACGAGTTAAACCCACAAGAAAACCAGGTTAACTGGCACAAGTGGAAATTGAGAACAGTAGCGGATCTATAAACAGAGGGTCTTTTGATGAGCTAATTTTACATAATAAGATTCCAAAGACCCTTTGGCTGCAGTATAAGACACTAAAATATTTAGTGATGAAGATGGGGTACAGCTTGTGTGAATGGAGAGACCCCACCCTATTTGAAAGATTTTGCACTGAGGGGAAGAATACATTTTCTGTTTCTAAAGTATTAGAAAAAACCTGTGGAATATATAAATCATAGGCCATGAGTAGTTGGGAGCATGACTTTGGCCTCAATAAGGAAGCCAAAGACTTGTGCAATGCCTGTCTTGTTATAGAAAAGAATATTAACTGTATGTCATTGAGAGAGATGCACTTTTTAATATTGTTCAGAAATGGTATATAGTTCTGGAGATTTTATATAAAATGTATTCAATAGTTAACTCTGCCTCGTGTTGGAGAAGATGTACGGAGAAAGGCACCAAAGTCCACATGTGGTGGAAATGTGAAAAAATGAAAAATTGTTGGTTTATGTGCCCAGAACATATTTCTAGAATAGTTAAAATTGAGATAAATCCATCTGCAGAGGTATTCCTATTCCATTTGTTCCCCACGGAATGGGATGGTATTAGAGTAAGTTTGATGTTACATATTCTCCTTATTGCCAAATGGTTGATAGTTTATAGATGGAAAATGGCTCCCTTCCTGACTGGAAAGATGTTAACACTGCTATGGTACGTAATGGACAAATTTAACTAGATTTTCTTATTTATAAAAAGATAGAATTATATCTAAATGGCTATTGTGGGAATCGGATCCAGTCTAAGCAAAGTGAAAACTTCCCTCTCCTCACCTTGTAGGGCATGTTTGTATGTATGGGTAATTGTGTGTTGTTTATACTTGACTTGTGAGAAGCTTATGTAATCTTGATATTTTTTTAATAAAAATGAATAATAATAAAAAAAAATTAAAAAAACATTACGGTGGGGATGGTGCTCATATGACTTTATTAGATCATGAATACAAAAGGTAAAGGCTATTTTCACAAAGCACTCTATTTTTTAGATTGCCACCTATTTATTATTACACTGCCTGGAAATAATAATTATTATTACTCTGGAAATACACAGGATTTTTCTAATAGTGTCAGGAGACACTTTCTACAATACATTTTTTTTTATATAAATAACATTTTGTAAGTGCATACTTACTACTTGATTCCTGATTGAGGACATTGCTCTTGCTTTCAGATGCCTTAAAGCCTAGCCTTGGCCTTCAGCTTGTTGGACCTTATGACATTCTTTCAAGCAAGCATAAATCTGTCAAGACGTCGGTAGAGATTAACTATAATTTGCACTGGCGGTTCTTCTACGATCCTCCTGAATTCCAGACTGTCCTAGTTGGTGACATAAAGACACAGTTTCACATGGGATACTTCAGGTAAAGCATGCTGTTCACTGTAGCAGGAGAAGAGAAATATTCTGCATCTCTTACAACTGTAATGCATGGTTTGTTTCAGTGATTTGGCTATCTGCAAGCTCTGTGTGCCATCATTTTTGTTTTATTTGCAGATAGCTAAATCTTGAAAAAAATGCAATATCCAAAAGTGTGAACAAGACCAGGTAGGCTTCTCAAGCAACAATAAGGAAGTATCTAAAATACAGGACCATCACACAACATTGGGCATGAAGCTGTATTGGAGTATTGCAGTGGTCTTTCTATAATTTGCTTTATTCCAGGGAGGAGTAGCTTAGAAGTTACTTTTAAGATCATTTCCTTCCATAAAAGTAGTTTAGCCTCGTACATCCCCTGCCCAGACTGAAACTATCTCTTTTTCCAAATTCTCCTCTTTCTTCCTCCATGTTTCCATTCGATTGCTGTTAACAGTGCCAAAAATTAGAATTCAATGTCATGCAGAACTAAAGTTGTTTGTCTCAATAATTATTTAGTTCACAAAAATTGCTAGAAAAATGAAATGCCTTTTTAAATGATTTAACCATGTTCTAAAATGAGTTTTTGTGCTGACAGGTTCTATTAGGGCTATGATAATGGTTTTATGAGTAGCTTTATATGAATTGGTTATGCATTTGTAAGTTGTGAATTGTGTATGCAAGGGTAATCAAATAACGAGTTAATGGAAGAAAACGTTTTACATTTTTGTGATAACATCCTGTTGAGGCTACCTCATGAAAGGGGTGACAGTGATGCTGGCTGGCAAACAGTATGAAAATAAGTTTAAGATCATTTTGTGTATGAAGCTGCCATAGGTTTGAGCAAGTAAAATGGCATGTAAATAAATAACTTGTATGCTTTCCCAATTCATTAACCAGTCTCCACACACTGCATATAAATACCATTTATAATTATTTTATTGGGATAAGTCAGTCACAAGAACCGACCCATTAGAGCAATGGTTTCCAAACCGGTCCTCAAGGCACCACAGACAGGTTTATTCAATTTAACAGGTGAGAAAATCTGGCCTGTCTGGAGTGCCTTGAGGACCGGTTTGGATACCACTGCATTAGAGTGTGTACACCCCCCCCCCCCCCCCCCCATATCAGAAGCTACCTGGAATGAAAATCCTAGACGAACAATGTCCATATGTGTAGTAAGGGGGGCCACCATAAGCTGGGTAATTTCAATTCAAAATGTTACAGTACAAAGCTGTAATTTTCTTTTTTCTGCTTAATTGGACACTATTTTTTATCCATTGTGCAATGGTCCTTTAAGCCATGGTCCTTTTAAGCCTTTATAATTGTTCTCTTCACTTACTTAAAGGGATATCTAAGTTTGCTGGATTATAAATGCATCTGATGTATGAGAATCAGTAGTGTGTGAAAAAAAATGTTTGCATGAAAAAATACCAAAATATACATTTAAACAGTTACCTTGAAGTCAGCTGAATTTCTTGAACTTATTTGCAAACCGTTGGCGTTCAAAGTTGACACCCCCAGCCAATCTCTTCTAAAATTAGCATAACAGTCATATTCAGTTTGACCAATCACAGGCATTGTCGCCATTTTGTTTTGGAATGATGCAGACATGGAGTTCTGCCCTACTGTGGGAAGTCAAATGTTTTCATATACTTCCTTTTTATCATTTCCTTCCTGTGCATACAGAGTAAGTGTTTAGCAATAATAGTAATTTCTGACAGTTGGAAATCAAGGTTAACACCCTCCAAACCCAGGCTAAATTACCCTAAAATTTTAAAATGATTTGTTTTGGCAAATTTGATTACCAGAAACACTTGAATTAACTCTGAGTTCCTGTCTGTGGTGCAAAGCAGCATAGGATATGTAACAAAGCAGTCTGGGAAATGTAGTGTATCACTGAAATGACAGGAAGCTGCAAGGAGATTGGCTGAGCAAGCAAGAGCAGGTAAATAGTGGGTTAATATTGCTCCCCGGATGCTGCATGCTGATTGGGTGGGGATCAGGGACCTGTGTAGACCCCCTGGGGGTGTCAACATAATTATTTGAGGAATTTGTAGATATTAATAAAAATTACATATTTTTTAGATGTGCTGCATACACATAGGCTGCTTTTTGCCTACAGAGTGCAGACATGTATGAAAGCAGCTCACTTGGATATCGCTTTTTAAGCCTTTATTTTTCAACCCTTGAATACAAATTTTATTACTTACAAATACATCCCCAATTAATATAAATCAATTTTCAAATATTCTTTATAGAACCCCTGAAGTTTGGAGACAATTTCACACAATGGATTGTGCTTGGTTATTTATCTATTCGGGAGTGGATTTGTTGCATCTACTTCCTGCTCTGTAGCCATGCCTCATGCCTTCAAACCCGAAGGATAATTATAATGTCAGCTTCTATGCACTAGCAGAATTTGCTAAAATTAAGTTATTCTCAAAAATTATTTTACACTCATGACTTAGTTACCACATTTTCAGATGTGTGTTACATATTCACAAATATGAAGTTTTTCCTAAACTACATGAGTGCTTTCTGTTAATATTTTCTTTGTTTACATTTCCACGTGTCCATAGTCTCCTGTAGAACGGTTTCACAGAGCTTATTCGAGGTCAATGCTCTGCTTTGTCCATCGTCTTCAAGTGATTGTCCAGTAACTCGTACAGTACAGCTCACACACAAGTTTATGGAGCTAGTAGATGTTTCTTATGATGGTTGTTTGCTTTATCCAGGGATTCTCCAGAAGATCTTCCTGTATTTGTTGGCTCTAATGAAGCAAGTAAAGGATGCACAATCACTCAACTTGGAGATAATGTTTTTGCTGCAGTAAAGTAAGTTTCTGCCTTCAGATAAAGTTATCATTGCTTTATTTTTAATATTAGATTATGTTTTTACACAGAGTTTTGTGATCAAGAATGATATACATGCACCATTCGCATACTTGTAGCAGCGGATACTAAACTTTGCTTTGTCTCACAAGGTGGTAGTCCACATGTGGATTTGGGTCTCTTCTGTCTTGCATATCCCCACCACCTTACTTTGAATCCTTTAAAATGTACAATTGCTTCTGTCTCTGTGTCTTTTTGAATGTAATTGTTAAAATATGTATGTGTATCTGTAAAAGCAAAAACTTATTTTATTCTTTCCCTCTTCAGACAATTTGCATCAAAGATACTTAAAGAAGCTAGAGATAAGAGGCCATCTACCATTATAAAAGATTTGGTAGAGAAGCTTACCGACACAGCAAAAACTCTGGGTTACTCGCTGGACCAGAAATCCGACTCGATGAAAAAGAGAGAGAAAAAAGTATGCTTTTCTGTCCAACTTCTAAATATGTAAATAATTTATTTTTATACATTAGAACTTTTGCATATACAAAAAATGCACGTGTAACAATCTAGTTTCTTATTTTTTTTTACTATGTGTATTGATGCATTCATAATTATTAATAGGATCCTGATATGAGTAAGTATATATTACTCAGAGGCTATGCTGTCATGAATGAATGTTTTGCATAGTAATACATTATTTGTGCAGGAGGAGCAAGGATACATTATTTTTCTTCATCTGTACATAGGGTTGGACGGTGCTACTGCATAATTATGCATTTATATTTAAATGTATTTGTTGTATTGCGCTTTAAGAAATTAACACATATTAAATTCTTTGGAGAAAGAATGGGTCAGGATTAAAAATGTTTATTAACCCTGTAAAAAGAGAAGTAGTTTTTAACGTCTCGTCTTCCATGAATCGCCAGCCACACAACTTAATATAGTGCCTTTCACATTCTCCTGGTTGTAAAGGAATTATATCAGCTGACAACCGCTAGTAATGCAAATGTACAGGAAGTCTATGTATCACGAATAGCAGAGAGAACCTATAAAAGGCAGTTACACTATGACGGAGTAAAATTACATGTTATAGATGTTTATTACTCATATTTAACACAATCATACCCTTTGTTAATTATTTTGATTATTTTTCTATATTATTTAAACTTTTTGTGTAGATAACTGCTGTTTACATTTTGCTGCTTGCCTGTTGCCTAAACCAAGCGTACGTTTGTTTTATGCCATTCACATACAGAAATATGCATTGGTAAATATATGAAAGATTGCTATGGTGTCTAGTTTGTCTCAAGTATTTTTAACAGTTGTGAGTTATGTTGTCAGACTTACCTATGGTAATTTGTGTTCCCATTTATTTAGGTTGTGACAAAATCCTTCCATGGTGCAGGACTTGTGGTGCCAGTGGACAAGAAGACTGATGTTGGTTACCGGGAACTCCCAGAGACTGATGGTAGTTACAGCGTCATTTGTTATGCGCTATACGTGAGAAGTATTGTATTATACAGCACTCGTCTGTTCATGTGTTTGCTCTGGTTAAATCCATGATTTAGCTGACTTTATTGCTGTCTGTGCACTACTTTTATGCACTAAATAGAGTGGGAGAAAAACTCCTATTTACCTATAAGTACATATTATCACGCTGGAAAAAATATAGATTTAGCTAAATAACCAGTATGTATGAAAGTCTATCTAAAGCAGAACTGATGTGTCAGTATTTGCAACAGTCTGGAGGTTCCGGATATAATCCAAAAACACAACTTAAGACCAATTATCTGTACAAATATTTTGACACTAATTATTTGATATGAAAATATTGCAGAAGTGAGAAAGCTATCTCCAAATCAGGGTGTTGTGAGGAGTAGCTTTAGGTAATCTACATCTAGGACACTATATTTATCACTTCAGTTTCCATGGATACCTTCTGCCTATGAAATCTCGAGAATAGTTCTTGCTTAGCAGTCTGTGTATAAACACGATCTGTGTTGCACTCCATGTATCTTATAGATTGCAATGATTTGCAAAAATGAAATTCATAACAGTGGTGAAAACAGGAAAACTTTACTCAAAATGGAGAGCTAGTAAAAAAAACAAAAAGTAACAACCTATTTTAAAGAGTTTAGCTGCCGCCACTTATGGACATTGACAGATATTGTGAAAATCCTTAGCAGAAATATAAATGACATGAGGTAGATGTGTCATTCCTGCAGTCAGATCAGTCTCACCCAGAGTACTATCTTTGTCTCTTCTCTGCTTCCTAGCAATTTACTTTGTCCACGTTGGAAGTGCCTGTGAAATTGGACATGTGCTAATTTGTAACACTGTGATGGTGATATATACTCCTCTAAGTCATACTTTCTATTTTATGAATTCTACTTTTTGTACAGATAGTCTGATAATATCTGCTTATGTGCTGTCATGTCAGACCCTACAGTTATAGTAAATATAGCCTTCTTAAATCTTGTATTCAGTATATTATTGGGTGGTAATGTTTCATTTAGTTAATGCAACAAAGCTACTTTAGTAACTGGTTTAGAACATGTACAATATGTTGTTCATAAATCCTCTATAAAAGTTTTTTTTTAATTTTGTGTTTGTTTTCAGGAAACCTTAAGCGAATTTGTAAAGGCATTGTAGAAGCACCAAGTGATGACAAAAGAATAAAGGCTTTTGCTCCAATCCAGGAGATCATAACATTTGTTCAGTTTGCAAATGATGAATGTGATTATGGCATGGGTTATGAACTTGGAATTGACCTCTTCTGTTATGGGTCACATGTAAGTATATGATCTAAATAGAACAATGATGTTGTACTTTACCTTGGGTATAGCTTCTTTGTGTCCTATAAAACTGCAGTAAAGAGTTATGTGCACTAGCTCTTAAGGTAGTAGTGTGCAAATTATTCTTTATTCTACTAAGTGTTAAGTTCCAGTGCTATACAAGCGGTAGTAAGAATACCTGATATAAACCAAATTCTCCCAACTAGTGAGAGTTAAAAGGTGAAGGAACCTCTAGTAGTTTTGTTCTAATTCCGATCGCAAGCTGTCCACTTTGGAAAGGTGTTTTCATCAAGAGTTTAAAACTATGTAAAGTGTGTGAGAACGGTGATTAAGGGGATTTCACATTAGGTGGGAGAAGAGGGGTTTATGGATTGTTCACAAGGAGAATAAACAATAGCTAAGTGAAATATAAATTTAATTCTGAAATAATTTAGTTTTATTTCTTATTTTGTTGTAATGTTACCAAATCGAGAAGTTTAAACTTCACACATTGTAAGATTATGCTTTTAGAGACTCTGCAACATCAAAAAAAAAACATTTATTGGTTCTGGATAAAAGTGTTTATGTGATAACATTTAAGGAGCACATCAGAGAGAGAGATGGATGACACTTAGTTCCACACAAAACATTTTTCTTCAGTTCTAATTTAACAGTCTTGCTCATAACATGTTTGTTCAGTGGGATATGTATAAAGATAACTACTGGGCATTACTATAGTCTGTACTGCATGAAGAACTGAAAGGGAATGCTCATATAGGAATACCTTCTAAAACCAACTTTTTGTTTCCATACAGTACTTTCACAAAGTGGTTGGTCAGCTGCTGCCCCTGGCTTATAACCTTCTAAAGAGAAATCGATTTGCAGAAATAATAGAAAGTCATCTGGCAAACCGAAGCAAAGACTACGTAAACCAGCTGGCTGCGTAATCCAAAGAATTCCACGTTTGTTATCTTGCATTATTGTATAAAAATAGTTTTGTAATAAAAAATTCTATAATGCACTATTGTTACATTTTTTTGAAGGGAGAATTTGGCAAGTGCCGAGATACAAATTTCCAGAGTCTAGGGCAGGGGTCCTCAAACTACGGCCCGCGGGCCACACCCGGCCCGCCAGGGTCCTGAACCCGGCCCCACCTGCCCCTTCCCCCAGACCCCTACGTCTCTTTGTGTCTCCACAGCTGCAGTCATCTGACTAGGCAGATCAGGGGCTGACCCAGGGAGGAGCCACCAGGGGGAGGAGCCACCAGGGGGAGGAGCCACCCACCGGCAGCATGAAGGATAGGTAAGGTGAGGGGGTTGTGAGGGAGATACACAGACATATAGACAGACAAGGGCGAGTGAGGTAGAGAGACAAGGGGAGTGAGGGAGGGAGAGAGACAAGGAGGAGTGAGGTAGAGAGACAAGGGGAGTGAGGGAGAGCGAGAGATAGACAGACAGACAAGAGGGAGTGATCGAGCGACAGACAGACAAGGGGGAGTGAGGTAGATAGACAAAGGGAGTGATGGAGAGAGAGAGAGACAGACAGGCAAAGGGGAATGATGTAGAGAGGCAAGGGAAGTGAGGGAGAGAGAGAGAAAAAGACAGACAAGGGGGGGGTGAGGTAGAGGGACAAGGGGAGTGAGGGATAGAGAGAAAGACAAAGGGGAGTGAGGTAAAGAGACAAGGGGAGTGAGGGAGGGAGAGAGACAGGCAAAGGGGAATGATGTAGAGAGGCAAGGGAAGTGAGAGAGAGAGAGAAAGACTGACAAGGGGGGGTGAGGTAGAGAGACAAGGGGAGTGGGGAATAGAAAGACACAGGAAGACATACAAGGGGGGTGAGGTAGAGAGACAAGGGTAGTGAGGGAGAGAGAGAGATAGACAAACAAGGGGGGTGAGGGAGAGACAGACGGACAGACATGGGGCAGTGAGGTAGATAGACAAGGGGAGTGAGTGAGGGAGAGAGACAAGAGAGTGAGGAATAGAAAGACAGACAAGGGGGCGTGAGGTAGAGAGACATGGGGGGAGAGAGGAAGGAAAAGATAGAAAGAGAGAGCTGGGAGGGAGATGGACAGAGAGAAAGTAGAGATAGGGATGGAGAGAGAAATGGAGATAGGGAGGAGGAGAGATAAAGATGAAGAGGAGAGATAAAGATGAAGGTGGAAAAAGTTCTGAAATGTATCTTTGTCTCATTTTTTTACAGCACAGAAACCTGACCTTTTAACAGGGGTGTGTAGACTTTTTATATCCACTGTATAAGCAGAGATAAATGTTTCCCCTCCCATCACGGCAATGATCAATATATTAGCACACACCTCAGACTTTAAACACTTCCTTACAGATCAAACAAATCTAGATGGAATCCTCTATATAAAGTCCTAAGATATTCAACATTTTTATAATTTTTTATGGTTAAGGTTTGTATATAACTTAATATAGCTGATATTGGGACAGGGAGGTCAACGCGTAGGGGAAAAAAATATTGGGCATGCTATGACCTAGTTTACTGTAGAAAACACACTTTATTTATTTAAGAACATTCATTTGAAAAAGTACTTATTACCTATCGTTTTATGGAAGCTCAGCTGTTTTACTTTAATGGCTAGACTATAAGGTATCTCTGCATGAGCACAGTAAGAATGCCTGAATCCTGGACTGTTAGCTGCCCTCGTAGGACTGAGTGCCAACACTAGTGTAGAATCATAGAGAAATATTTCTGTAAGGACAAGTCCAATCCCATGTTGTTCATACATGACTTTAATATCTGGATATTCAAACATTACAGTCATCAGAATATCACTTTAATATGCAGTTCTACCATACTAATATAAATAAAAATATGTTGATCAATATTAAATACAGCTCTAGGCAACATCAACTGATTAAAGTATTACGCATTCATGAATCCATAAAATGACTTATGAATAAGAAGCAAACACCTCTTCCAGAGTATCTTTTTTTTTTAAGTATGATTAAGGCTCTGCCCAATATCACATAAACAACAGTATATTCTTCAACACACAGGAAATGCTGTTACACATTAGAGTTGACATTAATTCCATTGACTCTATAGTCATGCTGTGCTACAGTAGGTTAAAGATAACAGGAGTGCAGGTGACGTGAAGAGTGCAGGAACAGAGTACAGAGATTCAAAGTAGGGCTCGGTATCTTAAGATTTGCAATCCAGATAGGAGTATTTCTTATCACATTACAGTTTGCAACTAATTTGTTCTGCCGACAACAAATATTAAAATGATTTTAATAATTTTATTTATAAATTTGATCATTCAACACCCATGTGCCTAAATACCAGTGATCGGCTTGTAAGGAGGATATGAGAAAAAGATGGGTCTATCTACACACCATGTTTGTAATATTAGTTTTAAAATGCTATAAGGATATAAAATCCAGTGTTTGCATTTGTGCCTGTAGAAAATAATGCAAAATTATAATCTACAAAATGAATACTAGAGTTGATAAAATCGGGTGAGGGCCAAAGCCAGTAGGATAATCCTGGAGGTATGATGTATTCGTTTTGATAGTACTCCTTAGGCAATAAGATTATCGGAGTGGTTTAGAAATAATTTGGAGTAAGTAGTCCAATAAACAAGACTGAAATATAAGAGGCTTGAGGAGTTGTGGGTATTGTCCAGAATGGCACCGGGTTGCAGCTTGTCCTGTTGACACTAGTCACTATGGTGTCCTAGAAGAGGGGAGGGAAGGAATGCACAAAATCTGCTGGTGTACATTTCTTAGGTCTTAATGTTAAGACATAGCCCCAGTGCTCACCTTACTAGACCTCAAAGATATGCGGTATAAAGACATCCTCTGTAGAGTACCCCGTTTGTGTTCTCGTAGTAAATTGTGGAACTTCTTGGTAGCTACTATGTTAGCTGTTAATTAAAATAAATGTATGCTCCATGCACACAAAGTTTTGTAAAAAATATATACAGGTTATTAAATGAGTCGTATCGATAAAATAAAAAAAAAAATGATGGATTGCCATACTCCAACACTGTGTCTTCCAACTACTCAGAGTATCGTATCACGGATGAAGCTGTAGGACAGGCAGCAAAATGAGTTTGATCTTATATTTTGACTGACTTTACAACTACATATTTTGATGCATACATTTTTTTATTGCATCAATACAACTCATTTAATAAACTATATATATATATTTTTACAAAACTTTTATTGTGTGCATGGAGCATACATTTATTTCAATTAATGGCTAACATAGCTACCAAGAAGTTCCACAATTTATTACTAGAACACATAAATCTACGGAGGATGCCTTTATGATACCTCATATCTCTGAGGTCAAGCAAGGTGAGCATTGCAGATGTGTGTTATCATCAAGACCGAAGAAATCTACACCAGATGTCCTTCCCCTCCTCTTAAAATTATAATCTATTTGCATCTTCTCAGCACTGTACATTGATACATTTTAGGCAGTGTTTAATATTAGTATCCCATCATTCCAGGTTCTGTGGTCAGAAAGGCGTAGACTGTAAACAGGAGTTTCCCATAACGCCATAAATAAGAGCTGAATTAAAGGTGACATTTTACTACATTCTTATTTAAAAAGGAACAAAAATGCTTATTTATAATTGTATAAACTCAAAAAAAAGATCTGGTATAACAGATATCCAATCCAAAAAAATCATGAGCTCCATTTATAACCTCATTTATATGAGAAATCATTGATGCCACGGTCCTAGGAAGACACAGGCTTAGTGATGTTTTGTCTTAGCTCATGATTAAACTTGCCTATAAACACAAGTTCAAGTTTTAAAACCTTTTATTGATTTAAAAGAAAATGTTGAGGCACCCGTAAGATTTTGATCATGATATATCTTTTTTCCCCAGTTACTGTTGTGCTCTAATTTTACTGAGTATATGCAATTATTGCTTTACATCTAGAAATAAGCCCAAAACTTGCAATGTTGTCAGTCATTTTAACCCACTTAATAAATAGAAACATTTTTTATTTTTTTTAATTTGCCAATTAACGAAGGAGTGAGGACTTTTACAGATGTTGGGTAAATACTCTACTACAGACCTGAAACCATTTTAACTAAAATATTAGGTGAAAAGGAGGGTGTCACATGTCCTGTAAAGCTCCATATTAGGACTGCACTGACCAGTTTTAGCTTCTTGATAAGGCGATCTTTTCTTAGCAGCTCACAATGGCTGCTGGAGGTCCCAGGACCGTACTAACGCTCCACGGCACTCATAACAGATTTAGATGGGCCACTCTGTACTGGAAAACCAAGCTGCATGGCTATCAATAATCAGACACAAATTAGAGTTGATCTAAGCATGTCTTGTCTTATTGCTTGCATATATTAAAACATTTGTATTTTGTATGATTGTATTCGGTTAGAACAGATTTGACGCGTATTCATGTCATCATGTCAAAAGAGCCAGCCCAACTGAACTCAAGTGATTAGTCATGAATTCTCAAAAAATCATAGCACTTCATTCAAACCCTATGTACTTCACTTCCATTTTGTTTAATAAATGATTGAAGACATGAAGTGGCTAGACCTTACCAATAATACAGCTCACTTCTATCTAAAATCATAGTGGGATGGTCAAATTACGATGAAACTCTACAACTGAATGACTTGAAGGGCTGGTTTAAGGATTTTTTTCACGTTAAATACATTTTTTAGTTCACCATGAATTAAAATTTAAAAGTATGTGTGCAAACAGCATCAGACAGCTACCACTGCACCCCCCCCAACCCCCCTCGTGGTCCTGACAATGTAGGAGAATGGGGCTATGGCCACCTGTCCAAAGGGAGCATGGGTCAGGTAATCTGGTATGCACAATTAATGCACTCTATGTGGATGTTAGGACCAGGAGGGAGGTGGGAAAAGTGCAGCAGCGGCTGTAGGTTTTTAAATTGTATATTTTGTAGCCAACTCTTTCTATGCTAAATAACAGTGAACTAAAAATAGATTTAAACATGAAAACAGCATTTCCTAATTAACGACACTATTTTAAATATATTGTTTGTATTCACTGAAATGATATTTAGTAGTAGATTTGACACACACATATATATATATATATATATATATATATATATATATATATATATATATATATATATATAATGATTTCTTAAACACATTGATTTAGGATTACATATAGTGCAAATTCTAATTGATACTACACCTCTAGAATTAGTAGTTAGTTAACCCTTCTCCCTGATAATGTGATGGGTGATTTTAATTTCAAGTAACACATATATATATACACACACATTTCCAGTGTTATTCAACTCATCTATTATCATAGGTCAGATATAACCGTTTCTTTATGTGACAATTTAAAAGCGTGTTTATTATCTACCCAAAAACGCCTTATAAGGTCTGACCCCTGCAAAGAGATGTAAAAGCTCCCACTTTCTGATAGAAGTCATGTGCAAATTGTGCCATAGAAGTGGCTCTGTATCTGGTAACACTGCAAGCAGTACAAAATAACATTGCATAAACCACTTCACACCGTTTAACAGAGCACAAATCAGTCTGAAGCAGATCCACTTTTGAAAGCTTTTGGGTGAAGCTGTCCTTACCGAACATTTGTACCAAGCTAAACATCTTATGGCACAAGAAAACACCTTCTCGTGTTTGCGTATGAAAGTCGCAGTGTGTCTCAATATGAGACATTGCTGCTTTAAAAGGTTTCCTTAATAAGTCTAGTCTAGGAAGGAGGGGTAATACAGAGAGAAATTAAATGTCCTGGAATGTAGAAAAGTGAAGTATATTATTCAGACAACCAATAGCATAAACACCATATTATTTACTCCAGTGATAAAAAGGTAGCAAGTCTAGAAAGATGGCTCGATTCAGTAGTCCCTGGTATACAATAGAGAGAAAACAAACGAGTTTAACAGAACTGCCTGTAATGAGGCCACTTCTGCACGGATCTTACGTCCTTGTCCCACAACTTGTGTCTTGTTCATATATCCTCCTTTGTAGATGCCCAAGGGCATCTGATGGAGGCAGGTCTATTGCCAGAATATATTCCAGTTTTCTGATAACACTCTGTTCAGGGCATAGAGTTCCTCAACAAGTATTCATCTTCTTCAGATTCCTCTTCCTCACAGATGGAGTTCAGTTGAACAGTATTAGCTCGGGATCGTGATTTGCCATTTGCGCCATATGACGAAGGATATCTTTTTTTGTAATAATACCAAGGAGGCGCCTAAGAATAGGAAAAAGAATTAAGTTTAAGGTCTACAAAAAAAAAAAATAGGGTACTGCTGGAGGAAAAGACTACCACCAATTTCCAGATTTTTATTTGCTTTGCTGATGCAATCAATCAAGTCATTTCATCAGCAGTTTTTTTTAATGAAAAGTAATCAAGGTGTTGTACAGATTTAGTCATTAAATCATTCAAGCAATGGGAAAATGGAATTATTTGTAGTCTGAAACAGTTTAATAGACCAACACAAGCAGATTCCAGGTTTAAAATTTGAAAATGTGTTCCAGGAGAGAAGGATATACTCTATGCAGAAAACATTGTGGTGTCCTAGAAGATGTTATGGAGAGATTATGAGGACATGGATAGGGCTTCTGAGATGTTTGACTATATTTGTGTTGGGCCCATTTTGTGATTTCGGGGTCACTGGTCTGCATAAGCAATTCTGGAACACCAAAAAAGTTTTCTATTAATGAATTAGTTTGAGAAATAATAAAAACAAAGTATTTTGTAACTAGTTTAAAGGATGTGCAGCCAAATGTCATGTTGGTCAAATGAAATGTTTATGGAATACAGACAACTCCATGAGAAAAATCATATCACCATTTAGGATACCCTTAGAATAATATAGTTATGTGAAAATTAAATTTAAAAAGTGAGCAAAAAGTAATAACATGTTAACAAAGATAGACAGTGTGAATAACACAATGTGATACATATCCTGTTTTGAATTATGTAAAGATGTATGTACTCTCTAAAAAAAAGGAAAATGGATAATATAGAAAAGTGTCAGGGGATGGGTGATCAATCAGAAATTGTATATGCATTTTGATATAGTGTTGCTCCGGCTGCAAATACAATGATGCATTTGGAGTTTATTAATTCTTAGAAACAAAAGTGGAAATCGAGATTAAACAAAAACACCTATCCCCATATTCACAAGAGAAGACATGATAACCAGGATAATATCACAAAGTGGAACAAATCGAGCAGATGCCCTTGTTACTTTGGTTAGTTTTTGGACTTTTGAGGAGGCATGAAATTCTTGTGAATTATTAGCGCAAGATGCAATAAGCGAGGTTTTGCCAAAGCAGATATGTAGAGTGACTGTTATAAGTGTTTTAATAACCTGAATATACAAAGAGGAAGGCTATGTGTTTATTAAAGGACCCTGTAGTTCAAATATGTGTATCATGAAGTTAAATGATCGTGCTTTAAATAAATATATATAGGTACAAAACATTTTGGACTACAGTGACCTTTTAAGGATCATAACGGAAAGTCTTGTCTAACATTTATCAATTAATCCCTGAAAAATTATTTGGACATGATTATATTTAGACTTATTTTTTTTTTTAAAGTTAGGACAAAGACACTGCATGTTTTTCAACACCATGCCAATTACACTTTTTTTTTTTTAAAGAGTTTAAAAAGAATAAAAAAAAATAAAAAAAAGGCTAAATAAAAAATGGTTAGACAATTTAGCTAATCACATACCGAGTCTATGCAGTGCAAAAATACAATGCAGCCACAAAACTGACTAATATCTAACCAAGATTCATTTAGCCTTTTCATGGTCCTTGCTTAAGTGTTAACTTATTTATGCTCCAAAACGGATGTCTCAGATACTATTAATGAACACTCGCATTACAATTTTCTTTATATATTAGCGATAAATAATAGAAGCTGTAACAATTTGAGGTTTTTGGAGGATGTAATTTTGTGAAATGTCTACAGATGTACAATGCAATGCAAAAAGCTACCCATGCTTCCTCCCAAAACATCACAACCAGCCAAAGGCACATGTATGGCCTAGTGTATACATGGCACAGCCTAAAATAAAACTAGGCTACAAGGGAAAAGATTTGGCTCACCTTTGAAAGGCACAGCCTGGGACTTGCACAGAGGAATGGCACAAAATACAATACAAGGTGTTATGAGTCAGTCATGGGCTCACATTCTAAAACAAGACTAGTTCTAGCTCCTGCTATAGGTCATAAAGGTGTCAGTGGAGCCATAACTCCATACAAGCTGCAATATCTCATATAAAGTCAATATTGAATTAATCCATTCAATTAGTCATTACTGCACACAAATTAGAACACAGACACCGTTCAGCCTTTAGGAGACAGACATATACCCAGAGAGGAAATAGAGAAAAATGATATGTACAAGAGTTTAGTAAGGTTATCAGTTGGTCAGTACATTATTCTAGGAAATAAAAGCCAATGGGTTTATATATCTGCTTCCAAAGACTTTGTGGTCACGTTTGGTGTAGTGCTTTATTAAGTATTGCTATAATTCTGCCCAAATTCAATACATTTTTTGTAGGTGTACATTAAGTGTAATGGTAAAAACGCCTGTTGCCTCTAAGTGTGAGCAGATATCGGATCTGTTTGAACTGCAGGCTTTTATGGAAGAGGCCTTGGCTGTTCAGTTGACTTGGTGACGACTCTGAACAGTTCACAAGTTTCATGCATCCTGCCCTCTAAATAGGTCTAAAGATTAAAGGTGGCATGACTAATCACCAATGGTTCCACGTGCTGCTTTAGATGCTCGAGATGTTCTAATATATTCTTCTTTGTGATGATCCCCAAGACAATCCTGAAACAGATCATGTTATGCTAATAACTAAGTTTGAAACAATAATGGAGAAAACAAAAAGAATAATGAATCAACATAAAATAATGACAGAGCTATGGTGAAATGGTTGACAAACAAAAAGATGGCAGGACAAAGTGCAGAATGTCAATGAATGGGTTGTGGTGCGATTTGTGTTGACAAGTATACAAGTAGGTATAACCAGAACTAAAATAGCAATTGTTGCTTTGCATCAATGTGATAAAAATGGATTAGAATGAAGGTATTTGCAAACATTTAAATACTACTTAAACTGAATGCATTAAAATGTATGAAGTTGACATACTAGCCTTAGTATGCCATGGGACAGACTTTCCAGTTGTATAATTATTAGATTAAATCCGGAGCCAATGCAGTTTTATGGAGGTGCTAGGAGCCGGTTTGTTGGCATGATTTATATTTGCTTACAAGTAAAATAATATTATACAACATTAGAAAATATGCCCTTTTGTAATTAGAATAATTTTTCCAAACCTATTGCTGTAGGACCATTATTGATGAATGAAACAGAGAAGCAGAACTTCTCCAGTGATATGAACGGATTCGCCAATCTAAAATGTTTCCAAGAATGTTTGATGAAACCTTGAAATCTGACACGATGCAGCTGTCCGGATGAAGGCTGATCGCACATAACCTCTTGTTGCACAATGTGTGTTTGGATGCTGTGTACTTGAACAGGGGTTTTGTCCATGCAAATGTATTAGAATTAATTTCATGTTCACGTTAGGTTATCAGCATCTCTAATAGGCCTGTGTTAACACATTAACACTGACAGCATGAATGCTTTCATTAGCAAACTACTCAATAACATCCATTGTAAGTTTTTAAAGAGAATTATGCAAGAGCCAGTGGAACAAGCCAAGCATAGTGCAAGCATAGACAGGCAGCGCAGTGTATTGGTGGTGGCAGATCCTCAATTTAAAGCAAAAAAGCAAAGCAGTTCTGTTTGTCATTGGAAAAAAACACAAGCCATGCGAAAACTGGATGCTCATTAATGTTTATAAAAAGCAATACTATAGTATTTAAAAAGAAAAGCTGCTGATAATATTATTTAACTTCTGTTTTGAATACAGTAATAGAATGAACATGGCTCTTTTGCAGCTCAAATAAAAAAAAAAAATGTTTATCCAGCACAGAGTGATGGTTCGTAAGGTAGTAAACGACCATACAAGGACTTGAACCCAAAAATTTAATATATGTACAAAAACATTTAACAATATAAAATTGAAGTAAGAGTGCTATTTTCAAATAAGAAGTTAATCAAAATTTCAGCACAGGCATTTCCATGTGTGTAGTATACAACTAATTGTACCCGGGCTAATGAAGTATTGTATCTCAGTTGCCTATAGAAGATATAATAAATAAGCATTTGTTTCCCCCTTAATCTTGATTTTAGAGGTTAAGTAGACCGTTTCCCCACTGGCACTGAACCTGTAATACAATTTACAAAACCATTGAGATTACCAACTCACCCATTGTGTGTCACAAGGCACTGCCTGAGCCCCAGCTTGCGAAATATGTCCACGACTATTTCCATAGGTGTGTGGTCAGTTACAGTGAAAGGGCTCATGTCCAGGATGCTGCGAAGCTTAAGTGGGCGAGGGCTTTCTGCGGGCAGGGACGGGGTGTGCTGGGCAAAACACACCCGAGAGCTTCCAACAATACCCTCCTGCTTTTTTCTTGCATTTTCTAAAAAAAAAATTAAATAGCAATCTTTATTAAAACGCCTATAAATGTATTTGCGTGCTTTCACCTAATGTAAAACTTTTACATAAACAAAAAATGTAAACAACAAATAAAAAAATAACATGCAGCCGCTTCAATGGCCAGTGTATTGGCAATACAACAGGATTTAATCAAGATGACAACAAGTAGTACAGTATTCATTCAATAAGTTAATTTACAAATGGTCTCACAAGCATCTAGACTTTGCCTCTCATTTTTTATGCAGTATGGGTGGAGTGCTTTTATTATAATAATACCAGACAAGGTTTTCTCACTATATTCATTAAAGAGACACAGTCACCTCAACAACTAGTTGGTTTCATGTAAAAGAACATTAACGTATATACATTGTACTTAAGACTTTTTCTCCACTCCGGAGATTTTTAGTATTGATTGTGTGGCTCCTTTATGCTAATGTGGCACTCCTATTGCTTGATAAAGTGGGAGGGGGAATGATAACTGTATGATCAACTTAGGGTGGCATTGCTTTTGCTACCACAGAGACGGAAAAGTTAACTGCGATATTAACACATCAAAGTAGCTACTCATTATTAGAATAGAACAGAAACAATGTATTTTATCAGGAATGATTGCATTTAGAAACAATGCTAGTACAATGTACATGCGCTAATAACTTACAAATAAAACAACTTGATTTTGGAGTAACAGAGTCCCTTTAAACACCAACTTCTACGCCGGTCCAGTAAAATAGCCTTGCTGGTTTTATGATTGCAAAGGGGGCTACTCATATACTTTTTCCTACATCAGACTCATTTTTCATTATGAGGAGAACATTCAACTAGTGAGAGGGAGGTAGAGATGGATTTATTGGTTATAGATAATGAGGCTGTGTTTTGAAATAAAAGAGAGAGTGGTTTTGATCGGTGTAGAAGGATATAATACACTATACAGTTGAAGAGGACCATGCTCTCTCACTCTAGAGCAGATACAGTGCCTTGCAAAAGTATTCACCCCCCTTGACCCATTACCTATTTTGTTACATTACAGCCTTAAATTCAATGTTTTGTTCATCTGAATTTTATGTGATGGATCAGAACACAATCATCTAAGTTGGTGAAGTGAAATGAGAAAAATATATACATAAAACTATTTTTTAGAAATAGAAAACAGAAAATTGGCATGTGCGTATGTATTCGCCCCCTTTGTTAAAAAGCTCTGGTGCAACCAATTACCTTCAGAAGTCACATAATTAGTGAAATTATGTCCACCTGTGTGCAATCTAAGTGTCACATGATCTGTCATTACATATACACACCTTTTTTAAAAGGCCCCAGATGCTGCAAAACCTAAGCAAGTGGCACCACTAACCAAACACTGCCATGAAGACCAAGGAACTCTCCAAACATGTAAGGGACAATGTTGTTGAGAAGTACAAGTGAGGGTTAGGTTATAAAAAAATATCCAAATCTTTGATGATCGCCAGGAGCACCATCAAATCTATCATAACAAAATAGAAAGGCCGCCCACCAAAACTCACGGACTGGGCAAGGAGGGCATTCATCAGAGAGGCAGCACAGAGACCTAAGGTAACCCTGGAGGAGCTGCAGAGTTCCACAGCAGAGACTGGAGTATCTGTACATAGGACGACAATAAGCCGTACGCTCCATAGAGTTGGGCTTTATGGCAGAGTGGCCAAAAGAAAGCCATTACTTTCAGCAAAAAAACAAAATGGCACGTTTTGTGTTTTCGAAAAGGCATGTGGGAGACTCCCAAAATGTATGGAGGAAGGTGCTCTGGTCTGACAAGACTAAAATGTAACTTTTCGGCCATCAATGAAAACGCTATGTCTGGCGCAAATGCAACACATCACATCACTCAAAGAACACCATCGCCACAGTGAAACATGGTGGTGGCAGCATCATGCTGTGGGGATATTTTCAGCAGCCGGGACTGGGAAACTGGTCAGGGTTGAGGGAAAGATGGATGGCGCTAAATACAGGGATATTCTTGAGCAAAACCTGTACGTGATTTGAGGCTAGGACGGAGGTTCACCTTCCAGCAGGACAGTGACCCCAAACACACTGCTAAAGCAACACTTGAGTGGTTTAAGGGGAAACATGTAAATGTGTTGGAATGGCCTAGTCAGACTTAAAGATTGCTGTTCACAAGCGCAAACCATCCAACTTGAAGGAGCTGGAGCAGTTTTGCCAGGAGGAATGGGCAAAAATCCCAGTGGTCTCATAGAGACTTATCCAAAGCGACTTGGAGGGGTGATAGCCACAAAAGGTGGCTCTACAAAGTATTGACTTTAGGGGGGTGAATAGTTATGCACATTTACTTTTTCTGTTATTTTGTCCTATTTATTGTTTGCTTCACAAAAAAAATATTATAATAAAAAAAAAAAAAAAAAAAAAACACATCTTCAAAGTTGTGGGAATGTTCTGTAAATTAAATGGTGCAAATCCTCAAACAACCCATGTTAATTCCAGGTTGTGAGGCAACAAAACACAAAAAATGCCAAGGGGAGTGAATACTTTTGCAAGGCACTGTATAATGATTTATTAAATTAAGTTAGTTGATTACCCCACACCATGTGTTGTGACTCACAGAACCCAAAAAAATCATAAAAGTACTATTACACCTCAATATAGTCTAGGCTCAAAATAGAATTGGGGTCCTGTATTGATGGAATCAAAATGTATATACTGACATAGAGTGTTACCTGTATTCTGTAAACACTGGGATATTATCTATTGAAATTGAGGATTTTGTATGTAATACAATTAGCAGAATAGTTTATTGGGTAATATTTTACTCTGTACGTTTAAAGCAGAAGAATGGTAGTATGCACTGTTATAGGGCCAAAATCCCAATAGTAGTAATATAATTTGCAAGTAATATTATACCAACAATTAATATATAGGTATATAACAAGAATAAGGCAAATTAAATAAAGTGAGGTTTGACCATTCCCCATGCCCGAGCCCTCTGAATTCTGACCGTATCTGAACTGTGAAATTTAATTCTAGCAAGTGCTAGTTTCCCTGAGTCCTAACCTCAGTGTGTAACATCAACAGGCAATGCACATGCTGTATTATGACCTACAGGCATTTTGCTGTGCCTTTTGTTCTTTACTCTTAATGATAGGAAAGTGGAGGTAGCATATTTTCCTTATTATTGTAAAGCCAGTCTGAATCAAAATAATGGCACTAAACTACATTGTTTTATTTATAAATGTAATAATTTTTTTACAATATTTATAACGAAAAGATGTAAAAACTATACAGTGGGGGAAAACATTCCTGAATATAAAAACGTTTCTAGAGATTTTAGGTTTCCTATTATGTCAAAATGTATAAAGTTTGGAAGTCTGGAACATGGTTAAACCTACTTGTGACTTACCTATTGCTAGTGTCAAGTCTCTTCTCAGTGCAAATCCCACAAGTCGTTGTGACTCTTTAGACATAATTACAGGAAAGCCATTGAAGCTTGTGTCATTGATTAAGCTTTCAATGTCATCTACAGTCATGTTATCTTGCGTGAGAACTGCCAAAGGTGGTTCATTCCTCCTTGGCCTCATCACATCTCGAGCCAGTGTTGTATGTGTGAATTCTTCCTTAGCGTCCAGGAACGGATATCCATTCAGGCGTATGTGGGATTCATAGATACCTTCCCTTCCAAAGGCATCTCCAACCCACTTACTGGTCATCACTGCAGCCATGAGTGGGACAATGTATTCTAGACCTCCAGTTAGTTCAAATACTATAACTACAAGTGACACGGTCATTCGGGTAACACCACCTAGAAAAGAAAAAACGCCATTATAAATGTTGGTCTTGAAGCTATAGAAAGCCAGAGCAAATGCAAAGAAGAAGAAGAAGACATAAAACCAATTTATTTTCACTACTCAAGCTAACAAACATTTGAGTGTTTGTAGATTACATTCCCAAGATATATTCTGCACGTACAATGGCAAGAGAAAAGCAGAAAAGAAAGAAAAACTAAATATAGCAGGTATATCCAATTCCAGTCTATGAAAGCCTCTAGCTGGGATATCTTATTGGAGTACAGTTGAGTCCATCAATATCTCAAGTAAAACTAAACGTACTCACAAAGAACTACCTAAAAAGTGCGGGCTCCAGGCCTCAAGGACTGGTCTTGGACAAACCTGACAGACGTAAAATAATGCTGAGCAAAGTTTTGATAGCACACCCATTTGATGTATTAATCGGTAATACAATCACAGATATTACTGATCCCATCAAGCTACAACATCACTGAATTACTACAGATCCATAAAATGTTGTTACAGAACCTGCTACACTAACTACAGCACACTACGACCAAAGGTGGACTTGTAAAATCTATACCTCAAGGGTATATGACCTCAAACATGATAATCTTTAACTGATCCTATAACTGAGCCTCCTTGTCACATCTGTTCCAACTGCAGGCTTTAAGGTTATTGCTTAACATCATTAGGAAATGTTTCATTTCTAAAATCATCAGTTAAACCTGAAATCTGAATGGCTGCAAATCACCTGAATGTCCGTATCCTACACTCATAATCTAGGTCCAGAAGTCCAAATTCTCCCACCACCCAGTAGGCTCTCTCTGTAAGAGAACTGGTAGTCAGTCAGTGACTAAAATGGTGTGAATTAACCCACCTGCACTAAAGCAGAAGTGTCACCCTTAAGGTCTTTCAGCATAAGTTAAAGGACAACTCAAGTGACATATTAAAAGTTTGCTCTTTTGAAGACTTGTGTCTGGAGCTTCTATACTTGACCTCACGTTGACTTTGGGCTTGACATGCTGTGCATTTCTATTTAATCTTATTGTCAAGTGCCACAATATTGAGGAAGTATTTCCGTAAGAACTAAACTGAAAACGTATATATTTTTTTTAAAGCTTCTCAAAAACATTTTTGCCCAGTATTAAGTTTAAGAAGCTTTAAAAAAAATAAAAAAAATACAGACAATACATTTTAAGAATTAAATGTTACTACCCCAATATTGTGGCACTTAACAATAAGATTAAATAGATATGCATGGTCTGTGAAACCCAAAGTCAACATGATATTCAGTATAGAAGCTCCAGACGCAAACAGGATCTGCTAGAATGAAGATTTTCTCTAAAAATGCTTTCATGCTTATGGCTTATATAGCCATAAAGCTATTCGTTTAGGAACAAACTTCAGATCTTTGGGAGGTATGTAATAGAGCACAACAGTTCTTTCAAAATGCTATTTAATTTTCAATATGTCACATGCATTTTATACCTTATCCCTGGTATGATGAAACCGAACACAACGCTTAGCGCACTGTAATCGCTTCCTATTTGGCTGCCTGGTTACTCTGAGAGCTGGGTCTTACAAGATCTCATGATATCACTGGCTATTGAGAGCGGATACAAGTTCTGATCCATTTCCTACCAGGGACAAGATATCTAAAAAACTCTTCAAATTAGGATAGGTAGTTATTATAGTATATAGAAGGGGAAAAAAAAGATAACGTCCCTTATTTAAAAAAAATATAATCCATAAAAGGTATCGGAGTTTGTCATTGCAATTGAGAAGTGGGATTGTTAGGATAAGCTCAGCTCATCATTGCCACTAAGAACTTCTAATACAGACACAAAAGCAGTTGCAAATGTATTAAATATAATAATGCCTTTTAGTGTGCTGCATTTAAAATAATGGCACCCACACCATAATGATTAAACTGCCTCCAAGACTCAAACTAGAATAAATGTAAAATTAATGCCTTGGTTTCCTAGTAATAACAAGACAATAATAAATGTGGAACCAATCCTTAAAATTGGTTATTTTGAATATTTTTGTAACCCGTAAAGTATTTACTGAAAGCCAGAATGCAGCATTGTTCTGGAATACCTCAGGTAACCTCCGTGTACTACATACCTAAACATGCGGCGGCTCCAACCATTGCATACAGGCCTGGAGTGATGCAGTCTGCTCCAACCTCACACCACTGCTTGAAGATGAACCAGTCGTGGTGATAGTAGGCCAGCTGCTCCACAGCAATGCCCACAATTCTTCCTGCAATGGCTCCAATAGCCATGCTTGGGATAAAAAGACCTGAAGGAACCTGAAATAATATAAACAAGTATTAGCAATTAATGTAACTGTACTGTAACAAACTTGCAATGGATTTTCAGATTCCTTTGTATGAATGAATTGTACAAGTATAGCACAAGGTGCGTTTTATGCATGCACAGGAATTAAACACTTTATAGTCTGCTACTTAGAAATAGAGAAGACAATTTAGGATATACTGTAAAATAAATCTATCTTGGCCACAGAAATACATGTATAGAAACTATTATTTGTCCGCCCACTGCTGTTTATGAAGGGCTCTGTCTTTACAGGCCTTTATAATCCGATTAGCAATGAAATGCCTAGTCATGCTGAAACAGAGCTTTCTTGTTCACATTCTGGTATTCTGTAAAGGAGAAAGGGAAAAAGCTACACATCTCAAGAGATATCAAAATAATTACATTGTCCAAAATATTTTTTGCGGTTTCTAAAGAAGTATCCATTATATACTTAAGGGTAACAAGATCCATTAATCTTTCCTTGTCAATTTTACGATGTCAACCCATAACCCAAAAAAAGGCATGTTATAAAGACCTGTTTTTGTTTGTTTTTTTACTTTCTAAAAACAAACTTGCCAATTACCTAGTTTAGTTCTTCCGGAATGTATCAGATTAGCATTAATACAATAACAAAATTCACTTAAAAGGTGTTATTTGTGACACAGAATATTAGGCATTCACTGAAGAACGTGCAAATAATGGTTACCTTAATGCCAAAAGTGAAGACAGTCATTATGATCTTAAATACAAGTGCCAAGCACAGCTGCCAAATGGCCGAATACACTCCGGTGCCTGCAGGCCGGTCTGGTAAATCATCCACAGTCTTGCTGGCGTTCATGTCGTTTTTATAGTCACAAAGAGTGGAGGATTCCAGGGGGCCACAGTCTGTAAATAGCTCCTTGATCAGCTGGCTGGTGTTGAAGCGGGTGTAGGGATTAGGGAAAGCAATGACTGCTGTGATGGCTGCCACGATGATAACCTCCAGTACTGGGTACTTCCCAAATTTGGTTGTCTTACGGCGCCGACACCATGCAATGTTTGCACGAATGAAAAAGGCTCCCCAAAGACCTCCAAACACACCCAGGAGGATGAACGGGATAAGTTCAAAAAGATACCATGGAGTATGATATTCCACATAGAAGAGGACAAGTCGGCTGTTCCCAAAGGGGTTAATCGATCTTAAAACGAAAGCAGCTACCAAGGCTGCAAAGAAAGACCTCCACAAAGTTTTCAAAGGGAAGTAGTAACTCACCTGGAAATAAGAACAATGACAAACAGATAAAGAAAACTACAAGACAAAAGCTTAGAATTTTATTTTAATCCTGTTAAAAAAAAAAATTGTTGCAAAATCCTTTATTAATGAGATCGATAATGTGTCTGTTGTTTGAGGCATGATACAGTTATGTCTCAATATTTAGGAAGCTCATAAATATCAAAATACATTTCTTAATAAAATTGATTGCTTATTTGCAACATATATTTTCACACTAATTATACTGAAACAAGAAAAGATGATGTACCACATCCACTATAAATCATTGCTGCATATACACTTTACTTTAGTGGCGAGTGGCAAAATAATGAATATTATGTTTATAGTGCATAAATAAGGACTTACCTCCTCTAGGCTGAAAAGAACTCCACCTATGGGAGCGCCGAAAGCAACCGACACTCCTGCAGCTGACGCGGCTGACAAGACCTGTCAAAGAACAGTACGGTGATCACACACACTGGGCAAATTAGATGATAAACGGACAGCATATAAATTATACAAAGAAACTATCCTGTTTACAAATCCTCAGACACTAGTTATGCTTTATTATATTAGCTTCTACCAATTCTACAAATAGGTCTACAAGCTTTTCTGCAAAGTAGCACTTCCTCACAACAGTGCTGACTTTATCCACCATCAAACCTCTGGTCATCACAATTTTTTCCTTTCTGTATTTTGTTGAATTAATTACTACGTTTAATGTTTGTAATTAGATATGCTTTCATGCAAAATGCATATATTATGAGGATAAACTATATTATTACTGTAAAGTTATTCCAGATATATTATTTGCATTATGTAGTATAGGTCTAAATGCAATAAAGTTAGAGATGTCAAGCATTTTACAATAAATTCTAGTTTTCAAAAAGCATTTTGCTTGAGAAATCTTCAATACATTTTTATTTCCTGAGAGGAACAAAACACAGAAACTACCAGAAATGCCATTTCATAGGTTGCTTTCTTGAGATACTAAATTATTTGAAAAGATCCATGATCATAAGGCATGTGAATGTGTTTGCTTGAGGCAGTCTTACCTCTCTCTTCTTTGCTTCGTTTGTGCTGTACTTGGGAAAGAGGTAAGAGAATATATTTCCACAGCAACAAGCAACGTGTACCAAGGGACCTTCCTTCCCTAAGCTCAGGCCGGAGGCCACAGCAAGAACCAGAGTGATGGTTTTGATCATTAACGTCCATTTACCAAGATATCCTCTGATGATGAATCCGCTCAAAATTGTTTTAATCTGTGAACACAAAAGGAAGGCCATGAATTTGATAACAGGCACTCAATTACAAAGACACCATGGTTCTCTCTTTCTGCAGGTCTTTATACGGAGAAAATTTGAAACTAGAAATGTCTTAAAGTGGCACAGCAAAAGTCCCAGTTACTAAAATGAACACACACACAAATCAATATAATTGCAATTGGTTGTTCTTAAAAACAAATGTTAGATAAATGAACTTGAAGGTTGCACATTTTAACCATATTATCTACACAGGACCTTTGTAGTATAGATTAGAATAATGAGAATAGGTTAACAAGTGAAAGTCTCTGCACCTGGGAATGTTTTTCTTCTTTATCACCCCCACATAATTAAGTACCCCAGATGAATATATATATATATATATATATATATATATATATATATATATAGATAGATAGATAGAGAGAGAGAGAACCTGCTTGAGAGGTCCTGTAAAGATTATATAGGTTCCAAATATCTAACTTTCAATGGCAAGTATTACCAACTACAAATATATTTACTTGTGTGCCTTCCATTCCTGCACAGTCACCATTTAGTTGTAAATTATTTTAGGTGATACCATATACCCAGTTGTTCGCTTTCTTGGGACTGAAAAGTGAGCCAGATATTAGTGATATGTTAAACACGTGAACATGGGTTTCACAAGGGGCTCCTCTGGAGAGCACAAGGACATTAAAAAACTACAATAAAACAGCCAATAATTGGTCACATTTTACTTAAATCTAAATGTATTGCACTTCGAGCAAAAGCAAGCCGTTCATATAAACACATTGATTTCCCCATATCATATATATATATATATATGATGACAGGATATGTATTGTGTCTCTCCACCCCACACGCCTCTTCCCCCCTCTTCTCCTGTGTCTTTTCCCTCCCTCTCCCTCCCTTGTGTCTCTTCCCCCCACTCCCTCCCCTGTATCTCTTCCCCCTTACCCTATGTGTCTCTATATCCCTTCCTCCCTCCCCCCTCCCCTATGTCTCTTTCCCTTTACCCTATCTATCTCTTCTCCCTCCCCTGCCTCTTTCCCCCCTCCTTCCTCCCCTTACCAGCAGCAGGCGATGCAAACTGCACATGCGAGGCAAACGACACGCATTTGCGCTCAGTTTTCATAGTGCGCATACTCTCTTGCCTGGAGCGTTACACACTATGAAAACTATTAAATGTGATATCATAGTGAAGTAGCAATGTGTCTAGATGAATAATCAGAACTTTGATTGTAAGTTTGCGAGTTTTCAATCTTGTGTCAGGCCTTGGAAACAAGCTCTATGTACATTTGATTTTATGCTCAAAAACAGGGCCCTCCATTCTTTACAAGGTGTTTAATTTGTTTTCTGCTATGTACTCAACCCCTGTACAGCGCTACGGAATATGTTGGCGCGATATAAATAAAGATAATAATAATAATAATAACTTTGCACTATATAGTGAAACATAGCACAGCAGAGATTCTGAGTGGAACAGAACTTTTGTACTGACAGGGTTTGAGATAGGAGGAAACACTGTTATTAGTTAGGGCCATAAATACCTACACATAATAAGAAGCTGAAAAACAACAATAAAACATGAGAAGGAATGTGGTATGGTCATAAGAAATTTGGATAATGTGTTAGAAAACAACCAACGTTCATGTTAAGTCCTGTATGTTTAGTGTTAAAAAATGTGATCTTCTTTATTTTAGAGGTTTTTCTATCCTGGTTGTTTTTAAAATTCCCAAGACCATAAATCAACATTCAACTAAAAATGCTTGAGCTGTTACATGGTTGTTCTTTAGACATACACCCTCTATTTGATAAATTCTGACAAATTATAATTGTACTGAAACCAGACATTTCAGCTTCTTCTTCCTATTCTAGTCTTTTCCTGCAAAGTTTGAGGAAGAGAGCTTGCGTTCATGGTGTCTGTGCGAGAGTGGGTGTCTCACAATCACTGAATGAAGAGACACAGACCTTGTTCTGGTAATTACAGAAATCTAAAGGAAAGCTGCAGCTCAATACAAAGACCAAAAAGATGTATTATGTATGTACAATGTATTATGTATGCTAATTTTCCCAGGGAATTTGAGGGGGTGTCAACATTGATAGAAAACAGTTTGCAAATGCAAGTAATTCAGCAAATGTTAGGGTAACGGTTTAAATGGGTTTTTTAGTTATTTTTTCATGCAAACATTTTTTTCATACACTACTAATTCTCCTCTATCAGATGCATTAATAACACAGCTCACTTACATATCCCAATAATCTATATTAACTTATTTCTATTAATAGCCATTAAACTATTAATATGCCATTAAAAAATATAATAGTCTTAAACAATCCTGATTTATTTCAACTATGACATTAATGTCCAAGTTATCAGCACTCACCTCTGGAATTCCTGAACCACAGGCATAAGGAGCAAACACTTTTACAAGAGAAACAGCCAAGAAGGCAAAACTCAAAGCCCAGAAAATGTACATAATGTAATTCATTATGTATGAACCAGGACCCTGAAAAAAGAAAAAAAAAAAAACAAGATAATGATATTATACATCATATAAGATATTTACTGGAATATAATAGTGCATATGTGAAAGTAGTAGAATTCAAAAAGAAGAACCACACTTGAAGGAGATTTTGACCAGCACGGTGTAAATGTGGAACCTAAAACTGTTAGCAACAGAAGTAATAGAGAGAGCATTAGTTTACACCTTCCTGAGAAAGAAGCAGCAGAATCAGCTGAGAGAAGGAAATGGTGATTTCATATAAAAATGAAAAATGTAATCCTAAACTATATCCATTTCCTTGCAGCCTGCTTTCTGATCTCTTAGTCTGATCCCTGGCTCCTAACATCGCCATAGCTAAGCTAAGGTACCTGGACAATTGGAGATGTTCTGGCATTGTTACTGATTATTATTAATTGTGATTATATATCTGTTATTATAACTACTGACATAGCCACATTATCTAGATATATTTGTTCACCTCCGTTCCCTTCCCCACCATTTGCATTGACTCCCAACCCCATGTGCTGATTGCTTTATCTATCAGATCCTAAACTATATCTATTTCCTTGCAGCCTGCTTCCAGATCCCACTTACACCTGACGAATTAGCAGCATCTGCTAACTATTGCTATTAACCCTTTACCCAATGTCTCCTCCTGCCTTCTTCACATCCCCCTGCCTATTCCTCAAGACTCTTTAACTCTTTCCCTTCTTGTCTCCAACATAACCATCTCACCTCTCATACCCTCCACTCCTCTTTTTTTCTCCCATGAGCTATGTGTCTCCTGACATTACCATCATCAGGTTACATTATCTGTCCACTAGGGGCAGATACCATATTACATAATATTGCCACTCACTTTATCACATCTTTTCTCTTATAACGAATGAATAACTTTCAAAATGTTCACACCTTCCAATGTAACTCTCACTTCCTTCCTTCCTAACCTTGCTATTCCTTATCTGCCTCTTCCATTCCCTTTAGATTGTAAGTAGCGAGTTTCCATTCTTGTAGGGTGCTTTGGGGGGAAAAAAACACTTTCTACAAAGATTCTAAGCTCAAAACAGGGCACTCCATTTTCTAGTTATCAATATTGTATATTGTCTATTTCCTTGTTCTTATGCTTTATAGCGCTACGGAATATTTTGTCACATTACAAATAAAAGTTAATAATAATAAAAAAAATAAAGAGACTGAATTTTTTGCTTTTTGAAAACAATTGTAGCCATTATCGAGTTTAGATATTCAAAGGAGCATTTAGAAATCAACTGAATACAGCGAGTCTTTATGACTGGCTCTAGAGATTTTAGGTTAAGCATTGAAATTCACTTGTTACAAGTGTTATTGTGCTATATGGTCCTTGGTACCGTGATTATATATTGTGGTGGGTAATCCTAGACCTTTGGCGTGGCCTGTACTCCTATTTAGCAAAACACTATGGGCCTCATTCTATTATCGGCCGTAAATCGGCCGTAAGGCTGCGATTCCTTGCGGGGGTTCAGTTAACTCGCGATTCTATTATATGGCCCCGCAAGGATCTCCTTTTACGGCTGGCCGCATATCTTGGAACCGGCCGTAATCTCAGAAATATAAAAACTCAAAAATAAATTCAAGCCTGCACTGTACAGCTCTGTAAATGCTAGGGACATGAGGATTAAAAGGAACCCACTCTCAAGCTTGCACATCTGCCCAAACCCGAGTTCAAATTAACTGTTTATTTTCCGGCTGCGGCGTGGGTGTGTCTGAGGTGCTCCAAGCACTCTGGACTTTTTACATGGATATTTTACGGATATTAAAAATAAAATATTTTACGGATTTAAGTACAGGATAATTATGTGCTATTTTTTCTAACACCTAAAATCCCTTTATAGTCTTCTCAAAGTGCAGGATGGCTTTATTTGAGCTATTTTATGTGCTTAATTGGTGCTAGCGAGACCTCTTTCCTGCAAGTAAGCTGCGGCTCGTTTTTAGCCTTGCAGAGAGGTTTCCCGGAGCAATTGAATTGCAAATCTCTTGCGGCCGTTTTAGATCAAAGGCTTTCCTCCGGCGCGGCCGATAATAGAATGAGGCCCTATAAGAGGTGCATTTATACCAGTTAGTTACACACAAAGGGCCTCATTCTATTATCGGCCGCAGCCGTTGCAGGGCCGCAAGGACCGGCCGCAAGCTATTCTGCCATTCTATTCCCTTACGGCCGGGGATTCCGGCAGGCTTGCGGCCGGTGCCTTGCTATCTCTTGCGGCCGCTCGCGCCGGAGGAAAGCCTTTGATCTAAAACGGCCGCAAGAGATTTGCAATTCAATTGCTCCGGGAAACCTCTCTGCAAGGCTAAAAACGAGCCGCAGCTTACTTGCAGGAAAGAGGTCCCGCTAGCACCAATTAAGCACATAAAATAGCTCAAGTAAAGCCATCCTGCACTTTGAGAAGACTATAAAGGGATTTTAGGTGTTAGAAAAAATAGCACATAATTATCCTGTACTCAAATCCGTAAAATATTTTATTTTTAATATCCGTAAAATATCCATGTGAAAAGTCCAGAGTGCTTGGAGCACCTCAGACCCGCCCACGCCGCAGCCGGAAAATAAACAGTTAATTTGAACTCGGGTTTGGGCAGATGTGCAAGCTTGAGAGTGGGTTTCTTTTAATCCTCATGTACCCCAATATGATCCCTAGCATTTACAGAGCTGTACAGTGCAGGCTTGAATTTATTTTTGAGTTTTTATATTTCACAGCTTACGGCCGGTTCCAAGATATGCGGCCGGCCGTAAGAGGAGATCCTTGCGGGGCCGTATAATAGAATCGCAAGTTAATTGAACCCCCGCAAGGAATCGCAGCCTTACGGCCGATTTACGGCCGATAATAGAATGAGGCCCAAAATATATTGTTTTTCTCCACAAGTCACCATTGGCGAAAGAACTGGACGAGCAATACCGGCACTGTGACGGCCCTCTGAGGACTAGGAGGGACAGGGTCCCTTATATATGCAGATTTATTACCTCTTATATTTGGGGTTAAGCCATGTTATTATACTAGATACTTTTAATCACCAGCGTTTATTTTGCACTAGGAGGTGGTGCACTTCCTTTTCTCCCCCACCCTTCTTCTGTTTGTTACAAGTATACATTTGATTTTTTTCTGCATTATAATAATATTTTTTTATTATTAGAGCCCTCTGTAAAAGTAGGTTAAAGCTCTTATGGCATGTGCTTAGCAGTATAAATAGCCAGTATTTTGATGGAATGAAAACATGACACATGCTTCCCAGTGGGGAAAACAAACACTTACTTCTGCCTGTCCGATTATTAGATCTGCCCATGTCTGCCACTGAGGACATTTGTCTCGTTCTTCAAAGGTTGCCTCGTTAGATCCCCAGCAGCACTGTTCATGGTTAAACCAAAATGCAGTCATACATATCCCTTCCTTCAAATCAGCCATCCAGTCTGCAGCTATGTCTATCAAGCCTGCAAGGGCACCTGAAAGCAGAAACAAGAACACAATAAAGTAATACAAATTAAGAAGAAATAGCTTGATAATAAAGGATTGTAAATTTTTTTTAAAAAGTGCAAAATAATTAAATAAAAGTGACTAAACAGGCAAAAATAGAATCATGTAGGTTAAAAAGTGGATTTCTAATAGAAATATGAGGGTATTATTCAGATAGAAGAAATAAATAATTTTATATGAACAAGAGGTCCTACCACGCAATGCGCATTTCATTATTTTATCAATAACAAATAGTGTTAGAATGTATTATGCATGACTTTTTCTTCAGAAAAGCAAACAGTAATTTGACATAAAACCAGACTATTAACTGTGTAAAGGAACCATGCACCGTCCTAGATTTACAGTCAATGGGCCATTTTTGCAGTATGATGAATAATAAATATTGGTCAAATGTACTCTGCTTACCTGATGCTAAACCGGTAAGGGTAACGACCAGCCATCCTGACCAGGCATCGTACAGGCTTTTTGTTAACTCTAATGCAGATTCTTTCTTTTTGCTGTTAATCTGGAAAAGAAAATGAGTATGTTTTTTTGCAGATTCCAATTAGCTGAATGTGTCAATCATATTTCAGCCAATTAGGATTGAGTATTTGAACTACTTCCACCCCATATAGGATTGGTTAAAAGTCTAATCAGAATGCAGATATTTCAATCCATGCATTATGTGTTGGTCCATTTCCACGGGTCAAAGAGGAGTACCAAGGGGTTCAATCAAGCAAGAAGAGGATGGATTATTCAATTAACATGGAAGTGCCCGCTTATCCAGGGCTGAAGAGTGAGGAACCTGGGCATCAATGATCATCGCTGGGGTGTCAAAAAGGACTGGTAATGTGTATTTTCCCCCTTCACAGTTGTAACTTTTTTTTAAAGTAATATTTTATTATGTATTTAGTGTTCGGGACCATGGGTGTCAATATGGACCCACTTGGGTAGCTTAGGGTCCAATATGGACTTCTGTAGTCCTAGGAAGAGTGCCATGGGGGGTTGGTATCTGGGTTACTTTTAGGTGCCACAGTCCAAAATGCCCCCCATGGTTATACTTTAGACAGGAGAGATACCAAGATCATAGGGGTAGCGAATCATAGGTGGAGTGGTCATAAACCTCCTGCATTAGTTTATATTATTTAACCCCTTCTCTGCCATCTTAGCGGTTTCCTTCAATCAAATATGGCTTACTTTATGAAATAAAAGCATAGACTAGGAGTACAAAGGTGAGATAAATCTCCACAGAGATAATTCACTCCAATTCTGAGGTTAAAGGGAAAACCTACCAGATGCGAATATCTCTGATTTGCTCCCTGCTTTAGGTTGAGATTTGATAGTCAAAAGACTTTATTGAACAGGCACAGCTTTTTATCCTTTGGCTCTAAATCTGCAACTTATGGTCTTATCAATACCTGCAAAACTGAGTGGGGGGTTGTGTGTGTTTGCTTCTAACTGTGGCTTCTTTCTTTCATCCAAAACCATTTGCCGTATATAGTGAAGAACTGCAACTAGATTCCTTACCCGTCGGTGGCGCTCTCTGTCTTTGCATTTTTCCCGCACCCAGTCGATTGTATGGAAATCATCATAGGTCCCAACCCCTGGGATGGGCTCATCCAAGAGGTCTAGCAGGTGTGTAGTGCTGTTAATGGCTCCACCATTTGTCACAGTATAGTGTGTTCCTGGAGAGACAAGATCACATACAGTAATTAAATACCGCAAGCTAGAAAATGATGTGTATTTAATTTAACATTATTTTAGCAAAAAGAAGTGAATAAATGCAAACAAAGTTATTTTTGTCCATATGATGTCACATTTATATCTCCTATGCAGCAATGTAATATTTTTCAATGTCCCCATCCACCTCTTTATTAGACTACCTTCTGCACGTTATTTCTCTTTTACACAACTTAACAATGTTTCTGCAACATCGGCATGTGGAAATGCGTGTACATACTTTTATTGTTACTGTATTTTCTTTTTCGGAAACTCATGCAGATGAGATCTGTAACCTTGCTATGGATTATGTATACAAAATAAGGGTTTGGTATGCTAACATTCCTTGGGCAAAAAAGAGAATCTGACAAGTCACATATTATTGAAACCCAATAAAATGATGTCACTCTTGAAACCTGGTATGGAAGAAAAACATCAATATTAACAAAGCAGAAAAGAGAAAAGCTCTTCCATTCTATTCAGCATACCCTATTACATTACCCTTATTAATTATAAATCAAACATAAAGAAGTATCTGGATCAAGTAAGAATTTTATTAGCAAGTATAACAAATTCATTAAAAAACAACGATTTAAAATATAAAAGGTGGCCCTTGAAGCAAAAAACACCCTCACGTATTTCTTAGAATAATATGATAAATAATATTGAGTCCGTATGTCCAATGTCACAGATGGTAATCTCCAAAGAATTAGGGGGTAGGGGGGTTATTAGTGATTATGTAGGTGTATCAGCTGTGTAAAATGGAGGTGATAGTGTTATTTTATATTGCAGGTTTAACACAAATCATACGTAGGTGGGTGTGGACAGAGTAGGTGCGAGGGCAAGTTATAGGAGTTCACATGCTGGAGAAAGATGGCGGTGTATGAAGATCTAGGTTTTTATGCAATTTGAAAACTTTAAACAAAGTGGATTAAGATGTGATACCTTTAATGGCTACCTAAAGGGGATTACAGTGCAAGCTTTCAAGATCTCATAATCCCTTAGTCCAGCGAGGTATGAAACAATCTCCTGTGATTATTTCATACCTTGCTGGACAAAAGGATTATGAGGTCCTGGAGGCTTGCACTGTAATCCCCCCTGGGTAGCCATTAAACGGTCGTATATCACTCCACTGTTTCCTGTCTTTTTGCACTAAAACAGTACACTTCATTACCTACTGAAAATAATCTGTAAAAATCTGACAAAGATCATAATTACGCAGGAAAAAAGCCATACATCTAGTTTTTTTTATTAGAATAAAAATGTTGTTGACTGTACTGGGCCCTGGAAGGATCCATGATCCATCATTTGAAGCTGTCTGTGTGTGAGAGTGGGTGGGGTGAAGGGGGGGGGGGGTGGAGGGTGGTGTCAAGGGATGCAACCATAGCACTCTGGAAATGTAAAGTCCTGCTTCTGGGCCAGTGAGGGGAAAAGGGGTGGTGTCAATTTTAAACTAATACAGATAATAAAAGCCCTGGACTTCTGCCTGCACCCTTTACCCCCTCCAGTAATAATTTACAATCACACTCCCCCATCATACTGCTCTAAGGATATGATGTAACAACTTATGTATATTGCTACGGAATATGTTGGCGCGTTAAAAATAAACAATAGTAATCTTAGAGGAAATTATAAATGTTGACTTTGACCTAAAAAGCTCTAAAATGGATGGATCTAATGGATCTTCTCACGTTCAGTTTCCAAACTACAGTCGTAAATACCCCCTCTGCCTGCCTACAACTTATACCACCATCTTACCCATCTTTCACCCATTCTTCTTTAACCCCTCTGAAAAGTGTTCTGTTTATACAAATTTGCAACCACCCACCCCAATATCCACTAAACACTGTGAATACACAGGTGAAGCAATGTGAGGCTCCACAGCCTGTGGAATACTCGTTGCCTCGCCTATGTATTCAGTGTTTCACCTAAATCATGGCCTGTCTGGTGGGTGCTGAGGAGAGGTTTGAGAACTACTTCACTAAACAACCTTGTCCTTATATATATATATATTTTTTTTTTTTTTTCATTATTATTTTTTTACAACATTTGTCCTTGCCAGTGGCGGACCTAGTGAGCGGAGGGGCCCCAGTGCAGAAAATATTTCTGGGCCCCCTCTGGTTCCAACTATTTTTTTCTTTTTAATCTAATCCAGCCCCTCTTGGCCCCCACTACTCTAGCCTCAACAGTTCCTGAACTTCAATGGCTCCAAAGTGGACACATCTAGTCTCCCTGCCAGAGAATCCCCAATGATGTCAGGTGCCTGTGCGTCTTCTCTGTGCCGGGTGGAGCAGGATTGCTCTGGGTGGTGGGGGAGTGAATGGCTGAGGGGGCCCTCACCAGGTCTAAGTATTTATAAATAAAATAAAATAAATAAATAAATAAATAAAAAATGGACAAAACTGGACCCTCCTCCCAGAGTAGGGCCTTGTTGCACCGGCAGTAGTTCTGCCCCTGGTCCTTGCATATGTAGAAAACAAAATTATATTTATTTTTAAGGCCTACATTTTGAAAAGTATTGCAGAAAGCCTGGCTAGAGTTTATATTCTTGAGGTGCTGTATTCGCAGAATTAAAGGCATATGGAAATTCCTCATTTTTAATATTAAAATATTTGCATACCTAAACATCATTTTATTAACAAGTGCTTAAAAGCTCCGTTTTCACTCACTCAAACTTTCCAAACAGTCCCTGCAAAGTTCTGCCTCCAGCAGCTCATGCACACAATGTTTCTATTGGTACTAGACGTACTGGCCACTTACAGACTGTTTCTCAACTGCATTTTTTGCGGTTTTAATATTAAAAACAGGGAAGCTTCCATAGCCCTTTTAGTTCCACAGGGAAGAAGACACAACTGACAGGAAAAGGATATGTGAGCTGCTTGATATAGATTGGTATAACTGCAGGGAACAAAAGAAGGATTTAGGCATGTATAGACAAACATGCTGAAGTAGACACTGTACAAGGAGGAAGTGGATGCTACACATAATGCATATATCCATACTGGGAGGTATCTACCTTTTTGGAGCCCTTATGCAGTTAAGTGGAGGAGCCCCTCCACCGATATTTGCCTTTTCTGTACGTGTAGGTTCCTTTACCTGTTGTAACTTTCTTGTTCTAGGTGGTTACCCCCTAGTAGCAAGTCTATGAACAGCAACATTTCTTTCTTTTTTTAAGCAAGGACCCATTTTTTTTAAGTGGCACCCCTCACAGAGAAACGCCCCTGTGCGGCTGCCTAGTTGGCCTAATGGGTAATCCGGCCATGCATCCATATACAGTGCCTTGCAAAAGTATTCACCCCCTTTTTACCCATTTTGTTACACTACAGCCTTAAGTTCAATGTTTTATTAATCTGAATTTTATGTGATGGATCAGAACACAATAGTCTAAGTTGGTAAAGTGAAATGAGGAAAATATATACATAAAACTATTTTTTAGAAATAGAAAACAGAAAATTGGCATGTGCGTATATATTCAACCCCTTTTGTTATTAAGCCCATAAAAAGCTCTGGTGCAACCAATTACCTTCAGAAGTTACATAATTAGTGAAATGATGTCCACCTTTGTGCAATCTAAGTGTCACATAGTAATTAAGGTTGAAAAAAAGACTTTAAGTCCATCAAGTTCAACCTTTTACGATCTCCTCTGATCTGCAATATGCAGATTAGTTATTAATCAATTAGTTGTTAATTATTAATCAACTATTTAATTACTTATTTTTAATTTTTATGATCGGTCATTTTATATACACACCTTTTTTGAAAGACCCCAGAGGCTGCAACACCTAAGCAAGAGGCACCACTAACCAAACACTGCCATGAAGACCAAGCAACGCTCCAAACAAGTAAGGGACAATGTTGTTGAGAAGTTAGGTTATAAAAAAAAAATATCCAGATCTTTGATGATCCCCAGGAGCACCATCAAATCTATCATAACCAAATGGAAAGAACATGGCACAACAGCAAACCTGCCAAGAGACGGCCGCCCACTAAAACTCACGGACCTGGCAAGGAGGGCATTAATCAGAGAGGCAGCAAAAAGACCTAAGGTAACCCTGGAGGAGCTGCAGAGTTCCACAGCAGAGACTGGAGTATCTGTACATAGGACGACAATAAGCCGTACGCTCCATAGAGTTGGGCTTTATGGCAGAGTGGCCAAAAGAAAGCCATTACTTTCAGCCAAAAACAAAATGGCACATTTTGATTTTGTGAAAAGGCATGTGGGAGACTCCCAGAATGTATGGAGGAAGGTGCTCTGGTCTGATGAGACTAAAATTTAACATTTCGGCCATCAAAGAAAACGCTATGTCTGGCGCAAACCCAGTGAAACATGGTGGTGGCAGCATCATCCTGTGGGGATGTTTTTCAGCAGCTGGGACTGGGAAACTGGTCAGAGTTGAGGGAAAGATGGATGGTGCTAAATACAAGGATATTCTTGAGCAAAACCTGTACCACTCTGTGCGTGATTTGAGGCTAGGACGGAGGTTTACCTTCCAGCAGGACAATGACCCCAAACACACTGCTAAAGCAACACTTTAGTGGTTTAAGGGGAAACATGTAACTGTGTTGGAATGGCCTAGTCAAAGCCCAGACCTCAATCCAATAGAAAATCTGTGGTCAGACTTAAAGATTGCTTTTTCACAAGCACAAACCATCCAACTTGAAGGAGCTGGAGCAGTTTTGCAAGAAGGAATAGGCAAAAATCCCAGTGGTAAGATGTAGCAAGCTCATAGAGACTTATCTAAAGCGACCTGGAGTTGTGATTGCCACAAAAGGTGGCTCTACAAAGTACTGCACATTTACTATTTCTGTTATTTTGTCCTATTTGTTGTTTGCGTCACAATAATAATAATTTAAAAAAACACATCTCCAAAGTTGTGGGCATGTTCTGTAAATTAAATGATGCAAATCCTCAAACAATCCATGTAAATTCCAGGTTGTGAGGCTACAAAACATGAAAAATGCCAAGGGGGTGAATACTTTTGCAAGGCACTGTAACATACTAAAGGATCATTACAATGTTACATCACTACACTGAAACCCCAACATTTATTGATAGCTTTATCTATTTTGTTATCATGTAAAATATAACACCATGTTGAAATGTTTTCATCAAAAAATTAATGACCTTTTAAAAACTAGCATTTAAGCATTACAAATAGCTACACAAAAAAGTGCTTGATCCTTATTGGTTCTGTATTGTCCTCTGTAGGGGAGAAGCTAAGGACTGTGGGACATTTTTCAAGGTCATCATATTTCCTACAGAACAAAGGTTCTTTTAAATGCATGAAACAAAGACTGGACATACTCATAACTTCTAATTCGATTAGACACATTGCTCCCTAGGCACTGAGCATGCCCAGTCTTTTGTTCTGCACATGTCTTATATTGGAAATATATATATAGAACAGATTTACAGGAACAGAGGCTAATCGCCTAATTACTGCCAATGACCTGCCATTATAAAGATTGATAACAGAGTCAGATAGACTGATTGATATACCGTAAAAGTAATTTTAATAACATTTAATTAACACTTTGCTTGTTATTCCTATATTCATAAGCTCTGCTGCAATATAAGGGGATGCTTTCATAGTCTGGAGGGAGGTGGAGTAAGCAGAGCAGTTCGCTGAGCACTGCATGGAAGCTGCATTTGAGGATGTGGTGCAGCTGTGAGCATATCTGATAAGACACCAACATAAATCCACAGTGTCCCTGATCCTCTGCAGGGCCTTCCTGTGGCTTTGTATTATCTAGACTTGTCCTGGTCATTGACGCCAGCTGTGAAGACAGGATGACAAGATTATCTGCAGGCCACGTAATAGGGATCTTTGCACTCAAGCAAATGAAAGGTAATAAACTCCTACTATGTGAGTTAATCATTACACATAGAACGATTAGTAATGACTGCAATGATAGTGCAAAGGTGCAGCAGCTTCTTACAGAAGGACCACTGCACTATGACAAAATAATACAGCAGGAAAAAAAGCCATACATCTAGTTCTGAATGAGGAAAAAAAAAAAGAAATGCCTCTGCAAGATTGTGTATAGGTCCATGATACATTGGTGCAGGTTGTGTCTGATGGGGGTGTTTATATTTCTGGAGAACTGTGGATGCAGTGAATGATGCAAGGAATTTGCTTCTGGGCCAATGAGAGGGAATGGGTGTTGTGTCCATTTAAGTCTTGATCAATTTTCAAAAATGAATATTTTCCCAAAAATACTTTATACCCATGGCTTACACAGCTACTAAAATTATTAATTTGGTACATATTCGACAAACAAGTATGTACGGAAATGGCTCTTTGAATGGTAGTGGTCCTTTAAACGCATAAACTGGAGGATACTAATATCACATATTGATGCATAGTTCTGCTTATTCACATTGAAAATAGCTGGGGCAATATATATATAGTGTATATATATATATATATATACACATACAGTATCTCACAAAAGTGAGTATACCCCTCACATTTTTGTAAATATTTTATTATATCTTTTCATGTGACAACACTGAAGAAATGACACTCTGCTACAATGTAAAGTATTAAGTGTACAGCCTGTATAACAGTGTCAATTTGCTGCCCCCTCAAAAGAACTCAACTAAACCGTTAGCAACAAAAGTGAGTACACCCCTAAATGAAAATGTCCAAATTGGGCTCAAGTGTCAATATTTTGTATGGCCACCATTATTTTCCAGCACGGACTTAACCCTCATGGGCATGGAGTTCACCAGAGTATCATAGGTTGCCACTGGAGTCCTCTTCCACTCCTCCATGATGGAGATCACAGAGCTGGTGGACGTTAGAGACCTTGCACTCCCCCACCTTCCATTTAAGGATGCTCAATAGGGTTTAGGTCTGGAGACATGTTTGGCCAGTCCATCACCTTTACCTTCAGCTTCTTTAGCAAGGCAGTGGTCATCTTGGAGGTGTGTTTGGAGTCGTTATCAGGTTGGAATCCTGCCCTGCGGCCCAGTCTCTGACGGGAGGGGATCATGCTCTGCTTCAGTATACACAGTACATGTTGGCATTCATGGTTCCCTCAATGAACTGTAGCTCTCCAGGTAAGTGTGTGTGTGTGTGATATATACACACACACACACACACACACACACACACACACACCATTGCCTGGCTCCTAATAAAAATACAAAAACACTGACTTGCTCCTTTGCAATTTAGAGGAATCCTATGTACTGTATAGTTATCTCTGTATGCATTTACATATATGTACATTTTGCTGTATTTTCTAAGTTGAAAAATGTGTGATTTCAATATTTTTTCTGTTACTTTTTCTTTTATTGATTTTTCTTAATACATTACTGTGTTAGCTTGAACTAATTTTGGCTCCTAATTGTGCATGCTATTAATTCATTCTGTCCAGTTCCACACATACAATGCTGTACTTTGTTACAGTCACATGCTGCATCACATTTGGCAGACAGAGCTCACTTACACTTATCTGCATGTACTAAAATGCCTTTGAGGAACTTACTTCTGAATGGTGACACATGCAAACACTACAGAAGGTTATAAATGCTATACCCCATGTCCCAGCCTCTGCTGCAGAGCTAGTGTTACACCAGCATGGCAGGGAGCAGCTATGGGAAGGAGTCTTGGGGAGATGGTACCGGGCCCCTCCATTTTCTCTGCCATTGGCTTAAATAAGTACAACAGAATATAAATAAAACTGCTTTGGCATACAGGGCAAGTGTAACATGAATTTAAAAGGGAGTTTGACACCACAGATACCACTCTACACCATCATGTAAAACAGACAAGGAGAATATGTAACAAAACATTATCATTTCAAGCAATATTAATTGTTTTATCATTGTTTTTAATTGCTGCAGTGTTTGTTTCACATCACTCAAACTGTATTTTTTTGCCTTGAGTACTGGCAGCACACAACAATTTACTGAGCTTATGGAGACAAGCCATCAGCTTCTGAAGGGACCATAAATTACTAGATTATTATATGCTATCTTCAATGTAATATTAAATTACAATTTTTTCAATTTTGGAGTCAGAATCTTTAAACAACCCACAGAAATAAGGTGACATTTTAGATTGCAGCAAACAGAATGTCTTGCCATTTAGGGGGCTTGTGATTTTTGGTCCTTGCAGAATCTACCTGGTCTAGGAAGCTCCAAACAGCTGTCATGAAGAATGGTTTGAGGATTAACTGGGTTATATAAACACTTATAACACTTTGAGATGTGCATGATATGTGAAGACAGCTATTTTACTTGTTTTTCATTGCTCTTTGGGATGAAGTAGAGCTGTATCTATCAACTCCATGTCCCTTTATGATAAACTATATACTGGGTGCCAACTTATAGTTAAAAACAAACCTGTGCTTCATACACTTCATTTCTTAATCACATGTGCTGTCATAAGACAAACGTTACTGATAATCAATTTTTAGTTTTGGAAATATAATATACCTGTGTATCTCTTTACTTTTGTGTACTTTATTTTATTAAAAAGTACTAATAAGCTCTAATAGTACCCGCTTGGGTCTGCCCCCTGCAGCTCATGAACACACACACTCTGAAATGCAAGCCAATCAGTGACCATCTCTAAGCAGCATGTTGCAGAAAAATGGTTACAACTGATTGGCTACTATGAGACACTGCACAGCGAGTAAAGTGGAGTACAATGTATATGATTTTAGGCAGACCCCCCCCCCCCCCCCCCCAGCTTTAAGCACATTTTAATAAAATAAAGCACATAAAAGTGAACCGATACATAAGTATATGATATTCCTAGTGAAATCCAGAAACCTTGTGTGATAAAGAATGTAGAGAAATGATTTCACACTAGCAAAGCATTTCCAGTAATTACCTACTATTTAATAGTGTCATTTAAATTATAAATGCAAATGTATTTACCTTTGTATTGACTTAATCAGACCACAAACTGATCTAAATATGAATTTTGCACTTTTACCAGTTGAGTACTGTATAAAAGGTTGAAAAAAGTAGAATCATATTGATCCTGCCTTATGCCTTCTGGATCGCTACCTTGTTATGGTGAAGGGGCTTGTGTACTTCAATGAAGCTGTGAGCTATACTATGTAGGGTCATCCAAGATGGGCAGGCCATAGCAGAGAGGTCAGACAAATCGTTATCTACTGGCGAAGGAAATGGCAACACACTCCAGTGTTTTGCCATCAAAACCATATGAACTGGCACAACTGTGCGGAGATCCATAGGGTCACGGAGTCGGAAACGACTGAACGACTGAACGACTGAACGACTAAACCAACCATATGCATATGCCGTTAACCTATCGTCCTTTCAGCTCAGACACTCAGCACATTTTTTTATTTTCTATAATATTTTTTTTAATAACCAAACATGATAATGGGCAAATATTTTTTTTAAAGCAAAATACAACCTTTATATGAAATGATTGCTTCCTATATGGCTCCATGATCATTTAGTCCTGGCGACTGCCACATTGTCATTATGCGGACACTGAAGACACAATGGTAGATTCCACAGCAGCATAATTACATGCAAAACATAATACATTAGAGGTTGTATTTCTACATTTCATAAGCATGTTGCATATTTCTAAGTGTAGTCCTTCACAATATCAAATTTTAAAATGATGACCACAGTGGTCCTTTAAGAGTATAATTATCCTATATATAATCTCATATATACATACATATGACACTCCCTATACCAGCTACAGGAGGAGTAAAATAATAAGTCAATATCCAGAGCTTGTGTTGTGTGCCTCAAAATACTTGTGTTCAAGCAGAGGCTGATACAGTTTAGCAGAAATAAATATATTCCTAAATCCTGGCTTAGAAACTTGGCCATGTTAAATGATAATATTACTATTATTAACAACAACGTTAGTCCTGATAGCAGTTTTGTACACCTAATCTTTGACAAATTGCCTGAACATGCTGTAGTGAAAATAATCCTATACATCAGGGTGGGCACACAGGACAGGATTTGAGGATAAACCTGCTGTGTACAGGCAAGACTATCACTTCTTCTGTCACTCTGACTCATCTATGCACAGAAAGTATATCCTCAAATACAGGCCTGTGTGGGGCTCTCCAGGACCGGACATGCCCACCCCTGCTTTACATCAATAGTAGGCATCAGGCGGACCAAGGGCCATATGTGCCACAGTCATTTATAACTCTCTATGGGTGACATAAGAGGCCCTCAGAGGGTGCTGTACTGCTCTATGTGGATGTGCTGAAGTTTTATGTTGCAATTGCGAAACTAACCAGGTTAAGAGTCACACTTATCAGGAAGAAAGTAAAAGCTTTGGTAAGCACAGTTTCAGTCAGGAGGCCTTTGTTTCACATGAAAAGTGCAGAATACTTCCCTTTTGGCCCAGCCTCCCAATCCTGCTCGTCAGGTTTCTAATCTCTTATGATTCACCTGTACACTTGCACTGCAGGCTCTGAGAAGCACCTAACAGCTGCTGGGAGCTTGGTGAATGACCCTATGTACGTACATTTAATACATGCTAGTAAAAATGCAGGTGCCCATAAAGAATCTACAATCTAACCATTTCAAGTATATGAAGGGAACAGTGACATAAGGAAACAACAGCGTTGATATGTCCTACAGTACAAAATGCACAGGAAAGTACATACATGAAGAATACATACTAACCAGACTAAAGCTGCTACAATACGACAGCTAAATAAATCAATATATCAACATAGTTCATGTTAAAAATGATGGAAAACAGTGTGTGTGTGTATTTTTATATATATATATATATATATATATATATATATATATATATATATATATATATATATATAATTTAGTTATATAAAGTCAGCCT